>OX456985.1:36211126-37411126 GCA_949752695.1 Melanostoma scalare | reverse complement strand
TAATACGTGGCAGTTCCAAGTTCAAATCACCGAAACATTCATTTGTTTTTGGAACGGGTTTCGCCTCTAGCAAACAGTCACCAATCACTCACTGTCTTTCGACTTCGGACAAAATGTTTGGGCTCCTTTTATTCCCCTCATCAGCTTGAGAGAAATACGCTAGGTCCGAATTTCTCTGAGCTCTGTTGTGCCATGTCATTTATTTATTTATTCTAATTCTTAAAATTCGTTAATAAATGTATGGAAAAAACTAATTTTCCGTCGTTTTGTGAGAAAAAACCTTACATTTCAGAGAATTTGCCAACTCCTCTTGATCTTTTCTAATCTAACTGGGAATTGGATCTTGCCCTCCCTTCTACTTTATTGTCCTACGCTTCTACAGAAAAGTTATTACAGTACGTAAATGCCTTTATTTTTTCCCCTTTCACGTATGTTGCAACATTGTTGCGGTCTTATGGATTCAAGCAGCGAAAGCTAGTTCAATATAAATAATGTCGTGTTTACTCATTTTCTAACTTCAATACAATCTAGTTGAACAGCATAGTGAATTTATTAACCTTGGTTGTAAAACAGAGGCTGCACTGAAAATGATTTTATTAAATATCCATATAAGCAAATAGTTGCCTTCTGTCATCATTTATGTGATTACTGTCAAGTGATAATAAGTTGTTCTATTGCTAATTTGAATAGCGCTGTTCGAGTCATAACCTCAGAACGTCGATAACTATTAACTGAGCTATAAAAAATGCATGAAAATTTCCTTGCAACTTTATGCGCTTTTCTGACCTAAATACGAGTTCTCGGCGCTACTTAATTTTCTTTTAAACAAATATTAATTAAAATCCATTGACCGATTCATTTCATCATCATCATCATCGCAAACACAATTAATATTTTGATGAATATAAGATAAACTCCCTCAGCCGTATCGGCGGCAGCAGTAGTCGAGCTTTTATGACCAAGACAGTACCAAAAGTTAAATAATTCAACAGCCAAAATATTCAGACGAAGATGATGATGCAAAACAACATTTTGTTTTACCCTGGTCAGACAGACCTACAGTCAAAGACCACATGAAACTGTCGAGGTCAACAGCACCTTTGGGCAAAGAATAATCGACAACATTCCCATCATTGAACTGTGGGATTATGCAATTGGCTTCTCCGTCACATGGGACGATTTATATCTTTGAATTGCGCCGCTGCTGCTGCCGACTGACTGGTTCCCAAGATCCCAAGGTATCTTCCAACAATGTTATGGTGGTGGAGCACAGACCTTCTACAAAACGTGTTTCTTGTACTTCATTCTGACCACCAGCACACCACATGTGTGTGCAGCCACCATGCAATGCACCAACGAACAATTGCTGAAAGTGAAAGTCCTTATGCGCCATCCTGGCTACCATTGACCAACTTCAACGTCCAATTACCCAGCTGCGGCAAAGCAGCAACGGCAAGCTCCTCATGCAACCATTTGCTTTATTTATTACCGTAATCTGCAACTTTTATTTGCAAAAAAAAAGTATCTTTTTATCTGCGCTTAGTATAGGAGCAACAACTGGGTAACTGGTTCATTGTACTCTATGTTGCAGTGTGGATCAGAGTGTAGAGCACAGTGAATAATTATAAACAATCCAAAGTGGATTTTTGTCTGTCTGCCGACGACCGAAGCGACGTTTGTCTACCGGTGGCCGAAAACAAATCTATTTCACCGCTATTCACCTCTAGGGCGTTATCACTAACCGACTATCTGGGAATAATATTTCACTCTCTCAATTCTCATGCCCAATGTTGATTGTTAGTGCAGTCGGTGGAGTGGCAATAGAGCAGCGGTGCCAGCTGTAGGCAGACCTAGCTTTGGCAATAAATTCAATTAATTCGAGTTCGGCTCTCAAAGTTGTATATTTGAAAGGTTTCCAGGCACCGGCAACACTAAATCATGAAAACATGTTTCTCTTTTTTTCTTTTTTGTGTGTGTAATACTTTGGCCAACTTACTGTCTAAAAGCTAAGTGGTACGCGTACTAGGCAAAGCAGACAGAGCGGGCAGATTGCCAACAACGAGTACTCGTATGCTGCACATTTTTGATTTATAAATTTATTTATTTTCCAAAGTAGCAGGGATATGGCACAATGTATTCACTACATCTTGTACGCTGACAGCAGAGGGTGATGTGACATGTGAGTTTCCCCTTCAAACTCCACTGCCCCCATCAAAGCGAGCCCAATTTTTTAAGTGATTGGTGAAATACTTATTCTATGACATATTCTGTCTATACAGCTCAATGAGTCCCAATGGAAATGTTAATTAATGTAACGAGTCGTTGATTGGTTAAGTGGTTAGATTGACTTTCAAAATAAGGACTGGTTAAGTGGAATGACATTTTAAGAAATTGCCATAGGCACAACGAATAGCACACATGTATGTACTTATGTGGATCTAACAGGTTCAAATTACAACATTATTTTTTGATGTGAAGAGCTTAGTTTTGAAAGGTTTTTGCAATGAGAAGGCTACTTTTTGCAACATCGAGGGTATGGCTAGCGATATAGAAAAACGCAGCTGCATGGTTTTAAATTGCAACTGTTTAGCAAAGAAGTATGCCTTTCAGAATGGAAAACATGTATAGAGACAACAAGTTCCTTGATCCAATTTATTGACGAATTCTACCTTGAATCGAAGTCGAAACATGCATAAGAGAACAAGCGTTTAGTCGTACCGTTTTTTAAGGAACGGCAACATTGAAGAATTATGAAGCTTTCTTTTTATTTTTATGGAAGCATTAGGTCAGTTGAAACTAGGAGCGTTTATCTGAAGATCACTCATTACATTCGGTCATTTTGAAGAAAAATTGATCACCAAGTTTGTTCTGAAGTGGTGGAGTGCATTACAGACGTTTTTAAATATTTTTCTGGTGGTTTAACTAAGCTTATCAAAAGATTGGCAGTTGTGTGATTTTTTTGTGGAATTACTCAAAACATAAGATTTCCTCACCATATCTAACTGACTAGAAACATTTTGGTAACTGATCAAATATCATTTAGATTGGACTGCTCTGATGTTGATGGACTAAGTCTTTTAAGGTATCAAAAATCAAGAATGAAGTTTTGAGAAAAGATATGTAGGTACTAAAACTCGTTGCCAAACTTGATTCCAATCCAACATCACTCATACCAAGTAGGATATCACTTTTGACAATTATGATGTCGATGGAATATTTGAAGTCTACTTTAATGCATCAAATAAAAGATTTACAAGTAGATTTTGTTAATGTTATAATAAAACAGACAACAATGATTCCAACACCCATCTCAAAATAGTGTTTTTCATACCAAGTGAGATATAACTTTGATCATTTTGATGCTTTTATGGGCTTTTCTAAATCTACTTTGAGACATCAAATAATAAGTTTGAAGTGAGGCCTTGACAATAAATATTTATTTATCTAATTTTGCTAAAATATTCCCAAAATGATTCAGGATAGATGACTCTGATCCTGCAAGATCATGTAAACATAGTGAGTCTGATGCAAGTTTGCTTTAGTTTAGTTCCACAAAAGCGCATATCATGATCTTTTTCTAGATCGAATCATGTTTTTAGTATTTAAATATGCTGTGAAGGCCACTAAACATGTGCAATTATGTTGTGAAAAAAAGTCTTAAGCTTTTTCATCGTCTATACCTTGTTCCTTATATTGTAAGAAATTATTACACACTTTAGAAAGTTCCTAATTCAATGCTATTGATTCACAATTTATGAAAAGCCAGTCATGTCACGACTATCGTTCTAATAAACAAAGTTCGTTTACCTTATTTTACCAGTATTGTTTATTCACTTCCCTTTTCCATCAAAATAAATATAAATTACTTTCTTTTTCATACTCACGTTTACTTTCTGTCTGTGGAACCCACCCGAAAGGTGCAACGTGCCTTCCGGAATGAATAACAAACCAAAAACGTTTTAACAATAAAAGGTTCAAGGTATACGACGAGTACCTACCTAACTTCTTGAAAAATACTCTTCAAGTCCACGAATTTACCACCAAACAAAACTGTCTTTCATTCATCTGACAGTCGTGACATTTGAAATTCTCGTTACTTTCTCTGTGACAATGACGAAGACTTGGCGCTGATGGCCTGGCCGTGATGGTAGTTAAGTTGTAGTAGATTGCGGAACAATGATGATGACGACGATGACGGCAGCGACGCGATGGTCGAGACCTGTTGTATACGAAGTTTTAAGGCACAAGCTCACATTAACACAAAAGAACACCGCTATGGTAAAATCTCTTTGAGTAATTTTAATGAAATGGAAGTTAATTGTTATTCCTGTGAGTATACACCATAAAAGTCGTTGACGGAGGGAGCTGCAACTGAAGAAGTAGCTGGGATGTAAAATGCAACCGAATAATTGTCATCGGCCACCACCAAAGAGGTTAAATGAGGGTGTGATATGGAGAGAAACTCATGCAGTGGCGGTGTTTAAATATGAAATGTACATTGTTGAACTTGTGATGTGTGGGAACATGAAGACTTGGTCTGTGGTCTCTTACAAACTTGTTAGCGAATATTGCTCCTCATGTAATGCTTCAGAGCACTCAATTTGCTATGGCATGTTTCCATTTAGTTAGTCATCAACTTTTGCAGAAAAATATGGGGACTTTGAACTTCATGTCACTGCTTCGAGAATAGAGTAAAGATCTTTCAGTGAGGTAATATTGGGTTTCTTGAATGTGGAGCAAGCAATTCAATTAATTCCTTACTTCTCGATATATTAGGCTTGAAGTGAATTTTCTTCTGAAGCAATCTTGTCCAGAACTGCTGTTTCTACTTTGTCAGTTCAGTAGGCTACTTAGTAGTGTAAACTGTAAATCTTCAGCTTTTCGTGCATAAAACTACCTTTATATTGTAGAAAGAGTTGAAAGTTTTTCAAAAATGTTTGCCTCGATTATTCTCAAATAAAAAAAGATGTTATAGCTAAATCTTTTTTTTTCTCTCAGATAAGTGCATCGCAAACTTACCAGTTTCTTTCCTACAAATATCGATATAGTGTTGTGCAGTGAAAGCTTCAGTTTTTACCTTGACTAAACACTAATTACCTCAATTCAAATCCTTAACAGGGAAGTGAATCTAATTTCACAACATTAGTTCCACTCTATTCAAGATCTTCCCGCAAAACCTAATGGGGGGTTATAAATTGCGCTGAGAAAATTTAGTAGCAAACAATTAAAACAAAATTTGTCCGCATGCCATCCATCCTCAATTTTATTGAAGATACTCTACTATGGCTTGCTACATAGTAGCGACTCACGATCTTACACGAAACTTTTTTTGAGCAAAAATAAATTTTAATTGTTAATTTTAATTTTATTAAGCACCAAGCGGCGAGACGAAAGATTAAGTCTCAACGAGTTTTTCTCTAAGGGCCATTCAGTTTGTAAGAGTTTTGATGGTGTGTGCACATCAATGTGCTTACCTATATGCCGGTAATAGTAATTCACTGCCGGTTGGATGGAAGTAACTCATTGGGTAATGAATTCCATAATATCGGATTGCGCAATGAGTGAAGAGTGAAGTTTTTTTCTTCACAAAGAAGTATGCGCAGTTTTCTATGGAGTGTTAGCCTACGGAAGGTGTGCTATGGGAAGTGGGTAATTGTTTAAAGCAATTAGAGGCTGAAAATAAGAAGTGTGTGGTGTTTTTTTGCAACATTAGCTTAATTACACTCGCAGGAGTAGAACGGTTTTTGTCTATCTTCTAATTGAATTTGTAGCTTGAAGTTTTACAGACAGTAAATACGGAAGAGATTAATACTGACTCATTGGTGAAGACAGATAGTTTCTATTTTGGAAGTTGGTAGGCTTTTGATAAATAGTAAGGTTTTTGCATCTAATTATCGTAAAGTGGCACCCTACTGAGGTTGTTCTTCGGAATTAACAGTTATAAAGAACACCCTTCTTTTCGTCTTATAATCTTTATTGATCGTGATGAAGCTTATATTTAGTTTAACTTCTACAATGCCAAAGTAACTCAAGACTCCAGTTATCGTTCATATTTTTGAGAAGTGTTCCCATCTATTTTTGGGGATAAAAATGATAATTATGGTAATTAATTTCAGTCCATTCTTTTCTCGATTGCCGACAGGATCAGGTATCTTAAGGAAAGAGGCAATCAGGCTGTTAGTATTTCTTATGAATCTCTTGTGTATCAAAATAAATAAATGAGATGGCACAGAGTTCGAGAACCCCGATGACTAACGCATTTTATTCATCAGTACTTTAGAAGGAACGGAGAGGACCTAAGAATGTTTGTTGTTTCTGAATGGCTTAGTAAGAAAAAGCTTTTCATATCAATGAAATTCTTCCCAGAGGACTTGTCAATTAATTGCAAAAGGCGATACCATTCCCAATTTTGAAGTAATTTCTTAACATCTGTTTTTTTTTTAAGTTGTTGCTAAACCAAATCAGCAATATTTACTTCAAATATAAGGAGAACTTTTTCCCCTTTTTCCTTTGCGGCTCACGAGCATGGTGATCTTGAACGAATCCCTACTCTCTTACTTATCTGCTTGACACTAGTGATCCAAATGAGGTGGAATTCGAACATGGAAAGCAGTAATAAAGTAAAGTATAATTCGAATATAGTAAGCATTTTCACAATAAGGGGGCAAGGGGCTTTGTTCCCTGTATGATTCACAGTAATGAGGCACATAGTACTTAAATTACTATGTGAGAAGTTACTACCCCTTCAAATTCTCTTCTTTGTTTAGACTTCTAAAAGACTAAACCAAAGAGTAAGTATGAAAACAGTGTTTGTTATCCTTGGGGTGTTTCTTCTGGTTGACTTTGTAAAGAGTGTTTTAGAGGTATGGCTTTTAATTTGGAGACACTATTTCTAGTGAACGTCAAGTCACCGTTGGCTGCATATTTATTCGTAGTACGTTTAGGCATTTCAAAATGAATAGACTAACTTCAGAACAACGCTTGCAGATCGCCAAACTTATCGTGAACTACGCCTATTTTACAGTTGAAATAAGAACTAAAATGGACCGTTCTCGCACCACGGAAAGTCTAGTTGACAATGACGCCAAACAGTGCGAAGAAGTTATTGGTGCTGTGGAGTGTTGAAGAGGACTCGAGTGAGTTGTTTCGCAATCTTGCACAACAAAGGACTTCCCGAATCTGGGGCTCATATGCCCGAAACCATTTTTGAGCAATGGTGGCATAAGAGCATCTTTAATTTATAACCAATACCGTCGCAATTTTTATTGTGATTTATTTTTAAGCGATTTGTTTCTTTTTAAAATTGTATACTTCAAAAAAACACATTTTTAGTTAAATGACAGTTTCGGTATTTTGGGGCGTAGCGTAGGAGCTGATCGACGATCTCGATTTTGTCATTGGCTATGGAAATTTCTTTCATCTTCTGGGCACTTTTTATTTACCTAACCTTTGGATGGTTGGTGAAGCTTCCAAAGAATGGTTTTGCGGACTACACCATAAAACCCTCTTATGCAACCATCTTCGGTTTTCAGTTTTGAAATTTCTTTTGAGCATCAGATCAGTTGATGGAATGGGGTGGAAGGGAGAGCTTGCTTGCAAAAGAGCTATGTGTATTTCTTGAGTACATATATTACGTTACCTGATTCTAATTATTAGTTGCAGTTGCTTGTAAACATAAACGGCTTTGTCATCGTAAATGTATTCTGGGTCAGATGAACTCTGACTTGGCTCAGTATCTTAGAACCTCATCTTTATTATTATTTATTATAGCAACATCGACAAAAGCAGACACGTAAGTTCGTCACTAAGTTGTAATAATTTTTCAACTACTTTTTATAGAAAGCTTTACTTTTTTTAGAACTTCTTCTTCAACTGAATGTAACTTACCTACTGCTATTTGTCGATATGTACAAAAAAGTACTCTGACTCTGAAATTACAGTGCCTTCATAAATAATGTATGAGTAGTAGTTAGTTATTCGTTGTCTTCTGAAATCGGCGTGAATAAGTAAAACAAAAACGTCTGCTGTGCTAAATGTAAGTTATGTCATCAAGTGTCGTTAACCTTCCTTTGTAAATTGTGTTGATACCGACTTAGGAGAAAAAGAGTTGTTCTTTAGTGCTTTTGTTTCTGGTTTTATGGTAATTTAGGTGAACACAAATGAAAGTAAACCATCTTAGCTATACCAAAAGAAAACCATAGTAATTAAACTTCAACAACTATGCTTAATGCTTTCAAATAGGTTGTCTGTTGGTCGTTGTTAACATGTGGCTTTTGTTGACTTAGTTAAGTTATTTTTTTGTGTTCGCTTTGAAAAAATAGAAAATAGTTGTCAAGTACGAAAGCCTCACCGCGATGTGTTATTTTGTTGTGTGATTCTCGTTTAGTAGGAAAAGCTTTACTTAGCCATGGCTGTCCTGGATGTTTAATTAGGCTGTTTTCTTTTCACAACAACTTCCCTTTTACATCAACTCACCAATTTTCTTATTTTACTTTCAAAATCCTATACAGCTGAAGCTGAGTTATCATTAAAGTTCTTGTTTCAAATCAACCAGTAAACAAGAAATACCGTAGTAGAGAGTTAGTTTCAAGTGAAAAAACACCCTTTAGTGTTGGCAAAAGAATATAACTTTAACCGTTGCTTTTTTAAACTTTGGAATTTTGTTTTCTTATTGTATAAACCTTACGGCAGACTTTGAAATGCAAATAGGTCTCATGTAACTTCCGCAAAAATAAATAGTCGTTGAAATCCTTTATAAAATGTTATTGCAAGCTCATGTCACGCCAGAAGTATTCAGACTTCAATCAATCAATCACACAAGTCTTTCGACTTTTCTTCCTTACAAGCGATCACAAAAGCCGCCAAAAAGAAAGATTAAACTGCACAATTTAAGACGTGAAATTTACACGAGACTGTTGGCCTTAAGCGCAAAAAAATCTGATGTCGAATGCAAATAAGTTAACCTAAATGTTGTCAAATGCATTCACTGTTTCAGTCGTCCCCGTTTACATATCGGTCCACTCAAATGCATGATTCATTCCTTTGCGTGCAAACGAAATCTCTTCTGTTTTGTTAAGCAGAAATTTAAAAGCAGAAAAGTGCGTTATGCGGATATAGCCAGACACCTAAAGGCGACAAAAGCCATGCATTTTGTCCCCAAGCGCATGCCAACTCTTTAAACGGTCTCAAGCACTCATTATGCACCGATAGTGGATTTCTTAGAAATTGTCGCAGTGCTAATAGCGTTTTTGTGTATTTTTTTTCTTCTTCTATTTGCTGTTGGGTTCATTAGACTTTTGTGCACAACACTCTCAGAATTTCAATGAACAAATAGTATGGGTATGTGATACAAAGTATTTGTCTATTCCATCGATGGAAATGGGTGCCTCTTGACTAGACGAAGACACTTAGGTACCCGTAAAATCCCTTACCATATGAATTTGTTTATTTGAAAGGTAAAGCATGTCATTTAATACAAAGGAATCTGTTTTGTCCCTATACGTGATAGGATTTCTTAAAACGGACATGGACAATGTAGGTAAATACTTTATAACAGCAGAGTTGAATTTCAGTGTTGTTTTTTAGAAGAGAATTGATTGAGTGGTGCTCAAGAATGCGTAAACCATATTCAAGTAATTTAAATATACGTTAAAACCAAAAGTTTTGTTTTTCTCATTATAAATTGTTAAGAGGCTTGAATGTGTTAGACTTGTATGGAATACTAAACCTCTAGTATAAAACATTCTAAAATTTATTGCCGGGCTTGGGACGTTGAAATACAAAGAAAAGAATAGGGAATAGAATGAAATCAAGCGTCAGTTAATAGCATTAGAAGGCAATTGTATTCGTTCTTAAAATACTTTGGCTCATGAAATCGCCAGAATTTCATCAACAAACGAGGGCCCTCTAGATTTTCAGGGCTCCTATAAGACCAAGCATCTTCCATCCATCAGTTGTTGGGTTCATCAATCTCTCAAATAAATACGTTATTGCTTCTTTCGCCAAATAAAAGAACAAAATCTTTTGTCTGTACTTTGGCCTTCCCCAATAACATACCGCGTGCTGCTCTCGACGAACTGTCAAACCTTCCTCCCCTTTATACCTATAATAAAATGTATCCTTAATACCATTTTTCGTTTTAAGAGAAGTTGTCTTTGGCACATTTTGTACTGGAGCTATGACGATCTCGCAGCAGCACATTTTTTAACTCAATTCTAATAGATATAAAAGCCGATACGATGATTCCAACCTCTAAATTGCGGAAAACAAAGGTCAACTTTCCTTCGATTTCCTAAAGGATTTTCATGGATGGTTCCAGAACCAATGATGGATCGGTGCTTTTGTGGAGAGCGATGCTATACGACAGAAAGCCTTGTAAGGTACACCCTTATTCGTCTTTCAAGCCAAAGACAGATTATATCAAAGTTGCTATAAAAATTATTTTAAGTTCTGATAGTCCAATGAATCAGGAAAATTTTGAGTTGAAAGGATTGCTCATAAGTGGGCCATAGTTCTAAACACCGTTTAAAAACACAGCCATGGTGGCAGCCCTAACATGTTGTCACGAGCTAAATAATTAAATTTACATTCTATACGTAGACGATGGACGAGACAACTCAACGAAGCGATAGTGAAGTTACATGAAGCAATTTATTGACGATATCATCAACTACAGTCGTTTGAATGGCGTTCGTCTCAGAAGTTACGCGATGATCGTACTGCTTATGGCGTATGTTTATACGTGAAAAATTAAACCGCCCGATTGTGCCATTGATAATCACATCACAATTTGAGTATGGAGCGAAAAGTTGTGACTTGACTGGAGCGATGTGACTTGTGAGCTATTAGTGATCAAGGGCAGAAACGGGCTGATAGTTCCGTCAACTGATTTCTGTTCTCATAAATAATTTGGAATACAGAACAACGACCCACTCCCATTCATTTTTTTTTTACAACTGATTCCACTTCCACTGCACTTACATCGAGAACAATTATTTAAAATTTCAAATAAATGCACCTGCTGATAATTTGCTTTCCATATAATAACAACATTCCACTTATTGACTGCTCGCTCACTTTATTCGCTGTCATTACAATTACTATTACCGACAACAACAACAACATCACTATCATTTGTATATCTGCTCTGCCTCTGACCGTTTCGTATTGAGTAAATAAATAATCAAAGAAAAGATTTAATTTGATTACCCCCGTGTGGGGATACGGATTCACATATTCATTCATGGATACATTTGTACGTAATGCTGGGCCTATTAAAGTAAATTTCAACTGATGCCAGTAGGCCATTTGGATTGCGAAGACTTAAGTGCAATAAAAGATGCCGTGCCATTTACTATACGACAAGGTAAGGTAGTAAGATATGTAGTTTTGAGGAAGAGAAACGATAGAACTGACTATGACAGTGAAGGCCGGCGCGGCGACGCAGACAAACCGGACGACACGAAGATGCAATTTTGCTGCAAAGTTAAATTTAAATTGGCAGGTGCGTGTGCTCCTTCTAAATTACACAAAAAGAGTTGGGGGTTTTGTGTTTTCTTGAGAAACGGAAACATTGAATAAACAATAATTGCATGGAAATACAGCGATTATCAATCACAACCTAATTCAATTTTTTTCTCTTAGCTGGGAAACGGAATTAGCTTCAAATGATGTACTCGACTTGTGATTGCGATGTGCTCCTGGTCTAAGCTTTTTTTTAAAGCCAAAGAAGGCAGAGTATTCAGAGCGTTTAAGTAAGTTTGTGTCAGTGCGAATGTTCATCATTCTTCAAGTCAATTAAAGTCATCACTCAATCAAAATGCAATTTCCCCTCAATTAAACTGATTAATTTCACATAAGTAGAGCAAATCATTTATGACATACTGTCTGTCTTATGTGGTGTCAAAGAGAGTTGGAGAGACAACCGGGGAGTACATATCTGGGTGGAGTTGTGTATGCCACCCATTGAGGTGTGGAATTGCCCGCAGAATATCAGTTACAATAAGAAAGATTCAAAGCATGTGGTAAATGTTGATGGAAATGTAACAAGCAAAAAGAAGGAAAAAAAAATAATAATGAGAGAAAATGTTTTGACAAGACTTTGATTGTGCAGATCATTGCTGAACAAATTTATCTCAAGCAGCAGCAGATTGACAGTTAAAATTGTAAGCCTTCTTTTTGTGAGAAAAATAGATTTGTTTATCTAAGCCATTTTGCCTAAGATCGCAAATCAAACGCTTTCTCTTAAGAAAAAATGGTCAGTGTTTTATTTCGTAAAGTGTGTTCCGAACCGAAACTCATGCAAGATTTGAATTTGCCGCCATTTGAGAGATGAGTGTTGACAAAAAAAAAATTTTGACAGCAGACAGTTTAGGGTTAGTGTGTAAACTAAGCACTGCAATACTTAACAGATATATTTTCATAGAAATTTTGTAAATGAACAATTATGGTGGCACAACATTAGCGCAATTCTTTTTACCACACATTTTGAGGAATGGAGGGTGCTATAACAGAATGGTTTATTGAGAAATCGCTATTCATTTCTCTCGGAGGATATGGCAATCCTTCGCAAAACAAATTTGTACTACACAAAAGGGAACGAAATATCGCAATGTTTTGTCTGCTACAGCAAATACCATTCTCAAGGCTTGAATCGTGTAGACGAATGCTGTTCAAAATTTAGGTACTAAAAAAATGTGTAATCAGAAAAAGTTATACAAAATTTATAAGCCGATAGCAAAGTAGCTAGGTATATCTTTGAGTCGCTGAAATGAAATAATTTGTTGACGATAAACGTCTACGAATTTAGGAGCTCGGGACTTTGTATGTAGATTAATGCTTGCAAGCAATAGCATTTTTGACTTCCAGAGAAATTTATTGGTTCTGGTTTCATTGGTAGAAATCTGACTAGTTTCAGATCTCAACGTTTTGAGGTAAAAGGAAGCTTTCTGTCAATTTTTCGACGGATCTCAAATCTTTTTGTTAGTGTTAATGTGTGAAGATACATTTTTGCTTCGTAGAGGACGTTTTTTTAGACATTCAGAATCATAAAATGAAATGAAACACCGATGAGTTGCATTGATTACAAACTCATTGTCAAACCAAACTAAAGATAAGTCATATGACAGATGACAAAATGGCTGTAATGAATACAGTCCTGCAAAACGATGGTATACCTCAAAAAAGCACTCCTAAGTTGGTTATCTTTATGTCGGATCAACTTTTAACTTAGCGTTTTACATTTACCAGACCTTCCAGGACTGAGGCAAATTCAGATTTCGTTGTATTTGTCTGCATTTATAGGAGTGTTTTGGTCTTCTTTCTTTTTTATTCCTCTGCGACCGTGTCTGAATGTTGTATGAAGCCTTTTGAAAGGTTTCTCAGAACCTCTGATATTTTTTACTTGAAGGCTTCCACGGATCTTGGTACTTCTAACACCGTGCTATTCCTGCTGTCATACGGAGCGTCTTTATCTCAGTTGCTGTTTACTTACACTCCATCCACCGTACGCTTACTTGATGATTGAAGTCGCCATCAGAAGTTCACTTGATCCTATATGCTCAAACTTTTCGCGCTTATGAAGCACATTTCTATTCAAATAAATGTCTGGAATAGGCATGTCTGGATCAGAAAATGGGCAGCACAAGTGTACTTTGTCTTTTTGGACTAATGCGGAATGCGGTACATACTATCTACTAAAACTTTTTCCCATACATTTAGTTTTTCTATAGGGATGTAGGATGCTCATTTATGATAGCTCCATCGTCAGCAAAGAATAGTTTTGATGTACTTTTGTGCTCACACTTTATCTTCCAGCAACTTGTCATGGTACCCGTGGCGTTATGGTAAGCATGCTTGCCTGTTACGCCGGAGGTTCGTAGTTCGAATCCCAACAGAATCCAAAAATGTTTGGAATTGACAAGTCCTCAGATAGTAAATACATTGCCATGAAACAAGCGCTTTTTCGATTAGCTCTTCGGAATCAGAAGAAAAGTGTAGGTCTCTCTATTCCCTCACAAGGCATGATTGTGAGAAGTGGGATAAGGCCCGAGGCATCCCCGCTCTATAGCGCTACTCTATTTACTTATTTCAAGTAGTCAAGAACGGTTACAAAGACCAGACGGTTTGAGACTTTTTTTGAGACATTTGTTGACTTGTTATCAGAAAACTTAATTATGTTCCGCAGTCGATTTCCCAATAACAGCTAAACCTTTTTTAAAGTGTTGGACATCAACTTGAAAGAACGGCAGTAATAGCAATTTCGCGTATCTCTCTTCCCTTTGTACATTAGAAGAAGGTTACTTTCCCTCCATTCCATAGGCCGACTATCATCTCTTATAAACTTGCAGATTAGAATCGTGAGCCATCTAAACCCAATGTCTTCCATCTTTTTCCAAAGCTCATATGGGGTCCATTCCCATCAAGTTAAGTTAAGTTTCTGGATAGTGCTCTCGATGAAACTGTTCATTTGAAAGGTTATCAAAATGCTGTCGCTACATGAAGGTACAGAATTTTGTTGTCATCCACAATAAGATTTTTCTAATATTGTTCCTTTTTTACTTTTGAACAGAGCGAGAAGAACTGAAAATGAAAAGATATTTTTTTATTTTTTTTTAAACGAAAAGTGCTCGAAAGAAAATAAAAAACTATCAAAGGCTGGAACCCTTTTTATTCCATAACAGGACAGAAGTAGCACTGGGACGGAACACATTTCTTGATGAGACTGTAGTTATTTTACTTTACTTTATCTTACTTTGTATACATTTTCTTTTTCACAGATTGTTCGCAGAATCTTATTCGTAAACAAACTTAGTTATGTAGGTACAGCATCTTTAAGTTGCTCCCCGTCGCGAACATCCCACGTGTTAGAAAAAAATGTGTGCTACATAATAACTTCAAGCCTCATTAGTTATCTCTAAACGAGTTCTTCCTCTTAAATAATGCAAAGACCGTCGATTCACATAAACTACAAACACGTACAATGCAAACGATTAAAACAGTCATTTGGTTTTTCAGTTAAGATGACAAATTACTTACAAAAACTTCACACGCGAAAAGATTTATAAGGGATCGTTAATTTTCTTGGATTAAGGTTGCTTGGTTTTTGCTAAATGAAATGATGTCATTTTGATCCTCTCCCAGCCGACTTTTGAGTTTGTCGTTTGTATATTCGTAGATACCTCTACCTGGGCTGAATAAATGTTTACGACTTGCAAATCGAGGAGTGGAAAGAACTTTTTAAATATTACTCAAAAAATGTGTGAGCTTATGTCTGACTTGTTAATAACTTTGACAAATTGTATGCTTCAAATCATCTTTCAAAAAAATTTTAAAATAATAGCTTCGTGTTGTTTTATGATGATCTTTCGATAAAAAGAGTGTTAACGGCTTATCAAGTGTGTAAGGTTGTCTTTTTGTTATAAAATGCGACCACAAAGTAAACAAATACCTAGCTTATTATAAAAGGAACGTAAGTCTCTCCTTAACAATAAAATACTCATTTCCTACCAGCAAGAGTCACACCGCATAATTTAAATAAATGGAAAGGTAATTATCTTATGCAAATTGCCGGTAAGCTTCCATAAATAAATACAAACCTTTCTACTCTATAATTCTCATAATTATACTCAAAAGAAAAAAAAGAAGAAACAAATATAAGCTCTTACTGCGCGGCAGTGCCCAGTCAAAACAACCTGTGATTTACCTCGGTTATAGCCATGTGTGTGACAACAATAGGAGCAATGGCATCAATCACAAAACAATGCCTTACTACGATACACAAAGCATTAAATTGAATGAAAGCCAATGTCCATCTCACACGGAAGACGGAACCCATCATTCAATGAACTTGCATTGTGTGTCCCATTGTTGCTCTCGAGCCTGAGCTAAATAATTAATAATGACGAATCGAATTCACATGTTGTTTGACCATAATTAGACAAATAAAAAGCGGTTGTTGTAGTAGCCTGAACTTTTACTTTGGTCACAAACAATTGAAAGAGCCATTTTGACCACTGGCACTGACATCGTCATGTGTGTGTGTGTGGAGGAACTCCACCTTTGCTCAACAAAAGACTGACCATTGTGTGCTTCGCGCTCAAAACTTTCTACCATGTTTGTTTTTCTTTCTTTCTATTGTTACTGTTTTGTTCTCTTATGGTGGAATATCTGCCATAAAAAGAAGAAAAACTTAAAAAAATTATTTGTTTTCTAATTGTACAAGGCTATTACAACAAATGGGGAAAAAATAAAATACTTTCTTTCACTACAGCACATAATGGTAATTTGACACAAACACACTCACTTGTCAGTGAGTCTTCAGTTGCAACTTGCAATATATATGTGCATTTGAATCTTCTTCCATTGGGGATTGGAGTGACATTAAAATCGATCCGCCCAAGACTGTGGTGTAAGTGTTATTTCTATACTTTGCCAAGATCAACTTCAAAATCATCAATAGTGGAAATGGGGGATCATCATTTCAATGGCGGGGAGTGTATGTATACGACTGGAAAGTTTGTTTGTTTTATTCGTTTGTCGTTTGCATTTATTGCGCCTGACCGACTTTCAACGCAGTCTGCGCACCTTCTTTGGGAAGACGATCGACGCGACGCATTCATAGTTTACCCATTTATGTATATGTTTATAATGTAAACCAAACGTGGCCATAACACTCTCTCGTATAACCATGATCATCATCTTTATGGGCGACAAAGAAGCGTATCAGTTACATTTCACTTTGGTTTAATCCTTAAGATATGGGCTGGAGCTGTATTAGGTTGCGGACTTGGTTGTTGATGGTTTGTTTATTTATGTGTCAGCATTAAGATCATTTTATGGGCATCATCATCATCATCATAAGCATCTAATGCCATGACAATCTGTGTTTTTTTTTTCCACATATTAGCAATGAAAATGGCATCAACGCAGCCGTAAGGCACTCTTTTACGTTAAGTTAGTATAGTTGCTTTTGATGATGACTCGTTAATAGTGAAAGTGATATCAACTTTCAGGTTCTTTCTAGAACAGAAAATCTTTGAATATTATATGAGATTATGTAACTCAAATTTTAAACTGCAGTGCAGCTGTTCAGGAAATTTGATGTGTAAAAAACCGAACCCAAAAGTTTGTTTGTTCAACCGAATCTTGAGCTTGAAATGCCTCAGTAAATTTCCGTTCAAGTGCAGGTTTGCTCTAACGACATTCGTTAAATGCTGCCATCTGCACACGTGTACAACTCAGTATACACTTTGCTTGTTAGAAAACGTTAAATATTATACAATTTTGCCAGAGCTATTTTTTCTAAGCTTTTTATCCAATCTAGTTTTTTGAATTATTGAAAAAGAGGAGGTTTTGATACTAAGGTGTAGAACTCATCGGACTAGTTACTGGCCCATTATAATACCAGAGACCGAATTACGAATTACGAAAGCACGAGGCAACAAACGAGAGACAAAAGAACGATTGACCGGTTATGAATTACGAGAATGGACCCATGAAAATGTCAGAATGACAGCAAGTATCGTTTAACGTAATCGCAACGCAACGATAACCATGGTTTCTTGTGAGTATTATTATTTGTAAAACGGAACAAGGTTTGCAAGATAGGAAATTTCTTTGTTATCACGCAGAAGATACGGGAGTTATGTGATTGTTAATTTATTTATAACCAACGGCACGGACGGGGTCCAGAGGAAGTCTAGAGGTTGAACAAAAAAAAATAGAACTCAAACAAAAACAGATATTCTGACACTAAACCAGTCCTTACAAATTTTTATTTTGATCGGGTAGCTATTTGGGTGAAATTAGATCTATTTATGATGCATGTGCTGATCTCAGAATGCGTCGGCAAGGCTCTCCCGGTTTTTTATTCTTTCATGTCTAGTAACAGGCCAATTTGTTTGTGGGAAGCATTTTCTTTCCTCGTCGCAATCGTGTGAGAACGTCACATAATATATTTATTCTTTTAGACGTCCTTTTAAGGACCTCTTTTTTGAAGATGATAATAGGTTTCTTTACTTAGTGCACAGAGATTCACGATCTCTCATTTTTAAGTTTGATTTTGACGCATTTCGTGATATTCAACAGTAAAAGAACATAACTAATATGTAACTTCCTGCTGCGCCGCGCCGGTTGTTCGTGAAGCTTTCCTCGGAGTTTTGTGTTCTCTATTAAGCTTTGTTACTCATTATGTCTTTTGAAGCCAATTCAGCTCAACTGCTGTCAATTTACTTTCATAATTTTTGTACATTCTCCAATATTGTGAACCGCACATGATAAGAGCTGGACAACCGAGTTGTCAGTCACAGAAAGTAGTGCAGTTTTGCCACAACTTCGTTTGCCCTGACCCTACTTTGTGTTGTCATCACGAGTTGCTTTGCTTTGGACCCTGATCTCAGATATTTGAACTTTTCAAATAAACTTTCCTTTCACTTAAATGCCGGAAATAGGCTTGTCTGGATTAGAAACGGGCAGCATCAGTATTCAATTTTTGCTCTACAACTCTGTGTCTATTTGGTCTATAAGGCCTGTCAATAGATTTATATCGGTTGCCATTTGCTATGGGCTAGGATCTTCACCTAGGATGGCTTCATCGTCAGCAAGGTATACCTAATGCACTTTGGTTTCCGTAAACTTGTCTTCGAGCAGTTGAAAGCCTGCGAAATAAGAAGCAGAAGACTCAAGACTCTCCAAAGTCTACACCCAGTACCATTTGATATTCTTCAATGATTCAATGTGGACATCAAGTATTTGTCACTGATCTCATGTACAAGTGTCCAACTGCTCGTTGTCAAATCTATACTCGTTGTCGAATGCTTTTTCGAAGTCAAATAAATAAATAATATATAAAAAAAAGAGTGGTGTTACACAGCGGAGTCTAGTGCATTTCTTTCAACCATACCTTGTGAGTGAAGGGACCTACCGATTCCAAATAGGTAATCGTACCTCAAACCTCCAACGAAACATGAATATATTCCTTAGAATCACTGTGTTTTCTCGCAGGAAGCCCCGTAGCCTAGCGTATTCCTCACAACTATGCAGTTGAAAATAGAGGGAACCTACAGATTTCGAAAGGCTTGTCGAGATAGCGCTTTTCTTGCGATGGAACTTCTATATGGAACTTCTATATGAGAAAAACGTTTTTTTGTTATTGGCACCTCCCATGTAACAGGATAACATGTTGACACATTTTGCCACCAGGCTTCCAAAATTTGCGTAAGCAGCTGACAGACAAAAGACCTTCGCAATGCTGTCACCGCCTGTTCAAAATTTTGTCGTCATCAAAGCTGTCCATGGGTACACTCAGAGAAAAACCGCAGGCTAAAATCAGGTACGAGTAGGCTTTAGTTCTATTTTCTTGCATTCTTAGTTTTGTTATCTGAAAAACGACACGTTTTATTCTTAATTCAAGAATTTTATTCTAAAAACAAGTTTTTATTCCGAAAATAGGAACACAAAACTTAATTTGAGTATGGCATTCTTAATATAAGATTTGTTTAAAGTTATAGTAAGATATACGTTCTTAAATTAAGTTCTGCATTATCTTAACTTAGTTTCATTTTCTTATTAAGAACAAAACATTCTTAATTTAAGATTATTTAATGTTAAAACGAGCCGATACGGTCTTAAACGAGCCGATACAATCTTAAACAATCTGAAACGATCTTAAGCTAAGATTGATATTCCCAAATTAAGCCGAGGCGATCTTAAACTTGTATGATGCAGTTTGATTACAAAAAAGCTTAGATCGTTGTTTCATTTTGAAGCGTGCTTTATTACGGTTCGGACGTGATTTCTTATTGAGTGGTTAAGTGATATTTTAATTTTTAACCATGGAAAATTTTACTTCGGACGAAAATTACATTCAAAACAGTATCTAGTGATGTATCGTATATGTGTTTCAAAACATTAACGGAAACTTTGTTATAGTGAGTGACAAAGTGATAACGATATAAGAAATAGAGTAAACACTGACTACTCAGCTAAAGCCGACGCCACCACTACCACCATGGCACCAATAAGCTGTACGTGATGTTACTAATAATTTTAAACTCTATAAATTTAAAATTTTTATATTTCAGAATGAAACAGTTTATGTTCTATCCCAACGAGTTGAAAACCTTTAATTTGACCATCATTTCCAATCATTTCAAATTATTTGTTTAGTAAGAAACATTGAAGTAAAAATAATTACAGAATTTTTAAGTCCACCACTCCATTTGTATCCACTAAACAATGGAAAAACCTATTTTAGAATTAAGTAAATTTAAATAATTTTTGTAAACTAAAAATTCAGAAAAAAATATAAACACATTGAAATTATAAGTGCTTTTAGTTTCATTTTGGTGGAGAGGGAGTGGGGACGAGGGATGGAGACAAGGGATGAGGACTACTGGATTGATTCTGATGGTAAGAGCATACAAATCTTGAATCAAGATTTAATAAGCTAGAAGCTATCCGAAGGATACTTAAAAAAAAAAGTTTTTGTTCTTATTTCAAGTTCGTTAGTACTTAATTTCAGTGTAAATTCAAGATTAAAAGAGCTAGAAGCGATCCATTTTTGTTCTTGTTTCAAGTTGGTTCATTTTTTTTTTTTTTTTTTTTTTTTTTTTTTTTTTTTTTTTTTTTTTATAATTAGCGCGCACATCAAGGGGTTATGACTACCCTTATAATGTTATATAACACAGTGCGAGCATTTAGGAAAGTAGGAGAGGGTTTAATAGGAGACACCGATGCACGTTGCTTTTGAATCTTTGTGAATCGTAATGCAGGGGAAACACAGAGCCAGGTAAAGCATTCCACATACGGGTGGTGAGACTAAAATATGAATCTCTATACTTGACTGTACGCCCGAAGTTGGGCTCAAGGTAAAACTGATGAGCATTCCTAGCAAGTCGGGTGTTGCGGCTAAATTGTTTCAGGGGAGGAATGCAACTGGCTATTTCACTAGAGCACTGTTTGTAAAAAAAAGCGATAAAAGAGAGAGAGACAGGTGACTTTTCGACGATGTTCAAGAGAATCAATCGATTCTACGATTGAACTATCACCTATCAATTTTAACGCTCTATTTTGTACCCTATCAAGCAGGTGCAAAGATGTTTCAGCAGCACCTGACCAGATATGGGAGTTATACTCCAGTTTTGGGCGGATGAAGGCCTTATAAATTGTAGCCAGATCAGAAGGGGTGAAGAACTTCCTGCATCGTCTCAAGAAACCTAAGCATTTAGCAGCGTTTTTGGCGACTTCAAATATGTGGTCATTCCAACGAAGATCATCGTTTACACACATACCAAGTACTGACAGCTTTTCGGTTCATGCTTAATTTAGGAATATAAAAAACTTGATTTAAGTATGTTTCATTCTTATCCCTGGTATATTTAAGAATGCGCGATCTTAATTTTAGGTTGTAATAGTCTGACATTAAGCTTTCGTATTCTCATAATTAAGATAAAATAATCTTATATTAAGGTGAGAACATTCTTGAAATCAGAATTTGAGGCTTATAAAAAATAGGCTTAAAACAAGAATTTTGGGCACGGATTAAGAATTTTCGAGGTTGACAGACTTTCGTTAACGAATCGGCTTGTTTTGACACCGATTTTCTTGAATTTAGCTCGTTTTTTTTCTGAGTGTATAGTTGAATAACTTAAGTGAACAATTCCCAGTAGACTATCCTGTCTTTCGACATCGTTGATGAACTTTAGTGAACAATTCCCAGGAGCATCCAACAGAAACCGTCAGTTCTGATGTCATATAGTCGTTCGACAGGTGGAGTAAGGTTAACCAACTCTTACCGTGAGAACCCACCCACTTTTTGAAGTGGTCGAAAACTAGAAATAATTTTTAAATTGTAAGCCTTTCCTTTCACGTTCCTTGTTTTTTTTTTATGTGGTCTTAAACTGCTTTAAACAGGATATTTCACAAAAACGATCCCATAATAGCTTCTACGTGATATTATGAAGTAATAAGTAAGTAAGTAAGTAAGTAAGTAAGTAAGTATAAGTAAGCAAGTAAGTAAGTATTATTAAGGATATTTCTACCTTTAGAAATGACTCTTATGGTATCCCTCCTTTAGGATCGGGGAACGAAACTGATATGAAATTCATCGGCCAAATCATTGTCTGTTTGATTCAATCACTATAATCTAATTAAGCTTAAAATCGATTTTGTAACTTTAAGGGATTTCCCTAACTTTTGCTGTGTTTCCGCTTGTTGAAGTCGCTCAATTTCAAAGTCTGAAAATAACATTAGTTTTTCGTGCGCGTGATAGGGCTTTTCGCGATAGGGTCACTGTCAAAAGAGAGAGAAAAAAAAATTGACAGCTGAATTTACTTGTATGAAAACATTGTTGGCGGTACTAGGCAAAAACATAAAATTGTTTCAGAATTGTTATTTAGTGAAGTGAATTTGTAGTAAATAGATTGAAACAGTGTGTATATCGAAATTGCGAACTCTTAAGAACAAAATAATATAAAAGTGTTGTGAAAATACCCTTGAGTTGTTGTGTGAAACAGTGTTCAAACTGGTTCAAACCATACAGTGAACACATAAAACTGTAGACTTCAGTTTTCCACGACTGTGGAATAGAACTCCTAGATTGAAAAATCGCTAAGAGGAAAGGCGCAGGCCGTTGTTGGCTCCTATCAAACATGTGAACATTAAATTGGCTTGTTTCTGTTCCACATATTTCATTTCAGGTACCTATGTAAACATGGTTATAAGGTATATTAAATGCTTGATTATAGTAAGAACTCCTAGTAAGAACAATCTAAATACAGATTGGGTATTGTTTATCTAGATTTCTGAATTTTTGCGTGTATAAGCTTGGTACCCAATCTGGAATTAGATTATCCAAACGTTTTGCATTCTTCCCTGGAGTTCTTATTAATGATCTACTTGTATACAAACTTCAACCAGATATCTATTTACCTTCCTGAAATGAAATGTCTGGAACAGACACGAGCCAATTTAGTGTTCAGATGTTTCAGATGTTTCCTCTTACCACATTCTGTGCCTTTCCTCTGAAAGAACTTAGAAAATCTGTTTTGTACTCGAGGAAAACTATAGGATCTACGGATTTCTGTCTTCATTGTATGTTTTGAACATTGTTTTAGACAGCGATTCGCGGGCATTTTCACAACACTTTTATATTGTTTTGTTTTTAAAGCGTCACAGTTTTAATAAACACAATTTTTTTTCCTTTTTTCATGAATCTACGTCTTTGAAAAACTAATTTAAACTACATATTTCATATTTCTACGTACTGGCGCCAGTAATGTTTTCATACAAGTAGTCATTTGACGTTTAAGAAATACGAGGTATAATTAGAAAGAGATAGCTTCGCGAAAAGCCCTATTGAATTTGAAGTCATATAACTCAACTGACTGCTATTCGATGAAACTCAAATCAATCAAGTTTTTATAAGGGCCTAAAAACCACACCTATAGCTACAACGAATCGGTCCAAGCAGACCCAAATTAATTCTTTACCTAGAGTCCTGCAAAATAATGTGAATGAAACTAATCAACAACTGCACCAAGACTACAACTACTAATTTTATGAATGGGGTCTGATATCTCAATTGCATAGTCTGTAGAGTAAAACACTTTACCCAATTACGAGACTGTATAGTGTCGAGTACTTTTTAGTTCATTAGTTCTTTCAACGGTTATATATAACAAAAAACAATTGTTTATTAATTAAATCCGTTGTTTTAAAGATTGGTACACATGAAGTTAGAATTGCTTTTTTGGTTCAAGGTCGACTTGTTTTTAATTTAGCCTCTAATGAACCAATCTCACAGAAATATTTGTTTGTTCTTGTACAACGTCACTATCAATTCGACTTGTAAATTGTGATGATTCACCCTCATACTTACCGATGCGATGATTCATTTTTAGTTTAAACGAGTTCAAAACTCTGTATTTTCATATATGTACATAATTTAGGTATACATATCAGCTTATCATAGCTCATCAAAACAATATCATCAGCTCAGTCAGACTTAATTAGCTGAACTTGTTTATGATATTGTTTGTGTTGAGAAGGAAATGAGCTCAGATAAAGAGTTGCTATTCAAATTTGACTGTTTTATTGTTTATCATTTTACATACATCATGTTGTATTTTTATTAATATTTGTTTTTCTTTCAATTACAGACTCCCCCAATAGACTGAAACGTTCGTCAACAACGACGGAAAAATCTCAAATTACAAAAACGCAAGGACCCCCGGCTAAGGTAAGAGCTGCATTCACAATTAATTGCATGTACAATCACTTGACTCTTCTTTAACTCATGACACATAAAACTTAAATCTAACATTTTTGGTACATGGGGATTTGGGACACTAATCGATTAAAAGCACCTCATTATAGTTTTAGTTATTGCACATTTGATTTTTGTGTGGCTACATGGTCGCCAGAACCCGTTTCTTTGGTTGGATACCACAGACATAGAGGCATTCGTATCGGTTTAATCATTTGGATGTTATTTATTTGTTGCACACATACTCAAACACACACTCGCAGCATGTACGTTATAAATACACAAATCTTAACAGGAGTAAAACTAATCCTCATTGTTTATGTATAATTAAATTTAATTAGCTATCGGTTCGGTGTTGAGTCGCAGTTTGATTATATCTTCGACTTCATCAACTATGATCGCAAAGTTGTAAATTGTAATTTACTTGTCGATTAATAGCTCATGAAGCTGTAGTGTATGGTGTATAAAGTTGGACCAAGAGCTGTTTGCATCTCATCGGGCGGTGTGCCTACCAAATTAAAGACAACGCAAAGATTGGGTGCGGCCTCGAAGGAGATAGAAATCTCAACTTGTTAACAAAAGAACTTTTATGACCAGCTAGAGGCTATAAATAGTGTTAGAGAAGAGAAATTGTGTATGGGGCACCTCGTTTTTTTTAAAAAAAAAATATCTTCGGATTTAGTTAAGAATTTGTTTAAAAATAAGTCAGAGCTATCGAGGTTCAAAATTGAGACTAACAGGTATTTGAGGAAGGCGAGCAAAAGTCGTCGAGCATTACAAAACTTTTACAAAGTGCTTGCGAGATGTGTTTGTGACAAGGCCAGATAGAGTTTTACTTGAATTTTACAGACAATTAATTAGAAGCGAACACACTTAGTTAGGATTTTTGTAAAACATTGTTAAACAAGAAAACAAAGCCCCAAATAAACTGTAAGCATAGTTTTCTAGGCCAAATTTTTTTCTTTGTTTTGGGTCTCGAAATTTGTATTTTCTGTAATTTGTAAGCATATTTAAAAAAATATATTTATGGAGTTATTTTCAAACTAATAGCTAATGAAAAGACATATGAATACAAATGTAATTGTTGATTTTTGCAAAATTCAAAATAGACATTTATAATAACGTCTACGTCAGTGCTTCTTCGGGCCATATTTACTATCCAACAAATTCATTTTTGTGTTTCGCATGTGACATTGGGGACTTAAAATTTGCTAGGGATATTTGTTCGCCCTCTTAACAAACGAACTTATCGAGCTCAATTGATATGAAGTTGTATGGCTGGACTCACATTCGTATACTGGAATTTGATTGACCTCTGTCATAAGTTTTTGAAATCTAGCAATCTGAAACTTTAAATAACTTCCAAACCAAAAAATTGTAAGTCTACTGCGACTATGGAAAAATATTATTTAAAATGTATCGTAGGCGAATACGTGCTATTTTGCAATTTTTATTGCTTCTGGTTTATTGTCAGTGTATTCATAATCAAAAGAAACTGATTACGTTGTAATTCGGCAACGATAAATAAAATTTGTTTATAATAATATTTCCGTAGGTGAAATCAGAGATAAATTGATTTCTTTTCGCTTCCGACACGCAGCAATTTGGCAGCTGTTAAATTAGGAAGCAGGGGGAGAAAGATACTCTTCTTTGTGGATTTATTAGTTCAATCAGTCTCTGATGGTGAAATCAGTAGCAGGTCCCCCATAGCCTTTTCAATCCCTTTGTCATTGGCTGCTTAGTCAGATACTCGTATGTAGATCCTGCTATTGCTGATTTTCCTTTTCTTACTCTTTTCTTTTCGCTTAATTAAGGTTGCATTGTGGTACCTGTGGCGTGATAGTTGGCATGTTTGCCTATAAAGTGGGAGGTTCGTGGTTCGAATACCAACAGAAGCAAAAATATTTTTTCACGGGTATCGCCTTTCGTGAACAATTGGCAAATCCTCCAATTGTAAATCCATTGCCATGAAAAGCGCTTTCTCAATTACCCGTTCGAAATCGGCAGAAAATTGTAGGTCCTTCTGCGGTACCTAGGTTAGATCAGTTGTGAGAGTCTCCTTTTTTTAGGGTGGGACATACGATACTGAAGTTCAATTCGTAGGACATGCTTTCTTCCAAACAGGCATCATGCAGATCAGCTGGATCATGTTCCTTTCTAGCTGATCTATAGCTGCCTTAAAAAGCTTGACATCAAGACCATTTCCTGTCGCTTCTGTGCGAAAAAGCCTTAGAGAATCTCCCAACTCTTGATTGGAATGCATTCTCATGTAAACGCAAGCAGATCGAGGTCTGACAATCATTTTGTGGATGTCTATTTATAAACTTTCGCGTGTGGAACTGTTGCCAATATTGAAACACTTAGATTTCGCACTAATCGGAGACATTTCCGGAACCAGTTTCGTTCCAATCATGCTATATATTGATAGCGATGCTTGCAAATAGAATAGACGCGTAGGCATAGTAAATACAACCACTTATTGAAATGGTGGACTTTCCAATTCCTATTGAGATGTGATAGAATCATTTGAAATTTTACTGGAATTCGAACCCCAAACTCCCAAGTAATAGTGTACTCTCTCTGCAATTTCTAACCATTACACGACGGAGCTCAACATACTGTGTAGAGCTAATTTATCTCCTCGTAACCACGAAAAGTCTTCAATGGATGATAAAAAATTGGGCTCAGCCTTTTTTAGGTTTTAAAATAATTATCCAACACGAAAACTGCATCATACCACTTTTTGAAGATTAAGTTTCATCCTGTTTTCCAATTTAGAACTTTTAGATTTGGTTTTCTACAACCGGGTCATCAAGTTTATACTTCAAACTACTCTACTTTACCCTTTTTTATTTCAATTACTTTAATGACACCTTGTAAACAACATTTATCATTCATTGTAGAGACCGTCATTGATCTCTTAATACTCTGCTCTTTCAACTTTGATCAGTTCATTTTAATGACTTATCTTAAGAAGTCACACCTCAATAAGTTCTCTCAATTCACAAAGAAGCTTTTACTTTCTATCATTCGGAAAACATGACCTAAAAGTTTTTTCCTTTATCTGTCTCAACGTTAAAATCTTTTGATCATCTCTTGTGGCTCAAGAACATTTCCCACTTTTGTTTATATTTTTTTGAAAGATTCCTCCAATTTTTAAACACCCGTTGTTTGTAAGTAAGACCAAATGTCAATATCTCGAATCTTCAGCTTTATAACTAACAACCTAAAAATATATTCCAAAGCATTGTTGTTCAAGTTATAGCTTTCCATATAACTCACATAATCGCATCTACCTGACCTATAACGTGGACATACCTGCAACATTTACCCCGCACCTACAAAAGTGTCTAATTTAGATGCATCCTTTCCCGTTTCTGACACACTTTCCTCCATCCTCGATTCCATCTCTAAAAATGTCACAACAAACCGTAAACGCGACTATGCCAAGTATTCCTTTTTTATTACGACATCCTTTGTGATCGTACCTCTTTCAATGGCATCAGTATTATAGTTTTCCCAGTGACACACACTCTATCGCAAATAGAATGCATTCAATCCGCTGGCAAGAGCATGTGTCTATAGCCCTAGCCATCATCAGCTTCTTCCTCATAGCACAGATACTCGCCTGCACAACGCCATGTTATCTCGATTGGTTTGGTTACCCCACTCAAGTGAAATATCTCAATTCTTGTACACACACTCTTTTGATTCTGGGTTCCTCATCCTCCTCTTTCTCATCCTCCTAGACCTAGAGTGTGGAGTGGTTGCTGCTATATATGCAGTTAAACGACCTTGCATTCATGGATTCATGAGATACATTGGATTATTTTTATCCTCTTCTTCCGCTCCTTCGTCGTCTTGTATTGCAATCCATGTTTGGCCAGTTCCACACCGAGCGACAAGTCAAGTTAAGCCAACACACAAATATGTTTCATCTTTGTAGACTCGAGGAGAACCTACTATAGAGTATCTTCCTTTTCTGGAAAAGGTGTTGGGTGGTATGGTCTATGTGGAGTGTACAATTTTTCTCTAGCTGCTATGCGCTAATCCGATAAATCTCCTCATCGCTGCACTTTATGGAGCACATGTTTCACGCTTTGACTTCATTCACGCAATCAGGTGATTAAAATCACAAAAAATAAGAAGAAGAAAAAAAAAACGAATATTGAGCCTGGGAGTGTGTGTATGGTGATCTTACAGTTGGCAGACTGGCGCAATGAGTTTCACTATATCTTAAATGCTTTTAACAGGATGAATGAGTTTTTTGTTTTGTTTGTAACTTTGCCGCATTGTGGCACGATAAATTCCGTATAACACCTGTGATCGGCGATCTTGATCGTTGCATGATCAGATGATCGTGATCCGTTGACGGGGAAAAGTGTAGGGGACTAGACTGGCATAAATGTTGTTCTGAAAAGTAGAACACAACGGATGCTGATGATCATAGTGGTTGGCGCATTTAAATATAGGGAGTAGAAGAAAAGAGGAAGAAAAAGAAGACCATGTGTGTGCCAGCATCGGACATTAAAGAAAATTCGCAACAAAGTAGTAGCTGTGGCTATGGATTTCTATAACGACTTAAATGCTCCTGAATAAAAGAGTAGGTTTGGTTTCATGTCGATTCATAGAAGACAAGGGATAGTGTTGGGTGCTGTAGGGACTAGGAGTTTCGTAACAAATGGATGTTATTTCCATAGCTGGTCCATACGATTGGGTGGAATTAAAAAAAAAATAGAAAAATTTTGATTTCGTTGTTCGTCCTTTTAGTTTGGCTGTAGAGTATGTCTCACTCTGGAAGATCTGTCAGCCGCTTAGATTCTAGTCGACTCTGCATTGACTTGTCAATGGTAGATCTCGATTTGAGCTGCTCTGGTCGATCGACTTACTTCATAGAATCAGTGATTTTGTTGAGGTCATCAACACGACAAGTCAATAACGAAACTCAGTTGGTACAAGTTCTAACGTTAGTTCTTGTTGATTCAGATATTCAGAGCATAAATAGAGCCCACCGGTAACTTTTCAACTTTATCGGCTTAACGTTGAATAAAGAACTTGTGAATCCGCTAAATCCAACCAATAAAGTCATTGCTTATCGTTTTCGAATTCAAGAACAAGACTTCCAGTGAGTCACTGACTCTTTTAGTCTCTGAACTGAATTAACGACTACAAATTTTGGGAAAAAGTCTGTTTCTGGTATCGTTCATAAGGATACCCGCACTTTCCAACGTTCAAATAATTGTTCTCATAATCCCTTGAAAATTATACGTAGATAGCGAGATAAGCTCCATACGTCTTAGAACAACCAACAATTCATTTTACTCTATTAAGTAACGTCGTGAATATCATCAAGTTATAACTTCCATTAAAATACGTCTTTTTTTAAATTTTGAATTTATTTCCCTTTTAACGATTTCGTCAAAAAACATAGAAACCCACTGAATGTGGTGTGAGCAGAAACTAAGCAAAGTACATGAAAATTCCCTTTTTTAGTTTTGCTCAAAACCAAACCGATTCAGATTTTCCTGCACTGAAGACAACAACCAATCGCTTATTCCATATCCGCTTAAACGTGGCCATTTTGTTTAGCTCATTTCTGACAGTTGTGCGAAGTTGCTCAAATCAAGTCCAAAAACGAAAACAAACAAAAACAACGAAAGAAACTGACTTTTCAACTTAATCTTTTTGTCTCATTTCCTCTCAGTCAGTAGGCTTTAAACAATTCCAACAAGAAAACTGTTTCGCTGGAGCATTGGAGCCCAATCCCCGTTGTGTGATGTTTTTTCTTACTTTATTTTAACCAGTGATTTTGCACAATCGAAAAGGAGCTTAAAATCTCTTCTCAAGTTCTACTGATTGTGAGTTTTTTAGTTTTCAATTAGTTTTTGTTGTTAATTGTAGTTTGTTTCACAAAAACTTGTTAACATTTTTCATTCTCCAGCGTGACATTTAGCCATTGGTTCCTCCACCCATTGACGTCGTGTCGGTATCGGTACTCGGTATCGGTAGTCGCTAGTCGGTGCTCTGTGCAATGAAATTCACGTATTTCTTGCACTTTGTGTTTGTTTTTTGATATTTCGCAATCGCAATCCACGTCTGTCTAGTTTTAAGTTGTGAAAAATTATTACTCAACCGTCTAGCCCTAAAATAGCTGGAAGAAATGTGGTCAATTGAAGAGTTCTAGTTGGAAGAAACCAAGGATTTCCATCTCAAAAGAAGGTAAGTCATGGTCGCTGGTAAAAAAAGTTGAATCACATCACTGAAAAAGGGTGCTTCTCAATCTCTGACTCATTCCTATCGAAACAAGAGGAAAAAGAAAAAAACACGTCATCCTTGCTCCCCAAAGAAAAATCTGCAACTTTTGCTAGAATAAAAAAAATCAATGAAATTGTTAATTTTACTTTCGATGGAGAACTCCCAAGTTTGAAAGAAAATAATTTTTGATGTCATTTTACAGCAGAGCTCTTTGTTTTGTTTATTCGATGAATTGATTTTAAAATAGATGCAGTTGTTCCAGAACTTTGTGAAATTGAAACCGAATGCATTTTGTATGCGTGTTCTCCCCTCCAAACTCAAAGGGTCCAAAGCCGATTTGCTATTAATTGCCTCTTGTGTTTTCCGGTTTATTTTAGTTTTCTGTAGTTTGTTTTATGTTTATTTTCCTTTCTGTTGGATTCCATGACATTGGGGTCAACGTTTGCGTTAATGACTCCAGAATTCAAATCATGCCGATGGTTGTTGGCTCCGTCTCTAGTCAAGTGAATTTATTATTTTGTAGGTTCAGGTTTGGCTTACTTTTGCTTACGGTAGCGGGTCAACTTCAGGTAAAAATAGAATGGAAAGTCAAACAGAACCTACTTTAGGTTGCTAATAGAAGGAATGTATGATTCCCATTCAAAACAACGAAACCTGTTTATTCGAGGCCAGTTCACATGTTTTTCAAGCAAATAACAATGGAATCGTTTCTTGGATAAGATGCCTACCTATACTTTCAATTCGGTTCTATTTATGCCAACCAGTCAGTAACTAAGTGTTTTTTTTTTTACTTAACTGAATCTGCACATATCATCTTACGTGAAAGATGCTAAATGCAACTCGATGACTTAAGTCGCTGCTTTTGATAATTTAGTTTCTCACCTGACATCGCAACTTATTTGCACAATCTTTTGCAGTTCCCTGACTTGTGCGCTAATCATACGTGTGCATTTTTTTGCTTAGTCATGTTGAAATATCTTACAGCGTAGGTTGGGTAGATGGTTGTCATATTGCACCTTATTTTGTTTACGTTTCTGTTTATTCCGAGTACAGAGACAACGGATCAGTAGTTGGGAACTTAGGACTTCAATTGTTTGTTTGTTCAACAAAAAGTGTTGAGTTTAAACCAAATGTGGTGTCAAATTCGTTTCCATCAACATTTTTTGGTAAGCTTATAAAAGTTGAATTGGTTTCTTCTTTTTTTTCGGCGTTACGAGCATCATGGTCCCAAAAGGATCATTATTATCTTTCTCATTTTCGCTTTTGGGGTACGTCGTGCTAACCTCAGAATATGGTAGTTCGGCAATGCCGGTTTTGGATTGTTCCATGTCAGAGGTAGGCCAACCAAATGCAGGTTTTGTTGCATTTTTTTTTGTCTTTCTATTTCTTCTTCAAAAATAGAAGTGTTTTTATTTTATTTATAAAATTCTTGCAAAATATTCTGATGTTTCGAGAACTAGTACAGCGAGGCTCGGAGATGGCGGCGAAGTAGACTTTAGCATTGTATACATAGAAACTATAGTAAGTTCAAAAAGCAATTTAACAATCTTGCGGACACCGGTAGCGCAGCAATCGTTTCTATACACACAATGGTAAAACCAATAGCTTTTAACGGAGACTGCTAAGCTGGACCGGAGATAAGGTGACAGATTGTGAACTGTAAAAACTAAAGAAATGCATCTGGGACAATTGCAATGCAAATTAAGTATTTGCATTGTAGTTGAACGGCAAACGTTGTGTTTGATAACTCACTCCCAGATTTTTTCAAAGCTGAAGGATGATTTTAGGATAATCTGATTAGCATTTAGTATGCTGATAAGATGTTGGTCTTGAAGGGACACTGATATCATATCCGATAAACTATAAGAATAATCCAAAAACTCATAACAGTAGTTTATTTCAAAACTTTTCTGTAAATCCAATTTTTTATTACAACGAAGAACCTTCAGATCAGTTGATTGAAATAAAATTTTCATATGAATTAAGGCCCCGATTGCGGTTGTCGATTGACTAATCGATACTCGACTTTTGTCGATTTCGATCGACATCTTTCGTTCATAATTTTCTGGTCGACTGTTGTCGACTGTTGCGTTAGGAAATCATTTTGTGGGAAAATGTAAGTATTTTATTAAGTCGATCGAAATCGACTAAAGTCGAGTATCGATTAGTCAATCGACAACCGCAATCGGGGCCTAAGTACCTACCTTTTTTTGCTAGCAAAATAATTCAACATCCCATAAGCTTGAATTTGATAGCAATTTCAGCAATTTCAGTTCGCTTATTGTCCTAAAATCTGAGTTTAAAGTTTTGAATGACACAGCAGTATCCGTTTACTTATTTACTTAGGTGGGCTTCACGTGCAAAGCTGGAGAGAGCTTGCCCGAAATCGAAATTGTTGGCGAGATGTTGATTGTGGCCCCTATTTAACTCCGAACTGATTGATTGATTGTTTATTTAGTATTTTCAACTAGAAGATTACAGTCTTGTCTCCAGCTTTGCACGTGAAGTCGGTTGAAAGGCTCTCCCACTTGATTGCGCCACTCAAGACAAGGTTTTCAACTTGCTCGATTTCGAAAACCCTTCGAGCCGAAGCTTTGATGTCCATCCGCTTACATGTCCCGACCGTCTTTTTCTCGCGAAGTGTCTTTTTCTAGTTATGCATATGTCGCGGTAAAGTTCATACTCGTTGTTGTATCATCTTTATATATTGTCTTTATTATAAATAAATAAGTAGCGTGGTCAAGAGAGCGAGGATCCTCAGGGTTAGCAGATTTCTTACAACCATGCCTTGTGAGGGAATGGAGGGGACCTACAATTTTCTACCGGTTCCGATTGGCAAAGCGAGAAAGAACTATTAATGGCTGACGGATGACTTGCCAATTCCTGTCGAAAGGCGATACCCGTGGAAATAACATCAGTGCGTTTGATGTTCGCACTGATGTTATTTCCCGTGTCTATAGCCTCGAAATTATGTCTGTGAAAATGACGTCGATTATCAGCAAGTAGGCAAGAACTATCGGAACGTACACAATAATTCGTCATTGCCTGCCGATAGGCACTGGGGATCGACCTCTTTCAACAAAGTGTGGACGTTTGGCAGCATTAGGGCTAATTTTGCTAATCGTCTTATTTTGTCCAATATATCAAAACAAAAAAATTCTTCACTTTGCCGTTTTATTTGGTAAACAATATGTTTGTGTTTTATTCTGTTCAAGATTCTAACTTCCACAGGTATCCTCAAAATAAAACGTAACATCTCGACTCAGCAAATCTAAGTTTATAATTTATGACTTTTGGAAAAATATAAAGAGTACCTTAAATAGTGCCAGAAAAAAGTTCATTTATCAAAATTCACCACACATAGTAAGTTGTTTGACATTGATCGGTTAAAGTAAAGTTACACGCCTCAAAGCTGGTAGTTAACTGCTTCAGTCAGCAATGCCCAACAACTCAAACAAAAGAGGTATTACATTTTATTTACATTCATTTCATTTGAAGGCCAACTCGAAACTTGGCCTGATTATAAATCACCCACATCTTTTCAATAACACTTTCAATTGAAAAGTTCAGTACAGGAAAATTAGTTCACGCCACAGATACAATCATCTATTTAGCGCAATTGATTCAAATGCTAATAAATAATAAATTTGTCTCATAGAAGTCATTTCGAGGCACTTCGACTTTCTGTCTCTGCCATCTTAAGTTATATATGATTAGTACATCTTACAAGGGACTGACAGCTAGGTTGTTGTCACCCCTTATCAGTTGTGATAAATATTTTGTGGACGACTCTTGGGCATAGATCTGAGTAGTGAATTTTTAATTATCAGATAGACATAAATAGTCATAGAGAAGGATAACAGCTACATGTATCGGTAAATAAACTGGCAAACAACTTTATTATATAATTGCGTGACAGGAAGTCGTCATCAAATAGTATCTATACGTCTATATTCCCTTCAAAGCAGCAAATTAGTCAAAGCTATTTTGTTTGTGCCTTTTTTTTTTGATAAAATTAGGTCATACCTCTTAGCCCAACCCAAAGTAACAAAAAAAAAAAGAAAAAATTGCTCTGCTGCGATTAAATGGAATGGAAAAAAATTAGAAAAAATGTACAAAAAAAGATTAAACGATTAACCAAATTCATTGAAGCTGATGAAACGCATGAGTACGTGTACCGCTGCGCTACGAATTGGCGCATAAAACCGAATCACGATCGCGACCAACGAAAAGACCACCACACCACATCATCAAACCATGAATCAGCAGTCTGTGACGAAGATTGAAAAGGGGCTAATGTATTTAACGAGTGTTTAAAAGTTCCATGATTGTGTGAGATGAGAGATGGAGTTTAATTTCTAGATCAAATGGAAATCGAAACTTCAATAAATAAATCAAACAAAACACAGACCGTGACATCTTTTTGTCACTATTAACGAAGCGGTAAATTAATGAAAATTGTATTTGAAGTCAATTTGAATGAGAGTTTTTGTTGTTTTAAGATATTTGATGCTTAGAGGCAAACAATGAATTTATTTCAAATTTTTCGCTGCCCAATGAGATATAAAAGATCTTGAACTAAAATGACACCACACACTTGGGTACATAAATGTTGCTCAACCGCAAGAATATTAGAAACTACGTACATATGTACATAGGGTGGTGCAAGATAGCGGGGAGCCCCGAGGCCTTGCGCATTTCTCACAACCATACCTAGTGAGGAAATGGAGGGGACCTACAATTTTCTGCCGATTCCGAACGGCTAATCGAGACTTTTCATGACAATAAATTTACCATCGGAGGCCCTGTCAATTTCTCGCGAAATGCGAAACCCTACCCATGGAACAACATTTTTTGGTTTCTTTTGCGATTTGAACCACGAACCTCCCACGAAGCTGGCAGAAATGCTAAATAGATAAATGTGCTGGCGCAACCGAGCTCCGTTAGCTCCGAGGACTTACGCATTTCTTTCAACACTAGCTTTTGAAGAAAAAAGGAACCTGAAAATGTTTCCCGATTCCAAACGGCTGAGTAAAAAGCGCCGTTTACGACAGTGTAAATGCTCTCAGAGGAATCGCCAAATGATTTTTTTTTATGGAAATAAAGATAGTGTGCTTCTTGTCTGCTCTCTAAAAGCCTGTGAGTGTTTGTCTTTTAATTAAGCAGCGAGTAGGAAATAAGCAAACTTTAACCGTTTTTCCTCATTGCACTCTATAATATTTGAATAACCACAACTTGGTCATTAAACATCATTTAAACATCATTCATTTGAATATCCTAAGTGAAGTTAAAGTTGATTTTCTGTAATAAAACATATTTTTAATGTCTCCTAACCCTAAGAAGGGTCTCCTTTATAAAGACCCTTTAACTTGACTAACAAAAGTGAAAAATGAAAATAAAAAATTCAGTTAACTGAAGACAAGTGATTATGACAAAATATTAGCTTGATGGTTAAAAACTTAACTGAAGTTAAGCAACTTAACACCTATGAGAAAATATTTTTTTGTTAGTTGATTTGTTTTGGTAAAATTGTTTTCTAAAAAAATGACTTAAGTCATATGGTTTTTCGGCTATATTTTTCTTATAAGAAAAGATACGAACCTAAAAGATTTAGTGAACATGATTTGAATACCCTGAACAAGATTATAACATCAACTCAGTATTGTCATAAGTCGAGTTAAAAGGTTAAGGCTTGTGGCCACAGATATAATTGTTTTGCACTGCCAAGTTCTCTGGATTATCCCACGTAGCTCCCCACTTAAACACCTACTCATACACAAAATAAAATGATATGTTGATTTGGATTGAAAATTTGTTACACATGAACTATAGCCTGCCAAAACATAGCAAATCGACCGCCATAAAGTTCGTGGGAATCACATTTGAACCACAAGACTGCGATTTTTATCTTTTGTTTGACTGTTTATTTTAAGTACGGACATTGTTCAAATGCACAAATTATAGCAAACTCCTTTCGACTCCCAAGAATTATTAAAATTCATTTGCATTTCCCCACGAGATTGTCCCATTTAGCAAAAATAGTTCTGGACTTGTTCCAAGAATTCCCAGATAAATGAAAAGTAAAATGGAAAATGAAAATAAAGCGAAACTTTAAGTGAAGGTATAATCATGCCTATGTATATTTTGTTTTTATTTGACTTATCGCAATGCCAAAAATATATGAAGAAAGCAACGCACTTCTTTCATTACTCATTGATTATTATGATCGAATATTATTGTTTAATCGGACATAGCCCTTGTGAAATTATTGTCTAAGGTCATATTGTATACAATATTATCTGTGGGTAGATGATATCGAGGCATTTTGTTATTTAATACTAGAACTTTTTTTTCTAGCCTTGAATCGCTTAATTTTGTATGTTGTCTGGGGCAGTTTTAAGAGAAATTAAACAATTTTTTAAGAGCTTTATCAGTATCACTTATCAGTAAAGTGTTGATAGAATGATAAGGTTATCACTTGATTATGTGTTGTTGATCATGTTGTGATTCAATTTGGTGTGCAGTGAAGGCTTAGTATATCGGTATAGCGCCTCCCGCTCGTGAAAGGTGACTAAATGAGAAGTCACATCCAGACAATTATGTAACAGCAAAATGAGTCTAGTGGCACATGTTACACTTAAAAGCTTTCACAAGTGTGTTTGCAAATTCCAGTGTTTCAACGACTGTAAATCACTGGTGTAGTATCAGAGAAAAAGTTCAAAGAATGGAGCAGAACCTCCCACATAACAGGGAGACATGCCTGCCACGGGCAACACTTCTTGTTTAAAGACTCTGTTTATCTATAAGAAAAGTGCTTAAGGCAACAAATAACAGCACATCGAGTTGAGTTGTTTGCGTAAAACTCCTTGTTTTGTTGTACTTACTTGGTACTTTAATCTTTTATTCTCGACTATTCTTTCATAACTCTGACGACTTAAGCAGCTCCAATATTCTACTAGAATTTTAGCAGAAGCTATATAAAACAAACATAAGCAGAGTAACACCAAAAATAAACTTTACACCTCTTTTGCTTTTCTAATTTGATTGGTTTCTACCAAAGTCTGGGATTACAACGAAACGACCTTGAATTTTACCAAAATTGTAAACTCAAAAGCATGCCCTAGACCTTAGAGAGATATAAAAAAGTTAATGACGAATTATTCCAATTCCATATAACTCAAACGATATTCAAAGTTATTTGTGGAAATAATAGCTGTGATGATAGGCTCTGTTGCCTTCGACTGCGTTGGTTGACTGCGATAATTTAGATTGGGCTTTATACAAAAATATTGTTAATTACTTTGATTTCATACAGTTAGAATTAATTAGAGCTTCCTGCTGAGTATATCATCGACTTGTAAAAAATAATTTATTTGAAAATTATTTGTTCGCTACTTTCCTTTTTTTTTTTTTTTAATTTAGTGGGTAAACCAAATTGATTAAAGTAAGTAAGTAAGTAAGTAAGTTATTCATTTATTAACATTTCAATACAAAATGATAGAACATAATATGAATTTAAGCGCTATGGCTAAGCCGTCAGCCTTCTTTTGATCTCAGATTGCAGAGCGTACAGAATTGGTTGAAGGATCCATTGAAAGGGGTACCATTTTGATTATAATTGAAACGTTCAGTGGAAGAAGCGACTGAGTGGGAGTTGTGTAGGTTAGATATAAAAGTAGTTAAACTGTTTTTTTTAGAATGCCCCGAGTTTGACTTCTTAAAACTAATAATTTGTAAAGAAGTGATAGTGAAGCTACGTTAAGGAACAGACAGTTAGAAATAAAATTTATAACATAAATGCTGTGAATTTTATTTGTGTCGGTGTAATCCGAACAAAATTTGCGTCTTAGAAGGGTACGACAAGATCTAACTGATGAGCCAACCCAATGAGCAAAACACAGATTTGGAGTTGAGTTCAATTCATATTCTCGATCTTCAACATCTGTTTAAAATTTTTTATTTCTTAGATTTTTTGTATTTTTCGTTTTTTAAAGACATTTAAGCTTTATCATTTGTGGAAAAAATCAGAAAATTATCAAAAGTGAACTCAGCCCCTTGCGGACAATAAACTAGATTTTTGTAAATCTTAAGGTGCGTCCGATCCGATCCGATCGGCCTATACCGGGTGGCACCTTCGGCTCGGCACCCAACGCAATTGTGGCTAGAATTCTTTTCCTTGAGAAATGGCTTTGCAAGTTTTTAATTTTTCGCTCGATTTCATGCTTTTCAGCTCCAAAAGAAATGACAATTTCTATTAGTAAATTATGCCTATGGGCTTTGTTTGTATGTTCCGAGAAACAACTGTCCCACAATATTGCCGCGCCCGATACATTTCAATAAATTTAAGGGGCTCTTCAATCAGCATGTCCACATTGCTTGATTTTGTTCGTTTTTCGGCAAACGCATCCATTTTATTCGTTTTGAATTCGGGTTCAATCGGGCCGGCTTTCGGCAAGTGGGTAAGGCCGATCGGGACGTTCACACTAATTCAGTATTGCCGATCGGTATGTGCCGAATCATACCGTTCGGCATAGTGTGGACGCACCTTTACATTTTTTGTTAAAATGATTAAAACAAAAATCTTTCTTTTTTTCAAATTGGGGAAAAATGTGCCTTTTCTCTTTCTACAGAAATGTCAGTTATCTTGCAGTATTGTGAAGTGATCGCAACCAGCGTTTAAACCTTGCTCAGATCGGAGGACTCTCCAATACTCCTATTTCTTTCTAAATTTCAGACAACTGTGGATTGGAATGTTTGGAACTGAAATTATAAATACATAAGGAAATGAACAAAGCAACAAAGGCCGATAACATTTCAAGGACCTATAATTTTATGCCGAATTCGAAGGGCTTAATGAGATGCTTTTCATGGCAGTGTTATTCCCTTGACTTTCCAGTTCCTCGTAAAAATCGGCACGTGCTGTAATGATTTATAAATTGTTGACAGAGCATCGGTCTTTCACATTCCCCCCAAAAATAGCAGCTTCGAGACTACTAAATCACACCGCCTTGGTTGATTACACTATTTGACAATTATTTAGAATTCAAAATATTAATTGTGGTGTAGGCTGTGTGGTATTTCACGCCTAAGTCCATGTCATCAATCTCATAAAAAAGGTTTAATGTCTGTAACGCCCGGCGATAACCATATAGTAGAAACGTGTTTGTTGATTGGGTCTCACACTCTCGGCTTCAGCAGCCAGATATTAGTCTGCGCAAGGGGGACTTGGCAGTTGTCCACTGGCATTACACCCACATGTAAAAATTTGCGGCGAGCTAGTTGCTTCATTTCGGTCAAAACTTCTTTCAAAAAACGAACTGTTAAGGAACGTAGCTTTAACTTTGGTAACAAATTCACAACATTTCCCAACTTTGGTAAAACGTAGAGCAACTTACCTCGTTCCGCGGAGGTGTGATATTGACTTTATGTCGAAAAATCGAACGGGAACCAGTTGCCAATGCCAAAATATTCTATAATTAAAAAAGAAACCACTAGATGGTCTACTTTTTAGTTAAATAACTGGTTTTTGTTATTTCAAATCTGCTCCGAAAATTTTGAATTTGCTCCACTTTTTTTTATAATTTGCTCCGAAATTAAATGACTGAAGTTCGAACCCTGCTCGCAACTTGATTTGTAGTCCAGTAATAACTAACAGCCCTTCTTCATCTGAACGCTTCAATTGTTAGTTTTTATGGATATATTATGAGCCCAACGGCTTGCGTGACAACAACTGAAAATCAAAGAACAAACGTTCACTTATTACAACACGAATAAGTGAATAAAAATCCAACCAAGCAGATATCTTTTCTTGAAAAAAAGTTTTCAATTCATACTAAAAAAATTTAATAAAAGTGTTCAAGCTAAGAAGGGCGGCCGTTTAGAGTGTTCAGTAGCTGTGGCGTGAGTTGCCACTCTGGGCATCTAGTTTTCTCTCAGCTTTCTAGTTTCATCTGAACGGCGCGCCGCCCTTGAGGTTGATGTGAAATTACAACCACCTTATTTCCAACCAATGCACCACAAAAAAAGGAAAGCTGCCACTGTAGTAGTAAAATGGACCAGCAATTAGGCAAAAGATTCCTTTTTTTTGTAATTGTAAAAAAAAGCTAAGAAGTGAAATATTTTGGCAATAATACAGGGTCAAAAGAATGGTTCTATTATTAAATCCCTTCAAACCTTGTTGGTTGGACGCGTTCAAAACTTTTAAAATTTGATCCCTTTTTTTGGTGATTGTGTGATTACCTTCTTCGTTTCGTAATAGTGGTTTCAATCTCTGAAACATAAAATGGTTTTTCTACGAACATCATCTTTGACTAGTAATTGGCCACTATTTCGAGAGAAATTCTAATTACAGCACCAGCGCAATTCACGCTTTCTTACCAAGCCGTTTGGAGCCGCAGTGAAATTGTAAGCTTTTTAAACTCATACAAGTTTAGATAATGTTCCTCAAATAGTGAACTTGTTCTCTTCTTTTTGTTGTTGAGGTAAATGAAATACTTTGTAATTGCTGCAATGTTCTCGTTTATTCATAATTAATAGAAAAAGTGGGTTAGAAGAAGAACAAGTTAGAACACATTTCGATTCAAAAGAATTAACAAACGAACTGGCCCCATCATGTCCTGATGATGTAATTACATATATCTTACTTTTTCTTACCAAACATTGTAATTCTACTCGTGCGAAGGCATTTCGCGTAAAACTCAATTTTAAATGTTTCTCCTATGAACACGACCATAGCAGATCCGAGACCAATTCCTAAGACGTTCCAGGCAAATGCCAAATGGTGTATCGACAATGGAACGTTTAATACTTCTTCAGCGGTCTTTCTATTCAAAACTCCTTCGAAATTGGCCCTTAAACTGAGTGAAACGGTATCACGATCCCATTTTTCCGTAAGTCCTGTTTGCTTCAAGTGAATTATATAATTGCTCAGCATCGTTTTGAATGGTGAGTGTGGTCCCAGCATAAAACAAAGAGGCAAGTCCACCAAACCATCTTTGGTCATCTGAAACACTGGCTTGTTGAAAACCGATTGCAAATGAATAAGAAATGAAGCTCGGTCATCGCCAATACCATATCCATAATCCGTGTGGTTCATCGCGTTCATTTTGTAAACAAAAGTCGGATAGTCCGTAGGTTTTACAATCTTATCAAATCCCCTTGGATAGGTTCCTCGCTGATATACTATGTCCCATTCATAGTCAGGAACCATAACACCCACGTTGTTGTCAATTAAGTCTTGAATTGTATCAAACTGCTTGACTTTTATGAAAACCGTTAGGTATGACGTAAATAAATTAGTGTAGATATTGTTGAGTATGAAAGCTACAAGTATGACTTGGATATGAAAACGATAGTGTTGAGTTATGTTTTTGCCGGATGGTAGTGAAATCATGACCATAAACATGTGTCTGAAACTGCCCCAGACGTCAGTATCCAAACCGAGATAATTATCCTTGATAATGTCCATCAGGATTACGTATACCAAAGTCAGTCCAATGCATATCCACACTGTTAAAGAAAATGGCCTCACAAAATATTGATTAGGATTCAAGTATCCATTAAGAGGCACCAAAAAAACATAAGACACAACTTTAATCGGGTAACTGGACTCAATTCCTGACATTGGAGTTGGTATGAAAACATTCATGCTAATGTCAATTTCATTATTCAAGGTGGCATTTCTTATTAATGGGTAGCATAGTTTCTCGCAGTTTTTTAAGATAACTTCGTTAAAAGTTGCATTGTGTTTTTTCAAAAAATATTTAAATGCCTCTCCGAAAGAGCCACCCACTTTTAGAGTACCATTTTTGGACGGATACCAAAAGACACGTGGAATATCTCTCTGAATTGTAGTGCGGAATGAAAACCCATTCAAATCCTGAAGTGCATCAACGAGAGGACTAGTTTTGGAGACTTTTTGAATGTGATTATTTGCATAAGGAAGATATGCATAAGCACTTTCGCCAATTACACCGAATATCCTTGAGAAATTTCTTTGTGCAAAATGAAAGCAAGCTCCTTCTAAACTTTTCTGGTCGAGTGCCGAGATGATGACAAATATGCGTAACCGTAATCGTGGAATTAGTTGCTCGAGGATAGTATTGTTTAAATAATCCTCCTTCATGGTCTGCAGAACTAAGATGGCATTAAAGTTGAATTGTTTCATGAAACTAATCGGAAGGGACTTGAAAACAGAAACCGAAATGTTTGAATTCTTGTTCATAAATTCACTCACAAACTCGTCGTCGACTCGAATAAAGAACACTGTCGCGTAGTCACTTTCATTATAAACTCTGTGTATAAGTTCACTTAATTCATTATTTTTACCACAAGCATATGACACAAGCAATAGTAAAGTCAGGCTTCTCAAATAAACCATTTTCGAATGCGGAATTATGGGAAAACGAACTGAAGTGCAACACAGAAGAGTGATTCTATATTTTTAGAAATTACATGCATTACGTTAAAGCCGTGTAATCTTTCATTACAGTCAAATCGATAGTTACAAAGTGACAACCGTTATGCGAGCATGATAGTTGATAATATTCCATAGAAGTTCTGCTTTCAACAAAAATTGTTTGTTATTAATTGCTGTCAAGGCTCATGGGACATTGCAGGACTTGTAATACAAAAAGTTTAACAAAATGTTCATGTTTTTTTTATTCATCGTCATGGTTGATCGTTGGGATTGCACGGAGAAACACGAGTTCAGTTTGAATGCCATTTACGGATACCTTATAATTAGGGTTTATTTTTTCACTCTTTGTTATAAAGTACTGCTAAAGACACACATTAGAGAACACCCTCGTGAATAGTATGCTTCGATTTGAATATCACCTCTGGTGCTCTATAATTACCAATGCGGATTTTCTTTTGCAGGAATCGCAGAAAAACTTCGAACACGTGTTGAATAAATAAATCACTGAATAATTGTCCGTTTACAAATATTTCCCAGTTAGAAAAAGTTTTGGTTTTTTTTTTTGAATCTAATGCAGACAAGATAAGCTTAATCTATCTTCAGGGTGAAGGCTTTATTGTTAATAATAATTTCTATTAATTTTACTTGGTGCTCTGTGCATTTACAAATCTTGCAAAGTCTTCAGCTCAGTTTCCGAACTTTATTTTTATTTCAAAGAAGTCTCGGTCAGACCTGAATTTAATGCATTAACTGGATGAGCTAAATCATAGTCGAAAAATTTTCTGTTGAAAGCAAGTCTGCCAACCCCTTTACCCGAATCTGGTTTCATCTCATGGAGCTCTATAGTTTGGGATTAGTTTTGACCAGCTTGGACTTTTTTGGCCTGGGATCTAAGAAGCAACCTGAATGCGCCGTTACCTACTTTTCGTAATTTGCGTGTTTGTGTAGTTTAATTTTCTTACGTAATTTGCTTTTTGTTTAGTATTTTGCATACTTTTACTTTACGAAACTAATCCGTATCCCTACTAAGAGACAGAGCTGTAAAAGAATGCATTCTTTTTTGTATACAATCAAAAGATGAAATATACTTATCTTTTGAATATAAAAAAAGACTTCAAGCAGTTAAAAGACTTTAAGTAGTAAAAAAGACTTCAAGGAGTCAAAAGACTCCAAGCAGTAAAAAAGAATTAAAGCAGTCAAAAGATTCCAAAGCAGCCAAATTAGACTGGATTACTTTTAATGCAATCAAAAGACATAATGATCGCAAAGAATGTAAAAGGCTTTTAAACTTTTAAGAGACTTCCAAGATTGCAACCAGTTAAAAAAGTATTGCATTCTTTCGACTACAAGTCTTTAGACTTCTCTAGACGATTGGTTTACTAAAGACTTCAAAATTAACTGGGATTTATTTTTGTAAGTTGAAGTACTGCGATAAGGAATGTGAATGCATTTCAAATATTCAGTTAAACTAACTACCAAATGAATGCATTCTTTTACAGCTCTACTAAGAGATTATGAAGCATCCTAGTGTTGAAAGAATTTTTTAAATCTGTCCAGTAGTTTCTCAGGCTTCGTATTGACTTGACTCTGTACCAAATTTCATTTAAAACTGTTCTGTAGTTGTGAAAGCGTATAAAACAAACTTACTTTCACTTTTATAATATAACTAAAGATAAGGATGTTTTGTAGCATTGCAAACGAGTGTAATGGCAGAATTTTTGATTGTTTATACAGAACCCTTTATTGTAAGTTATGTAAGACTTGACTGTTGATGTTTGTCGTCCTTCAAGCGGAATTGGATCCTTTGCCGCTGTTATCTTCAGTATCGATTGCGATTCTACTTTGATTTTCCCGTGATGACCCTTGCAGGATCCTGCTCAGAGCTAAGTGTATTTTTTTACTTATTGGTAAAGCTTTCAAAACTCTTTCGTGCTTTTTCCTACACCGAATACGTCTTGTGCGCTGCGCCCTGAAAATTACCGTCGAAATAGACACTGAATAGGATAATCAATAAATGAAAATAACAGCAGCATGCGGTTACTTATCCAGGAACCTATGTTTTCCTATAAACGCGACCCCTGCCTTCAAAACTTATTTGACTCGTTATTAAACTCAACTAAGCTAATCTTTACTGAACGTGAAAAGCAAGACCTTATTGAGAACTTGGTATTTTATCCTTCTCAACTATTATTTTACTAAAGTGAAAAGTTAGAAAATATTTAACTGTATTGTTGCATAACATTGGCCAACCTTTTTCAAAACTGTGAAAGAATCAATTAAAAAACTTTGCCCATCTATTGGCACAAACAGAGTAAAATCTAAATAAACTTCCCAACTTGTTTGTTTTTCTTAGTTGACTGATATCCAGTGAAATAAAATATTTGAATAGGTAGGTATAAGTATAGGCAAAAAATGCAATCAATTCATCAAAATCGATTTGCTATCAAGTTTCTGTCAATATTGGCACTCAACCTATTCCTATCCGTTCTTTCGCCTACACAAATGCCATCATCTCTTATAACATCGAATCGACCTTGAAAATTACCAAAAACGCAAACTCAAAAGCATACCATTACAATAGAGAAAATCTGAAACAGAAAGTGTGTGGGGAGTTATTTAAATTTTACACAATTCAAACGGAATCAAAGTTAGTAGTGTGAGGCTTCTGTTGGCCATAATAGTTCGTACCTTAGTTGACTGCTGTGGTAACATATTTTTTATTGGATATTGTCAATTGCAATTGCTTGGATTTCATTTAGTTTAAATTCGTTTACGCTTCCTGCATTTTTTAAATTGATGCCAACACTCAGTCCGGTATTATCGGCTAAAAGTTTTGTAACACTTTATTTGCAAAATAAAATCACGTACATACATATTCGAAAGTTGCTTACACCTTTTACTACTATACTTTTTGTTAATTTAATGATGCAACCAACTTTATTATTATTGAAAGTTTATGGACATTTTATGAACCATACGTCACAGAAATTCAATGAGTGAACCCTCACTCTGATAACTCGCATTAGTAAATAGAAATTAAACTGAGCGAATAACTTTTTTCTTGGAAAATATTAGTCATCCTATATAAGATATACAATCAATTGCAGTTTCGAAGGTGTATCAACAAAAGATAACTTTTTTTTTTACAAAAACTGGTCATGGTGAGCTACAAAACACTTGTCAACTGGCGTTAATGTTAGAGGCTATACCATGACTAGGTTGCAATTTTTATAGGCTCTCAGATCTGTAGAGATGATGTAAATAGAAATAATTCATATTTGTTGCATTGGTATTGAATTGCATTCGACATTGAATTTGAATTTGAGGAGAGTTATTGGTAAATTCACTGGTAACTGCATTGACGGACTATAAACTGCTTCACTTGAGAACTATGAAGTACATACAGGAGGGGTATTTAGTGGTTTGTTTTTAAATCATAGTTTGTTCTTACACTGAGAGTTATTTCCCACTCGAAATAGAGAAAGGCTGTATTTAATTCCCATGTTCCCTAGCGAACGAAAACCTGAACGGGAACATAACAGAGAACTTAGAAAATACTGAACGATTTAAAAAAATTTTCACTACTACAATGCGGTATTAACCCATAGTAACATAGAAATTATTTTATCATAATTTTCCCACTAGAACGGAATTTTGGAAACCCGATTAGTTAAATCAAGGACGAAAACAATTATAAATACTTTATTTTTTAGATGCTTCTTAAGAATCAAATACTAATTTGTACTTGTGTTGCCCGTTGTCTGATGCAGATATGCCTATTTGAGACATTATTTGAATAGAAAAGTAATTCGAAAGTGTTAAAAGTTTAAATAATCAATATTCAAGCAAGTTTGATGATGGTGGTGGTGAGAAAACTCCGCCACCTACTTTGATAGAAAAATGCCCCCTTAGTCTTAGGAAAGATTCTACATGGTGTTTACACCCTCACATAGGGTCCACAATGTTGGACAGTGCACAAAAAGTATAAGAGTGGATAATTAGTTTGATCAATGATCTTTTTGAGATCACTATGGTCGTAACGCCCGTTAGAAGAATTAGGAATCAAAAGAAGCTTCTTGATATATGCACAAAACGCCGAATTTAAGGTGACAGCATCATCTGTTATTCTTTTCAGGGATCCATCATCCTTCGTTTGTAATTTATCAACTGGAACTTATATACTATTACATAGTTGTTTTTGTCACCAGTAGTCTTTTTCATTAATGTAATGACTTATCGAATAGGCTAAAGCAACTTAGCTCGTTTAAGAGCTTGTTTTGAGGTATTAATCGAGGAACATTTTCAGAGCAACCTCTGTCGCTACCTCTTCCAAATATAAAATTGTAAAATAAGATTTCTCAACTCCAAAAAACTCAACTAAAATTCTGAGATTTAGCAACACACACGTTCACAAGAATTTTCGAGATAAAATCTTTTAGTTCCCAATGGCTGTTTAAGTTTAAGCTTAAAATTCTTTTTTAAAAATTATTTTATCAAATAAGAAAATGAACAGCCGATAAGGGTTAACTGTGATCCCTTTGAGATCACAATGCTCATGCTCATACCGCCGGCGCGCGCCGGCGCCGTTAAGGAAAAAGACGAAGACGATCGAATAGTAAAACTAGAGTAGAAATTGGAATCTCTTAAATATCTTTATATTCATAAAAAAAATTAAATGTGCAATTAAGAATATGTATTTAGATTTGTTATATTTAACACCACGCCTATTTTCTCATTCACCTTCCTTTTTGTAAACTAACAATATACAACCTATCTTCTCTATCAGGTCTTTCTTTCTATCTTAATAAATTAGAAATAGCTGCCGCACTAACTTTCCACTAACAAAAATCAAAAGAATTTAATGTTAGTTTTGAAAAAGCTACAAGACAGAATTTTTATTTTTTCTTTTATTTTCTTTCTTTTTTTTACGCAGGATGAGAAAAGCTTGGACATAATGGGTCAATATAAGCCAGAAATTTTTTGCTAAAAAAATTTCACATAAAATCAAGAACAGAAAAATCTCATTCAATAAAATTTTAATCTTAAAAAAAAAAAAAAAAAACACAATCAAAGAACAAATATAAAATAAACACATTCAAATAATTCTTCTCATGAAAATAATCACAAAAAAAAAAAAACACGGATAAGCGAACAAAAAACACATCACCATTTATTTCTATTTAGTTTTGTTTTGTTTTTTTCTCATTTGTTTTAAAAATTCCACACGCATTCATCACTTAGTATAAAAGAAAAGAACAAACATCTGCTTACATCATATGCATACGATTGTCCTTCAATACTCCGCAGTATTTATGTTAGCTGAAAAAAGATAAAGAAAATATAGCATAACAAGGAGTAAGGAAAACGATAAGAGCTTTCTTACTTCAAAAACCTTATCAGGTAAGAAACAAAAATGTATATGTTGGCTTTTGTATTTTTATTGTCTAAGTTGCCATTCTTATTTGTTTTCTTGTTGCTTTACGCTTAAGTAAAATTATCGCTTTAATTGCTACATATATGTAAGTGTATGTTTCATACTCATGCAATTTTTATAAATCACTTTGTTTCTATAAAAGCATCTTATAAAGTTCTTATTCGATTTGGAGATCTCTTGTCATCAATTTAGGACTATAATTTTCGATTCGGAAGTTATATGCAAAGTTTTGTCGACATACTTTCCTGACACTGAACAAACCTCTGATCAAATCATTGCCAGAAATTTTGTTTTGTATTACCGCCAGCCACATCAGAAGAAGCCTGTCGATAAAAATCTTCAAAAGGCCAATGCGTCATATCCACTCACTGCAACTTTCCAAGGCTTCCGCGGGAGATGGTGTGGTATTATTATCAGAAACTTATTATGAGTGAAACTGATTAAAGTTCTTTTTGCTTGCCCCGTAAGACTTTGCTGCGCTCACCCTATAAACGCTGCTGGTGTGCCCCAGGGCTCCGTTTTGTCTCCGACTCTATTCCTTGTTTTCATAAACGATCTCTTGTTTGAAACTTCTAATCTTCTCAATTGTTTTGCTGACGACTCAACCCTCAGCTTTTCATATTCGTTTACAAATTCATGTTCCTGCTCTACGGATATGGAACTGGTTGATAAATTCATTGAATTCTGATCTTGACAGCATTGTAATGTGATAGTAAAAACCAAGTAGAGTTCAATTCTTCAAAAACACAATGTTGTCATTTGTCGTTAAAGCTTAACATCCCCCAATTGCCATAATCTTTGAATGGCACTTGCATCCAATAAACCGAAAAGCTGTCAGTACTTGGTATGTGTGTAAACGATAATCTTCGTTAGAATGACAACATATTTTAAGTCGTCAAAAATGATGCTAAATACTTAGGTTTCTTAAGACGATAAATTCTTTACCCCCACTGATCGGGCTATTATTTTTAAAGCCTACATCCATCCAAAACTACAGTATAATTCTCATATCTGGTCAGGTGCCCCAAATAATCTTTTCGCCTACTTGATAAGGTACAAAACAGACCGTTAAAACTGATGATTGATTCTCTCGAACATCGTCGAAACGTTGCCGTCTCACTATCTGTTATCGCTTTTTTCAAAACAGTTCTCTAGTGAAATAACCAGTTGCATTCCTCCCCTCAAACAGTTTTGCCACAACAGCCTCGCTAGGAATGCTCATTAGTTTTACCTTGAGGGCTTGAGCCCAACTTCATTCGTAGAGTCAAGTATAGAGATTCATATTTTAGTCGAACCACCCGCATGTGGAATGCTCTAACTGACTCAGTTCTTACGATTTACAAAAATGCAAAAGTAATGTGCATCGGTTTCTCCTATTTTCCTAAATGCTCGCACTGTGTTTTAAAACATTATAAAGGTATTCATAACCCCTTGATATGCACGTTAATTAAAAAAAAAATTTATGTTTTAAGGTCTGCTTTAGAACTTATTCATGTCTAAAGCTAAAAAACTTTTAACCAATATCCTTCAAATCAATGAGTCTCACTTTATTTTATCATGTTGAAGAGCATGATCCTTGTTATTCGAAATAAAAACCTCATTAATTTATTTAATAAGCGTCAGCAAATTTCGCCTGTCAGACGTATAAATTCACTGTCATTTCCGCTTCACCAATTTAATATACTATTTGCACACCTTACTCTCGCCTGAATACCTATCGCTTCGCAGATGACCTGGTCTTCTCAGAAGAAGGCAATCTACAAACAGGTTACAAACCAAAAGCAAACTTCTTTGAAAAAAGTTAGTAATCGGTTTTATGCTGAAAGGCTGCAGGCAAACCCTGCAAAAACAGTGCTGATCATATTGTTCACAAGCTCAAAACTAATTTTAAAGCGTTATCCTTACGTAAAAGCAAGTATTTTTGATGGCAGTGTGTATAATTATTACCTTGCCAATTCCTCGCGAAAGGCGATACCACTGCAAAATTTTTTTACTTCGATATTTCTAGGACTTGAACTTACAACTAACAGCCAGACATGCTAATCATTTCGCTACAGGCACTACCAGGAATTCGGTTATGTCCGTAGAGTGGCGTTGATTTGTTACGCTACAGTATTTATATTTATCTCGAGGTAAAAAAAATTGTATCTGGTATTACCTTGGGTAGAACACATATTTGGAAACCCCAAGTAGATAAGACCACCGAATGAGTTTTGGACTCGGGCTCAAAATAATTTTTTTTGATCAATCTCCAAAGTATTTTTTTATTCTTATATATACTATATCTCATTAGTTTGATTAACATGAAAACAACCAGGTTTATGTCCGGAAGGCCTTGCAATTTTTTGTTTTTGATTTGTCTGTGTTTACATAACCTGTGCCACACAGGTCAGTCAAACCTTCGTGTAGAAGGTACTATAATTTCCATCGCATCCCCACAGAATCAAGAAGACACTTTTTAAGCGGCTTAAGTTCCATCACCCTCGAGATGGAGAGCTTGCAGGACCCAATTAATGTTCTGCAGGTTTTCCCATTAGCGCCATGACTCATGGTACCTTTAAAGTTATTTTTCCAACCCAACCCAACCCAACCATAGAGGATATTAAGTCATTCCTTTGAAACTGAGAGCCCTAATGTCGGTGTCGATCATCATTCCAGGCGGCACTTGTCGATTGGATCGATTGAATTGGTGTAAGTTAATCGTGCTACTATTTCGAATTCGTTCGACCGTCAATTCAAAAGCCTAAGGCTATCAATTTTAATTCATATGGCTTGAGTCCATCTTTGGTCTGGCAACGGCATGTGCGTCTCTAACTAACAATGAAACTATCGACTGACTTTTTACAAAGTCTTAAAAAGAAATGTCTTCATTACAGTCGTTTTGACTGTGAGTTAATCACGGATTTCTTCACTGCCATGGATATCTCCGAACGTCGGTATAAGTCAAACTGTCCCTTTTCGTTTTTTTCCAAGTCGTGCAATTGCTTTTCTGCTATTAACAGTTTTGTGCAAGATATGGAAGGCTTGTCTTAAATCTTACCCGACTTTGACTGAGGACCGTATTCTTACTAAAAGTTAAGGAATTTAAACAAAAATTGATTCTTATACCCGATTCCTTTTGGTATAACCTCTTAGAATTTTTTAATTTTTTCTGAATCACATTTTGTATTTTTAGTTGAATGAGCTTCTCGTTCACCCAATAATATTACGTAGGCCTGGTGCAACCAACTCCAAACTGTTGCTGTTCCCCATTCTGCTTAACCCTAAAGTAATTATTAAGATTCCCATAGTATTAGCAAAACAAAAACTGTTTTCACTCTTATTGTTGATTTGACCCCCAAAAACTCCAAATAAAATCCAATCAATTACATATTTATAATGTTGTTTATTTTTTGTTTTACAGATGGCCCATGTTGTTGGTGTACCCAAACGTGATCCCTGTCAGAAATGTGGTCTTCCTGTGTTTTTAGCCGAACGTTTAACGGTCGGCAAAAGAGTCTATCATCGCACGTGTCTTAAGTGTGCCCGGTGTAGTTTCCAACTAACACCGGGAAGTTTTTATGAAACAGAAGTTGATGGGGAATACTGCTGTGAAACATGCCCAGATGAAGAGACAAACAGTTTGGGAAGCGAAACGGAAGTTGCGCTTCGAAACCCATCTTTGAGTGCAGAATCTTATGATGCTGAAGCTTCTAATAAACGAACAAGCAGAATTGCAGACCGTTTGGCATTCTTTGAAAAGAGCAAAGAGTCCGCATCGAGTAGTAGCAGCAAAGTTTTACAAAAAAGCCTTAGTGATGAAGAAAAAACTAAGAGCCTCAAGAAAATCAGTGGCGAAACATCTCAGCCATATAAAATGAATGCTGCTCTTAGTAGTTTTATGAATTCAACTCTTGATGATGAAATTGATGGCGGCGGTGCAGATGAGTCAAACGACATAAGTCTCAATTCGGGAGTGATGGATACATCTGAGAGCCTTGCAACCAGTAGTGGTTCTGAAGGTGAAGATGATGAATCTGAACGAAATCCACCAGAACTTCCGACATCTCTGCCACCGGAAGAGTCTAAATCATTATCACTAACTAGAGAACTTGTGCCGCCTGAAGCCGTTGAGGATCAATCAAAGACACTTAAATCCGAATTGAAAATAGAACTCGGACATAAGACACAAGAAGACCCACTCATCATGACAAAAGAGATAACTTTAAGAACAAACAATGCAACAACCAGTAACACTCAATCAATTCCAACTGTGAAAATTGATAAGAGCCATTGTGATGATATTGAAGAGGAAGCATCTGTATCGACCACATTAATCACAACTACAAAACCAGCAGATGACTTAAATCTAAGTAAATCTAATTTTGTTACCAAAGATAATACCGAACCTGATGAGCAGATGAGAACAACAAATGCGACAGTAGTTGAAGAGCCATCTACATTGCAGTCGCCAGAAAGAGAACCTGCTGCTGGTCCAGCAGAAGTTGTTGTAGAAGAAAAAATTCTTGAAACAGAAACAAAGATTGAAGATGAGAAACCAATTCTTCGCCAACGACCAATAACACTGGACATAAAAACCAATTGTAATAGCGACATGACGGCTGCACATGAGGATGCAGAGACAGCAAATCGCTTAAGTGTGGTGCGTGCTCGTCTACATCAATTCGAAGTAATTGCAAATAATAAGAATCTTAATGATAATTTTAAAAATAAACCCCCAGAGAACTCCTCTAATATTAAGTCAGATAGTATTAAGATAACTGTTGAAGAACTACTACAGGACGAGGAAGAGATGGCAGAAGAAACAGTTTCAGCAAGTTCCACAATACCAGAAGAACCCTCCACCTCCTCCTCCTCCTCTTTGGTAGATAAAGCAGTACAAATTATGGAAGTGCCTAGTAATGACGAAAAAATAGTTGAAGAAGGAGAAAACAAACCAGATGAAATCATGTCAATTGAAGAAGAAATAAAAGAAGACGAACCAAGCGATAAAGATATTTCAACAAAACCAGAAAATATTGAAAAATCATTAGAAAGTAGTCCTGAAAAAAACCAAGTCAATCTTAAGAAAATTATTCCAGTCGGAATCGAAATTGACGAAGATAATAAAAATGCGATGCAAGCTAAAACAGCAGTCAAGTCGAAGGAAGAAGAAAAGCTACCACCGGTTGAAAAAGAGGAACGAAAACCTTTTACATCTCCAGCCAAGGTCAACTTAGAATTATATCCTGAGGAATTGAATCCATTCAAGAGTGACGATGAAAGCGATGATGCTACTTCCTTGCCTACGTCAACACCAGTTAAGACGGTGACACCATTGCCAAGACAATCTTTGAATCAGCCGGTTAAGTCTCCAGCTAGTAATGGAAAAAAAGAAGACAAAGATCGGAGCTTGAACCCATTCGATAGTTCTGATGATGAGGTGGAAATGGAGAAAAAGGTGAAGCCACCACGTCCTCCGCCACCAAAAATCTCCAAGAATCCATTTGGTAGTGAATCGGAGGATGGTGGTGATGAGAATTGCAGCAATTCGGGAAATATAGATAAGACCAGGCCCGTTCCAAAGCCAAGGACAACTGTGTAAGTACTTTTGTATTGTTCTTAAAATTGTGTAAATGAACAGAGTTCGAAAGATGACCCACTTTGATTGAAACCGTTTGCAATAGTCTTTTGCCATTATTCCATTGCCTTATTTTTGGGTGTTTATTGTTTGCAAAATTTTATGTCAAACTTCATCTCAAGCACACATACTTGCGAATCTTTCTGAAACACAATAAAAGTTACCGCTTCAGTGCAAACTGAGATTGACTTTGATTTTAATTGATTTCTTGGTATTGCCAAACATCAGCCACTCGTCAAATATTGTCGCGGTAACCTATATTTGAATTTATTTATTTGTTACTTCAAGCGGAAAACCACTTTTATTCATAATTCTTTTACCGATTATTTAAATTATTTCGCTTGCAGAGTTTGTTGCATCTCAAATGCAACTTCCTGCGGATATGCACATGAATCATTCCTTAGTCGGTGTTATGAACCCCCAGTATTAAACACCTTTTTTACATATTTTGCAAGCACCCACATAAGTTCTGGTACAATATTAAATCAACTTATCACTTGCCAGTTCGTCAACCCATAATCTCCATTCATTGAGCTGTTATTCATTGTTATTAAAAGTAAGAAGACAAGAAATAAAAAGAACAAACACTACATGTTGCAGATGATTTCAGCAAATTGCAGTTCTTACTGCGGATATGTGTGGTAGGCGATAAAACGCCAGTCAGTTCCAATTATGAACTCTTTTAGTTGAATACAAAGTCTATTCAAAGAACTTGAGAAGATGATGTAACAAAACTGCAATTGAGATTAGGTATTATTGTAGGCACTGGTCATGAACTGAGGAACTAAAGATCAACAATTTACTGGAGGTGGAAAAAAGTTTTGTCGTGAAATTCATACTTAACTGAATTAATCATTTATCAAATGGAATTTTTTTCTCTATTGACGCATAATATGTAATAAGGAAAAGAAAGTGAAATAAGGAATTCCAAATGGATGTAAGTGGCTTTGTTGATTGTATATTGAGTAACATTGTCAAATAAAGCTAGACCTTGCAAAGGAAGTGACAGATTTTATCTGCAACTGAACGTCTTTGCAAATTCTGTAAAAATAAGCTAAACAGAAGGGCTTTGATAAGTACTTCTGCTTTTTTTGCTATTAACAGGTGCGGCGAGTGTTAAATGTTGAGCATATCTGATATTGGATTTTTAGAATGAGACCATAAACAAAACGATTGTTTAAAAGACCATCACTTCTTAGTTGATTATTTTCGAAGGAACTACGAATAAGGAGCACAGTTTAATAAATATCGAGAGCTGACTGATGGAAATCCATAATCGATAGGAGAATCGTTTATCAGACAACTAAGTACGCAGGTGTTGGATTATAGATCAGAACTGAATTTGAGTTATTGCACTCTTCAAAGTAATACATTTTTCAATCGTTAGCTCTTCAAAGTGCAATGAAATGCTTCAACCTCTGACATTGATAATAATTAACTCAACTTAAGGTCCTTTCGAAACAAAGCACAACAAGTTCATTGTGCTCTGGCCGTGTTAAGACTCAAAACACTCGAAGAGTTTGTTGGCCCTGAACCGTCTGTATCTAGGTTCTACCATAGGTGTTCTTATGGGACACTGTCTAATTGGAAGACAATCCAAAAGACTTTGTGTGTATTTCAATGATTTCTGCAGAAGCTGCATGGATGAAGAAGAGGAAGAAACCGTTCAACACCTTCTTTGCTCATGCCCTGCGCTACTTCATAAGAGGAGTACTCATCTCGGTGAATTCTTTTTCGACGATACTAGCGACTTAGCTTACATAGACCTTAAAAGTCTTTCAAAATACATTAAAAGTTCCGTGTGGTTCGACTAGCAGGTGATTAACCGGCTAGTCCCGAATTGACAGATTAATGGGTGATCAACTCGTTAATTTCATATCGGTTTTTTTGGATTAGTAGGTGATTAACTTGCCGATCTCTGTGGTATCACAATGAACCCTCATGGTCTAAGTGTGTCAGGTAATGCATGTACGTACATACTCATTAACTGACAGCAACTTCCACAACCCGGCTTGCTTGACTTCTTGACCATGTCGACAAACTTCTCAGCTCAGTTTGGATTTTAGCTTTGGAAATTCAATAAGGGGTTTCAAACTGTATATTTTTCAAAGACATATGAGCGTTAATGTGGGTATTGACAATACTTTTCATTAATATATGGTAATAGTAATTAGCTCTTTGTTCTTGAAATCGATTGGAAATGGTTTGATTCAGTTTGTAATTTCTTTGAGTTTCATTTGTCAATCTTACTAACATATGTGGGCACTAATGTCCTGAATGAATCTGGGTTTCAGATAACATAGTTTTTTAATTCAAGTTGGTTGAGGTCACCTTCTTCTTAATTGCGTCTCTTAAGAAGAGGTCTCTTCTTTTTGTAATTTCTTTGAGTTCGCCTTCGAAAAATTGACGAGCCCAAGCTTTAGTGTCCTTCCACTTTATATGTTCCAGCCATCTTGGTTTCACGATATGTGCTCTTTTACCTATGCTCATGTCACCAATAACTTGAAGCTTTCTGTTCAGTATTTGTTTCCAAACACCCTTCTCACAGCCGTTACCAAAGGTGGTTCGAAGAATTTTGCTTTTAAAACGACCGAGGGTTTCCTCGAGGCTTTGATTATTATCAGAATTTTCGACGATCTTAGCTGTTTGTTTCTCTCCTCCGCACACGCATGCATGACATCGAAATTATTTCTTGCTTTTTGCCAATCTCATGATCGATTTCCATGATCTACAAAACGCGCCATCGCCATCCAAACTGCTGATAAGGTTTCCAAGTGTGAGGCAATCGAGATTGCATCCTAAATATTAATCCAAATTTAGTGTCGTTGCTTCTCTTTTGGCTCTTCTGATCACAAAACATGATTATGTAAATGTCTGCCATATTATAGTCGATTACGAAACGTATTCAGGAAAAAATCGACTCATTCTACAAAATGGAATAGCAAAAAAGGAAAGAAGGAAGAAAAATGTCAAAGCGGCTCTAATTTCAACTCCAAAATTGATGACAAGTTGAACAACTAGTCAACTTTATTGTTTGACCTCTGATACTTGCTTTCCTTCAAGTCATATAATTGTAAATCATAAATGAAAACATTTACTTCAATTTCAGTAAAGATTTGTATAGACGAACGAATCTATGACCTTGAAAATCAGTATGTATTTAGTTCTATTTGCAAAAAACATCTTCGATGAAATCAATATTGTTCGTAATTTCTAGCGGTCATCGAACAAATCTAAGTGTTTATTGAATAAATCGTTTTACTTGTGCAAGTCACTGACCATATTATGCACATTGAACTTTGACTTTGGTCGCCTTGTACTGGTTTTTGTTTGGGTCACGTAGATCAAGCTGTAATTTTTATTTTTAATTTCCATTTGCAACCAAGCTGTTAGGCATGCTAGTGGTAAGTTTTTTTTATCTTTGTTTTTTTATTAATAAAATCCACATGACAATTTATTTGATGTGAACATGTTGAGCAAATGCTAATACGACTTATTGCAAAAGAACATTAACAACTAGTAAAATAGTTAGTCATGTTGTCGTTGTTACCCCATTTGACGTAAAAAAAAAATTTGATGTAATTAAAGCCTCCACTTTTTTTGAGGCGACAAAAACTTTTCATTTTTACCGATTCTTGGTTTTTTTTTTATAAATGATATCTTCCATTTACATCACTCAAGATAACCTGAAGTGTCATTTAAGCTTCTGACATCGTATTTAATGTAGTTAACATAGTACTGAATCCCATAAGTTTCTGGAAAGCTACCGCACATTTTTTTACGGTCTTAAATGTATTTCAAGCAAAGCTGCAGATGTTAGGTTTCAGGTTCGTTTTTCAGTTCTGCAATCAGATTTTTCATTTTGATGCAACAGTTTAACTTTAAATGTAAATCACATATCGAGACCAAACAAACCTTTTCCTAATTAGCATGATAAGGCTTGCTTTACAATACCATATACGAACCCTGAAAAAATTACTCCAATACCTAAAACATTTGCAACTTGGTTAAAATAAACAATAAAACAAATCAATATCTTACATCATTTCACGTTTATAAACACTTCGCTACTTGTCACGCATCATTAGTTAAGACCAAACGCTCGTCAAGCAACTGTTGCATAAAGATTAGATCCGATAGCAAAATCCACAAATCGTTTGCCTTCCAATATAAAGCAATATACCTGTCAATTGCTCTCATTTGCATCTATGTATTGCTTCCCAATTAGTTTAATTTTCATTCCGTTTAACTGTCGGCAATGTGATCTTTAGTCAAAGTCTACCCTCTACATCTACGTGCAGTTCTTCCAGATGGTTGTTATGCCGCGATTGACCTTAACCTCGGCCCAATTTAAATGCGTTGCTTCTTAAGTGGCTTAGTAACGTAACAAATTTTTGACGCCATCTGATGAAACTAATAGGGTCCAGTTTATCCACCTTTCACCTCTAAGGCTGAAGTCGTTGGGCATGACACATCAGGGCTCATCTTATTTGTATCAATTAGGCCAGTTTTTGTTTTGGTGAATAGTAAATCGATTTCTAAATGAAAACTGGTTCTTGCTAACAAAAACGTGCTCAAATGCAAGAGTTTACTATGCAAAACCAAGCAGTTTAGGACTCTGGCAAGATCTCTCGTTGCTGCGAATGACACTGACAACACCTTTGATACCAATACACTCCGCCTCACACCAACTGCTTACACACTATGGAAAACGCGGCTTGGAGAAGCTATTAAAAATGCAAAGAGTTAAGCAACCTATTCATCTAGCGGCCAGATCGCACTACATCTCTAAACATCTAGCCACTTGAGAGGTTGTGCTGCTAAGTAAAACCAAACGGAGCTGCAATCTTATTGTGGAAGAAGCCCTCTTTTGTTGTTATTGTGTCTTGCAATCGCTGCTGTTGTTTTTTCTGGTCGTTTTATATGTCATTTCATTGTTGTTTAACTGGTGGCGGCTTTTGTTGCTGTCAATTGGGTGGAAAGCTGCGCCTATTCTTTCTCCACAGTCTTACAACGGCTACCGAACCGCACTGAAGTCTCTTTAATTTTTTTTTTATTTTTGTAAGTTGTATTCGCGTAATTTTCTTCCGCCTATCATTGTTGTCTCATAATCGCTCGGTTGTCTCCTCTCATACTGCAATAGAATATAGTTCGAAGTAACTTTTATTAAAATTGTAGTTGTTCTGTTGTGTCGAGTTTAATTTTCTTCTTTCGTTCGGTGTCGGCAGTGAATCAGTGGAGTCAGAGTAGATCAGAGATTTGCGGTGCGCAGTGCACAAGCAAATTAAAAACAAAACGTGATTTGAAATTCAACAAACATTTCTCGGAACAGTTATTATTTCCGCTTGATTAGTGTCCATTCCCACCTTCTTCCCTAATTCGGTTAAAGAAAAGCAAACAGTTGGGTGTTGGTCATCAACCTTCTTTTGTGTGTGCCCGTGTGTCAGATTTTTTTTTTTAATTTTTAAGTTTAAAATGAAAACATTTGTCTTGTTGTGTCAAAAATGCTAAAATATAAATACATTCCACCCCATAAACTTAGATCACTTTCCCAAAATCCAACACCTGAGCCAACTCCACGTCTTAGCAGTAAGCAGCCAAGCCATCAGTCTACGCCGCTGAATAACTCTGGTGAATTCTATGGAAGCAATTCATCACTTGGCAGTACCCCTTACAGCCTTCAGAGAAACACTGGAATTCGGGGTTCAAATGTCTCCTTAACATCATCAACAGGAACAATTCGTTCAAGGAAATCTCGTAGAGCACCAGCTCCTCCACAACCCGTTAAAGAACTATTCCCATCGACAGAGACACTTGACAGTAAGAAGTCATCACCTAGTTCTAGTAATTCGGCGACTCCGAATCAAGGTCGTAAAAAACGTCCAGCACCGGCACCTCCAAAACCTGCTAGGCTTATAGATCCAGCAGTTGTCTTAGCAGCTAAAGTCGAACATACCGGTTCAAAAAACTCGCTTAGTTACCCTCTGCAGAGTGATCTCGATAAGTTATCTGACGAAGAGAAAGCTCTGTTGGAGGGTAATCGCTTGCCAGAACCAACAAGCGAAGAAAACCATTACGACCAGCCACCAGATGAGTACGCTCCGACTAAGAACAATGTGCAAAAGCTAATCCCATTGGACTTAAGTTTACTAACAGACGGAAATGACATACTGGTCAAACCAAAAGAAGAAGATAATGTCGTCTACCGGCGAACAATTATTCCCACGAACATTGTGACACCAACACACGATGAACCTGTTATGTTGGTTTCTCACGATCGGCAGTTGGAAAAAATGAAGGACAACAAAGAGGCACAAAACCGTAATCGCCAAAGTCAAGTGTCATCGGGAGCAGAAGATACTGAGCCTCTCTTTAATAAGTCATCGCATGGCAAATGGAAACGTCGTAAAGGCCCAGCGCCAGCACTTCCTATTCCACCAAGAAAAGTCTTACAAATGCTCCCACTTCAGGAGATACGCCATGAGTTGGATATTATTGAAGTTCAGCAGCAAGGCTTAGAAAAACAGGGAGTTATTTTAGAAAAAATGATTCGTGATAGATGCGAGGGCAAAAATGGGGAGTTGATTGCAGTTCAAGAAGGAAACACTGAAACAGCTGGGCACCCACAAAATTCTAAAGAAGTCGAAGATTTGATACTACAGCTGTTCGAGTTGGTTAATGAGAAGAACGAATTGTTCCGGAGGCAAGCGGAGCTAATGTATTTGTAAGTTTTTCTTTTGTTTTTGATTAATTCTAGAAAGAGGTTGTAATGATTTTTGTTTTTATTCAGACGTCGTCAACATCGTTTGGAACAGGAGCAAGCTGATTTGGAATATGAAATTCGTGTTCTGATGGCGCAACCAGAAAGAAACAAAACGGATACTGACAAAGCACGTGAGGAGGCTCTTATCGCTCGAATGGTTGAAGTTGTGCAACTGCGCAATGAAGTTGTTGAATGTCTTGAGATGGACAGACTGAGGGAAGCAGAAGAAGACTTGGTAATTTATTTTGTATATGTAATTTTTTATATCAGTTTGTGCAACCAGTTTGGGTCTTAGAGTTTTTGTATATCGTGACCCAATCACCAATTTATTCTAAGTCTATTTTAACAGGAGCAGTGTTTTTAATTTGGTACTCAGTAATAAATTTTAATGACTTAAAACACGTTGGTTCGATATTCGAGTAAATTCAAATTCATAACATCTACTAGCTCCGAACGGAAATTTTACAAAACTCTTTCGGAATTTGATTTGAGAATTAATTTTGCGAGAAGGGGACTCTTTTATTTCTAGTTTAGTCAATACTAGAAAATCGACATAAGTTGATTGACTTAAATTTGTTTGAACAGAACGACTAGTAGTAGATTGGGCATATATCCTGAATCCCGAAAATTTACTTTTTGTAAACACTGACGGGCTTTCTTTTCGGAGTCTTTGAAACCACACCTTTAATCTTCTTTCTATTTCTTCCTATCAACGCATTATGTTTGCTCTACACGTCTACACGATGCCAATGCATTTGTTGAGAGGCTTTCTACTCTTAAAAGGACGTTCTGAGCCAAACGGGACATTTTGGGAATATTGGTTGCCTTTTTATTTTGAAAACAACTTTATTCAAATATTTAAAAGATGTATACTTAAGTTTGTTCAGAGCATTCCCTTCACATTTTGTTGAATGAAATGATTTTTAATGTAAGCATAAAAAATTTGGCACCCGTGGCGTGATTGTTAGCATGTCTGCCTGTTAACCGATAGGTTCTTGGTTCTAATCCCAACTGAAGCAAATATTTTGGCCGTTCGGAATCGACAGAAAATTTAAGGTCACCTTCATTTCCTCACATAGTTCAATTCACAAGGTCACAAGGCAATGGTTGTGAGAAATGCGCTAGGCCTCATGGCCCCTTACTCCGTTGCGCCACTCTACTTTATTTTTATCAATGCAAAAATATTCTTGTTCGTTCACAAATGATTGCACAAGGGATCATAGAAAAATGTTTAAACTTTTTTTCAATCAATCTGCTTCTGAAGTTTTTGAGGCTGAAAGTGAAAAAATTATTATATAGTTCAACTCGTTCTTACTTAAAATTTTTATCTTTCAGAGTATCAAGCAAAGGCTTGAGCTTCATTCGGCAAAACGGGAAGAAGAAACAAACCGCCGCAGCACGTTGAGTAAGCTCTCGAGAAAGGAAAAGAAAAAGCAGAAGGAGAGCAAGAAAAACGGAAAAGGCAAAAAATTAGACGCAGATAAAGTATGTTTACTGTAGAATGCTATACTCCATGTTCTTTTTTTACTACTTTTTTTTATCTACTCTCACAGGATGCTGATGAGTCCGAACTTGGCCTGGAAAAGCAAAAACCTAAAAAGAAAAAGAAAAAGTTCCTCTTTTAGAGCTTTTAGCAATGAAGTTCGTTTTGAATGAAACCCTTGGACTGAAGTTACCTACTTTATTGAAGAATTGATTGTTAGCAGTTCTTTTAAGAATCTTCCGCGCAAAAAAAAAAAACACACACAAACACAAAAACCTCTCAGAAATAAGAGAGATAGTAGCCTAGGCAACAAGAATATTGCACTCGTGTTTTCCTTTAGGCCACTAAATCGTACACCCCTCTTGTGATAGCATGCATTGCAGTGTATTAATGTTATTTAAAAAGAACAAAATTATCAAAACCCCTTAAATTATTCTATTCTTTTATTGTAAAATTGGACTTAGAAAAAAAAAAAAACAATAATTGGCTCTGGTTAATTTTTTCTTTTATTATTTTTTCGTCATATTGTTTTGTTTAATTTTTTCTTTGTTTAGTTAAATTCAATTATATAACATACATATAAATCTCGTCGTCCCACATAGTTACTCGTTTAGAGTTGATATGTGCCTTGTACATTCAGCATTTAATTAGAATTATTATATTTAGTAAAGCAAAGAGTGCATGGTTTATAATCGAGTTTGATTTTTTTTTTTTGCTATATTTTATATCCTTTAAACATGGAAACACATATGTGAATCATTTACTTTAAAACATTTATTCTTGTGTATCAACAAATAAAAAAGAAAATATCATAAATTTGCTTGTTTATATTAAAAATTCAATTATTAAATAATTATAGTTTTTATTGATTTCTTGTAACTTGTTTTGCTTTCTCTATTTTGTAAAAAGTGAACAATATTAAAAAAAAAAAAAACAAAAAATATATTTTTTATGTTGAAAAAATTTAAGTTAAATTGAATTTTTTACTCAAGGTGATATTTTTCAAGCATTTATGGACAAAAATGGAAATCACTTGTTTGCTAGTGACTCACTACATTTTGTACTGCTTTTAATAATTTATATACACTGATAAGGTTAGGGACATCGCTAATATGTTTAAATACGATCGAAAAATGTGATAGGAATCGAAGGAAAATACCGATTCAACAAATTTTCAAATGTTTTATTGTTGCAAAGGGAAGAGAGAACAGCTGACAGTATCATGAAGTAATTCACATTCACCTCGCTTGGGATTTGAAAGTCAATCATGTTATAGGGCCCATACACTACGCAAACCGTTTGTGCAAATAAATACATTTTGCTGTTGTAAAAACGATACCCGTGGTGCGATGGTTAGCATGTCCACCTGCTAACCCAGAGGTTCGAGGTTCGAATCCCAGCAGAGGCAAAAATGTTTTTTCCCGGGTATCGCCTTTCGCGAGGAATTGGCAAGTCCTCCGTTAGTAAATTCATGCCATGAAAAGCGCTTTCTCAATTAGCCGTTCGGATCCGGCATAAAATTGTAGGTCCCCTCCATTCCCTCACAAGGCATGGTTGTGAGAAATGCGCTAGGCCCAGGGGCTCCTCGCTCTGTAGCGCCACCCTATTTTTTTTTTTTTTTTTTTTTGTAAAAACGATTGTGCAAACTTTTTGAGTTGTGGTACCCGTGGCGTGATGGTTAGCATATCCCTTGCTAACCCAGAGGTTCGAGGTTCGAATCCCAGTAGAGGCAAAAATGTTTTTTCCCGGGTATCGCCTTTCGCGAGGAATTGGCAAGTCCTCCGTTAGTAAATTCATTGCCTTGAAAAGCGCTTTCTCAATTAGCCGTTCGGATCCGGCATAAAATTGTAGGTCCCCTCCATTCCCTCACAAGGCATGGTTGTGAGAAATGCGCTAGGCCCAGGCCCCAGGGGCTCCTAGCTCTGTTGCGCCACCCTATTTATTTATTTATTTTAAACTGTTTGAGTTGTGTGTAGCGATGTTGAGTGTTTGCGAAAACGATTTGAAGAAATTCAAAAAATTTTGAATTTTCAGTGTTTGCACAAACATGTTTGAGTGGCGTGTGTCGAATTTTGCTCAAACAGATGTCAATTTTCATAAAGTAAAAATGAATAAACCATTCTTTACACCAAACTGTTTTTTATTTGGTTTTTCATTTTTTTAGCCAAGGCAATATAATTAAAGCTGCACATTCATGTCGAATAGCTCATTGCTCCGTAGGTCTGATTGAGATGAAAAATGGCACGCGACTAGTATCTCTCAAATATGTTTGTGTAGTGTGTGGCGAAACTATGTTTGCAAAACACACATGGAGGCCAGTTCCGCTCAATGAGATTTCGTTCACTTTTTGTAGAGTAGGCTAGGAGCTCCAGCCATGTGCAATTTGACAGATATGGCAAAGCTGAGAAAATTAGTTGGACATTAAGAACATGCGCGCACTAATCCATTATGGCTATTTTTGAAAACTTGAAAGAACATTTCGCACTGATATGAAAACGAATTAGCAAAGAGAAAAGGAATCAGCATGTCAAGCACACTTTTGAGGAAATTATTTTGGCCAGGTGAAAAGACTACTTTGGGCAAACCCGAACCCTGTAAAGAAAGACCAGCAATTGATATAATTGCAGCTGCTACTGAGGAGCTAGCTATTACGTTACGGGTACCCAGTGTTATGTCCGATCCTGAAAGAAGAGACCATCTCAATTTTGCCAACGACAGTGGAATAAGCCTTCTAAAGTTACATATAAGATCCTGTCTGTTTGTATGTGAACGTGTTAAAATCACGTCCACAATTTATTAAGTTCTTATCAATGCGGTTTTAGACCCAAAAAGCACAATGAACCAAAATTTCCCTTTATTTACGGCAGATCTTGGAAAAAACTCGGGAATAAAATATCTATATATGTATTACAGAGAGACAAGCAGTACCTACAGAGACATGTCTAGTTTCAGAATACCTGGAAAACTTGTTGGAACGTGCAAAAAGACTTTTTAGAACTTATCCTCCTCCGTCAGGGTAGGCAAAGTAATCATCGGGATCTTTGATGTCGAAAAATTCGTTCGAAACGAGGGTAAGGTAACATTGGGTTTGTTTCCATACCCATTCACGTGGGATCCTGAAACATCCCAAAAAGTGTTTCTTTACTTTTCATATCTAGATACAAATTACGAAAACACGATCGAAAAACTCAAACCTGAACTCTTTTCTGGGCTTTATCCAGTAATAAAGGAAACAGACCGGCAAGCCTAAATATTTATGTTGATTTCCTTTCAACAATATGTAGTCGACTGCAGTCGCTACTAAATATTTTTTTTTTTAGTATCCGTATGAAGAACTGTGTAAATCCGTCCCAAAAAAAGATCGACTGTCGATTTATTATTATTTACCAATCTTCATTCAAAAATGCTGATTGGATAGTAAAAGAAACTGTTACAGTTCCGAGTCCGGAAACAGTTATGGCTGCCATTAGCAAAAGATCTTTCCAATACGTTAGTTAAAAGTATTCATATAAAAGGACCCATTACATTTCAATCAGTTTGAAAAATCATAAGTTCCTCTAAAATCAAAAAAATTATTTGTCAATTTATAACATTCGTATTAATAAATTTCCTCTTTGGCTAAAATTCAAAAAGGGTTTTCCAACTTAAATCCAGTAGTTTACACTATGTATCAAATTCATCGTACCCCATTTTTCCGTCGTCTTCATCGAAATGACTCGGATGAATTTGATCGTCTAAAGAGAGCCTACGATTGCATACGGAACTTTGGTCAAAAGCCCTTGGACGTGAAAATGAAAAAAATTCGTATTGGAAAGTTGGAAAAACATATAAAAGACATAATTAGGACTTCAAAAAAACAAGAAAATAAGTTTCGACCTAAACCTAAAAGCGAACATGAACTGCGACGTGAAGAACTAGCTAAAGCACGCCAGGTTGGGAACACCTACTCGCGTCAGAATTTTAAGCCATCTTTAACCAGACCAGTAGAGAATCAAAAAATGAGCCCCAATTACGAATGGAAGCGAGAAAGGTCAAGACTTAAGCGCCGTATTGAATATGGAAATTTGAAATCACAGAATAACCGCTCAAGAATACAACGAAGCAGAACTATGTGGTCTCAGGGATCACAAGAAAGCAATGTGGTTTTGCCAACATCAACCAATTTCAGCCCGAAGAAATTCAAGCAACTTCAAGCCTCGAAAAACAATCTCAAAAACTTAGTACACTGTCTTTTAGCGGATGAACCGCATCCTGAAGTAGTAAGTTCAGTTATAGAAATTGCCAAAACCAAGAATTGTTTGTATTGGGACTTGGTAGATGCTATTCAAAAACAACAACAGTACATTGAACGTTATGATACATTTTTGGAGAAACTGTCAAAAATTGGTTTGCACAATAGTCAAAAATCCGAATCAGACAATGATCTTCTTAATAGTGTTGAAACATATTCCTCAAAGTCCAGTATTAAAAAAACTGGATCATCTGAAATTTACATCAGAACTTTTCGATATTCTGATGATGATGATTTTCTACCTCCACCATCGGAATCACTTCTGAGGATTCCACAAAACTCATCGGAATCAAATGACACAATAGATGCTGCACACGATTATGTCGGGTATTCTAATCCTTTAAAGGAGGCTGTTACGAATGAATCTGTTCCTAATCAACGAAATGCTTTTGCAAATTCTTCATCATCGAACATGAATTCATCGGAAAATTTTAGCAATATTATTAGAAGTACTGTTCGAAAGGAGTCGGCACTTATGTTGGCTGACCTTGAAAAAGCTTTGGCACATTAAATTTTTTACTATAAAAAATAAATGGCAAACCCTCTTTCCTTTAATGACTACAAAATATTCAACATCTTTCAAAAAGGAAGTTATCATTTGTTTAAGAAAAGTAGATTCGGGACATAGCGAACTATGCATATCTATTGAGTACCTACCTATAATTTCCTGAAATGTATGATTTTTCTTTAGTCAGTACGAGAAAGGGAGACTGCCATTTATTTTTTTTTTTTTCAATGAAAACGTAATGAAACTGCTTTTGAGACTTATTTAAAATACTATCAAGACAAAAGATTCTTAGAGATATTTGTAATAATGCAAAAAATTGTAAAATAATTTTATTATTGTTTTCAAAGCTTTTCTGTACACACGGTGTTTGCAAAGGAAAGTTTATCGATTGATCTAAAAAAGTTCAGAGTGTTTATTCTACTTTTGTATTTTGTAATAAAATCTTAAGACTCAAATAAATTCCCATTGGTTTTCCGTTGATGTTTTTGCTTGATACACGATAACTTTAATTAGTTACGTCTGGCCGTTCCCGATTGCCGTTGTTCTGATTTTTAATAGGTTAGGGTAACCTTCCGTTTTAGAATTTTTGTAGTTCTAAATTCCGAATTCGTACGTTTTCAATTCACTTACCTACCATTTTTTTAGCGGAATTGAATTATGTTGAATAACTCTGTCGAACTTAATCTTCTTGCTAAACATTAGAAATAATAAACAAATTTAATTTCTAAAACATTGTTATTATATAAAATAAGTAATAAGTCGAGTTCAAAGATATAGTCCCAGATGCATCAAAATGCTTTTCCATAGGTTCGAATTACCAGCCTCCCACGGGTACCGCAAAAGACAAATACATACCTATACTTGCATTTTGAGTAATTTGAGTAGAATAAAGATGGTGTTGGTTCGTTAAACACCGTCATTTCTTATAAAAAGTGGTTTCCTATTGGTCAGTCTTAAATGAGTTCATTGCAATCGTTTCAATTGAAAATTTCCAGGCTTTGTCAGAATTCGCGCGAATTTCAAGATGTTAGTTTTGGGTTGGCATTGAAATGCAAAGTTAAAATACTTTTATTTTTTAATAAACTTATTTTATTTTAACGTGGAGTTTAAGCCATTATTTTATCAGCTGCAAGTTTTGCGATCAAAAATAAAATTATTTCAAGCTCGGGTTTCAATCACAGAACTTGCAGTTAGAAAAATGAAATTTTTTTAACTTTTCATTTCAATTACAAAACTGCCCACACTGACTCGACAAAAACAGAACAGCGTTCCATACATTTATGGTCGCGGTGAGAGTACTGCTGTCAGCAGTACCTACTTTTACAACTGCAAAATTGCAAATTGTTCGAGACAAAACCATCATTTTCTATTACTTTTTAACCGAGACCCATTTTTTGGTTTCTTCCATCGAAAACGTGCTTAGATTTAAAAACAAGTCCCTCTATATCGGCTATTTTTGCGCTCTCCTTGAGTATGCATCGCAGGTGTGGGTTCCATATCAATATACTATACTACATTACACCTCAGTAAAATAGATAATATTGCATTTCCGTTTTCCCACGGGATCGAGAATGGGTTGCTTTCTCAGTCGACTGTTTGTGGAGAAAAATGCGTTAGGCCCCGCCGGTGCTCTTCATTTGATACCTTATTTGTTTTTGTTCATTTTACAGAACTACAACTATCCATTACTAGCTCATATTAATATTAGGATTTTATTTATCAAAAGAAAGGGAGCTTATCGACTTACTTAGGTGGGCATAACAGTTCGGGGTGAACCTGAGCCTCAATCAACCTCTTTCGACAACGAATTCCACTTCGGGTGAGCTCTCCCCAGTTTTGCACTCCAAGTCAGTTGAGTTTTCTTCTACTTGATTGCGCCATCTTAGACGACGTCTTCCCCTTCCGCGATTTCCCTGCAATGTGCGTCGACTCGGAGCGCTGATATCCATCCGCTCTACATGGCCCAACCATATAGTATAGTCTAACGATGCGTACTCTTTTAGCTATGCCCATGTCGTGGTACACCTCATACAGCTCGTTGTTGTATCTTCTTATCCACACATTTTCTTCGGACCAAAGATCATTCGGAGATTTTTTCTTTCGAAACGACCGAGCGTTTCCTTATCCGCTTTCTATATAAGGTCCACGCTTGTGCGACGTAAAACAGAACTGGGATGACCAAGGTCTTATTAGGGTTACCTTGTTTTTAAGAGTGGGTTTTGTTTCTCAACTCGCTTCTTAACCCAAAGAAGCAACGGTTGGCAAGAGTTATTCTCCTTTTGATCTCCGCACTAATGTTGTTTTCCGTGTCTATAGCGGATCGTAGGTAGACGAATTCCTGAACTACCTCGAAGTTATGTCTGTATATTGTGACGTTTTGTCCAATTTGTCGATTCCCTTGTTTAAATAAATAAAAAGGGTGGCGCAACAGAGCGAGGGGATCCGAGGCCTAGCGTATTTCTCACAACCATGTCTTGTGAGGGAATGGAGGGGACCTACAATTTTCTGCCGATTCCGAACGGCTGATCGAGAAAGAGCTTTTCATGGCAATGTATTTACTATCGGAGGACTTGCAAACTCCTCGCGAAAGTCGAGACCCATTTAAAACACTTCTTTCGGGATTCGAACTACGAACCTATGGGTTAGCAAACAGACATGCTAACCATCACGCCACACATACTACGTTTACTTTCACTAACCATAAAACCCATTTTTGCCGCTTCTGTTTCAATGCTCGTAAAAACACCTATGACATCACGCTTCAGTCTTCCCATTACGTCAATGTCTTCTGCGTAAGCGAGTAATTGTACTAACTTTTGAAAGATTGTTCCTCTGGTATTGACGGTTGAGTTTTGTACATTATTTTCAAGCATGATGTTAGAGAAATTGCATTACAGTTTGTCGCCTTGCCCAAAGCCTTTTTGGACATCAAACATCTTTGTGAGTTCTTTACCGACCTTCACGGATCATCATGAATTCTTCAAAATCATACAGCTAGACATAGCCTTATACAGTTCGTCTCTGTGAATACTGTCATACGCGGCTTGAAATCGACAAAAAGATCGGTGTATATCGGTTTACCAAGATCTGCCGAAATGTAAAAAATTTGATCTTTTGTGGACTTTTTTGGTTTAAAACCGCATTGATGAGGACATATCAAATTGTTCACATATTACAGCAGACATGATCTTTTACGCGCGACGTTAAGGAGGCGTATTCCTTTATAATTGCTGCAATTATGATGGTCTCCCTTTCTTTTAAAGGGAAAAGGGAATAGTACTAGATTTTTCATAATTTATGTTGAAACTCAACCTTTGTATATGAAATTCTATAGCAATCTAATGAGGGTCAATATTTTAATTTTTTGAGCTCTTCATTTGTCTTCAACTCGCCCTGAAGTAGCCCTAAGTTGGGGCTGGGTTGAGTTCAGGTAACAAACAATGCTGTCAAAAGGTATGTTTTTTTCATATGATGTGTGTCGGTTTCTATTTTTAAGCGTTTTTTGAGAACCGAAAACTCAGCTTTTATTGGCAACTCATAGGACTGTCAATTAAACCTGAGTCAAAACTGGGTAAAGTTCAACGAACGCATCTAATATTTGAGTATTATTTATTTGTACTTGAAAGGATTCTGACGTCAAATCGTGAAGTAAATTTCCCGCGCCGAAAGAGTGATGAAAAACACTTCATTTAATTCTACTTCTGAAATTATTCCCTTAACTTCTCTCTCTCTCTCCTTCTCTAATTCATATTCTAATTAAAACCAAGTACTTTTAATTCATTTCGTGTATTTTCTTAGAATGTGTATTTTTTCAAAATCCTCAAACATCTTTTATGGCAGTTATTTCTTAGCACAGCTTAAAAACATTTGTTTTTCTTAAATTTTTTTGCTTTACAAAAGAAAACATTCTTTAGCAAGTTTCCGTCGACGATTTCAACATTATCTAATAGCAGCGGCATCTGTCTGTGGGACATTTCGAACGGTAATTGAGACAATTATCCAAACAATATGTATCAGCACCTTCACGCCCAGCCAGCTCTCCAATAGCCTCACAGGTTTGTCTTGAAAGTAGAAAAATAATGATTTTAATTACCTTTGTACATGAAGATCAAGCTTTCAGTTTACTTACGGACAAGTACAAGCACTCTCAGGACAGTTTGGAGGATACCTCAGGCAATTGTTCTCACACCAACCGCTCATACCAGGTATCGAACGGAATGCATTTGACGGCAAACACGTCTGATCCCTGAAAGTTGATATAAAAATATTAATTTTATTTACTGTATAATTTGTGACCGAAGAAATATGTGATGTAAAAGTCGTCACTATCAAAGCTTTTTTTTTTTGGAAAATATACAAAATTTAATTGTTGCGTTTAGAATATTTTCAAGCTACTACATACAATAAAATCAATTTAAATTTAATGAAAATGCCAGCAGTACATTCAAAAGTTTCTTTAGATGCTAAAAAAGCTACGTTAGAAGTGAGTTCAAGGACTAAGAGTAAGTTTTATTGAATATGGAAGCCTTTGTTTTAATATTAATGATATTTTCCAAACTAAGAACGCTTTCAAAACACGCCAAACAATGGTCGAGTAGCACCAGCGACACGAAGGAATGAACTAGTTCCTGAATTGGATTTAAAATCTCCCCGACCAATACATAAGCTGCAAAGAAGTCAAAAACCCAATGAGCGGAGAACTGCTCAAAAATTGTCTGCACCGACAACAGTAGCTACTAAGAAACCCAAAAAAAGGCAAGTACATTTAGAAAATGCTTACCAAAAGTTGGGTTTGAGTGAAGACAAGTCGTTAAAAAAGAACAAAAAATCGAATGTCGATAAATTGAAATCTCGGAGTTCTCTTTATTTCACGCCCAGACAAGAAGCATTGGGCGCTAGTTATGATTTTCAAAATTATAATCCATCAGAAGAGCTTCCCGATAATTTTTATGAAAATGAATTGGATAGATTTATACGCACTCAATATCCAGATTTTGAGGATATCTCTAGGTATGATATCGACACTCCATTTGTTTTAGAAGGCATGTGCTTATTATCAGGACGTTCCAAATGTTCTGAGACGCTTCCCCATTTTAAGGACCTTTTTAATATGGAAGAAAAGTCTGGTAGCAGAATTTTAAACCAGGGGGAATTAGGGTTTCTTAAAGAGGTAGTTAAGGAAAATGATCAACAAAGCAAATTTCACAAAGAAGACTATGATCTCCTCAAAGAGATTCTAATGGGGCAGCTAAAAGAAATAACAGAACAGGAAAGAGTCATCAAAATCGCTCTTAAAAAAATTCGTCCGCTAGAAAATCTTAAAGTCAAAATCGAAACGAAGAACGCCGAAAAAGCAGAACAACTTTTGGAAAAGGATTTGGAAAGTATTAAGTTCCAAAAAACTACTTCTGCCAGATGCAGTTCTACCAGACAAGAAGTAGACGTGTTTTTTAAGAATATCCCATCTCTGGAGAAGGAGATCGAAATTCTCAAATCATTAGGGACTAAATTAGAAAAAACTATGAAGCCACATATCGAAGAACCAATTCCAGCAGCTTTGTGTATGCATAAAGTCTGCTTCATCTCGTTCAATCATTCCTTGGGCATTGTTACTTCAAAAGTCTTTTGCCAAGGAATCAAAGTAAATGTTGGTAGAGTTGAAGAATTTGAAATTAGTCATCGAACCATAGATGAACTTAAGCTTGAAAATCGAGAGTTCTACATAACTGCTGATGTTGATAGATTCACCTTATCACGGACCAGTTTTGAAAAACTTCGTCGCAACCCAGAGTTGCTTCTTCGTAAGCTCAAGCCCTTCACCAAGGACTCCAGACTAAAATTCAATTTCATTGAACAAGATCCACTGTTTTTCAATTATTTCCTCTCAAAATTGTGTAATATTTCCTTGGATGGTACTGATACCTGTGGAAAATACATTCCAAAGCACGCACATGTTCATTGCATCGGTGGAAACCATGAACGGGAAAAAATTGCTCCGATGAGTGGGGGTGGAGATTTTTCTGATTTCGCGGTACAAAACGACAAAACTACACAAGTTCCAAAAATTGAGTATGAGCTACCAAGTTTTGAAACTAAAATCAAATCTAGGTCTTCATTTGAAAGGAAGAAGTTAAAGCGTATTAGGACACCTATGCCACAGCATGAAGTTGTAATGCCTAAAAATAACCTTGTTAAAACGGTCTTATTAAGCGTAGTACAGCTTACAATAATTTTTACACTTCTAAGTGTTATAGCAGCTATTTTTTATCCAGAAATAGTTTGCATCTAAGCTTTTATTTTGACATTTAAATTTTACCGGACAATAAATAATTTAATTTGGAGTACCTACTTTTCTACTTATTTTTAGTGGAGTTATGTTTTTCTCATAGCGTAGAACTCGTGTCAAATTGTTATTGGTCTTATTAGTAAATGCAAAACTAAACATGATTTTCCCTACTGTCCGTACTTGGTGTCGCTAAAAAATTGTTTTTAAATATCACCTAGCACTGAATGTGAAACTAAGTTTGACTTGGGTTCGCACTCAACTCGCTGGAAAGTAGCACTAGGTTTTGCTGGGGCGGCAACATGCAACGAAGAAGGACATTATGTCTGTCTACCTATGAACATTTGTGAGTATAGTACAATATCCGTGCCGCCGCAACCTGACAGTGTTTTTGGCTCAATTGGGCCAAAATAAAACGAAAATGTTAAGTGAAATCTTTCGATATATCGCTTCGTTTACTTGATGTCGAAAAAATTTTCTTGCTTTATATGTGCAAATATTGGGTAAATGCCGCAATCCGACAGTTAACTTAGCCAAAATAAAACCAAAATTGCTAAACTAAGTTTTACTATAATAATTTTTGTACAAAGTATACTCATTTGGTACTAAAAAATGAGGTTACTGGAAAAGTTTTCCGGGAGTCTTGAACATTGGTGATTTTATAGATTTTGGTGTTCTCTTTGCAAATTTCAAATTTGCGACGACGCGACGGACGCGACGCACAGTAATTTGTTTTTAGAAAAGACGAATTTGCGGGGCTGTTTACGTATAAACTTACGTGTTTACACCAAAAAAAAATTGCTGGTTTTCATTTTCGAGATAATACGATTTCCGTTGCGCCGCTATCTGCCAATGAATTTGGCTCAGATAAAGTTTTTCGACAGCTCACTTCGTTTTCAAGATATTTGTTCGTATCGATATTTGAAGTCGGAATTTTTTTTTTAACTTTACATACGTTAGCTTAATCAAGCCAAAATAAAGCAAAAATGTTAGATAAAATTTTGCAATATCTCGCTCTGTTTTCACAATGTCGATAGTTGAAGCCAGAAAAAAATAAAACAAGAAAAATTTTTCTAGGCTATTTTTCCCTTGCATATTCCCTTGGGAACGGAAATATATCAGGGAACTTGAAAATAACCGGAAAGGGAATGGGAATTCAAGAACTGGACCGATTTTTGTCGCTATTACATTACGATGTTATCTCCAAATAACTTAAATTATATTTCATCCCAACATTCCCACAGGAAAGGGGAACTGGTCCACAACCGGGAACTTGGAAAATATTAGACTTAATCCAAGAATTCTATCATTGGTAGAGTGTTTCATTGCCCCTGATTAGCGTCCTTAAAAAATTCGCAAAAAGTGCTCATACGCCACAGTGAATAAATTAGCCGGAAGAAGTGGCTGTCGACAAACCTACTTCGAGTGAATCCAGGGGAAATGATACATGTGAAGCCGAGAAGAAATTCAAAAGCAGCATAAAAAAACTAGTTGAGCCGCCTGGTGTTCCACGGGTCTGTAAATTTAAGGTTATCGTTCTCGTTCTTCTCTTCCTGTGGAAATATAGTCTCAGTTGCTGAGGGATTATGTTGAATCCTAATGCTGAAAAAATTTTTTGAAATCTGTAAACCAGTTTCTAAGTTTCCGTTCCCAATCACGTTCGTGTGGGGGTATGGGGATCAAACCTTGACAGGAATCATCCCTGGACTAAACTTTGTAAATATATTTACTTTTAGTATTTCATAAAACTCCGTTGGGCGGCTTAGGAGTCTATACCGGACAAACAAACAAACAAATATACCTTCATTTTAATGTACAGGGTAATTTGCATAAGATGCGACATAAGAGCAAATAGATGGAGCCGCGACAAAAAAAATCGTAGAATCGTAACCTATGTCCCCCCTTTTAAAAAAAATTGACTTAAAATCCTAAAAAAAAATATTTAGAGCAATCAACATTTTGAAAGCTAATACATTGTTCTTCAAATAAATTTTTAATTTTTAGATTGGTTTGAGCAATCGGATTTCAAAATCAAAATTTTGAAAAAATAAATCTAATTCTTTTCTTTAAATGAAAGTTTTACAAAATTTTTAGGTAACTTTTTCCTAATAATCAAACTCTGAAAACCGATGGTAAAAATCTTTTTTAGTTCTTTAAAATGAAAGAAAAACGAAAGATACTTGTCCAGAAAACAACTTTTTGTTCCGAGATTGAAGTCCAATCGGCAGAAAACCTATAAAATTCGGTTTTGTGGAAAAATATAGCTTTCGTTTTTTTAATTTTTCGAAAACTAAAAAAGATTTCTTCGTTCGGTTTTCTGCGTTTGACTTGGAATTATTAAGAAGAATTAAATTAAGGACAATATATTTGCTTTCAAAAACACTATAGCATTTTATTGTAGGTGGCTTAATTGCTTCGAAGTAATGTGGACAAAGACCCCCTTTCGATACGATTTTTTTGTATCTCGACCCCACCTATCCGCTTTGAGATTTTGTCGCATCTTATGCAAATCACAATGTACATATAAAGATCAACTAAGTTTTCTAGAAAATTAAGTTAAACACTACATAGTATAAAACAAAGTCACTTTCTCTGTGCCTATGTCCCTATGTATGCTTAGAGTTTTAAAACTACGCAACGGACTTTGATGCGGTTTTTTTAATGAATAGAGTGATTCAAGAGGAAGGTTTATATGTATAATACATGCATATTATAGTAGAGAAAAGCCGAGAAATTTAAAGATTTGTAATGTAATGTCGTAACAAACATATTTTTCTGCGCTTACATTGCAAACGCTGGCTAAACCTTACGAGATAGATCAAATTTATGTACTACGGAATAGTAGATGAATAAAAAAGTACGCAACAGCATATGTTTATCTCCTAAGGATAACCAACAGTAACCATTTTTATCTTTTGCATATTACAATAAAAATATGGGTTATATACCAAGCTATTTTAAACGATGCAGTATCACTCCTTAATCCTTATCCAATTAAATACATTAGATACGTTGTGCATTTCATGTAGATCAAAATTGCCCTTTACAGCATGTGATTTATATGAATATTTTCGAAGATATTACAGATTTAAAAATTGCGAGGTAAAAATTTAAAATGTAAATATGTAAAAATGTTGTGTATGAATATTCCAAAGATAGCTGGAAATCTTCATGGTATAGGGAAAGGGGAATTATTTTACTCCAAATTTAAATGTTCACAGTTTTTCTGTGGTGTATTTAGTATCAGCATTGCACCCGTGCGAAGCCGGGGCGGGTCGCTAGTTATTTATAAAGTTGCCCTTTCCGCCTAAACGGAGGGAGATAAATCCCGCTCCCATTCGATCTTTTCTTGTTATTTTATTACCTAGAATGAATACTTTGAAAACCACTTTGTTTAAATTTAAATGATCAAGTTGCTTGTGTTTTATGTCAAACTCCTTATTAAATAATAAATAGAATGTGCCTTTATGTTCCTTTTTCATCGTTAACAAACAGTCGTGTTTTTATTTGCTGGTTAATTTTTATCATTTCTCGTATGCAAAACACCCTGTATAAATTCGAATTTTCCGCCCCCAGTCGCTTTTATGCTCCCCAGACCTTGCACACCCACATACGAAAGCCCTTGTCTGCACACTATACAATATAAACATTTCTGCTTCAGGTATGTGATTATCTTATGTTAAATTGAAATATGACTTTTGTACAAATATTTACAAATCATTTCATAAACAACCGTTTATCCAACACCACTTGATTAAATAAAACACGATCACTTGAATGGTTGAATATGATAAAAGCTTTATTTGTTTAAAAAAAGGAAACCCCACACCAAAGCAAATCTATATATTATCTCTATATATACAATATTAATATTAAAATGTATTTAATAAACATTAAGATAAGTGAAAATGAGAAAGCTATTCATATATGTATGTATTGATGATGTCGTCTATCAAAGTTTTGTGACGATATAAGAAAAAAGTTTCCAATGTAAAAAAAAATTGTAAGCTTTTTGTATGGAGTAAAAATATTTTCTAATGGAGTAATTAAGCATTAGTTTTATGCGTTAGTGTAAAAGCTCTAATGGCGATTCCTATTGCTAAAAAAGAAATATACAAAATGAAAAATATTTCAATTAGAAATGAGAGCTTTTAAATTAATTCACTTGCCAATTTATTTAAGTTGTTACTTACCGCACAATAAGTGGGAATACATTGTCATCAAGCGGCGCACGATAATCTTTGTAATAAAGAAGATATGGTGACTTATTATTGACGAAAGCTGGTGGAATTCCACCGCCTGTGTTTGACAAAATCGCAATATCTGCACAGTTCCGGAATGTTTCTATGGTTTTGTTTTACAAAGTAGAGGCATTACATTTATTTTTGACTATAAATTAATAGAATAATAACTTACCAGCTTTTCCACAGCCCACGGCTTCAGTGCCATTTGGACAAGTTCCCCACATATTGCCAGTATAGTAGGTCCATTGCAGGACACATTGTGTACATGTGACATATGACGGCAAACGCACTCGATAACGGAAGATATCCTTCTTCTTAGCTTCACTTGGAATAAGGAATCGATGTTCGCGGGTGCCGGAAATGAAGAGCGGATAGCGATCGAAACACTCTTGAGTAGCCTCATAACGGGGATTATTATTTGGACAGAGGAACATTTCGAATCTTCCGTAATGATTGGCGGTAAGTTCGACTTCTACTTCTATTTCCTTTTTAAGACAAAAAAAAAAAAAAAACAATTCATTCAATGTGATGTACAACAATCACAAAAAATATGTTAAAGATATTTCCGCGTTTATATTGAAAAAATGCAATACTGTAACTCATCCCGAAGGCTGCGCTACAACTTCCATTCTGATTAGTTTCCCGGTGACCACGCACAGTGTAATCCGTAGTGAAACGTTCGGAGTGAGTACAGATTGCGGAAAGCGAAAGCCTTAAAAGCTATGCAGCTAATATTGTCAGTAACTACAACTTTTTGACTGAGAACATTTGACAATTTAAAGCATCATGCTAAAATATGGAAAGTTAATTACACTTGACTTTTTCAGAGCAACAATAATAAGAAGTCCTCAAACGATGCAATTTGCTAGGTATGTTAAGGCATCAGGAAATCGACTCTTAGCCAAAGTTAATTTATAAACTTTTGCAACAATTTCAATATCAATTATCAATTTCTAAATTGAATTGAGAATACCTTTAACTTGGCACTGAAGCTGATATACCAGAGTTGTGTATCATAAATAGGGTGGCGCAAACAGAGCGAGAAGCCTAGAGCCTAGTGCCCTAGTGCATTACTCACAACCATGCCTTGTGAGAGAATTGAGGGGACCTACAATTTTTTCTGCCAAATCCTTGCGAACAGCGATACCCGTGGAAAAACATATTTGCCTCTGTCGAGATTCGATTCATCACGCCACGGGTACCAAGGGTATTTAACCTTCGAATATGTGATCATGTTTCAGGTTTTCTAAAGTAAAATATCCCAAATAACTTTAGAAAACTTGACCTCCGAAGCTTTTTGAAATTTAAAATTCTTTTAAAACTTTACTGGAAAAACAAACTTTAGAATCTCTGGTTCTTGGGTTCTTACACAACTCGATTTTATTTGATTTGATTATTTTCATCTTTAATTCTTGTTTCTGATTGTATTACAATAATATAATAATTTTACATGATTAAAAAAATAAAACTAGCAATGAGACCAGAATTAGTGGTAGCATTTTTTTTATTTTATAAAGAGTAAAAATAGTGATAAATGCCACTTCATGAAATCACTTTATATAACTAAATAATACTATTTGCTGAAGCGCTCACAGTAAGGTTACTGTGTGCTAGGTTAGTTTTAAAATGAGTGGTCATTGGCTTAATTCGCACTGTGGCTTGTGTCTGTTCTATTATTTCAGTGTAGTCCCGTCCCGAGCTGAGCGGCAAAGCCTAATCATAGCGAAAATCAACACGGAAATTTTAACTCAAGCAATGTTTAGGAGAAATTAGTTTTCTTTGATTTGTAACTTCTAGGGAAACTTTTTTCAGCAGAAAATCAAATGTTTTTACTAAAATTCATAAGTTTTGTCTGAAGCGATCCTCATATCTTCACAGGTCATATGAATGGTAATTTTTTTTTAAACGAAAAATAATCTTCGAAATTTTAAGGCGACTTTCAAAAAAAAAAAATACTACCGTGAATAGGGTTTTCACTTTTCTCGCTCAGTCGCACAGGAATCGACGCTTATCCACTTAAACTTGTCGCTCTGTCTTTTGCTGCTTGGCCTAACTCACATTACTTGAATTAAATAAAATAAATTAACCTAGAAAAAGAGAACTTCCTGTAAATTTTGCACAGTGAGAAAGTATAACTCTGTCCTGCCCTGTCTATAAGAAAGTGCTACAAAAAATGTCTGCTTGACACAAACATGAAACATCTTACAAGACCTAGAAAAAGAGAACTTCCTGTAAATTTTGCACAGTGAGAAAGTATAACTCTGTCCTGCCCTGTCTATAAGAAAGTGCTACAAAAAATGTCTGCTTGGGAAAAAGCAATTGTGTATTTGCAGAGAAAGCCAAACTGTACTTGGTGTCTACTCAACTTTTGTCAACTTCGAAAGTTATCCAAGAATGCATGCCTTCTCTGAATTTGATCGAAAGACCTAATTCGTTGAGTCTCGTTTGGGTTCAAGGATCAAGGCATAACTGGAAATGAGGTAGCCGATGAACGCTGCTAGGCAAAGATCTTAGACACCTTCCTCCAGAATAAAACCAGGGTTTCGTCTGGCAATGATACTGACATGATTAAATGTGTCAAGAATCGTATAGAAGACATGACGAATTGCAACACTTTGACGATTCTCTGCAATTGTGATGCATTTCTCGAACAACATAGATTAAAATCAAAATTTTTCCGATTTTATCGAGGCTTATTTCTTTGTTTTGTGTCAACAAAAATATGTTCATTGTAGTCCCGCAAACGAGTAAAGCCCAACCCAGCATGGTACTGAAATCGAGTCTAGTCGCAGAATCTTTGGTTGTTTACAGAGCTTTAAGCTTTGGATTCTACATCTACCCCGCTATGTCAATCTTTTCGAGTAGGCTATGTGTTTTTCATTATTGTCTTATGTCTGATGGGAGTAAAAGTTCAACCATTCTGAGTAATATATGTTTTGATTTGGAATCGCGTTATGTTATCTTGAACATGAACCATCGTAACGCAGAAGCAAATTAAACACTGTGTGTATTGGATTCCAATCGTTGAATTTACAAATTTCGTGCGCGAAACAATAGCTAAAGCGTGATTGTGTTTCAGGCATAACAAATGAAGAAACAGAATCCTGGGTTTCAAAAGAGACAAAACACTTTTGTGTTCTGCTTTTTTAAAACCACCAAATAATGATATTTTTTTGGACAAGATTTCAACTTGCTTAATGCCGTTGTCATAATGAAAAAAATTGCAAGTCGGCCCAAAATGCCCATGCTCTTTTGCGAAGAATTTTCGAACCAAGTTGAAACACAATCAGAAAGCTTATATTACAAAAAACCACACAGTTATTTATATTACGTAAATATCTGCAGCCTTCTTGGAAGCTTTGGCCACTCAAAATTCTATTCAAGTAGTTAAATGTTGACGCATTCATTTACACTTGTTCATATATTTGTGGTTGCCTTTTCGCAACGAAGTGCCATAGTATTTCTTATCTCTTTGGCCTTGAAAAAAAGTTTCAACAATGTCTTAAGTGCTGACAAGCTGAGAGTATTTAAGGCTCTCGTCAACAAGAAACTTTTCCAAAGTGTGTTCAATTCTGATTGATTGTTCACAATGAGATCGTGTTTATTCGTAACTTTACTTGGCATTTGCCTTTGGAGTCCTTTTGGCCACGGCTGCAAGGAAGGTGCAAATACTGTTGCAAAACCGCAAAAAGATTGGTGGCAAACGGCTCAGTTCTACCAAATCTATCCACGTTCGTTCAAGGATTCCAATGGAGATGGTATCGGTGATCTTAATGGCATAACATCCAAACTGGACTATCTTAAGGAAATCGGAGTGACTGCAACGTGGCTATCGCCCATCTACAAGTCTCCAATGAAAGATTTTGGTTATGATATTGCAGACTTCTTCGACATTCAGGATGAATACGGCACTCTGGCAGATTTTGACCAGCTCATTGCTGCAGCTAAGGAGAAGGGCATTAAGATCATCCTGGATTTTGTTCCCAATCATTCTAGTGATCAAAATGAATGGTTTAAAAAATCAGTCAACCGAGAGAGGGGCTACGAAGACTTCTACGTGTGGCACGATGGCAAAGTCGATCCTAACAATCCTACTGGAAGGAAATTGCCCCCAAATAACTGGGTAAAATTATTTTTGTGCTAATCTAACTTTCTATTTTGATTAATAGTCTTTGCACAGCTTCAAGCATTCCGAGGCAGTGCATGGCAATGGAACGATCAACGTCAACAGTACTATCTCCATCAATTCGCTGTCCAACAGCCAGACTTGAACTATCGCAATCCTGATGTGGTGGCCCAAATGAAACGAGTTCTCACCTACTGGCTCGATCGAGGAGTTGCTGGTTTCCGGATTGATGCAGTGCCTTGGTGTTTTGAAATTGCCCCTGACGCTGATGGCAACTATCCTGATGAGCCTGTAAGCGGTTCCACCAATGATACTGATGAGTCAGGGTATTTGAAGCATATTTATACCCAAGACCAACCTGAAACGGTCGATATGGTCTATCAGTGGCGTAAGTTGCTGGTAGATTATCAAAGAGTTCATGGCGGTGATACAAGAGTTCTTCTCATTGAAACTTACTCTGAAATCAAAAAAGTTATGGAGTATTTTGGGAATAAAACATCAAGAACAGACGGAGCTCAGATTCCTTTCAACTTTCAGTTCATTTTACAAGGAAATGCCAATTCCAATGTTCAGAAATATGCAGACATAATCAAATCTTGGATTGATAATATGCCAGCTGGTAAAACTCCCAACTGGGTGGTAAGTTGAAAAACATTTATCTTTTGGATGTGAAGCTACAAATTGTGTTTTTGTTTTCTTTTTGTGTTTAGATGGGCAACCATGACCAGAGAAGAGTTGGCAGTCGCTATGGCAAGGATCGCATTGACTCAATGAACATGATTCAAATGATGTTGCCTGGAGTCAGTATCACATATAATGTACGTACCACTTTCGCAAAGTCCCTTTAAACTGTTTCGATAAGTTATTTGTTGGATTTTTAGGGAGAAGAGTTAGGCATGATCGATGGCGAACTAACATGGGAACAGAGTAGAGATCCAGCCGCTTGTAACTCGAATTCAAATATTTTTCAGAAATTCACAAGAGATCCAGCTAGAACACCATTCCAATGGGACAGTTCGACAGCTGCAGGTGGGACCACGACTAAAAGTTCTACTTTTTTTTTTCAAGAATCTCATAATCGTTGTTTTTTTTTTGGGTAAAGGATTCTCGACAAATGCCACCACTTGGCTTCCAGTTAATCCAGACTATGCGGAAATAAATGTCCAAAATGAAAGGATGCAAAGTAAAAGCCATTTGAATGTCTATAAGGCTTTAGTTGACCTAAGAAAAACCGATGTCCTTAAGTTCGGTACGACCCGTTATGGAGTTGTTGGCACTGGAGTTTTAGTCATCAAGAGGTTTGTTTGATTTTGTTGTTTTTATTTTATATAACGAAACTTTTGCATAGAGACTTTTTTTTACGAATTTTGTAGGTCATATGAAAACAAATCGTACGTGTTGGTGGTAAATATTTTAGGCAATCCAGAGAATGTCAATCTCAGCTCAAATGCTAAGCTGAACATTTCAGGAACTATGAAATATAAGATTGTCAGTGTGAATTCAGGCAAGAGTGTCAGGTAATTATATCGAAATGGTTATAGTTTGGTGTATGGATAATTGTGAGTTATTTTCTTTTAAAGTGCATCTGTGGACACATCTAATTTGCCGCTACAGGCATATGAAGCTGTCGTTTTGGAATCGGTATGAGAGTGATTCTTTTACTGTTGCGATGTATTCAGTACAGTTAAATAAAGTTATTCATTATGACTCTTTTTTTTATCAAAAGTTTTATATTTTTTTCGTCACTTTTCCACTTTGACAAACAATGGCAAATAAAATTTACTCCAAAGATAAGTTTGATTCCTTAACTGCCAGAGTGCTATTAGTGTAAACATTTTCAGAGCATTCGAAATCAAGAAGTATAAACCACTCAAAGTGTGTTCATCAAGTGCATGTTTACTGTGTGTCTTTCGATTACAAGGTATATTCATTTAATTGCTCTTATACACATTACTTAACGTTTTTATCTATCGAGGGTTTAAAGAATGATTAATTTTTATGGTCACTCAACGCAGACTTTAATGAGAGGTATTCGTGTTTATTTATTCACTTACGATATTTTTTTGCCTAATCTTTTTGTTTAACATTTCAAGATATGTCCCTTAAATTTCAAGCCGATATATGAGCAAAATACTTGAAGTTATTGTCTTACTAATCTCCTGTCCTCACACTCTTACAGCTGTGAGCATTAAACTTTGAACGCGTTTTTCTCAAAACTGCCTTTCAAAGTCGATGTTCACTGCCATTTAAAAACCACTTAATCGAAAGAGTTCAAACTTTGCAGAACTTAAGCCTTAAGCATCGTTTTTTTTTGTTTAAACTCAATCCCTTTTTATTTTTATTTTCCTGTCTCACGACATCTAAAGCCAAGTTGTTTATTTACTTTGTAAGTTATTTTTTGGAAATAAATAAATAATTCAAACTCTGCATACTATTTTTAGATATAAAGTACCTGCCCCCCTACGTTTGGTTATAGTTTTTTTTTTTCATTGAGGTAGCCTCCTATCCATAAAATGGCGGAAATTTGGTTTGAAATTAAAAGTTTTCACTAAAGGTGGTTACCGAAAGTATTAAATTAGTAGTAATATTGTAGTGGTACCACGGTGGATCTAATGCATGCTCATCCTAATGGAACCTTTTTGAGTTTACAATGAAGCGGAAGTGACGCAGGTCGTCGCGTCGTTGTGACTAGGATCACTAGGGTCATTAAGGGGGTATTTTAGTCTACAGACATGAATTTTAAGTAATTTTTAAATTGTCGTAAAAAAAAGACAATCAATATTTTTAGTATCTATTTTTTTTTTTTCAGTTATTTATTAACGTTAAAAGAGTACAGAAAAAAAAAATTAAAAAAAAGTGAAGAATTTTGATTTCTAGCAGGTGATTAAGTGCGGGATCTCAAAAAATTAACATAATGAACATACCCATGATTTCAACCCTCTTGGTCCTCCGAATTAAAAAAAAAAAAGATTATTGATCTGCAATGATGTCGCATTCGCATCAACCAGCGATAAGTAAAAAAAACTTTTTTTTTGACAAAATGACGACTGTTTAATTATTTAATTATTTTTTTTCACCTTTTTCCGACTTTCTCGAAATTTTTAAGAATATTAAAACTTGAAATTCGGGGATGAGGCTGGTCTACAAAGGAGATTATCTGAAAATTTTAAGTGAATCGGCCCAGTAGAACTTGAGAAGTCTTGGGCATCATATTGAAAAAGTATGTTCTGAGAAAAACGCATTTAAGGTTTCGCGTAAAGATAAATTCTAATCAGTTTCCAGGTCAACAGACGTCTTCAAATTCCGAAATAATTTGAATTTTAAAAAATTTATTTAAATTTAGGGAGATATTTTTGAATATCTAAACTATCGAATAATGAAAAAAAAAAAAGAATCCGATATTTTCAAATACTAACTTTAAGAAACACGATCCTAGGTGTATCTTTGTTTGTGAGCTAAAGTAAAGCTAGGCATGAAAAGAGATGATGGGGAGTCTCTTATTCCACCTCATCCATACAGCTTCTGCAAAAATCGTTTGAGGTGACTAATAGCCTTGCGGCATGTCTTCCGTTAAGACAAACCCTGTAGTGACACCTATCGTCGCACTAAAGTGTTTTCTGCTGAGAGAGATCAAAAAGTTCGACCGCTAAAGGGGTTAGTTTACCCAGATTTGTTTTGTTGTGTTACACGTTAGATTATTTTTCTTGAATGCGGCCTGCTAGAGCAAGAGTTTGTATGTAGCGATTGGTATGCCGATACTCCCCGTTATCGGTGAGGAGAGCAGAAGTGTTCTGATTCTATCGAGTTCATCTGCTTTGCAGTTTCCTGGAATATCTCTATGCCCCGGCACCCAACACAGGTGAATGATAAACTGCTCTGACATCTCCCTGAGAGATGATCGGCAGTTAAGGGCTCGAATAGAATTGAAGGAATTTGACGCCAGGGATTTGATGGCCGCCTGAAGATACATATATCCCTTTTGGAAATCATATTTTCTCTTAGCCAAGACAGAGCTGCGCTTATTGCCATCACCTTTGCTTGGAACACGCTACAATGATCTGGAACACGAAGCGAGATATTAATTTCATTTCGTCTGAATAGACAACTTATTTGTTTTAAACCGCCCGTATGAAAATGGACTTATTCATTTTCCAAGAACGATTGGTTCTCCCAATCTGTTCTGGATGGAATGGTCATTCGGAAATTTGTACCAAATTCGAGTTAAGATGTAGTGTAGTCTGCTTTTAGCTTGGGGATTCCGAAAGTGTTCAGAATGTCAGCATTACCAATATTGTTGTTGGCCCCTTGTGAGACTTCTTGTAATCGAATAGCCAAACTCGCAGCTGTTTGCTATAGATGTCAAGTGGGACTAGGTGAAACATTGCTGAAGGAATGGTGCGTAAGGCACCACTCATACATATGCATGCTGAACTTTGGACTTATGGATGAAAAATTGCTTTTTCTAGTGCAGTCCACCATACTGTAACACCGTAAGTGAAGATAGGCCTGATGACCGAGTTGTAAAGACAATGTGTGATGCAGGTTTGAATACCCCACTTGTTTCTTATGGCTTTTATGCATGAAAAGATTGGTACTGTAGCTTTTTTCACTCTTTCTTGTATATTTGGCTTCCAACTCAGCTTTCTATCTAAAACTAGACCCAAGAATTTTGAGTCATTGGAGAAAGTTAGTTGTATGCTGTTAATGAATGGTGGGTCTCTGTGCGGAATATTGTATTTCGTAGAGAAAAGACAAGTTCCGTCTTGTGAAGATTTATTCCAAGTCCACACTTACTGGTCCACTTTGAAAGTTTGTTCAGAACACGTTGAAGCAGTTCTTTCAATGTGCCAAGATGCTACAGTGACTGCAATGATGGCAGCATCGTCTACATAAGCAATAACCCTACAGTCATCCCCCTCTAGGTTTATCAGTAGTTCATTTACTACCAAATTCCAGACAAGAAGAGAGAGGACTCCACCTTGCGGAGTGCCTCTACTTTCATCTCTTTTGGTAGAAGCCTCTCCCAGTGTTGAGTTTCAAGGAGTCATTCAATCAACTCACCTTTAGAGTTGTAAGTGCTCAGGAGATCGCAGATGTTTCGACGTTGTTAAAGCCGCGTCCCGCGTTCGATGTCTAGGAAAGCAACTATAGTGAACTCCTTATGTTGCAGAGAATATTCTATTGTCCGGACTAGCGTGTGTAGAGCCGTTTTTACTGATTTACCGTTGCAAAATGCGTGCTGGTTTTGAGAAATAAGTAAGAATAGCATCTTTGCCTTTTTTTTATGTAAAATTAACAAAGTTCCTAACAACCAAGTGTTTTTGAAAGTTAATACGAGTTCTTCGTTCCTCAAATCGCATTATATTTCAAGTGGTTTTAGTGAAAAAAAATCAAAAATATGATTAATGCTCTTAATAGACTTGACAGAACAAGACTTAATTTCTCAAAATCCTTTTACTAAAACAATTTGAAATAAAATGTTCATTGAACAATAAAAAAATTATTGCATGTTGTGGTAGGGGAATTAAAAATATATAAAAATAGAACTGGGCAACAGAAAAAATGGAGGGGAACTACAATTTTATGACAACTCAGAACGACTAATGGAGAAAACGCTTTTCATGGCTATGAATTTACTATGGAAGGGCTTTCCAATTCCTCGTGAAAGGCGATACCCGTGGAAAAACTTTTTTTTTGGTTACTGTTAGGATTCAAAGAACCACGAACCTCTCGCGTAACAGGCAGATTTGCTAACCATTACGACACCAACACCACCGGCAAGTGACTTAGCTGCTTCTAAATATTTTTTTTTTGTTATATTTCGTATATTTTTTTCTCCGAAATAAATATTTGGTTTGAATGCCTTTCCGGGTTTTTCAATACTTAGGGCTTGGTGCTGAAATAGAGGTGATTGCAGATGATCTACTCCTGAGCCAGTGGTCATTCAACTGGGAACTGACATCGGAATATAAGAGAAAAAATGGTCCTACAAATTGTTTCTACAAGAGGGGGAGCGGTTAAATTAGATTAAAATTTAAATTTCGTTCTAATTTTGCCGCTTTGTCGCATAGACTCAGTACATTGTCGGTGCGGCCGGTGCGGTGGCTAGAAGTTGTCTCTTTACTTAAGTTTGTACTTTTAAGTTGTAAAAGCGGTGCACTCCAGCTCTTATTCGGTTTTTGATGGTTAGAAAGCCAATGTTTCCTTACGTTAAGAATTGAAGAATATTAAACAATCAATCCGACATTACCCTCTCTTTCCTTACGATAAACTTGCGAAGCGTGCTAAATTGAAGTGACATTTATGGCTCTTTGGCACTGTTACAAATACATTGCCACAAACCGCTTTTAATTGACAGTTCATGATCATACTGTAGTTTTTTTTTTTAGTTGATGATGACTTAAAACTGCCAGATAATGCTTTAGCCTGAGATTAATATCCAACTCGATCGCTGAGTTGTCAGTCGAATACTTAACCCAGTTATCACAAAACATTTTGTAGAGTTTATTGAGACATCCCAAAATGCTCTTCTTACAGAGGTAAGGACCTCGATCTTAAAAAAAAAATAACCACCAAAAATCAATTAATGGACAAAAACTCACCTGTCCCGATGTATAAAATTTGGAAATGATTCCCTTGGCGTATTCTCCACCAGCCTCATGTGGACGCGGTGACTTCATATGAAACGCATCGCCGCATACTCCACATCGTCCAGCGTTTTGTTCCCATTGGACCGCATAGCCGCCACAGAAGAGCTCATTGTCATTATAGTTGACTGGATTTGGATAACCAAATCGCCACATAGCGTTACGTGCCGGTGGATCCATTAATCTGCCATGTCCCGCCACAAGGGGCAACACGTTCGTAAAGGTCTTCATTTTATGGAAGTAAAATATTCAATACAAAAAAAATCATATTAAACAGAATGCCCCTCAGGGTCTCGAATTAACTAACCTGTAGTAGAAGTGGCACCAACACCAGTGTACAACTGGTCATTATTGTTGCACCAGTAGTTGACATGATCACGTTTCTTCTGTGTCTCCCCAATGGAGCGTTCATCTAAAAAAAAGAATCGGAACCATAACGAAAGATCATTAAAACTTTTGTGTTTTTCTTGTTGTAGATGGTGTGTTTGTTTACAGAAACCGCAGGGTACACAACAAACGAAAGAAACTGGTCTCCATTGGTAAACAATGACGGTAGTTAAGACAGTTTGGAGTTTATGGCCTCTCCGAAGTGCAAGGTCGTTTGAAAAGATATCTCTTCAATGAAGTACCGACACAGTGGACTAAAATGCGATAAAAATCAGCAAGTTAATGACACAGAATCGAATATCAAAATGAGTAATAGTCTGTTAGGGTTTCAATCAATAAAATAAACAAACAATTAGAGTGATGGGTGTGATTGTGTATCATCCCTTATCGCTTACGATATTAGAAGCCTTTGATGTTCATGGTTGTTTTTTAGTTTTGACCAACCATAAGTTCTTTTATACAAAATTAATTCTGTTTATTTGTTCAAGTCAGCCAAATACATCAGGTTTAATGGTAGGTCTCAATATTTAATCTCACTACTCAGTCAGCAGGTCACCATAAATCCTACGCTCCTGGCACACTTTCTGCATCCAATTATTTAATGTTTGTTGACCAAGACCGAATGCCTCAGAAAACGTTGTCAGAATTTACAATTCACCCAGCAGCCGACACACCGCGCCGCCGGAGGTAAATGAACATTTAACCCAAAGCCAGTGCAAAATTTTAATGAAATGCCGCATTGCCGTATGTATAACAAAAGTTAGCCTTACAGGTGTTTTGACAAACTTTTCAATACTAGTTGACGTGGAAGGCATTGGCAAGGTGTTGTCGTTGGGCTGTGTATAGCCTTACAAGAGATTTTGATTGTCTGGATGATATTGGGCTGCCATACCGCCACCTTAACGCCGCGGCCGTGGTGGAGCATCGATAAATTTCATTAAAATAATATACATGTACCTATAAGTTTATGAACCATGCTCTACACATGGTAAGTAGGTACTGTCGGGTAGAACGATCTGATAAGAATGATGTAGACAGAATATTTCGTATGAATAATTGAGCCTTCTTTATTATGTTGACATGGTGGTACACATACATATAATTAGGGAGATGAGTTATTTTCGTAAGAGCGTAATTATCCAATGGAGCAGTTATTAAAAAAGATGCATTATTCATGGAAATATTTGCTCATTATTTAAAGTGTGTGTAAGACGAGTGGAAAATATTGATTTATCATGTTTATCGCTACTCAAAAATAGAACTCTTGTCCACAGAATGAATGAAAAGCGGATTTGTATCTTGTATCTGCACATTAGGCAGAGTAACTATTTTTGCTTTACCGCGTTTGTTGCAGATTTAAATTTGTCCTTAAAAGATAGATTTTAAATTTTTGTAGTTATTTAATGAGTAATTTTTTTTCGAATAAAATTTGGGAAATTAGAATGACTTGTATGAAAGTTCTCGTAATACTATCTCATGAAGCTTTTTCGTGAAATAAAATTTAATGCGTACCAGCTAGACTTAGAAGTCACACAAGAAGGACAGAAAAGCGAATCCAAAAGTTGAAAAAGTCCTCCAAATTAAGGGTACTGCAGAAGGTTAACTACACAACCACTCAAGATACGTCTTGTTCCGAAACAACGAATAGCCTCGAAAATGACAAAGAATTCAGGACATGTACGTGAAACGAAAGATGTCTTAACGGGTTTACGAACAGCCGGAAAATTAGCAAAATTTCTAGAAATGGAATGAGCCGGGCATACAGAGGTCGAAAAGCTATGTGACATCTACTATGGCGAATGCTGCATACAACAGAAAAATCAAGGTTATCCAAATTTAGTGGATGAGCGTAGGTATTAATGTCAATCGGCATCAAAATTTAGTTTTTAAACATTAACATGACATATGTGGTGCCCGTGGCGTAATGGCTAGCGTAACGTCTGAGGTTTGAATCCCGAGAAATCAAGGAAAAAGCAATGTTGAGTGTTGTTTCCGAATTTTTCAATAGTAATTTTATGCCATGAAAAGTACTTTCTCGACTAGCCGTTCGGAATCGGAAAAAAATTAGGTCCAGTTCATTCCTTCATAAGGTATGGTTAAGAGAAATGCGCTAGGTCCCGTGGCTTTCCGTTCTGTTGCACCACCCTATTTGTTCATTTATTGATCCTGATGTAATACGAGGTCCTCGAAAAAGAAAATGTATAAGCAATGACTATCGTTTCGGGCGGTTTTCATGCAGAACTAGGAAAGAAAACATATTTGGAAACACAATTTTTGCTGCGAGGCTGAGTCTAGTTGTAAGTAGCACCACTTCCAGTATCCCAAAACCCTTTAAAGTATTCGATGAGGAATGCAAGCTGGCAAACAAACAAAAGCACGACAAATTATGAAAGTCATATTTCTCTTTAATATGTCTGAGCTCGCCGAACCGGGCATTGCTTTATATAAGTTCTATTTGTCCAGTCCATCGTAGTATCTCAACGATCCTTTATATTATTTCGCGGTACATCATCATTTGTTGAACCCCGCCCGCACATCATCTTCACGAACTGTATTCATGATTACGGCGAGAACTTTAGTTTTGAAACTATTAAGTTTTTTTTTTCATTTTTGACTATTTATTCACAGTCAGAGCCATGTCTAGTTGACAAACCAGTACAGTATGTAAGAAAAGAAGGGAACAGCACCGAAACAATCTTAAGATTCCACTTTTCGGTGAGATATGACATCAAATGACCAGTGGATCTTTTGTTTCGAAAGCCGTACTGTCATTGAGAAGCATTCATTTTGCAAGATATTTCATGAGTTGACGGTTTATTAACGTTTAGTGACCTTGGGAAGAAGATACGTTAGTGCAATTGGATGGTAATTTTAAAAGGAGGAAAATTCGCTTTTTTCAGCGACAGGCTGGACAAAAAGTATTTTCCATCCGCTCATGAAAAGTCCAGAAAAATTGGAAAGATAGAAAAGCTATGGCAGAATAAAGGCCATCCGGACCAATTGATTTATGTATATTGCAATCTTTGAAGAATCTGGCAACCGAATCGAGCTCGAAAAAATTTCTGTTTCATCAGAGAATATATACATTCAAGCTCAGAAGGAGCCAACCTGCTATCGATCGGAAGTGTCGAGCTTGCAGCAAATTGGCTTTATCGATGGAGTTCACATACGGAGAGTCATTGAAAACGAGCGATGTTACCGATGACTTGGGCGAGTTCTTAATGTTCTTAGCATGTCGTGCAAAAACTTAGCCTTTTGTATACGAGCATCACAAATATTTTTGGCCATTTTGAGTTTTCTACTACAAACTTGAATACTTCATTCTCTAACCCTTTTCTTAAAGCTCGAATCGAACCACGAATCCTCTTTGGGGATGATAGCTTTTGTTTTGTGAGGAACACAGTTTCTCTGACTGTGTTCCACAAAACTGACATATACTTTTGTTATCATATCAGTTCATGCTTCAACGTTTCCGTCGAGGAAGCACAATGACCAATGAAAACTTCGAAAGAAATTATTACGGCCTTCCCAATTGGCTTTCTCATATTGACACAAAGTTCTTTTAGGGACGTAATATTTTTGACGGTGACGGAATATGTAAAATCTACCGATATGACAAAATGGTTCGATTGGACTCGAGGAGATAATACTATAGCTCTGTATTTTTCGGGATGAGAAGTGAGAAATTAGTTGAGAGTATTGGCCGCATGTCCTTCCAGCATCTGGAACCAGAGTGAGCTCATCTACTATTTGAGTTCAATGATAAAACTCAGCGAAGATCTGAACATATCTTCTTTCGGTTGTTGTCTGGCCTGAATGTTGAAGCCAACCAGAATAATTGTTTACATTTAAATAACCCGCAATTTTGATTTCAGTGTGAGGTTACTGGGAGTCAATTCTTAATATGGAATAAGACAGTGCATCCTACTCGTTAGAATTTTAATTGCTATTTTAATTGGGGATTCTGTACATGAAGCAGCAATGAATCACTTGATTATAGACGGTGAATTTTAACCACATGAAAATTAAGTTCGTATTAGAACAAAGAACGCACTGTGGTAGGAGTTCATAAGCAACACCATCACGCACATAAACGGCGCAAACTGCACAAACTGCGTATTGCTTTGACACAGGGCTTTTAAAGGCAGCTAGAAGTCACTTGGAAAAAAGCATCATAGATCAAACGATCTGCATCGGACGAAAGCATGCTTGATCAATGGAAACTCACTATAGTTCCTAGTTCCTACGAACCTAAAAAGAAAGACCCTCACAGTTGCGTCAATCAAATAGAAATAAGCTTCCTTAACGTTGCATATAAAGTTTTGTCAGCTGTTCTATACAAAAAAAAAAAAAAACGGTTAACCAGCTCTTCAAAAGCACTATAGAAATAATTGTTTCCCAAGATTCTTCAAATAAAGGGAACCCTAATTGAAAATCGTGTGTTTCAAGCCCTTAAGCTTTTCCTATTTGTAACTCAGTTGTTAATTCTTTCAAAAAACCGGTTACACTCAAACTTTTCGCCCTACTTTCTGTTCTCACTCAACATTTAAAAACAAGAAATAAAACAAAAGCAAATAAATAACACTATTAAATAGAATGTCTTCATATGAGTCTGTTTATTATTCGTTTATAAGATCACCTTGGATAAAAATCCAGAAGCCAACATGATTACAAAAACAAAACAATGTGCTTCTTCTACAGATAATGAATCTACCACTACTGCGTTGATTGCGGGTACTATACGCCAATTTAAATGATTTAATTTTAAATAATTAAAGACACATTTTTATGTGTGAGAGTACATAGTTTTTATCGTCATTAAATAAAAATAAATAAATAATCTGAGAGATCCACAAACTGGTTGCTTGTAGAAACGTGCCCCTTTCCAAGGAAAAAAAAATTAACTGAAACATGATCCTAAACCACTATTTCAGGTACAATATGTGGTGACTGCTCGTTAGTGTGTACCTCAAAAGGGCAACAGCAAGGACAGCAACTTTAATTATAAATAATAATCCAACGGACTGAAACAACAAGTATTAACTGTTTACAAAAGTTCATTCATTCTGCTAACCAAAAAATTATGGTTGAGTTTAAAATATCGTTGGGCTGATATGATTTAAGAGAGAAAAAGTTATTCTTGGTCTTACTGTTTTTTAGCCAAAGCCTATCCATATTGGCTAAGAGTCTGTTTTCTTTTGGTGTTAGCCTAGTTTCCTTTGAAGGGCTCTTCTAGGCGAAAACTCAAAAGGCAATGTTTTGAAAAATGAATACGAAGGAATTGAATACGATTTTCATGAAGACAAAAAACAACTGTAGATGTGATATGTTGTTGGCTAAGGTCAGTGACTAAAAAGACATGTGGACTCATCCAATACCATTGCATATTGAGAGTAAGTTAAGTACGGATTTCAACCTGCCAGGGTAATAATTCAATTCTCTTGCGTTGCGCTGTAGAAGCAGATACCAGCAAAATTTGATCCTTAGATACAATGCAGATATTTGTGCCTAGAAGGTTTTACATAAAGAAATTAAGGAACATTTTTGACAGGTTAAAATTTTTTTACTTGGCAAAAGACAAAGCTGGTTACAGTTGAAAGCTTTAATGCAAAAAGACAGGCGCTTGTGCTTTTTTTTGTTTCAATATTCATAATTTAGTCTGCATATCTTTCACTTGTATAGCAATGTCAGTGAAAACGTGTCTTTTGTTCATTGGGCTTCATCCAACAGCATTGTCATTTCAATGAAAAGAAAATGATTTGAGATTCGCTGCTCGTACACATGTTTGACAGTTCAACGAGTCGCGAATCGAATTCGCTTGTTTACGACATCACCGGCACCAAATAAGTCATAATTACGACCAATGAGGAATTTGTTATTATTTTTTGCTTTTACTAGTCCCCACCGCAAACGCAGTCCAAAAAGAAAACCAATGCACTTTAAACCTTCTGAATCATGAACATGGGCAATGACGATTAAATTAAAGGTATACCGGAAAAAAGTGAAAACCGATTTAATGTGCTTTTGAGAAATGCACGTGACAATAAGAAATTCACGCTTCATGCATCATTGAGTGTTGGTTGGGTCCAAATTACCGACATTCCTAAGAAGCATGATGCTCCTTGATCACGGATGAAGGGCTCGCAATTAAGACGGCAATTATCTTGTAAATTACAGCCACCGAATGGTGAGGAATGAGACTGTTTAGTGTTAAAGCAATTATTCCGGTAGTAAATATGGAGGGCGTCTATCAGTTGGGATGGGAGGTTTGAGTACATTGTTAATAATTAGGTTGGGTTTAAGGAGTTAAGAGTAAAGATGCCATCGCATGAAGCAACGATGATTGGTGAAAATTGCTGGGTGTAAAAACAAGATGTTGACAAGGTTGTCTTTTGTTTGGTTCAACAAAGAGATCTTCATAAATAAAAATTGAATTGCTAGGAGATTTAACTTGTTGGCAAACATAACTCCATAAGGAATGTGACAGTACAGTGGTGGCTACGTATTGAGAGAAAGAATCGTTCGCTTGAATCAAACCATAATGTTGTATAATAACAAGTAATGCCCGCTTCGAATGGTTAAACAAAACAGTCTTTTTGTTTTTCCTTTCCACCTTTTCTGATGCACAAGTATATCTTAACCTGCGTCATCCATAAATCAAATCGGTCGAATACAACTTCATTTATTGATTCATATGTATGTCAAAGTTGAAAGCAGAAAAGCAGAAAAAATTTTGTTTACATAAATTTATTTCTTCCATTTGGAGGGTGAGTGATAAATTTAAGAATAACGCGGAACTAAAATTTTAAATTGGGGGAAATAAAAAAATAAATAGGGTGGCGCAACAGAGCGAGGAGCCCCTCGCCTTGTGAGGGAATGGAGAGGACTTAAAATTTTCTGCCGGTTCCGAACGGCTAATTGAGAAAGCGCTTTTCATGGCAATGAGTTTACTATCGGAGGACTTGCCAATTCCTCGAGAATGGTGATCCCCGTTTAAAAACATTTTTGCTTCTGCTGGTATTCGAACCTCGAACCTCTGGGTTAGCAGGTGGACATGCTAACCATCACGCCACGGGTACCACAATTGGGGGAAATACAAAAATTAATTTTGAAAGCTTTCGAATAAGCTCCCTCCCATGTGAACATTTCAGAATCATTTTCTTGCGGAGTGAAGTTATTACTTGTGTGCTAATAAAAAAATAAAAAGAAAAACAAGATTTACATTGGCACTATATTGTTTGACTTAAAACTAATAAGAATATTGGTAAATGGGGTGGTTCAGCTGATCGATACTCAATGTGTCAGATAGATAGACATTTTGAGTGTGTTTTGGAGACAAGTTGTGTAGCGTCCACCAAATTATTACAAACAGTTGAAGCATGTCTTCAAATTATCCTTGCCAAAAGGTAAAGTTGCTGCCATGTTTGCAGAGTTTTACAAGATGTTAGGGAAACTGATCAATGTTCCAAGCTCAAGTGTGCATCATTGGTAGAATATTTGTTAGCTTTTGCCCCAACATCTACTGAAACGACCCTAAGATTTGCTGCATGCCTTTCTCAGTTCAATACGTATGGTGGAGACCTTTTAGCCAATGCTGTCGTTTTGGAAGTAAAGCTTTTTTATAATTTCCTCATGAAATATCCTAACCCAGCCAATCTTACTAACCTAACCTTACAGGTATTCCGCATTAGACCTTCTACATGTCTGATTAAGACTGATGATAATTTTAAGTTGGATTTTCTTGATATGTGCCTTTCGGATGTCTACAAAAAGGTTTCTTAAATTTTTTGCATTCGAAAGCTTTTCAAAAATCGTGCAAGTGCCTCAAACTTGTGCTGTAGGCAGTTCTAAATTTTCGTGACTATTTCCAACAGTTGAATGAAAAAATTGACCACTCTGTAGTCTCATACAAAATGTAAATTCTGCAATCTCACCTCAGTTATAAGCAAAATCGAATTAAGTTAAACGTCTTCTAAAGTTACCACTCGAATTTCCAGGTCAAATTTTAGGAATACGTTGATTTTCTACAGGAACCTGTACAGCACTAGTTTTTTTTTCCTGTAACCATGCTCACAAAATCGATTAAAACTTTATTCAGCCTTATCGGGAATTCCTTGGGAAATATTTGTCCCACAAAATGTTTCCCTTCCCGGGAACAAGTTTCTACGATCGGGAATTCCCCACGAATTTTTTCCCATGGGAACAAGTTTTTTGCAAGGAAATACACAATATTTCCCATAATAAGTGAGTTCCCGATAGGTATTTTTCCCTAGGAATTTTTATTCCCAATTTCGAAAAGAAGTTCCCGATACAAATTTTTCTAATTTGGGAAAAAATCCATGGGAAAAAAAGTTCCCGATAACCCTAATTGGTACACGCACCCTACCCATTGCTGGGTATTGGAAAAATGGCTATTAAATGGCAGCCGATACTATTTTGATGAAAAGTTATGTTATTAGTTATTAAACTCAGCCAATAAGATCGCCAGTAAGTGAAACTTTCCAATCCAACGCAGTAGCTTCAAACAGACATATACGGTAATACGGAACTTAATTATGTGTTTTTGGTATTAATTCTCGCGTTATCGACCACTTGAGTACCACAATTTGACATTTTTTCAGCAGTATTGAAACGAATTGAAGTTGATAAATGAACAGCAGGCTGATGTTATGTAATATAGAGCGAATTTAGAAAGAAAAATAGTATAAGTCACTCGATCACTGATGAGGTAATTCGACCCCTGTTTTACCTATCGTACATAAATGCTCAGTTATTAATTAGTTTGCTGATGAGTCAAACATTAAAGTAAAAGTGAGGATACGGTACGACACAAAAGCAGAGTTCCAAACAGTGAATCAAGCTGTCTCTGTCCTGTTATCTGTTTTACTATCCGATTATTACCTGTTTTGCACTAGTAATTTTACCTTAGAGTTGCCAATTGACGTTACGTAGTGCCCAGATTTCACATTGCCTCATACCTGATTCAAGTATAAATTGTCAAATTATTGGTTTGCACCTAGAGCTTTTATTAGGCCTTCCTCGTCATGCCGTTTGTCCTTGACTTTCGAGCGACATTGCCTTTTTGACGACTTCTTTGTGTCTTTCTTTCTGAATACCTACTTGCCTTCTTAGGCGGAATTGGTATTTACAACCAAAGATACATATGAAAATATAAATCTTCCTCTTATTTGTTTCTTTCCACTCAGGCATAAATAACGAAAATCATCTAAAAAAAAAAATCCTAAAAGTGTGTCAAAAAACAATGCAAAAAACAAATCCAGTTAATTCGTCCCGAATCATAGAATCATTTCTATATTAAATGTCATTGACTTGTGAGAAGATGATAAGTTTTTGAATTTGCAAGTATCTATCTCAAAAACACCATCTTAACGTTCAACATTTAGAATAGTCTTTCTATTCTGATAAGCTTAGTTTTTATGGATCGAATTAAAATTCATTTCGTCCACGACGATGCTCACGAGCCAACAGACAAACAGATGAAAGTATGATATTTTGTTACCATGAACGGTGAATGAACTATTATCTACGCCATTTACTTCTGTTTACAAATTTACGCATTTCCAATATATAATCAATTTAGTAGGTCAACGGTCTCTAGCTACATCGAATCGATTTTATGAGTTAAATCTTGAATATCTATAAAGGTCGTTGATAGAAGTCGATTTAAAGTCAACTTGATCCATGCCCACAAATAAAGCGAAAAAGATCACCGCTTTTCGGATTGGCAGCTGGCTTGTGTGTGGTTGAATTACCACAAAACAAATATGAAGGGATTTTTTTCCACATAAAAGTAGGTAAGGCATATACATAAATTTTAGCGCCAATTGAGTAGCCCCCGGGATGTAATACGAATTTAAGATGATTTAGGCCTTAGGTAGCCTCTTATACGTAAAATAAACAACACACTCGATTTCACGTGAATTATTATCAGACAGGCACGCATGGCACTGCGCTTTGTGAAGTGTAACATTGTCCGAGTATACTTACTGCACACATTCTGTTTAAGACCTTCTAGCTTACTTCTCGTGTTGGAAAAAGATTCTCCCACTAAACGCCTACTTTCGATTTAAAACTCACCGGGAGACCTTGACTTATCGAAAGAGTTATTGGAGCTACAACAGTGTCGAGCCCTTTTGTTGCATGTAAAAGTAAAAGGCATACCCCATATGTACTTCAAGGATGCCTGGTAAGAGAATCTCGTGGTAAAATTGGTGCAAGTGGGTTTCTATTTATGTAACTACACAAATCAACTACAAAAGCAAATGACGCTATGTTAAGCTTTAATTTATCGCTTGTATTGAGCTGAGAATAATATTAACACTGAAACATAATCGGTAAGGCTGCCAAAACCTATAAATTGCGTGTGGCTATACACAAGTCAAAGTGTGTGCATTGTTCACAGTTACATGGTTTAATGATTTAAGTTCTTTTCTTTTTAAATTATGACTCTGAAGAGGTATGAACATGAAGCTGAGCTTTTTAAGTACGTTTAGTAGCTCAGTGCTGTTGGATAGGTTCATATCATGTTTCAGCGGCTAGGTTGTTCTTAAATATTGGATATCCATCCATACAGTTATGTATGTACCCAAAATTGGAACTTTTTGGTTTCAAGGACGATGCAAGAGAATAGTGGCGTATGGAGATGTAGTCCTTCCAACCTAGCAAATTTAAGAGGTGTGAGAGGTGAACAACAAACAAAAATCTCACAGTGGACTCAATTCGGCTGGAATTATTAGTCTACACCGCCAAAATTTCCAAAATATATACATAGGCAAAAAAAAATAATGAGTGGTAGGTACCCGTATCACCTTTCGGGAGGAATTCGCAAGTTTTTTGTTAGTAAATTCATTGGCATGAAAAGCGCTTTCTCGATTAGCAGTTCGGGCAGAAAATTGTAGGTTCCCTCCATTCCCTCACAAGATATGTTGTGTGTTGTGAGAAATGCGATAGGGCCTGTGACTCTTCGCTCTGTTGTGCCACCCTAATTAAGAATTATAATAAGTAAAAATTAATGTGGCTACGTTTGAACCTAATCGAACTGAAAATAGAAGGAAGTGAATAGCATACAACGGATACCCCAATTGCGGTTCACAGATTTGAATACCTAATCTTATGGCAGCGTTTTGAGTGTGAAAACTTGAGCCAGTGTCTATCAACACCTGAAGCACAATAATCTAATTTAGAATGCAGAGTGTGAATACCTCTTTCTGAACTATTTATTGGCTTTACATAAATGAATATCAATTCTTATATAAAAGTATTAATAGGTTTTCGATATGTAAATCAATTTATTTATTAATTAGTTTTTTAAAGAACTGAACTAATATTTACACAGCGTGAAATATTTTTTTTATCACTGGAGATGTTGTGTGAAGTAGCACGACTTATGATTCATAATTGGAGCTTTGAACTCATTAATTGAAGAACCATTCGAGTCTTTCAATTTTTAGATAATTCTGAGAAAATTACTCAAAGGTTGCCTTAAACCAAGAAACACTGCTGATAGGATTTTTTTTAGTCGCGATAGCTAAAAACATAATATGAAATCGTGGCGACGAAGACGTCCTTGGGGCTTCGGTGCAGGTACTCTCAGCGCTATGTAAATATAATTTGGGTAAGCCTTAAATGTGTAATCTGATTTGCGTTTGCTTTATTGTTTCATATAAGAAAAAAAAATGTTTCAAACGATAATGATGACATTAACCCGCTGCCAAGCAGAATTTCTTAATCAAGCTTAGGAAAATGAGGCTAATTTCTCTTACAAAGTAAATGTGACAAAAAAAGGTTAAATAAATAAATACAGATTTTATAGAGAAAAGGAAAAAAGTAAATAGAATTACAACAAAAGATAAAAACATGTTTACCCCTTATTCATTGGGACACCCTAATGATAATGGAATTCTGAAATATCTGAATGAGCAAGAGGTTCGATAGTTTGACCAAATGATGGTCTTTATTCCAAAGTATTACAACATTACAAGTTGTTAGTATCTTTCTTACAAAGCCAAATAAAATATAAAAGCTGGTTGGAAACCGACAGAAAACTATCACAGAATGTAGAGAAATTTCCACTTTTTCTGGACTATCGCGAGCTTGTTGCATCTTAGAATTTATTGAATGCATTTGAAGCATTTTGTATGCTTTGAGTTTAAATCATTTGAATTTCAACCAAAACTATTTTGTAAAATAGGAAAAAGACTTATGTACGAAGTTTTACAATGCGTACTAAACAGTCGTGCAAATTTTTACAACAGTCTCGGGGATTGCTGCAATCTGCATTGGGTGGGTTTTCAGTTTAATTTAAAACCAGCATTGATACGTATTATACCTTAAAAATTTCCCAAAAATAAGAAAACAGGCCTACATTACGCCTTTTGATTATGTCACTCTTGTGAAGTATTCGCAACGCAACATTACAAAACACAAAAAAAAACCAATGGACGACAATGATCGTGACATTCTGCTCAAATAAAAAAAATATATATGTAATATTCAATCTCCAAGGAAACTTAAGTCAAGAAATCGCGACAACAAACCCGAAGGTGTTCCAAACTGATCGATTTATTTAATCGTGATTTTCGATTCATTTTATTGCGTACGGTTCCGAAAAAAAATTACATACAATGGTGGGACGGTGTATACACAAACAGCGAACAAGCGTAACCTTAATCGATTGTCTGATAAAAATTTAAATGAAACCCAAATTTTCATGCGTGAAGCTTGAAACTTTGTTGTACTCGTAAGTTCAATGAATGTAGGTGACGAAATAATACTCATGCCATGTGTGTGTCATACTTCTGTGGAATTGCGGTGTCATTAATCATTAGGGACCGGTAATGCGGATGATTTGACTTGCGGTGTTATTAATCTATATTGACGGGAGTTAAAGTAACGAATTAATTATTTTATTTCAAAAAATCTTTAAAGGCTTTCCATGGTACAGATTTGACGGCGACATCTTTTTGCAGTCTGGATGAATATGGATATAGATATGAAAATTTTATCTGTGAACGCAGGAATTATTGAATATTTGGAAAACTGTATGTGAAATACTCGCAGTACTTTTTTGCGCTTTGAAAGTGGAATTTACTTTGAAAAATATGATAAAAACCTTGTTTATTGTTTCGTGTAAGGTTTTTTACGATACTAAAATACGAAGAAAAATATCAGTATTTTTATGAAAAACCCAGGTGGTACCCGTGGCTTGATGGTTAGCATGTCTGCCTGTTAACCTAGAGGTTCGTGGGTCGAGTCCCAATAGAGGCAAACATGTTTTTCTACAGGTATCACACCTTTCGAGATTAATTGGCAAGTCCTCCGTTCATAAATTCATTGCCATGAAAAGCTCTTCCTCGATTAGTCGTTCGGAACCGGCAGAAAATTGTAAATCACCTCCATCAACTCAGAAGGGCAATGGTTGAGAGAAATACGCTATGCCCAGGAGCTCCTCGCTCTGTTGCGCCACCCTATTTAATTATTTATTTATTTATTTATTTCATTTACGTCTTGGCAGCTAGCGCAATCTGTTTTAGGAGGCGTAGAAGGTTTCAGCAGCATTCGGATGAAGTATAAGTGAAGTGTTGAAATGTCGAAGACAACCCATTCATTGTCTTAATAATTTGGTTGGAAGTATTTTCAGGCAGGCATTTTAATATCCTTTTCATATTTTTTGTTGTGTTGTCCTGCTTAGGAACTTGATGAAAGTAAAGTCTAAGGTTTACGCATAACTTTAAATCAAGCGAAAAGTACTTTTGGTTTCAAGTATCCAGGTTTATCAAAGTTTATAAAAATTAGACTTTTTTAAAGGAATAGATAAACAGAGACAATTACTATCTAAAGACGATATGTACTTGTTTTTACTCGTTTTTGGTTAAAAAGTGAAACAAAAACAACACTAATGATGATTGATTACGATCATGTGTCATAAAACCATCGTGATCCGACGTTTAGTGTGTACTTGTCTCATATAATTTTGATTGCTTAACGCAAATATTTGCTAATCAACAAGTTCGCTCTTTCAAAAACATAAGGTCTAGAAAGATCATGACTAAGCTGCTTATAAATTCCATTGATCGCAAATATTGGCTTCGTTGAACATTACTAATTGACCATAAAACAACCTTCAGTTAGCTTGCTTCCAAATTTTAACACTTCACAATTAACAGACTCATGCACGCGATACACACAATTGATAAGATAAAAAAGGGTCAATAAGGCAAGTATGTCGTAAACTAAAAAAAGTTGTTGAAGGGTCAATAAAAAGAACGGTGCTTAAGTATTTTATTAGCCTTCTTAAGAATGGGATTAGAGGTTTTAAATTGCTGTTAATTCAATGGAATGATTTGACTGCAGATTACCTATAAATAATTTTAAAAACAGCAAATAAAAATCACAGTAAATTGATATCTTGAGTAAGAATTTTTTTTGTAAGCACGAAAAGTGTTGGTAAGAACAATACGAACAGAATCAGATGATTCCCTTTAATTGTTATGCGTTGATATTTTCGCGACTAACCTCACTTTTTTGTCGGTTATAGTAAGGAAAGTAAGAAAGCGTGTATCTGCCAGCAAAATATTTTTTCATTTAAGTGAGAATCTAGCCTCGAAAATGGAAATTTTGATTTTTCTTCTGTTTTCATATTCGGCTTTTGACTAAAGAGAATAGTTTATTGCGTCGGAAAGTCTTTCGTGTTTGAATTGTTCTAAACTTTTTTTTTTACTTTTATCCACATTGTTTTTTAAAAAGCTGATACTAAGCTGAAGCAAAATACTCAGGCAAATTCAAGGCTGGCAACCTTCCTTTTTTTGGGGTTCAGTAGATGGGAATAAGGTAAATAAATAAATAAATAGTGCGGCCCAATAGAGTGGGGATGGGGACACCGGGAGCCTATTGAATTTCTCACAACCGCTACTCTTGAGGAATGGAAGATACTTGCAATTTTTAGCTGATTCCAAACGGATAATCAAGAAAGCGCTTGGCAATGATGTTGCTACTGGAGAAAAGCATTTTTTGTCTTCTGTTGGAATTTGAACCTCGAAAGATGGGGAAATTGTGGTTAATTTCATTTAAAACCATAGACGGTGGCAACGGTTCGGTGGCATTAAGATGAACCTGGGAAGGTTAGATAAAATGAAATAAATTTGAGCCTGGCCTTTCGATTAAACTCTACCAGTTACCTTGGATTGTTTCAATGCTGAAGTTAGCCGCTGCATTAGATTGTGTCCCGGAGTTTATTTCAACGTTTATTTTTTCGATTACGTAGGAACCTTGTATGATGTTTTGATGGGCTTTTAATGAATCAAAATCACTTTCCTTTGAACATGACAACAATAACAACGAAGTCGTTTTCTATTTTTACATGGTTCTATCTTTCGATTTCACGGATTTTTTTTATCCTTAAGTCTTAAGCACTGTTTTAAGTCTGGAGCACTTATATTCAACTGCCGCCAAACGTTTTGTAGAGATCAACCTCGAGTAAAGTCAACTTATCAGTTTAGCGTGATTTTTAATGTGATAACTTCTTTAAACCGCTTCATGAAGCTATGGGTTATGGCGCCAGTCTGTCTGCCTCTCCTTTCTCTAGGCTCCTCCTCTCTCACTCTAATCCACAGCACATAGTTAGCTTTTCTCTTATTAAACAATTTAAGAATTAGCTACATGCTAATGAAGCAAAAATGTTTTTCACGGGTATCGCCTTCGAGAGGAATTGGCAAGTCCTCTTTAAGTAAATTCATTGCAATGAAAAGTGCTTTTTCGTCAGAAAATTTTAGGTCCCCTCCACTTCCTCTCAAGGGCAATGGTTGTGAGAAGTGTGCTATGCCCAGGGGCTCCTCGCTCTGTGGTGGTACCCTATTTATTTTTATTTAACTTTTTGTCCTTTTAGGACAAAAAAAACTTTTCCAGTTCTTAACGAATTACGAGGATTTGCACAAAGATTAAGGATCTACATGCTTTTGATCGAAGTTTTTAGCAACAAGCACCGTCTTACTCGTAGCAATCCCTTATTGGTCATCAGACAGTGCTCTAGTGAAGTAGCATTCCTCCCCTGAAACAATTTAGCCGCAACACCCGCCTCGCTAGGAATGCTCATCAGTTATACCTCGAGCCCAACTTCGGACGTACAGTCAAGTATAGAGATTCGTATTTCAGTCGCACCACCCGAATGTGGAATGCTTTATCTGGTTTTGTATTTCCCCTGCATTACGATTCACAAAGGTTCAGAAGCAACGTGCATCGGTGTCTCCTTTCATCCTCTCCTATTTTTCAAAATGCTCGCACTGTGCATTTATAACATTATAAGGGTAGTCATAACCCCTTGATGTGCGCGTTAATTATTAAAAAGAAAGACAGTATAATTATTTTTATTACCACCTCTTATCACAATTGTCTATATGAAAACACCAACTTGGACCGAAATTATCACAACTATGTCAGACTTCGACTATTGCATTTTTTTTTTATCATAAAATAAATAAAAAAAAACACCAGTCGTAGACAGCAAAATAAAATGGCTGTGGAAAATCTGTTTTTATTTTGGAACTATTTAGAATATGAAGACATGCATTCTTCATCTTAGAAGTTTGAGCTTTAAATCTACAAAGTTTGTCTCTGCAAAAGTTCCTCAGTAAATTTTTTTAACAATTTCAACAAACAGCAAACATATAATGTTGCAAAATTCATCACAAAATGTAGGGAACCGTTGGCATATCCCCTGAATTGCTCATTAAAATTTATCAGCAGTTTAGTATTCACAATAAAATTAACCAGCTTACAATTTAGAATCAAAGAGCAAAACTGTAAAGTTATTGATACCACTTAATACGCTTTGAAATGGGTGCTCTAAATGCTAAGATCCATTTAAGCGATTGATGCCGAGCAAAACCTTATCATAATTTTATTCAAGCGTTTTTGATTAACCAATCAAGCTTTTAGGGAATATAGACCCCACAGAAAAAATTGACGCATCTTTCCGTTCTCATAAATTAAGTTATTTGTTTTCGACCGAAACCGAATTGTTGATAGCTAGATTCGTTACTTGTGTCTTATTTATGCATATATAATTTTTTTTTTTTTTTTACTAATGGAACCTTTAAGATTTGGATACGCCTCTGTTGCGTACTATGAAGAAAATGGTCCAATCGCAACTCTGTCCAACCAAATAGTTTTTGGTCTTGAGATTTATGATTTTTTTAAGTAGCCAATACGAAAATCGTCTAAAACACCGCTAAGATATACTTCTATATGGCTTAAATTTACATAGGTATTTTGTTGCTATCACGAATGAACTATAATTCGATGTTCGAAGGCCGAAGGACTTTTCTGTTGTTTTTTGTCAGTTCTGTATTGGATAACTGAACCGCGAAACTCTTTTAGTCAGTTATGAGAAAAGAACAAAAAGGCAGAGCAAAACAAAAAAAAACATTTGGATGGACAATCCAAAACTGGGAGGTTTGCCGATGCTATCTGATACCAACACGGTGCGAATTACTAATGTGACGCAGATGCTCGTGGTGTTGTGGGACCAAAAAGGAAGAAGAGGAAGAAGAAGAAAAAAAAAAAAAACGAAGCCTTCAAGCATATTCAATTATGCCTTCAGCTTGGTTGGCTATGCTTCCAGTCCATAACTTGGCTTAATTTTGATACATATCTTCAGATTCAAAACTATGCCCAAGAAAACTGAGTAACCCCAGTTTAGTTGTTCAGTTGACGTGAAGTGTGGTACTTGTGGCGTCATCATTGTAGTAGCTCATTACCATTTTGATGTTCCCTTCTTTCTAAAGTAGTTGATGGAAAAAGAAAAAAGGTGGTAGAAATTTCACATTATAACCTCAAGGGCAGAGTTCATATAAAACTGGGAGGCTGAAAAGAAAGTATTTGTGGAGAGCGGGATTCGAACCCACGCGTCCGGCATATGCACTGAACACTCTACCACTGCACCACGGTCGGCCTCAAGAGGATCACATCGACGTGGAAATCAAGCGGAGATTTACTGTTGGTAGCCCCTTCCCAACACAAAACAAAAAATGTTTTTCCACGGGTATAGCCTTTGCGACGAAATTTAAAGTCCTCCGATAGTAATTTCATTCTCATTAGAAACACTTTCTCGATTAGCCGTTTGGAATCGGAAAAAATTTTTAGGTTTTCCCCATTCCTCACAAAGTATGGTTGTGAAAAAAGCACTAAGCCCCAGGGCTCCTCACTCTGTTGTGTCACCGTGAAATTTATTGTATTATTTCTAGTCCCTGCATTTCTAATAGAGAAGGCGATTAAAAAATGAAATCTTGCTCTTGAAAAACCAAGATGATGTTACATAGTTGAGCTCCACTTTTCACCTAAAAGTAAGAAACTTCGCAGAACTTCGTAGATAACTAGAACTTTGAAGCAAATTGTGCACCTCTCAGACTTCTCAAAACTTCGCAATTACCCTAGCAACTTCAAGTTCTACTGCCAATATTTTTATATTTTTTTTATCTGCTTGTCTACCTGAGGAATCTGTACCTAGTTTCTGCGAACACTTTACTGACAACAACATTGCAAAATCTCAATGTCATGACGATAAATAATTTCCCTATTTGCTGAATATGAATACAAAAATAAGAGTCAAGAAGATTTAGCGAAGTACTTCAGAATAGCCCTTAATTTTATTTACTGGTTGGAAAAATTATCTTTTTAATCCACCAAATGCAGCTGCCACCAGTAATCTTTCCGTCATTATAACGCAACACCTTCATTCTGATTAATGATGCACATTAATCTTTATTTTTATTGCCGTACTCCATACACCGAACAGTATCCTAAAAGGATGCATGAGTTTATATTCTTTTTTTCACTCACAACATCAGCAAAAATTATCTCATAATTCACTTTTTCAAGCCGATTAAAGTAATGATTGTTTTTTGGCTCTTTCTGCCCTTTAATTTACCTGACCTACACTACTATACGTAATATAGAGTACTAGTTCTTAATAATAGTCATTTATTTTCTGAATCACTTCTTTTCATTATTCGTAATTTTTTTGAGGTAATGGGATGGGGGAAGGTTTGGCTTTCTACAAAGCATATTTGATTTTGTATCTTCTTTGTTGCTTGACACTTAAACTTAAGTTTAGCAAAAAAAGATTTGATATGAGTACAGCGGGCTTTTGCCTGAGTTTATTTATGCAGCGGTTCAGTGATCACAACTGGCAATGTATAGGCCACCTGCGAAGTAAAGGGTGTTTTTTTTTAGAGGTACAGAACTTCGAATTGAAATAAAATACAAGAAAATAGTTTAAATGTCCATCATGCTTTCCATTTGGCTTTATTGGAAGGATAATTTTTTGTCATTAATGTCAAGTCTAGAGGTTCAATTTTCAACCACTTTTTAGAGCATTTGAGGCCGTATGTCGGCAAATAACGGCTTTTCAATAGAAAAGCTCGTAAGGACGGGATTTCTAAGTAAGAGTGCCAAAAATTTCCAATTGATTTCAAGCCGGTATTGCCTTTCACGATGATTTGACAAGTCTTTTGAGAGTATTTACACTGCCATGAAAAGTGCATAGGTAGGTGGACATGTCTATATGCACCCAGAGTGTAGTTGGTGTAGGTTGGTGTAACACCGCAATTTTGAGAAAGCGACGTAAATGTTGTCAGAGCAATTAAAGTGCAATTTTGCAATAGAATCGTAGAAAAAAATTCCAATCCTTGCATTTGTTTGAACCTCACGCAACCAAAGCTGGGCCTAAATCTAGCGGCAAATAAAAATAGGTGGGCAATAGTTTGGAGTGGTAGCCCTAGTGCATTTTGTTTGCTTATGCGTAGCGTTAAAATGTATTTTATTTCATTTGGAAACTCGGTGGTTATTGGTGGGATATTAAAAAACAAAAATAAAAAAAAAACTGCAGACTGTTGCTGTGTTGCTGTGCTCAAGTTACTTACTGCAATTCTGATCGTGACTTCATCAGAAATCGATTCTTTACTACCCCAAGCTTTAACGTCAGTTAATTTAAGTACAAAAATGTAAATAGGCTAGACTGAAGTTGGTTGCTATATAAATATGAGTAGTTGCAGTATCTAGAATAACTGATTTGTTTTCGAGCAGGTTAAAGTAATAACTAGTTCCCTAACCACATTCCTGCTTTTAATTTACAATTTTTACACAGGTTAAGTATAAATATGAAGCATTTGAAGCTCGAACGTACAACAGAGTAGGTGAAATTAATCTTATAATCGAACACTGAAATCAACCCTAAAAATAAAAGGAAGTAAAATGACAGCTTCTAAGTTCAACCACGTTTTAATTTGGTTTGCGCTATTTCTATTTATTTGTACTTCAGCTATTGAAGCCCAAAGTAAGTAAAAAAAATAAACTACTACCGAAATCAAAATCTATCTAAAAACAATTTTCATTTATTTTGCGATCCAGAAAAATGTGGCAGGAATGAGGTGTATAGTACCTGTAATAGTGCTTGTGAGCCAAGTTGTTCAAAACCCAACCCAAAAGTGTGTACACAGCAGTGTGTCATAGGTTGTGCATGCAAGAGAGGTTTTCTCAGGAACAATAGGAGACAATGTGTTAAAACCTGTTAACTTTGAAGCAATGTTTCATTTTGTTCACCAGATTCTTCAATTTGTTTGAATTGAAAAACTAATGAAAAAAAATAAAGTAAAATTTTCGAGTTTTATTTACATTTTAACGTGAAACTTTTTGCTACGCTTAAAAGAGTACGTAACCCAAGAACACAAACATTTATAAGCGTGCTGCATCTATATATTTTAAAAAAAAAAAAAAAAAAAAAAAAAAAAAAAAAAAAAAAAAAAAAAAAAAAATGTGGAACGCTTCACGATTTTGCGTGTCATCCTTGCGCAGGGGCCATGCTAATCTTCTCTGTATCGTTCCAATTTTAGTATATGTTCTGCCGAAGCAAGAACACATCTATATATGTAAAGAATCATTGGATCAAAGAACTAAGTACCAAAAAAGTTCAGTTCTACATAAATAAAGTCATCAGTTTAGATCAGAAAATCAAACTCCTGAGCTGCAACTCTTCAAGAGATTAGACAAGGAGTTCAACTTTGTTATTCAAAATTGTAAGCTTTATAAAAGTTGAGTTCTTTCAATGCTATTTCAATGAAGAAGCTGAACATTGGCAACCCTCTTAATGCCATAATCCCGATTCTCGACGTGTTAATTCTAACGGTGCGGTAATAAAGAAATATATCACTATGTCGACTATACCCTCGAAATTAAGGAAAGAAAAGGAAACATAAAAAGAGCTAACTTATTGTCATTCTGATCTTGACTTCATCGGAAATCGATTCTTGATGACCTCACGTTTTGGATGTCAATTGATTTAAGAACCAAAAATAAATAGACTTGGATTGATATTGGCTTGTATATACCTACATAGCTGCGGTTTTAGAAATAATCGATTTGACATATTTATTTTGTAGGTACTCATTACTCAATGTGCTGACTAATTCTCAACCGCATGTTAAAAAGAGTCTACATGACAAGAGGTGTTGTACTGGCTCGTTGTATATTTGCTGAGTCCAATCGTGGTGTTAGGTGTTGGATGTGGGTATTTTATAAATGAAATCCTAAGACCAATTTCACGCACTTACTTCTTAAAGAAAATAATCCCACGCGATGACATAAACCAATCATCACCCCATCTAAACTCGATACATTTGCAGACGACCGTGTCAGGCATTTATATAAGTCCAACGACACCTTTCGAACTCAAATAGTTTTAACACTCAGCTAATTGTGGACTTTTCAAATTCCAATAACAGTTAGAAGTCATAGTGCAAAACAAAGAAACTCCATTCATCAATTCGCGTGAACTCAACTAACCCGGAAACGCCTGCTGATTTATTTTTTAGGTAAAGCAAATAAATTTCATAGTTTCCCTTTGCCAATGGATAGAAAAATTTGGAGTAGAAATAAATTTTGCCGATAAGCTGATAACTCACTCCATCTGCCAATCAATTAATTGCATCCAGAAAATAGCTTTATTGTTGCGGCGAAGTTTGTGTAATTATGCGCACATAAATACGAAATTAAATATCAAAAATACTATAGAGATGAAATTAGCATAATTTAGACTAAATATTAATCTGCAAAAAGCAATGTGAAAAAAGATTAACAATGTTGGCATTGTACTCAATAAACGGCCGCCGCGTTGCGTCCTGCCGCCGGAACGGATGACCGACACATTTTGCGATGCAATATGCCTACCTATATCAAAAAATTTGCTTTCTAATAAGGTAAACAGAAAAAACATGATTATTTATTGAACTAGCATTTGTGGAAGAGGCTGACGCTACTATGCTATAGAAACCTCAGGGGTCAAAGCCATTTCAAGGACCTACAATATCAAAGCCGGAACTGTCTGGCTAATTTGAATGAATTAATGAATGGTTTGGGATTTTATATTGCACTTCGATCTTGAAGATCTATTGTACCCCTGCTTTTTAAGTGGTATTCCTTAATTAAAGTACTTCATAAAGGTTAGTCTCTTTGACGAAACCAAGTATCTGGATTACATTTAAGTGTTTTCAATTTGCCAATGCATTCGCTGACAAGTTTTGAAGAAATGTGTAGGATTTAATGGCCTTGATTGCAGCTAGACTGTCCGTCATTATTGCAATGTGTTTGTCTTTTCGCGTATTGCATAGACTTCCTTTGGAATATAGGTACTTGACATCCCTACCATTGGTGCTGAAATTTTTGGTCTTGGTCCAAAGATTCCTGCTCCAGTTTCTTCCATTGTTTTTTTTTATCTATATACCACTTTAATGCATGGGTTTTGATTGAGTAGCTGCTTTCTTCACTTTGCCATAACCTTTTGTAACTTAGTTCCGTGTTGAAGAACTTATGGAGTTTGAATTCTATTGCTCTCGCGAGGGATGTCAATGAGTGATAACTCTTTAGATATTACTATTTTTTGGATTTTAGGACACAGTCTCCTTTTTTTAACGAACCCAACCAAAGTTGCATTTGTAATGCTTCTTATAACTAGTTGCATAGGTGTCACGTTTAGAAATACTTCTAAAGCCACGGCTGAACAGCTTCTCATTGCTCCTGATATGCATATGAACGCAAATCTTTGAATTTTTTCTAATGCTTTTATGGTGGTTACCTGGTCGGTTCTCTCATTCCAGCTAAGTTAGAAAGCGTTTTTCATGGCAGTGTGTACTCGGAAAACTAACATAATCCTCGCGAAAGGTGATACCAGTGGAAACATTTTTTCTGATGTTTTTGGTATTCGAACCACGAAGCTCCCACGTAACAGGCAGACATGCCAACCATTACACCAAGGGCACCTCCATTTCTTAGTTATTGGAGTACAATAATTGCTTTAGTGTTATCCAAGATGACATTGGTTTCAGTTGAATCCTCTGTAGTAAACTTCAGAAAGTCTTTCCTGATGAGCCTGAGGCAAGCAATATTCAGATTTCATTCATTGAATAGCTCTGTTTTGTGTCATTTTTGGAAATTTCCTATAGCAATGCCAAACTTGTACACAGAAGCGTCAAATTTATGCCCATGATTCTATAGCTACAGCGGCCAGGTTGCTTTTCTAAAAACTCGAATTGCAACGTGTGTCTTGTGATTGTTTACGGTATTTTTTTGTGAGGTTCACAAGCACTTTAGCTGGTACTGAATTCTTCATTGAGCCCACATGTGTCTGAATCACATAACAAAATATTTAAAAAAAAATTAATTATAAACTTTTGTTTAGAACCTGGCCAAATTTCAGCACACTTTGGTTTCTTATGGCTGAAAACTAAACTTTTAATTAAGTAATGATAATGCCAATAATTAAGTGAAGATCAGATTGAATATGTAGTTTGTCACCTTTTTTGTTTTTTTTAGTTTCATTTAAAGTATTTGAGAGAGCAAATCATTGATCGAATACTTTTGCTATGCCTTTCAACTTCAAAATGCTAAACTTTTATTCTAAGTTGTGGTAAAAAATTGAGCTCACAAGTTAACAACGAACACAGGCTTATAAAGTCTTGTGGATAATAAGCTAGAACATCAAAATGCTATAATGAATTCTACATAAAAATAGAAGGAAAAAATAGGTTATTTGATGACAGGTATTAAAAACGAAAAACACTAAAACAATTACTCAAATCAGAGATCAGGGGCTAGAAATAATACGAAACAGATGCGATGTGGCTCGTGGCTTAAACGATTTGTTCACAATTTGAAGCGTAGTTAGATATTCGGAGCCCTGAGTCCGTTGAGATTGTCGTGGCCATCTTTCAAAAAATTTCTTTTAAAGTTTTTGTTATCACTCTTTCTTAAGAATTTCATTTTATTGTTACATTTCAGTACAAACATAAGACCTTGTGGTAGCTTAGAGCAAATTGCTAGCATTTATTTGGCAACTGTTTTGAGTGAATTAAGATAAAAACCAAGCTGAGTGATTTCATCATACGAAATAGATCGTTGCTTTAGATGGGCGTCTGTTATTGGAATAGAAGGAATTATAAAAAAGTTATTCTCTACCACTAAACCACCAAAAAATAAAAGGTATGCAAGCTTCTTGCTTTTGATCCTAGATTTGGTTATCTGGATGTAAGACTTCAATTTTTCGCCACTGTCCCTGTTTTTCTTATTTACGATTTTTGCGTTCTAAAAGTACCTGCTCTAAATTTCTTTCAAAATTTCGTCAGACTAACAGCTTTGTTTCTTGTTTTTGGTTCCCGTTTTGGATCTTCTGAAATAGAAAAAAAAGGCTTCTTTATCTTTTGCATAGCCAACTTCAGACCGTGCGGACCATTTAACAATTGTTTTTGATGCATCGACTGATAAACGTCAACTGGCCAGTGTGAGAGAGATCGGGCGTGCTTTAAACACTAACATTCATTGGCTAGAACTTGTGTTTCCATTATTTCATCATTTCAAATATTTGCTGATAAGTATTTTGCTTGTTGTGTCGGGAACTGGGATTCCCATATTTCTTAAGCGATCAGCAATCTGGGATTCACATCACTTATCACTTAATTGCTTGTTACAAATAAATTTCCATTATTCCAAGACCCAAGCGTTTAAGTTTTACTATGGAGCTTGAACACGTTTTTCCAGTAGTCTATTTCCGTTTTATTATAACTAAGTAATTCACTTTTCACAAGCGTGAATGAAGTGTACTCTTATTGTATTGCCAACTGATATACAGGATGTTTTGGATACGAGGCTTTTGTTGCCTCGGACAGAAAAGTTATGTCAAGACAAGGAAAAAATTGTATGTAAGCTGTGGGATCCACTCCATACTTTATAGCAAGTGCCCCTCCCTTAATAAGATATTTACTTAATTCTTAAAAAAAATTACTAAATATCAACTGAACTACTTACTACCACACGCTATAATGTTTTTGAAAGTTAGTACCATGTTCTTTGATTAACAGTTGAGTTAAAGTTAATTAAGAGAGTAGTTTATAAGTAATCAAGTCTCAATATCAATTTTTTGAAAAAAAAAAAAATCTATTTTTTATACAAATTTTGTTAAGGATCATTTTTTTCTCACTAATCTTTTCAGTTCTAAGTCAAAAACAAAAAAACGAACGAAAATCATTCTTAGTTTTTGAGATATTTAAATTAAATAAAGGCTATTTTTCTTCAGAAAATCGAATTTACTAATTGGGCTTTATTTTCGGAGTAAAAAAGGGTTTTTTTATAAAGTACTTTTGTTTTTTTTTATTTCTCAAAAGCTAAAAAATTTCTAACGTTTGGTTTTCTGCATTTGACTCAAAACAAATAAAGGCACTGATTTGGAAAAATTTAATTTGAAGAGGTTTTTTTTTTTTTTTTTTAAATTTCGACTTTTTGATTAGAGAGACAATTTTATTATTTTAAGCGCTATGTTGTGATTTTGAAAACAAAATAAAAAGTTGAAGTGAATTTCGCTCCATTATGTGTTTCGCCTAGCTACAACAACATCTAACTGATGAGCCCATTGTTGTACCTGGGCAAAACGCACAATGGAGTTAAGGTTACTTGAACTTTTTATATTAAAAAACTTTTGATTGAAAGATTGAAATTACTTGAACTAACATTAAAGAACAAAATAAAAGCTTTCAAAAACACTTTCGTATGTGGGAGGTGGCCTTGTAGGTTTTTATAATTTTCTTAACTTGTTCTATTTTTGAATTTCCCCTATTGCCATCAAGCAGAGGGAGATAGACCCCTCCCCTCCTTCTATACCATTATATCTTGTCTTTGCCAAGCTTATCCGTCCTGGACTTTTGTCGCATCTTATGGAAAAACACCTTGTGTTGTCAATAAATTAAGTGAGCTAATTCTGTATCTATTCTGCCAGCAATTTTACACTGATTGAGATAAGTCATCATATGAGTAGCTTGTTTATGCACTGAGCTTTTATCGTGCTCGTAAAATATTTTGTTCATGTTGTCAATCGTTGAATCCAAGCAATATGAAAAACAATATTAGGATTCTCGATGAAAGTGCGTTTTATTCAAATCTTAGTCAAAATTAGTCATCTGATTTTTTATTTTAAAGTTGTTTCCCCAACGTCGATGTTTACAATTTGAAGCTGTATTTTTCAATGGAAAAATGTGTTTTTTTCTGTCTTACTAACACAAAATCAATTTTGTAATTTACAAGTAGTAATGAAAATACAAAAGTAAAACAAATTTTTAAGTTATCATTTTACTAAAGAAAATAGATCTACAAAACTGCCATATTAAAAATTTAAATTAAATCCAAGCACATTATTTAAATTTGACCGAAAACTTTGAAAAGACGTGCAAAATTTTTGATTAAATTTGTGATTTCAACGAATATTATGTTCTTTTTCACAATCAAAGGTATTTTTTATTCAATCAAAAGTGAGCAAAACGAAGAGTTCAACGTTAACAGTTTGTTACACACTGTCCCCCGTTGTTCCTCAGAAAGTTTTGTTCACATCGGCATCCTACAACACACTGCATTGTACAAATTGTTGGGTTGGGTTTGGAACAACTAGGCTCACAAGCACTATGGCAGGTACTGTACACCTCATTGCTGCCACATGTTTCTGGGTCACCAAAAAAAAAGACATAAAAAAAATTTTAAAGTTAACTTTTAGAACTTGATTCTTTTTAAACTCACGTTGGCCTTTAACAGCTAAAGTAAAAATAAGTAGACAAAACGCCAACCAAATGAAAAGTTGATTGAATTTGCAGGTGGTCATTTTCCTCGTATTTTATTTCAATTTGGTTTGAACAATTTCAATAAGCTTATAAATAAACGTGATTCTATTTCCGCTCAATCTGACAAGAGATTCCAATTTATACTGAACTGGGGTAAACATGTAGATTTACATGCAAGCTTTAAACATTTCCACGTAGGCTTATCAAATTTTGTGAATATAGTAAATCTGCACTTCAAGGGGTCATAAGTAAGTAAGTATATTATTGTTTTTGCAAAATAGGGGAATCATTTTTTTTTTACACTGTAGGAGTGTAAGCACTGAGTTTAGTAGATATAAGCGCATTTGTTCACACTTATCTACGCTATTCATCATTAATGCAAGTTTTAGTGGTTACTAAGTAGCGCAAACACAATCAAAAAAGTATATATGCTAGGAAAAAATAAAAGGACCTACAAATATTAACAGAAAAAAAGTACATTAAAAAAACAAACTAAGCTAGTAAAACATTGTAAAATAAAAAATGAAAAGATGTTGGTATTATTAAATACTAAATATGAATCATGCAGATTACACACATGTTCTTAGTTTTAATCTTAAACTATTTTTACTGAGGTTGAAATCGGAAATAAAAGGGTTGGATTTGAATGACCTACTCATGCGAGCTAATGGCGCGTGCACACCATAGTTATTTTTATGGAAGCAAAAATTACGTAGTTGATCCTCCACGATAGTTGAATCAAATGTGGGAGAGGAAGTTGAAAGCATCAACTGAACCGTTTATTATTTGATAAAAAAAAAAATACTAAATCATTGCTGATTCGTCTCTGCGAAAGGGTTTGAGAGGGCGAATACAATTTTTGTAAGGGGGGATAATGACAGGATCATTCCAAGAAAGACTATTGAGAGCGAAGCGTTTGAATTTGTGATTCGAGATTTATGAATATCATAAAATAGTGACCATACCTGAGAAGCTAATGCTAGGTGGGAACGAACATAACAGTTGTATAAAGAGAGGTTAACTGTGAGATGATTAAATTCCTTTGCCCATCGCTGAATAAAGCCAAGCATTAAATTTGCTTTGATATCAATGAGGTTAATGTGTTCATTCAATTCGAGGATGATATCAAAAAGAACACCCTGGTTGCGATATTGAAAAATCTCAAGTAAGTACTAGGCATTTTTTTCGGTAGAAGGTCATACTTTTGCACTTGGAAGCGTTCAAACTAAGCCCGTTTTTAGAACACCGTGCAACAAAACTGTCGATATCTTTTTGTAAGATGTTGCGATCTGAAGCATTTTTGATGTAAAAATCTTCATATCATCAGCAAATATTAAAATATCGCTGTAAGATACGCAAAAAATAACATCATTTATTGCAACGGTGGAAAACAAGCCAAAAATGCATTGATTTGATTTTATGTTTAATAGTAAAGTCTTATGTGCTTAAAAACGCAACTTATAGAGGTATTAAGAAAAGATCAATGTTTTCTGACAACAAGGTTAGTATTTTGAGACATGATTTTCAACATGCTGTTCATTTAATCGGCATAGGTGATTTACTTATACCTTAAGACCACCAATACACCAAATTAAGAGGTACCTAGGATTCTACTACTTAGAGGAGAGGGAGCTAAGACTCCTAAGCGTATCCCTAAGTTTCATCAGAGGAACTAATCTGGATGAAGTACTTTAAATTAAGGAATACGACTTAAGAAATAGGGGGTACAATAGATCTAAACAGGTCCAGGTACAATACAAAAACCTCAATTATTCATTCATTCATTCATATACCTTAAGACAATTTAAATCAAAAGTCTTAGGAACGAAAAAGAAAGTAAATCAAAAATTAATTTTGAGCTACTTTCATGAGTTGATATCAAAACATCCTCTCCTTTTAATTTAAAGTGATTTGTCGGTATTAACATTAATAATTCTCTTATTAAGTATTAAGTTTTAATTAGAAAAATAAACAGAGAGACAGTGGTCTTGTGTTGTTATAAATTAAGAATACATCCGGAAACCAAATTTTCCCTCAAAAGGTGTACTCTGTTGTGTTCTTATTATATTAAGTGAAAATGAAATGAGTAAATAAATAAGGAAATGAAAAACGTACTTTTCTATAATCTTAGCAAAGTGCATAGTTCAAAAGATTAAGTTTTTTGTTATATAAATTTGCTTAGAGGTTTATCAATAGTTTATCAAATACGTAATAACAGTGTTTTTAGTCATCAAAGTGTTTGAATGAAAATTGAGGCTTATTATAAAAAGAATTAAAAATGTAATGATATCAGTGTTTGCCTTTCAAACAGTGCATCGGCTCTCGCAAATTTGCTTGGCTAATCATATTGAAAAAGTATGTGTGCTTCTCTGTTGTAAATATTAATAGACGCAGAGCTAAGTGCATGAACAGTAGCGTAGCTGCACATGATATAAATTCTTTCATTATTATTATTTTTATTGTTATAACAAATTCTTAATTTGCCAAAAACTCAAATCTTACTCAAGCTTGAAAAATTTCATTTGTCGTGATATAAGAAAGAGAGTTTAAGCTTATATGAAGCATATAAATATATACTAAACTATATATAGAAAAAAGAAGAAAACATAATTAGTTTAGGGGCCAGTTATAGCGAACAGGAAAACGAATCAGAAAAAATTTTCGAATGGATTAGCAACTATGTTTTCGTCAGAGTTGAATAACAAATGGTATACCAATCGATAGTAAATAGCCCAGAGAATCTTTTTTGCCAAGAAATGGATTAATTGAACAAAAAACTCCTGTTAAAATTGTATTTTTCTAGTTTCTTGATGAGATCGAATCAGGAATTTTTACAGAAATATGAAAAACCTTGTATAATAAATATGAATATCGCAAATAAACATAAGAGGTTTTTGAAAATTACACGTTATTCAAAGTGGTTAGGATCTTATTTCTTCACAGTGGTCACCCACAGTAACCACCCTATATCTGAACCCCCCATCAACCCACTTTTGAAAAACCGCAAAATTAAAAGGAAGCCTACATAATACAGAATACACAAAAATATTAGTTTTACTCTGAATATAAAAATCTGTGCCGCAAAGAGTTAAAAAGCGTGCTAATTTTCGGTTTGCACCTCAAATTTTAAACATAACTGCTTGCTCTATTATAATACCAATCTGCATATGCTTAATGTTTGTAAAAAAAAAAATACGACCAAAAACAGTAGGAAATGTTTTTAATGCTGCTTTGCATTTGACCTTGAAGACACTCATTCCTAATATCTCTGTAGCATACTACATCTAATGTTTTAACATTTTTCTGAGTCCAAACCAAGAAAAATGTCATCTTCACTGCGATTTATAGTCAACTTAAATAGAATCAATCTTTGTTCTTTATCGCAACGTGATTAATAGTCAGGCAAAACTAAGCTTTACCGTAAATTGAGTCTGTATCAAATTCCTGTGGTTGCATTGCCCCAAGTCTCTTGACCGTGGGAATGGTCTAGCCAATTCAAAGCAACAAAATGTTTTTTTTTTGCATTTTAAGTAAACAATGTTTCAGTTGTGTAATTTGGGCGGTTAGCTCTGTAGAAACAGGATATCTTTTTTTAAAGAAAGAACAAAGAGCAGTGTTGCAATGATCGAAAGGCGAAATTAATTCGTTCGATTTTTACAACTGCTTGCTATTCCCACTGTAATTTCATGGCAAATGATACATTCCTTATTATGGGGAACACTTCAATTAAGTTCGCATTTTCATTACTGAAATCGAGTGATAACAATTGGATGGGTAATAAATAACGTGTTTTCGAGTAAATAATAATCAGCCGCTGGGTCTGGGAGCAAACTGTACCATTCCGTCCTTTCGGGGAAGCGAGGAACTTACGAAGTTGCGGTGGCAGTAATTTTTTTTATTTTCATTTCATTCGTCATAATCAAAAGTTATTTGTTTTAAAACAGCTATCAAGGACAGCAATTATTGGCGTATTTGGCCTGCAAGCTGCAATTACAGTGGTACGTGGGACTTGGCTTTGGTTGGTCTGAGCAAAAAGAAGGTATATATACAAATTGCGAGGACGATGTTTTGTAGCATGTGCACAGTGTGTCTTCTAAAACGTAACCTTTGTTAAAATATGATGAAAGCAATATTCGAAAGCATTTTAATATAAAAGTTGTAACTTTGATATTCAAAGAAAAATGGCATTTATTAAGGTAAATGATCGGATGCTTATTTCAATGTAAAGAAGAAGGTACTCCATTAATAATATAAAACAATATCAGCCAAATGGCCGTCAGGGCAACGCTTAAAGGATAATATCCTTTTCATGAAATTTTTCATCACCAAATCACAAAGTGGCTGCTGTATACGCTCACCAGCTTCACAAATTCCATTTTTTAGGTTTAGATGCTGAACTGTTGGCGTAGATCATATCTTTCACGTGGCCGCAAAGGAAGATGTCGCAAAGTGTTAAATCGCAAGATCTTGGTGGCCAACTGTGATCACCTCTTCGAGAGACAACACCTTCCGGTAACTTTTCCAGTAAAAGATCGACGGCTTCGTTACTTGCGTAGCACAGAATTAATTCCATACATTTCATTTGAAGATCGACTGTCTCGAGTTCTTGTGTTAACTGATCCTTACAACCCTTAAGACTCTAGTCTTTATGCAAAATACGGTGTAATAACGTTTGTGGACTGTTCAATTCCGAAGAACGACGAGGAATGGATAAACCTGGGGGTTCTTTAACACTTTTTGGTTTTATTGTTCACATCACTAGCTTGTCCCAACAACTCGACAATAAGCCTCCTAAACGTCGCATATAAGATCTTGTTAAATGTCTGAAATCACACGTCAACGTCCTAATCAATGTGGTTTGTGACCAGAAAAGTACACAATAGTCCAAATTTCCACATTACAGCAGATCTTGGAGAAAAACCGAGAATATAATATCGATATACACCATTTTTTTATCAATTTCAAGGCCGCGTATGACAGTATTTACAGAGACGAGCTGTACAGAACCATGTCTAGTTTTGGATTCCCTGCAAAGCTCGAACTCGCAGCTCCGTCAAGATCGGTAAAGAACTCAACGAGATCTTTGATATCGAAAAGGCTTTAGGCAAGGCGACAAACTTTCATGTGATTTCTTTAACATCATATTTGAAAAGGTTGTACAAAACTTAAACGTCAACAACAGAAGAACAGTCTTTCAAAAGTCTGTACGTTAACAGTTAACTCGCGTACGCAGACGATATTGACGTAATGGGAAGATGAAAGCGTGACGTCATGGGTGCTTTTGCAAGTATTGAGACAGAAGCTGCAAAAATGGGTTTGATGGTTAATGGGGGTAAAACGAAGTATATGTTGTCATCAAACAAGGATACCAAACCTCGACGAATTGGGCAAAATGTCACAATAGGCAGACATAACTTCGAGGTAGTACCTAGGATCCGCTATTTCTTTTTTCATAAAAAATAGGATCCGCTATAGATACGAAAAACAACATTAGTGCATCTTTGGGTTAAGAAGGCAATTGAAAAACAAAACGCGTTCCAGAAAAGCAAAGATAACCCTTATAATGCCTTAATCATCCCAGTCCTCATTTACTCGTGAAACCTTATCGAAAAGGATTGAGGAAACCCTTGGTCGTTTTTAACGAAAAATCTTTGGTCCTGTATGGGAAGACAATGTTTTTGAAAAGATGATACAACAACGAGCTGTATGATCTTTACTGCGACATGAGGATTGGGGATAGCTAGAAGAGTACGCATCGCTACACACTACGGTGGCTGGGCCATTTAGAGCGGATGAAGACTTCATCCTAGGTGGCTCAATTAAGTGGAAGAAGACCTCAACCGACTTGGAGTGCAAAACTGGAGAGAACTCGCCCGAAATCGAAATTTTTGGCGTAAGATGTTGGTTGAGGCTCAGTTTCACCCCGAACTGTAATGTCCAGTTAACTGATAAAAGAAGCACAGCATATCCAATCGGATTTATTAAGTTTGACATGAAGTGGCAGTGTCAAGTGTTGATGAACTATGAAATAGTGAAATCTATGAGGGCGTAAGAGAACTTGAGCTTTAGTGATCTTACAAAGTTATGAATGGCGTTAAAAGGTAGACTGTGTTGTAAAATAAGCTTAAAAAGCTATCCGGATTGACAGAATGAAAACGTGAACGCAATCAGAAAGCTAATGTATCGCTTTAACAAACATTGAACTTACCTTTCCACTAAATTCATATTCTTTTTTGGAAAAATTATATGTACCTTAGACTGTTTCAAATTTTTTTTTTTTTTTTTTTAATTTTCTCCCAAACAGTTTTAAAAGTTTCGTTTAGGTATATAAAGACTCCAGTTAAAATTTAAGATTTTAATAAAAATATTTAGGGGTGGCGCATCGCACATTTCGTTTTCCCATAAGATTAACATAGGAAGCATTGTTTTTTCTGCTTCTGATTTTTATAACTAGCGAACGAAGCATCGTAACGAAAATGAAAATACATATTCTTGTAGGAAATTGAAAGCTCTACAAAAAAAAAAAAAATTACAGTGGTGAAAAAAAAAATTTTACCATTAAAAATAAATAAATAAAACGGTAAAATAAATTTCCTACCAAATTTCTATTGGAAAATTATTTTATTGTTTCTGTAATTATTAGTTATCATCTAGTTATAGTAAAATGCTTTACAACGAAACTCATGTCCACTTTATTTATAAGACCTGCAAAAGGTCAAATTATAGGTAACTTAACTTTGACAGGCTGTAACTTTGTTACAGTTAGTTTTACGAAATTTTGGCCAAGGAACTTTTTGTAGAGCATTCAATTTACTACAATAACATGTATTTACATTTTCGTTACGATGCTTCGTTCGCTAGTTATAAAAATCAGAAGCAGAAAAAACAATGTTTCCTATGTTAATCTAATGGGAAAACGAAATGTGCGATGCGCATTATATACCTAAACGAAACTTTTAAACCTGTTTGGGAGAAAATTAAAAAAAAAAAAAAAAAATTTGAAACAGTCTAATGTACCTACTATATTGGTGACTTGAAATATTAACTTTGTTGAGCGGCAATGGAACTCTATAATATTTTTTATGTTTGTGTTATTGTACGAAGTACATGTACGAAGTACAAGATAAAATTGCATCAATTGTTTGAAACGCGAATGTTTTCCCTGTTTTCGCCGCAATTGCGACTGCGGAATACTAGTCCATCCAAAAATGTTGGACATAGTTCTGCGTTTCAAAGTACATTAACAGTTTTAATAAACTAAACTTCCACAAAAGAAGTGCTAAGTTTTCTTATAAGCAATGTACAATTACTTTATTCACTTAAATTGTAATTTTTTTCTTCTTTTAAATACATATTTTCTGATCTATGAAACGTAATCTTCTTAAATTCCCTGAAGAAGACAGCAATGCGTGTTAAATCGTCGTGAAAGCTAATGAAGTAAGTTTTACTTCAACGCGCACCGCAGTGACCGAAACAGCCGAAGAGGAATCAGATTCTTCAACAACAAACGTAAATTATAATGGACATACATTTTTGCATAAGAAACTAACATATAACGCTGATTATATTATTAAAAGATTCGAAGTAATGAGAACTTAAGCTGATTTGCTACAGGAGATACTGATTTGCCAGCTTCTCGTGAAAGGCGAAACTAACAAGCACAAAGTCGTTAACCATTATTACATGAATAAATTTTAGAGTAAATAACAAGTCCACATTTATTTCAGGCTTTTGGTGCAAATAATCCCGTGGTACCCGTGTCTGCCTGCTAACCCAGAGGCTTGTGGTGCGAGTCCAAGCAGAGGCAAAAATGTTTTTCAACGGGTATCGCCTTTCGCGAGGAACTGGCAAGTCCTCCGATAGTAAATTCATTGCCATGAATAGCGCTTTCTCGATTTAACGTTCAGAACCGGTAGAAAATTGTAGTTCCCCTCCATTCCCTAACAAAGGAATGGTTGTGAGAACAGCGCTAGGCCCTATGGCTCCTCGCTCTGTTGCGTTACCCTATTTATTTATTTATTTATTTACTTATTCCTCTTCTCACAAAAGATCGAAGACCCTATCCTACACATAAATTTTAATAGCTGCACCTGCTCAAACAGAGCTCGCGAAAACATCTTACACTCATTCCTCAAAGTATTGCAAATAAAATAGTGAAACACCCGCATAAAAGGAAGCGGATGTCTTTTCTCTACCAATAGTGAAAAATAATAATCGGTGATTATACTAACTACATGCGAGTAATGGTAGAGATGGTATGACTAATGGGCCCTCACTCACTCACAGTCTTCTCAAAGTGTCACAGTTACTCAAAATCAGTTGCAAATATTTTTTGTGATCTTAAAAACTCTGAATCTTTGGTATTCCAGAATGCATGCACTTTGAAGTGCTCGTTGCAGGTTCCATTATCCGAATTCATGTGTCAAATATGGATGGCTTTTTTACAACCAAATAATAAAAATTTTTGAACAATCTAACATACAATCCAATGACTTTGATCGTAAGCAAAAGCCAACACGTAAGCCGATAAAAAAAATTTCGCTTTCGCATTCAAGTGCAGGCTATCGTAAAACGAAGTAATTTTGGTCACTCCAAAAACGGTTCTAAATTAAACTTAAAGCAATTAAAAATTGTCAGCACCAGTAACTTTCGTTGACTTATTTACGTGTTTCAAGCGCCTTCAGCATGAGGTTATTTGCTTGTCCCAAAAATATCACTCAAACAAAAGCGAAAATGCATTCCTCAATTTCCGCTTCAAAAATATAAATAAATAAATTGTAACTCACCTTTAGAAAATGATGAGTTTTCCTTCTTTCACTAGCACTGGCAATCCAAAGTTACAATATTGAGTTAGACAAACAAAATGTTTATTTACTTAGAATACAAAACCCAACTCAACGGTCGCACGACAATCACAACTAAATAGCAAATAATTACTCAATTCGATTCTTTTTCACTATGCAAAAGACAATAAAGTTTTTCACTCAGTTATGCACACACTACCATTGGTACACAAAAATATAAAAAGAAGAGAGCTAAAAAATATACAAAAAATTTCATTAATATTCTGACCGAATAACGTCCACCGCGAATGCCTTTGAAAAAGGAGAAAAAAGCAAATAAAACCAAAAAGAAACAAGTAAATAAATTTTCTATTTTCGAGTAAATAAATAAACGTGCAATGCTTGAAAAAGTGCAACAAATGTCCCAATTAGACAGACCCAAGACTTATTTTCAAAAGCAACTAAATTGGACTCGAGCCAGGTCTGCTTGAGATCGAAAGATGCAACCACTCTTGAGATGAATGCACCAAATCAAATATCCAGTAAGGACACTAAGCAAATAAAATTGTTTCTTTTTAGAAAAATATCTTTTAGATACTTAACCGTGGTCGTTGTATCAATTGCTCGATTCACACTTTTTACCACTTAAATAGTTAAGAAGACATAAAATATTGATAAAAATATATTTTTTATTCGAAAGGGCTTTAGCTCCTTTTGCATACGAGACTTCAAAAAAATCTCGACTAGAAAACAATCCAACGAACTTTAGATGCGTATTTTCTCCTCTTAACTTGGCTCTCGTTGTAGAACCTTACCGCGGTTATTCTTTGACTGAGTAGTTTCCGACTAAACATAAAACAATTCTATTTTGATCGACTTTTGCGAGGGTTGTATAAGAACGCGACTTTAGCACATCGAAGCCAAAATACAGATCGGTATTGATGTTGATCTTGAGACTTTTTTTGTAATCCGCTTGAATGTCGTCGATAAACTGAGGTGACGATCGACTGGGTGACTTGGTTTTTTCTTGAATATGTCTTTTCTTTCCTTACGTCTTCTGGTTCGTCTTTTTTGGCCCGGCTGATTGGGTATAGTTTTACTGCTTTTTAAACTCGTTGCTAGACCGATGAAACGGCTGTTAATGAAAATGTATAGGTGTACGCGATGCGTAGTGCGACGACAGCCAGACACCTCAGCTGCTGCTGGTGGTGAATATACGGAGGAGGACAATGCCTAATGGATGTCGCGTTTTGCCTAAGGCGTCTTCATATCGGTTTGGTGCGTGTGTTCTCGTCTTCCGCATTTCGCCGTTCTAAAGGCATTCTATATTTTGTGTATTTTCTTTTTTTTTTGTGTTCATCTTCGCCGAACAAAGAGAAGGCAGTTCTTGTTACAAAGATTGCACAGGCTCATTAGGGGTGGATCTTCGGTGGTTTTTTCTTTCTCTTTTTTTTTTTTGGTTGAAGGTCAGTGTAAGAAGTAGCTTCCGAATGTTTTGATTGGATAGAACAGTTCTTTTGAACTGATAAGAAACTTCTTTGGCCAACAGTACTCAATGGGGCGTTTGTGATGATGAAATAGAAAGACCGAGGTAATTGACATCATGTCTAGCGTGCTATATAACCAGTAATAGAGGCAAACAGATTAAGTTCTGGTGACAAATTATCGAATAGGTTTTTTGTATAGAGAAAGGCTATCCGGTTTCAGATAAGGAGTTTGTTTTGCACACCAATTTTAAAGCTATTACCTCCAATGAGAGCGTAAGATAAATCGGGGTTAATGAATGCGGGAGGACAATAGAATTATTTTTTCAAAGAATCGTGCCATTCGCTCATGGGCAGAAATAGATTCCATTAACGAAAAAATTCCATTTGGCTTTTTAGTTCATGTTAATGGTTCAGGATGGTAAGTGTTGAATAATTTTTTAAAGTGCCATGTAAGTTATGATCTTATAGAGTCCAATAGAACATAAATACTTGAGGCTTTTTGTTTATTGTTCTTCTTCAGAATAAAGAAACATGCAAATGTGGACTAAGTGATACATGATACGTGCTACGTAGAGTGAAGAGACACTCATCAATGATGGCTCATTTTCGTGGTTTTAAATAATGCAGTTCAACAATTTCTTTATATGTGTTCCTCCGCCCGGTGGAGATTGTACGAAGAACCTTAAACGCAGCTAGTGTCAAATGATATGACTCACTTTATCGGTGGGGAGGTGCACCTAGTGTAAGATATGTATAAGGTAGCCAACATAAAAAGGCGTATTTTAATTTCTGAATGACAGCTTGTGGCTTTATTGCAACTAAGTGTTGTTTGTTGAAGAAGGAAATGCAAGCAAACAAAAGAGTTGAAGTTCGAACCCTTTTGAAAGAATTGTTTTTATGAATCCTAGCAAAAAAGAAAAAATAAATTTTTCGCTCTTTCTAAAGCGTTTGAACAAATTTATTATTTTCTAAGCAAAGTTTATTTTTCGAAAGGATTTTGTTTTGGCGGCAGCCGAACAACCTCCATTCCTTCACAAGTTCCTTTCTTTCTTTTTCGGCCCAGTGATGTGTATATGTATTTTTTGGTCACAGTAAAGCAGTTATTATTATGGCCTAGATGGTTTACTTTTAGAAAGAGAAATTGTCGAAACAATCGGCTGAAACAATTTTGGAGACTTTTCCAAGTGAAATCAATGGAAGGCAATATAAATTAGATGGAAATGAAGTTGAAAATATTTAAGAAATTAATCAAATTAACAGGAGCCTCACATTTTCATATAACATACCTCTTTGAAAGCAGTCAGCGATTTCAACTGAAGAATTGTTGCTGAAATGGTGTTAGAATATTTAAGTTTTGGTTGAATTTGGAACCTTTATTTGAGTCTACTGATTTGAACCACTGCTCTGTCTTTCATCCTAAACCACTGTCTGCCTATCTATTGTAAATCTCAAAATCCAGTCATGCAGCTGTTTAGAACTTTTTGATACCTCGCTGATACTCTGAAAATACTAATTGACAGGGATTAGCTTGATTGGAACCATCCTTACCTTTTTTAAGGAGAAAATGGACCATTGCCGCCTTCCAACGCACGGGATAATATGCATTATTCAGAGCATTTTTAAACAACGTAGTGTAGGTGTCCACCACTTCCGATGGGAAGTTTCGCAGCAAAATATTGGGTATGCCGTGGACTCCTGCTTATTTCGTTTTCTTTATTTTGTGAAAGATGTCTTCGAGGTCCATCTTCGAAAAGAACAGGGTATTATCCCCGTTTCGCTCGGCGATGAGTGTATTTGCAAGTTAGAAGTCACTGAACCTAGTGAAACCAGGATTCTCAAATCACCAATGCGAGATCTCGTCTCTAAGATAGAAGTGACCTTCTAGAGTTTGAGTCTCGACAGGAGTGTACTATTTTGTTTGTAAAGTGCGTCTATTGTCGCGTTTCTGTACATATTCGTTGGATCGTTTTGCCTATACTTGGGAACTGTCCTGTCCATCGTACTGCGAATTGGCTCCCCATACACGTCAATCTCTTCGTTCCACAGTTTCCTGTTTCATAGATGCGCAATACCGTTCGAACGAAGTTCCCTTCAGACGGCACCGGAAAAAAATTGAACGATGTTCGTGGACGTAAATTTGGGTGATCACCTTATCTCTGAATCTACCTCGCACTGCAAATCCACACCCAAATGAAATGAGCAATTTTGCTGTGCATTTTTGGTCATATTAGGTATGCCGGACCCATTTCATGGTAAGCAAGCATGTCTGCCTGTTAAGCGGAAGGTTCGTGGTGCGAGTATCAACAGAAGCAAAAATGTCGTTTCACGTGTATCGCCTTTTGCGAGGAATTGGCAAGTCACCCGATGGTAAATTAAATGTCGTGAAAAGCGGTTTTTTCGATTATCCGTTGGGAATCGGCAGAAAATTGTAGGTCCCCTACATTCCCTCACAAGGCATGGTTATGAAAAATGCGCTATGCCCTGGAGTTCCTTGCTCTGTTGTTCCACCCATTTTAGTTATTTATTTAGGGAACGGTATACCGTAATTTTAGTATGGGGTGCAAGTAAATTTTTTTTCTTTCTATCTGGAAGCTAGTAATTCGGATTGGTCTTTTGTCAAATAACGCGGTCTCTTATTAAGTCATTTAACTCGCTTTGGTCAAACAATTCCTCTATCGGGACTTTCGAGAAAAAACCGGGGTCAACTGATTTACTTTCGTCCAGTTCGTCATCAATTTCAATATGGCAAGGATCAACTGAAGATGTTGAGGGTAAAACTGGTGGTACATGTTGTTCATCTGAGGTAGATAACATAGTTGGTCATTTGGCCGACGGTAAATTAAGATATATTCATTTATAACTGTTTAAAATTTATAATCATCGTAATGGTTCTTAGATTCTCGCCAAATCATCGAGGTTTTAAACTTTAAAGAACTCCTTTTTCCATTTGACCACTGTCGCAAACAGTTTGAGGCACCCACGGTTTGCCTAAATTACGCATTTGCACTTTAAAGTAGTCAAATAGGCACTTTTCACAAAGTCAGTAATCGGCATGTGCTGTCTCTACTTCTTCAATACTTTTTAACAGTTTCCTACCGAAAAGCTTTTCGATTTTGTTCCATCGCCAGAACTTTAAATCATTTTTTGTTGCGAATAATCTTTGTGCTTGACTTTAATTTACTTTCCCACAATGAGCACTTCACTGATTTGAATTTAAGATTCGTGTTTCCAATGCAGACAATCACCACTCTCTTCTTATCCTTAGTTTATTAGCTAGTTTACACTTTACAGTTTCAAACAACACCCCATTTTTCAAGGTCAAGTAGGCATCGATATAAATTTGAGTATAACAGTTTTAATTTGAATTTCTTTCCATCCTCTAAACGTCAACCACAAGACTTCATTAAAGCTCCGCAACTAGTGAACATTTTATTCTAAAGGTTGGTAGGACTTTCGATTAATGTATGACTCACCAGCTGTGGTGAAATGTTGGTGAGAAATGAGAGGAAAACGAAATGTCCTTTCTGTCAAAGATATACCAATGCCTTTCACTTTGGAATACTCTCTCTCAGATTTCCAGTCATAAAGCTTTTGATTCACTGATGTTTATTTTGAAAATCTTTATGTTAGTCATTCAAACAAATGTCCGGATGGAGTAGTCTTGTGTCCTTTTTTCAAATAGACAGATCCATCATCAAATAAAAAACACATTAATCAGAGCCCAGATTTGATGCAAAAAAAAAAAAAAAAACAGTAAAGCAATTACATAGCTCTAATAATTCCTTGAACAGCTTATATGAGTGCATCATTTCGTTGGTACTTTACATAAGTCAATAAATAGTTAATCTCATAAAAGTTTATAGTCAAAATTTGAGTTAAAGAAAAAACCGTGGGTGGATGTTTTTGTATAAGCCCCCATCAGTGGCTTCCTTTGCGGTGATGTACAGCTTCCGGCCGCACGCTGTTTCGAAAGCTTTCATTTAATTTCCTATGACTTGGAACAGGAAAAGCCAATTTTCATATACGCACAAAAGTTGTTTACACATTAACGTTGAATGCGAGAAAGGGGTGCATAATGATTTCAAAAGAAAAAACAATTCGATCCCAAGCTCCTTAAATCTCATCCTCCTGCACACCAACCACCTATTCTATCGGTTGATTTAAGGGAAAAGGTTTTTGCTTAGCCATAAACCTAAAATGTCAACTACCGTATGTGGGAGTAACAATGACCTGCTTAAAACTGCGCCTTTTTTTTGATTGTTTGAAGAAGGAAAGAAGTAATTAAAGGACTTTTTTTTATTGTTCTTTCCTTTTTCAAAGAAAGATCTGGTCTTTTTGTCCGACAAAATAACTAATGATTGTTCGAAAGGATATGGAAGGATGGAGTAACTATTGTAAAGTTTAACAGACTTGAGGACTTACTAAACAATAAAATCCTCACAATCTTGTTCAAGAGCTTTGACAAATGAAATATAATCAGAAAAAGGATAGGCTGTTATAATTAATCAAGAAGAGTAGTTATCTATGGTTCTAGGATGTGCCTTGATTTATTTGACACTCGAATGGATTTAATATCAAATACATAATAAACCACTGTCATTAATTAGCTGCTTGTTAATTAATTGCTATATCAATATGATGCGCTGATGATCGATGGAAAATATTGAAGCATATGCGTGAATTGAAAGGGGCTGCTGAGACAACACGCTTATAATTTGTACTAATTTACGTATATTAATCAGGATTCAGGATATTATATTTTTACAATATATTAGGCCGGGAGGTATCCATGGCTTTGTTGCGTTATCCTATTTATTTATTTTTTTATCTCTTAATCAGACTCTTCCTGTATCTGGGCATTCACGTTCACTTATAAGAGACACTTTTTGCTCGACAAAAAAATTGTTTACTAATTCAGTAATTTAATAGTGAGCACTCTGAAATTCTGTTTCACGCAGCGGCTTTCATGACTGTGCACAAACTTGAACCTTGAAGTAGTGTTTTGCGTAAGGATTGACTTAAAGCGATGAGAATTAAGTTGTTTATAGGTGTGCAATATTCAATTTGATGAATTAAATTCCTTTACTCCCTTAACACTTGTGTTCATTCAAATATAGCTGCAGTTTGGTGGCTTCGTAATGTTAACAGTTTAAGAAGATAATGATTTTCATGGGTGCAGGCGGCGGCGCGGCGGGCGTGCCGGGTCACAGATACATACCAGGCAACAAAAAAAGGAACGTCTTTTCCTCTTTGACCTCAAAGGAACATCAGGTATATTTATCGCATCATGTAAACTTTTATTAAAGCAGGACGCTTCTGAGAAGATGCGCGATAGATGGCTGCTGAGTAATACGTGCCTTATGACTTAACGAATTTGGACTCAACCCGTCGAAGAAGCTTTGTGAATCTTAATCGTAATAGGTAGATACATCAAAAGACTTGTTATCTATTTTCCAATGACTTTTGTAAAATCTGCATGGACAAGGAAGAGGAGGAAGCAGTCGAACACCTCCTTTGTTCATGCCCTTTGCTCTCTAACAGACGGAAAACTTAATTAGGTGAATACATTTTTGACGACACCACCGATTAAGCTAACAATGACCCTAAAAGTCTCTTCCTTCTCATACGAAGTTCTGCTTGGTTTGACTAACAGGCGTTAAGCTTGTTAGTCCTAGTTTGATTGATCTCCTAGATGGAACCAGAGGGTGAACAACGTTCTGATCTCAATGGTATCACAATGGACAAACGGACTTCGTATTCTGACTGCCATATCTAGCCTAACCTAACATAAGACTTTAATAATCAAATAATAGTTTATAGTAATAGCTATGGGCAAAATAAAGTAGTAAACTGAAGAACAAAAGTATTCAATTCGTCCTGGCAGTGAAGTGAAGCAAGACCGCGTGCAGCCGAAAAAATATATAAGAGGACACAATGTTGTAATTACGCAACTATATTAAAAGTGTTAAGACCCCTGCAACTTTTAAAATTGCATATAGTAAATATACGCATGACAACAAAGTCCAAAGAACAACGAACGATATTAAGAACTGAACTTCTAATTCACGACTCTGTATGAGAAAAGCTAAAACTAGTCTTAAGAATTACAGTTCATTGCGTTATCCAGGAAGCCACCAGTAAACAGGAAAATTGAAAATAAATGCAGCACACAAAAGGCAGATGGCTTGTTCTCGTGATATCCTTTATACTATTCAAAGCTACTGGAATGTTCTCATATGTGGCAAGCTTTTCCATTATAAAGGCTGCTCACACAAGAAAAGTCAGTTTTTATTGTAAAGTGATGGTGTAAAGATTGAATTAGTGTGGTTATTATTAAATTATAATGGATAAAAAGTGGTCTAATTAAAGGCGGATAGTAAGTGAAAGTAGATTTTTATTTCGAACTCAGCGAACATATATCATCAGTGTGTCAGATGAAATTGAGTTCCTGATCGCAAATGGTCACGTGATCGCGAATAGCATCAACTGGTAAAATGGTCTTGTTGTAAAGAAGATAGCCAGAGAGGAAACTAGAAGCGCTTACGAGAAAAGGTAACGAATTGACATTTGAAAATGTTAAATTCTAAACAGTTTTTTGAGCACCAGATAGAAAAGTTTTCGAGAGTTGTTGAAAATGAAAAGAACCGGTAGGTGAAGAAAAGATCTTGTTGAGCTTCGTATCATCTCTGTATGTTTGTTGTAAAGAAGATAGCCAGAGAGGAAACTAGAAGCGCTTACGAGAGAAGGTAACGAATTGACATTTGAAAATGTTAAATTCTAAACAGTTTTTTGAGCACCAGATAGAAAAGTTTTCGAGAGTTGTTGAAAATGAAAAGAATCGGTAGGTGAAGAAAAGATCTTGTTGAGCTTCGTATCATCTCTGTATGTTTGTTGTAAAGAAGATAGCCAGAGAGGAAACTAGAAGCGCTTACGAGAGAAGGTAACGAATTGACATTTGAAAATGTTAAATTCTATACAGTTTTTTGAGCACCAGATAGAAAAGTTTTCGAGAGTTGTTGAAAATGAAAAGAATCGGTAGGTGAAGAAAAGATCTTGTTGAGCTTCGTATCATCTCTGTATGTTTGTTGTAAAGAAGATAGCCAGAGAGGAAACTAGAAGCGCTTACGAGAGAAGGTAACGAATTGACATTTGAAAATGTTAAATTCTAAACAGTTTTTTGAGCACCAGATAGAAAAGTTTTCGAGAGTTGTTGAAAATGAAAAGAATCGGTAGGTGAAGAAAAGATCTTGTTGAGCTTCGTATCATCTCTGTATGTTTGTTGTAAAGAAGATAGCCAGAGAGGAAACTAGAAGCGCTTACGAGAGAAGGTAAAGAATTGACATTTGAAAATGTTAAATTCTAAACAGTTTTTTGAGCACCAGATAGAAAAGTTTTCGAGAGTTGTTGAAAATGAAAAGAATCGGTAGGTGAAGAAAAGATCTTGTTGAGCTTCGTATCATCTCTGTATGTTCAGTTCAAGTTCATTAAAAGTTTAAACGAAAAGAAGATGACCTAAATGTTTTCCCTGGGAAACGCCTAAGGTAGGTATCTTAAAAGGACTTGATAGAGAAGATCTAAATCGAACGAATAACGGTTTTCCAAATAAAAGGAAACCAAATCGAACATATAAAAGCATAAGCTAGAAACTATTTTGTTTGATCTGCTTCTTATTCACTTAAAACAGTCTGGCTGTGATTACTAGCTTCATCTTAAAAAGCTTTAGCTTTCTTTTTTGTTAAACCACAACCAATAAAAGTTCCAAGTTAAAGTAATTTGTTGGACGACCTGAAACCCCGATTTAGATTCTTTGAGTTTGTAAATAAAAAAGCATTACAGTTATTTTTGGAGGCAGCTTAGGCTAGCAGGTTTTGTTAGTAGATAAAGCCAAACTCTCCTAGCCTAAGCATTCACAGGAAAATTTTGGCTTAAGCTCTGTATTTCGATCTTTTGTTCAACTATTCAGATAACATTTAATAAATCGGAAAGCCTCTTCCGATCAACGTATTTTATGCATTATCATGGAGGCTGGATAAAAATAAGAGTACCTACTGTTGATAGTTCCAATATCCAGAAATGTTAAGTTTTCTGAGCGAATGTGGTTCTCAATAGGCCACAACGTTCTGGTTTGTGACTTTTTTACATAATCGGGTTGTAAAGCTTGTTGAAAAACAATAAAGTTCTTGAATACGTGCAAAACAGTATTTCAAGCTTTAGGTAGTTCCACCGAACCAAAAAAATGTTTGTTCTTATTTTGGTTGTTTAACCCAAATGAAACCACGTTGCCCGAACTATAACTTAAAAGAAATCAAAGCTTTCTAGATAGAGGTGAAGTAATCTTGCCATTCTTGCATCATTTGGTTTAATATTTTACCTACATCTATTATTAGAAAAATAACTGGAAGTTTAAGGTAAAAAAGTAACCTAAAGCTGCATGACCTAAGAGTTTACAATCTCAGAGTAGTAATTAGTAGAAGACCTGTTTTTTACGAAATGAAAATCAATACAGTTCACACAAAACCTAGCTTTTGCTTAAAAATCCAAGTTTAAGCTTGAAATTTTTTTTATTCATAAGACGCATTGTCCAACGCTGCCCCAGGTAACTCAATGATATCCCTGCGTTGGCTTCACGTTATTGACTTGTCTGTTTAGTTCAACAAAGTTTCTAGATCCATTTACAAACAAACAACAGCATATAAATGGCCCCTAAAAATATTCCCTGAGGAAAATTTTTGTTTGGCATTTGATTTGCGAGTAGTGCTTCTTAAGTGGATGCACTAACTTCAAATTGAATGACATTCACTTCTCAGAACTGTAAAAAGAAATTTTTTCATCAAGCGTAAGGCTTAAGAATGTTTTCGACCTCATTTGAGCACTACTATTCGGGTATTCGCCCATTGGAAAGCGACAAATGTTGCAGACCTTTGTTCCTTATAATGACAGTAACTAGTAAATGTCACTAACACCTTCGTTTAATTAAATGCAATTCCGCAAAACTTTTACCATCACTGTCTGCCATACATTGGCGAATCAACACAACAACCGAAAACTCCTACTGCCAAATTAAACAGAGACAAACAAACAAAGTTATGAAATGCGCGAATGTTTTTTATTCTTTTTAAAATAATTCCTTATCCTTCCTGCCTTCTGAAATCGATTTATTTATTATTACTGGAAAAAGTCACCCTAGTGAATTGCGAATCTTCAACGCTAATGAGCCAGGCAATATTTAAACGAAAACAAGAAGCTTCCGTTTTGTCTGAATAAATTCTATTTGTCGGCTGAAAACACATCTACATATATTATAGAAGCCTATAGAGATGATTGTTGGGGGTTGATGTGCAGCATACGTTTACTCCAACTCCAATCCGGATATTGTGTAACTTTCCGAAGTGATTAAATTGGAAAAGTTATTTTGCAATTCCGGATCCTTTTCGAGTTCTATGTATCAGATACGTGGTACATTTGCAGAGTGCTTCCATACAATGATTTTACCACGAAGAGTGCATTTTTATTTTTTACTTATCACATAGCGTTAGTGTGGGCTTCTTTCAGGGAATCGATGGGTGGGCATTTATTTCTGCATCAAACGAGAGTGCTTCAATATTCATATCGAGTTGTTCGAAGTATATTTATCAGTTGGTAGAGGTGTGTATCACCGAGTTCTTGGCATTTTTGTTTTAAATTTTCTCTGAGGAATATGTATATGCATTAAATTTTTGCTTTTCGAACTCTCTGGTAATGGAAATGCCCATGATTATATGAAGCAACTTTTTGGAAAAACGGCTTAAAGTAAAACATCCTTTTCACGAACTTGCTACTGTCTTATTCCTTCTGAGGGTATACATTTTAATTAATTAAAAAGAGTTACATTTCTGTTTTGGTTACACAAAGATACTTGTACCCTCTTACCGAAATGTTAACATCTTCAATCGTTCAGTTTCTTCTGAAACTGTTTTTTTCTTCTGAAACTTCTTCTGATCATGATATCGTAGATAGCATCGCCTAAAGATTGTTTCATATAATCTTACTTTCGTGGTTGGTGGAAAGCTGTTTTGCAATAGCCCAACAAATTTTAGCAACTTTTTCAGGGTCATAAACACGTTTTTTTAGTGCTTAAAATTCAGACGATAGTCTTCTAAAACGCTACAGAATCTAGCCCCAGTATTTGTCAAGCTTATTTATTACATCTCACGAAGAAAAATGGAAAATTGCGCTAGTCGGGTCGAAAAACTAGTATGATCAAAGCCCCTTTTGACTCGTTTTAATTTTTAAATATTTTTCAAATGGAATCACATTTAAATATCCTAACTGTTATAAATGGTGCGAATGAAATCAAACAATGCCTAAAAAAATCTATAAAAAATATTTGATAACAATTGTGAGTGGACCATATAGGTTTGGGCATGAAATAAGTCATTGGAGAGTTATGGAGCTTATTGGAATCTATTCGCAGCTTACAATCCAATGAGTTTATTTGGATGGTGTACAGGATAAGCATATGCAATGTAACATTTGTTAAACATTAGCACTGTCAACAGCAGAAAGATGTGACTTCTAGAGTAAATATTCACCTCAATTCGTTAGTGAAAAGTTGAAAACCTATTTTTTAAATAAGGAAAGCGTTTTGAGTTTGAAGAAGTTTGAAGGCGGGGGGGGGGGGAAGGGGTAAATTCCCTACCAAGGTCTGCGATTGGGCAATAAGATGCGGCCTTGCACTTAAACTCCTCAAAACAGATTTGGAACTCTTCACGAAAAGAAGAAAATGACCAACTATTATGATGCTTAGATTAAATGATAGATGGAACCTCACTTAAGATCTCTTATCAAGCAAGATACTTGGGAGTGATATTAGACAAAAACTGAACTAGCGTCCAAACATACGAGAGAGATATAAAAACCCATAATGGCAATGTATTTGTGTAACAGGATTTTTAACAGAAATCGGGGACCAAATCCTAAAATCATTATGTACATAGCCACTGTTAGACCCAATCAATCATAAATATCTGGCACAATAGGTTTTATTCAGACACCGCAGTGCCCGGAGCTAAGCAAGCTCTACCCGTCCCCTAAATCTGTCTATCATAAATATAATGTCAATTTGTTCTGATGAAATGTGCTGGAAAAATCAAGGAACTTAAAAACCCCAACCAAAGTACTTACGAGCTTGAAAGTAGTTCTCAATCTATGTTTAAGAATCGGCAGGAAACAGCGAACTTATTCTGTTAAAATGCTCAGACAACAATATCTGCACGGATTACATCACTCCTGGACTTTAATAAATCCTTCTGAACCAGCTTCCCCAATCGACAGGATTGGAAGAATGAAACACCTCATACGAAAGAGACGTCTATATCAGTTTATACCGACAAAAGTTGATGCCGGAGCAGGTTTCTTTTCATTAAGCCCCAACCTTGCCAGTTCTTTTAAAGTTCCAAATCACAGCAGTGTCTTCCAAGCTGAGATCTTGGCAGTTACAAACTCATTTTATCTTAACTTGTGCCATCAATAATAATAAAATATCATAGTAATAAAATGTCTAACCATTGTACTAGAAACTCAACTTACGTGTTGTTGAGAAAGACTTTGAGTAAAATAACAGTAGTTCGGTCTTGTTGTATGTGTCGCAAGGTTCTGATGTCACTATTCAAAAAATAAGAAAAAAAAGCACAGCAAGAAATTATTATATCGAAAAGAAAACCTATACAGAACAAATGCTTTCGTGTTAGGCTTCGAAGAAATATTACCTGGTGTGCCACAGGGAAGGGTTTTGGGTTCGCATCCTTGTATTTGGATACGAATTCAAATTTTCAAATTCAAATTCAAATAACTTTATTTATAACTCACACAGTAAGATACAGTATCTCATTTAAAAGTGCAAGCTTCAAAGATAAATTATATAACATATATTCAGTGTATGTGTTACATTTACAAAATTTTAATATTTCAAAGAAAACCTAATGTATATGTATATGAATATAAATACAAAATTCACTTTGTTTCTTAAATAAAAAAAAGAAAAAAAACAACATCAGCTTTTAAAGGAAGCGAAATAAGAAAAAAGAAAGAAAAGAAAAGAAAAGGGGGGAGATAGAAAGGAGAGGAAAAGGAAAGAAATAGGATAATAAGAAGGGGAAAAGTTGAGAAGAAAACTTAATAGAAAGAAAGAAAAAATAAGAAAAAATATCGAATCATCAGCGAAGTGCTTCCAGGCGTTTTCTCAATTTATCTTTAAACAAGGCTATGCTAGTTATTAACCTCATGGGTCGGGGGAGGAGATTCCATAGGCGTATCGCGTGGATAAAGAACTGTCGTTGAGAAATCAAATAATTATATCGCATTGGAATGAGATTAAGAGTTCTAATTGACTGAGTGAAGCATATCCTGTTATATTGGTATTCTGGTTGACGTGTCTGGATTGTGTTGTGAAGCAATGTCAGTGTTTTCAGATTAAATAGATCTTGCAAGGTGAGTCCAAATATTGATTTTGAAAACGCGGAGATGTGGTCATACCTTCTTAGTCCAAAAATATATCGCGCTATGCTGTTATATGCCACTTTGAGTTTTTGCTTGTGCTCATAGTCGCAGTTGTTGAATATTTCACATCCAAAAAACATTATTGGTATGATTAGCGTCTTCGCTAGGACTAGTCTAGTTTTTAAGGGTGTAACTCTGTGTGTGGCCCAAAGTGTGCGGAGACCTGCATATACTTTACCTAAGGAGAACCTGATGTGATTGTTCCAAGAAAGTGTTCTATTGAACACTATACCAAGGTTTTTTGCAGAATCAACAAACTCAATACGACTGTTATTCATGTATAAGCTTGGAAAATATGAGATATCAACCAGCTTCTTGGAGATAACCAAACATTTTGATTTGGATGGGTTGAGGTTGACCATTAGCTCTAGACCAATGTAAAATTCTGCCGAGATCTTCATTAACTTCATAAGCGGCGTTTTCCAAAAGCCCAATTTAAAACTCTTCCGCATTTGAACGTCATCTGCATACATGTCAACTGAAGATCTCGAAATACATTTAGGTAAGTCATTAATATACATTGTAAAGAAAATTGGTCCAAGAATCGAGCCTTGTGGAACACCTGAGTTAAGTGGGAGAAAATCTGAAATTGAGTTGCTTACAACAACTGCTTGGGATCTGCAATTTAGGTAAGAGGCTACAAGATTAGTAGACGAAAGAGAAAAATTGAATTGGTTTCGTAATTTGCTACAAAGAACATTGTGGTTTACAGTGTCAAATGCTTTTGAAAAATCAAGCAAGACAAGGAAGGTTATTTCATCCTTGTCTACGGCTTGCCTAATGTCTTCAGACACATTTAACAAAGCAGTAATGCAGCTATGCTTTGGTCGAAAACCAGACTGATTGTCACACAAGAGTTTATTGTTTTGCAAAAATCTGTGTATCTGTGAACTCATTAATTATTCAAGAACTTTGGAGAGGAATGGCAGTATAGCAATCGGTCTGAACTCATTCGTGTTTTTCGGTACCGGTATAATTTTGGCACGTTTCCAAGAAAAACGAAAAACTTCAAAACGATCAAACAACAAATCACTATTGTCACCGTACTTTCTGGACATGAAAATTACTATAATAAGTGGTTATGAGAAGGCACAAGATAAATTATATGAATGTCCTTGTATATGAAAGTCCTTCTTACCAGCAATATTATTGATGAACATTTTAAATAAATAGTATTTAATATTTATTGATCCGAAACAGCAATATCTACTCTACACTTTTCTCCTTTGCTTCACATGGATATATCTTAGTATGTATTTTGTATGTTTTTCCACCAAATTACTAAACGAGCCCTTGCTCAAAGTGAGGTCAGTATTGATTTTATCTACAAATCAGCAGTGGCTGCTTTTACCGGTTTCTAATTATGGACTTATAAAACGATGATGAACATTCTACACAAGTAAACACCCCCAAATTAAAAATAAATACGCAAATATTGTTTCCCTACTTAAATTTTTCCTGGCATTTTTTTGTTTCACAGATTTGAATAATTATGCCTTCATTATTTTAGCTTAACCTTTCTTTTTCTGATCAATCAAATTCTCCGAAACGGGGCTGATGGTTCAGAATTTCAAAAAGCAACTAAAAAGCAAGGAAAAAAAGGATTCCTACCTTTGGCATACGAATGCTGATGGACTGCTTCGATATTCCTCGCAAACCAATCGGGCATAATCATCGCAAATAATTCGAATTTCGTCCTTCGCAGAACGATTCCAAACAACATCAACAGCAACAGCCACATCAACTCTGCTACAGAAGCCCTCTTTCCATCAATACTCAAAGACAAACACCAAACTGGCTAAATGCAGGTCCCTTTTGTTGTTGATGATGATATCTTTTATTTCATGCGCCACTACCGATACAGTGACGATGATGATTTTGATTGAAAGATAAATAGATGAGCGTATTCAGTTGAATGAGTATCATTCATCTCCCGTCCCTTGACATGGACTAGGGTTTTGGATAAATTAATTGAGTGTGCGGCTATTAGAAAATCGATTTTTCCTGAAATCAATTTTACATTCGCAATTTGGGAAAAATTAATTTGAAAATGTTACACCTACCCGTTCGCATCCCGTGAAAACTGGATTCATAACACGGTTACCTTTCGTTCTAGTTTGGTGTTTTGTTTCATGGTTGATTTTCTAAATTGATTCAAATTCTTACTAAGGTTTTGGTTCTGTCGGATTTAAAAGAACTTCATTGAATAATTGAGTTTATTAATAATAATCAAGTATAAGTTTGAATATTCCACGCACTAGAATGTATGTTATTTGAATGAATTAAAAAAGGACTGCCGGAAATGGGGGTAATGATTTTTCCCTCTGACTATTCCGCCATTTTTGCTTATCAAACGAGGGTGCTTTTATTCAATCAAGTTAATGATTCGGCAAAGCATTGCTGCGTTGTGGTAAAATTAGTTTGTGGTCTTCGAGTTGCTGTTACCTGGGGAAAGGAAATGTTCCGTTTTCTACGATTTTTTCGTTTTTAGTTTACGAGTTAACTTGTTCGGGGAATTGTTTGCATTGTTTCCTTTTTTCCTTTTATATTAAGCAAAGTGATTCGTGCGGCGATAATTGCTAATGCTTATGTAGATGAGCATAGGGATACTGTGGGAAAGTGATTTAATTAATTAAAATCACTTGAGCCACAGAAGGTGATTTCAGCTCTAGAAGAAAAGTGCAGCCCTAAGTGAGATTTATCGTAAATGACGTGTTTATCGTAAGAAAAGATCGAACCATAAACAAATGTTATGCATGATACTTTGGAAGTGTCTATTATTATGAACTTTTATGTTATTCTAGACAAAAAATACTTGGAATGGTCTGCGGTTTATTAAACATAAGACTGATGAAAATAAGCTCCAGTCGGACACCGAGATCTAATGCCAACTTTGCTCTTAATACCTCAATCCACACGATACAATAATTAGAATGAGAGATCTCACTAACAAGGTTCATAAATAGCAACAGACTCGCAAGCAGAGTCGTTCTAAGGAGGTTTAAGCATCCGAAGCAAATTTCTTCCACTACAACAAGCTTCATGGAGTGTATTTAAAAGCAGGGGTTGTTGAACTGATATATTACTTCATATTTTGTAGCCTAGCTACAGTGAATTTATTTCTGCTGTTGAAATAAAAACGATGTCTGTGAAAAAATATACCAGCACAGAGAACATGAAAAACATGTTATGAAGAAAACCATGAACCAATAGACGAACTTCAAAAGAAACCAGACGGCTTCGTTATCTCTATACAACAAAAGCGTCGATATGCGCTTGGGTTTAGAAAGCCAAAAAATATTCGTCACATGGTTTGATAGTGACATCGGTCTCTCAATCATCAACCATGAAAAAAAATTTAGTTTATCAATAAAGTTCTTTTCTTGTGGTACCAGTACCAGTGGTGTGATGATTAGCATGTCTGCTGTTAATCCAGAGGTTCGTGGTTCGAATTCCAATAGAGGCAAAATATTTTTCAACGGGTATCGCCTTTCGAGAGGCCATGAAAAGCGCTTTCTCGATTAGCCGAAAAGAAAATTGTAGGTCCCCTCCATTCTCTCGCAAGGTATGGTTGTGAGAAATGCGATAGGCAGTGTAGATCCTCACTCTGTTGCACCAACTTATTTATTTTATTTTATTTAGTTCTTATTTTAATTTTTATATTTTGCAAGCGCGACAACCTGGAGTACAAAAGATGCTTTTTCCTGCAGCCCTGTAGTTTGACTTTTGTCCAAGTTAAGCCTGAGTATAAAAATATAGAACCATTTATGGAAATGTTTTGACTTGAATCAGACAAAAGCAGGAAAAATGTGCTCCTCAAAACTTTAAGTCAACTTACATTTTTGGTTAACTGTAGTGTTCCCCAAGGCTCTGTTCTTGAACCTTTTCTTTTCTCAATATTTACTAAAGATATTCTAGATGTTTTTCATGAGTGTCGCATTCAGATGAATGCGGATATTATTTATTGTCTAAGGTAAGGGAGAGGGCTGACGGTTGATCTTATTTCCGCCACACTTATAACAATGTATGTAGATCCATTGTTGACAAGAGTTATTCTCCATTTGATCTCCGCACTGAGGTTGATAAACGTTATCAACCTCAGTGCGGATCCTAGGTAGATGAAGTCATGTTTGTCTATTGTGATGCTTTGTCCAATTCGTCCATGTTCTGTGTCCCTGTTTGATGAAAGCATATATGTACTTCGTTTTGCCCTCATTAACCATCAAACCCATTTTTGCTGCTTCTGTATCCATGCTCACAAAAACACCTATAACATCCCGCTTGCTTCTTCTCATTATGTCAATATCGCCTGCGTAAGCGAGTAAATGTACAGATTTTTCAAAGATTGTTCCTCTGGTGTTGACGTTTCAGTTTTGTACAATCTTTTCAAGTATGATGTCGAAGAAATCGTATAACAGTTTGTCGCCTTGCCTTAAGCCTTTTTCAACATCAAAGAACTCGGTGCGTTCTTTACCGACCTTGACGTAGCAGCGTGAATTCTCCAAAGTCATCTTGCATAGTCGTAAGAGTTTTGCAGGGATGCCGAAACTAAACAAGGCTCTGTAAAGCTTGTCTCTGTAAGTACTGTCATACACAGCCTTAATATCGATAAATAGATGGTGTACATCGAAATTATTTTCTCGGGGTATTTCCAAGATAAGCCGAAATGTGAGCAAAATTATTGTTTTATTCAAACAAACCTCAAAGCTAAACATTTTTTTAATTTTTTTTTTAATTTTACCCGTTTTTCAAGTATCATAAAATTTATGGGTTTTTGTGTGCACTTATTACTTAGTTTTTTTTTTTTTATTATTGTTTTGTTCATCTGTAAGAAATAAAGAAAAATGACCTCAAAGTCAAAACTTTGTTTCGGGAAGAAAATTTGAACACCACTTAAAATCTGGCAACCCTAAACCTATGGAAAAAATAAATAAATAGGGTGGCGCTACAGAGCGAGGAGCCCCTGGGCCTAGCGCATTTCTCACAACCATCCCTTGTGAGGGAATGGAGGGGACCTACAATTTTCTGCCGGTTCCGAACGGCTAATCGAGATAGCGCTTTTCATGGCAATGAATACTAACGGAGGACTTGCCAAATCCTCGCGAAAGGCGATACCCGTAGAAAAAACATTTTTGCCTCTGGTGGGATTCGAACTCGAACCTCTGGATTAACATAACCTAAAAATAACCTATGGAAGCGCAACTTAAATACAGTCTTAAAAGTTCTTATTTCTTCAAAAAATTAAGTCTAAGGTTAGGTCTCTATCATCAGTATTGACAGAGATATCGAATATAACACATTTATAAACATAATTTAAATTGTCAAAAAATGATGTCAAAGTTGAGAAACGAGCTTTACTGTACAACAATTTTTTTCTTAGAATATGACCTAGAATCACACCCCAAAGGATAATACACGAAGTACGGAATACCCTGTATATCATGAGAGCACAGAGCTGCAAAAATGAAAACGAATGGTAGCTCTTGTAAATCTAGTTGTAGTTTTGATAATGCAAATTACAATTTGAACGCAAAATGTTGTGAACAATACAACAAAATTTGTATTTTCTACAAAGAGTGATGTACATTCTAAAGCGAATGCTGTTGCTTTGATAAATTTTCCTGGTTTTCGTATCTACAGCAAATATTGTAAATTGAACGATTTATTATAAAATGCACAACCATATCATTGCCAAATTGACAACACTGGTTGATTATGACAACGTATGCAATCAAATTAATATCGGTTTTCAACATTTCTACGATATTTTTTTTTTGGGTGTATCTATACAGGGTGATTCGCATAAGGTGTGACAAAAGATAGGGTGTGTAGGTTGGACCTAGACAAGCAAAAAATCGTATGGGAGGGGGGGGTCCATTTTCCCCCGTTTAGGCGGGAGGGGCCATTTAAGAAAAAAATCACTAAAAATGGAAAAAAAATTATTTAAATATAACGGTAATACCTACAGAGTCGTGCTATAGTATTTTGAAAAGCTAAAAATCTATACATTAAATAAAGTCTAAAAATAAGTTGTTCATTTGAATAGTTTTTGAAATATTAATTTTCAAAGTCAAAATTTTGAAAAAAAAACATAATTTTTTTTCTTCAAACCTATTTTTTTCAAAATTTTACGTAATTAAGTAATATTTTTCAGGCTTATTTTCAATGCTCCTACTTATTTTTGATCAAACACAAAAAACCGGATGCCAAAATAACCTGTAGTTTTTGAGAAAACCAAAAATTACAAAAACGACTTTTCAAAAAAAATTTTTTTTTAAAGTTTTTTTTTCGTTATTGGATTCTTAAGTGAATTTGAAAGAAATGAAGGATGAATTTTCTCTTTACTTTTTTTCACTTAAGAATCACTTAAGAATCCAATAACGAAAAAAAAACTTTAAAAAAAAAATTTTTTTGAAAAGTCGTTTTTGTAATTTTTGGTTTTCTCAAAAACTACAGGTTATTTTGGCATCCGGTTTTTTGTGTTTGATCAAAAATAAGTAAGACCATTGAAAATAAGCCAGAAAAATACTACTTAATTACGTAAAATTTTGAAAAAAAATGGTTTGAAGAAAAAAAATTATGTTTTTTTTTCAAAATTTTGACTTTGAAAATTAATATTTCAAAAACTATTCAAATGACCAACTTATTTTTAAATTTTATTTAATGTATAGGTTTTTGGCTTTTCAAAATATTATAGCACGACTCTGTAGGTATTACCGTTATTTTTAAATAATATTTTTTCCATTTTTAGTGATTTTTTTCTTAAATGGCCCCTCCCGCCTAAACGGGGGAAAATGGACCCCCCCCTCCCATACGATTTTTTGCTTGTCTAGGACCAAACTACACACCCTATCTTTTTGTCACACCTTATGCGAATCACCCTGTATAATTGGCGCAATTGTGTGGTTCTCCCGTTCTTAGGTTCGGGCATACGATACTAAGGTTCCATTCATCGGGCATACCTTCTTCCGACCATGCAGATCAGCCGGTTTATGCTCCTTTCCAACTGGTCTCCAGTTGCCTTGAAAAGTTCGTCATCAAGGCCATCTGCACCTGCAGTCTTATTTGATTTAAGTTTGCATGTGGCAAGCTTAACTTCTTCTCGGTCGGGAGGGCGGCATTCTTGAATCTTGATCATCGTCCAAGTGGGATGGGGGCATTCTACCTTACAGCGGCATAAGTGTCTTCATCGCCGTTATACAGTCTGTATAGTGGCTTGAGTTCGGGCTGTGCCACCCTGGATGATCTACTTGCTTTTCTCTAATTCTGGTTTGAAGCGCCAAAATTGAAATTTTTTTTATATTTGTTGGCAGGCATAACCTCCCAACTACCATCCAATCGAAATCTACGCAAAATGCTAAATTTGAACAGTCTCTGAGCACTCAATACGAATGTCAAATCCTTCGAAATGTTTAACCAGCCTATTAGTACTTCAATTTGCATTTACACATATCTTATGATTCAGACGAATCTGAAATGTTTTTATCAAGCATATGGAATGGAAAGAATAATTCGGCCACACTGATGATATCAACCTTTTTTAAATTCGCTTCAAGTTTTTTTCTTTTCTGAAGAGTTTTGGACTACTGATGATCACGATTCACTCAACTGAAAAATGAAGATTCATGAGAGAGCGAAAAAAATTATGAAAAAAATTAAAAGTAAAAAAGAATCTTAATAAGACTTACCTTTCTGATGCAACAAGCGCAGATACATAAATACTCCTATTGTTTGCTTGAATATGGAATCATTTCATGTTTTATTTTTTTGTGCTGACCGTTTATCTCCTTCCTTTTAGCTTCTTCTACTATTTCCTGTGTTCAGTGAACGCCAAAAGATGGAATCCCCTTGCAACTAGCTATGGCGAAAGAATTTTTTCCTACGAAAAGGTGGGGTGAGTAAAATCAAACAAAATGAAAAGTATTTTCTTTGTTGAAGGAGCGGAAATAACTTAACAGCACGTGTTTTGCAGAATCAATTCTAAAAATTAATGGTGCAGCAGTAGTGAAAACTGCATGAGTCGTTTTTGTGTTCCTTCTTCGAGTTGGCATCTGCAAAGCGGAATATTTGTAGAAAAATGAAAAATGAATCGTATTTTTAAATGTATTTAAATTGTTCAACAAAAATAAATATAATATTCTGATAGGGCTCAGAACTCCCAAATTTGATAAGTTGAACTGGAGGAATGTTTCTGGAAGTTGTCCTTTAAAATATTTCACCATGGATCATATAATTTTATATTCTTGAAATATAAGTTTCAAAGCGCAACTAACACTTTTTCCACTTTTATAGGATAACATTACAAAGGTAGAAAAATACTAAATTTTCCTGCCGACGAATCCTGCCTGAGTTTTTCTTGTCGCACTGGCACTAAATCTCCTGAATTCCTGCCTGCTTTGAGCTTTCTTGCACAAATAAATATTCATTATGACTTTGGCCTTTCTGTCACCAAAAATACAATTTCAATTTGCACTACCGGCAATTATAAGAAACCACTCGATTTTTAAAATTTCCGAACAATTTTTAGATCTTCAAATACTCTTTGGCACAGTGTCCTTTTTAGAGCTCAATTAAGAAGTGCCATCTTCTTGGCGGTCTCTTCGTTCGCATCAGTGCGAAAACTACTAAACTACTTCGGTAAACCCTCACGCAGATTTGGGGGAATGGGGATAATCCTATAAAGAGTCATTTCCTTGCTAAGCTAAAGCTTTTTAGGTTGGGCACTCGGCCTTTACGGTGGGCGCTCAGCCATTACTTTGGGCTCTTCGCCGTTTATATTGAAAAAGGCTTCAAATGCTTCAAATGCCAAATTCTGATGATGATGATATCTAGTCAGTGTGTTAGAGATGGGTAGCCATATCTCTACATTTTGTACAAAAAGTAGGTTGTACATAGTAACCTGCTGCTGCTGCTGTTTGAGTCTCCAGCCATACGCTGGCTCAATGAAGGTACCTATTTGAGTTGCTTTTCCAAAATGCTTTGAAGTACACCACTAGATGATGGACTAGGGTTGTTTTGTACTCTGTAAGCACTTTGAAGCCACAACAAAAGGAAAGGGTAAAAATGGGAGAACTAAAGGTCTAACTTGTTGTGGTAAAAGTTACCACAACAAGCTGATTCAGTAGGCAATAGATGCTGCTGCGTTGCTCGTTTCATGGTACCAGCTGACAAACATTCCGCTGAGATACAGCCAGCTGACGTTAATTTTTATTCATGGTAGTATATCAACTATGACTATACAAATTTTCAGTTGAAAGGTAATCATTGACTGACTTTTTTTTTCCGTCATAATATTTGGTAAACCATTATCCGACCAATTTTTAATTGGGAGGAAATCAAAAAGAAAACATTTTTTTTTCATGCGTGGGAGGCTGCCACTCCCCACCCACCCACGTTGTTGCAGCTGACGATCGCGATATTTTTTGAAATCCTTAAATCACATTCTATCAAATAGTGTATCACTTGGTAAAAAAATCAACTACAATTAAATATGGCTATTTTATGAATGCAACCCGAGTCTAATGCATTATATGTTCACTAATGATTCATTTATATTAAGTTTCATTGCAAAAACAGACATCTATCAAAACACCGCAACGGATTTTATGGATCACCCTTCTTCGTTGCGCCCGGCAAAGCTCATAGCATTATTTGCCGCAAGGGACGGTACGGATTCTATGTCCTGGGGCTCTTTAGTCATATCCGAATGACGTTGCTGAGTTTTTTATATTATTACATTAAGCCACTCAGCTGTTTCAAGTCAGAAGCACAGGTTAGCTGAAAATTATTCAAAATTGGTGTGCTGGAAATGAGCTCAGTTTATGATATTCTGAATAAAAAACGACAAAGTCACTGAAATGAATACGACTAAGGAAGCAATGCTTGGCAAAATTTGTGATAAGAAAAGATGGCATTCAAGTCAAACCAAACAACTAAGGATCTTTCTTGTTAGTAGGCTCTCTTTAATGATCGGTCTGCAGTCAGAAGCAGTGTAAAAAACCCATTATTAATACATTGGTAATGTATCCTAGAAGAGTACTTTGAATCTACTGTTACGATAGGGGCAATCGATATACCTACACTTCTGCAAAACAATAGCTTTAATCCTTTTTTTTGCAATTGCCGGAGAATTATAATACCATCAACTCCGATTCTGTTGTCAGCACTTAAATATTTTATTGGTGCTATGAAATAAGGATGCCAACGAAAATTGAAATATGAAAACCAATTCACTATTACGCATCTAATGTTTCCACGCAAGTCCACAGCTAAGTCATTGCCAGTGTCGAATACAATGCATTCCTACTAAAATCGGAATCCATGACGCTACAACCTCTTGTTACCGACTCATCTTTTGTTCTTATTTTGAATGAGTACTAACAAATTTCCAAATTTCCGCCATTGCCATATCAAAGTCTTTTCACTTTGAACCTTACCAACAATACATCATAGAAGCATACCAACTTTAAAATTTTAGTTCTTCTCATCAAATACAGCCCCCCATGACGCAACAATAGCCCGTCAATACGAAATAACTCCACAAAGAACCTTTTTGCCTCCTCTGAAATGTAGAATTCAGTCTATAGCTGAATCACACATCCTTTTCGCAGCAATGACGATGATAATGATGATGATTTTGACGATAACGATGATGTTGATTATGAAGAACACTTCATCTTTCTCAAACCTTTCACAGTCTCGACAAAGACAAGTCTTTGTGTATATGAGTAAACAGCTTCATTGAACTCCATTGTATGTGCCAGTAGCATGGCGATGGCGATGGCGGCGCGGTGATGTAGCTCTACAATAAAAATCAATCATGCATTCCAAAATGGGTATCTGGAACAGCATTCAATAATCTCAGTTACTGGTGCGAGCCTGCGAGTGGCGCAAAAAGACCACCTACAATCCAATTCTCCCTACTAAACTGTTTATTCGGACTTCGGAGGATAAACAAAATCACCACATGTGTGTCTGTGCTGGTAGTATCAATACATACGCATTTAATTTCAGTTCGGTGATTGAGTGACCCATTTGGCTTTTGTTTTTTCCATCTACCTACTAAACCTGAAAGAAATTTCACAACTAGTGTCTAGATTTATCTGCAAACACCGCAAAAAGTGTGCTAGCCCAACTCGTGGTCGTGGGTATGGTGAATATCAGAACTCTGTAGTCTGTGCCATGCGCTTTCGCACGACTTAGTATATTATTTTTTCCACTAGATGGCGAATGCTTCTGATGAAATACAATCCGAAACAAAATGCCTCGCTCCGGGCTCCGAGCTCCGGGGTTCAACAGTGTGAATTGAATCTTCAATTACAAATTTCGTTTCGCCAGAAGGTCGCTATCGTTACCGCAACAATAGTCTCATTGGGATATCTACAGGAGCCCTTGAGATACTCCATTTGCGAGAAATTTATTTAGTCTCATTTGGACGTGGCGCTGTGTCTTTACATTGCTGGAAACCCAGCTGAAACGACCATTCGACATCACCACGGTTGTCAGAAACGGCCGGAACGAAGATGGAAATGAGTTGTTATTTTGGAATTTATTACGGAATATGAAGTGTTAATGGAAAACGCCCACGACGACAGGAAGTCTTCTCTAGGGAAGCAGATTACTTTCGTTTATAATCTGCAATGCGGTACGGACTTTGCCCAATAATTGAGCGGGGAGAGCCAGGGCGACTATTTCAATGCTCTTTCACTTCGGGTTCGGACAAATTATGTTCTTATATAAAAAGGCTTCGCTTTTGTAGGACTATTCTTTACGGCATGGTAATTTGACCCAAACTAGGAGGAGTAAGGTCAGGGTACTGCATGAAATCTTTTCCAAGAATTTACATCCCGCATCGCAGTGATGGAGACCAGACATTAGGGACTAGGATAAAAACAAGAATGGGCTTGGATAAAGATTCGCATTCATCTCTTTCCGTGCGACGACAATAATGATGTCGACGAAAGAAATTCAAAAAATAAATAAAGAATAAAACCATTGGAAGGAATTTAATTAGAAGTGAAAAATTGTATCTCAATTAGGTAGATCGTGTTCAGTTTGTTGGGAAAATAAAAGTTTTTTTGTGAAGAAACTTTCGAAAGTTTTTCCAAATCTGAATTAATTCTTTAGCCGCGTAGTATGGGACAGGGACAGGGTTGCTCTCTGTCTGGAGTGAATTCTAAAGCATCGGTGTGGTTGTCCTGTAGTTGTTTTGGAATCACTTTTGTAGAAGAGTTTTTAAGTGAATGCAAATCCAGAAGGAATAAGTTTGATGGTGGCGCTCTATCTATACCTACACCTAGATTTGCATAGGTAGCGGAAGGAATAATGAAATCCATACGATTTGGGTACCTATGAATCTTTTGAACAAAATTTTGAATGTTGAGAAATGGATTTTTGCATTTGCATGTGGTGCGTCGTTGCTGAGTCGGTCGTTTAGTTGTCTTCTGAGGAAAGTCTTTTGTAAATACATGTAAATTGGAAAAGATATGGTTGAGTGATTTTCTAATTAAAAATTAGACTTTGGTTTTGGAATGAAACGAAAAACGATGTAGTGGCTAGTACGGGGCTTTCAGCAAGAGAGTATTTTTAAGGGGTCGTTAAATATAACATCACTAAATGGTCCATGGCTTCCTTAAATTAGTAGTCTTTCATTCCGGAAGTGGGATTGGTTTACAACTTTGTGATTTTGCAAACGTCATTATCAGTTTACTTGGGTAGAATGGTTGGGATAAGGATGTAAGGAACATATGTATTTCGATAACTCATTAGCAGATAGAGTCTTACAAAATGTAGCAGCTCTTAGAAAGCGTGCAGACGGCAGCAGCTCTGTTTAAATAATTTCCAAAAGCCGGAACACAGATGGAAAGTTAGATTTCAATCAATTACAGAGTTTATTTGAAATTGGTAATGATGTAGGGTCATGGCACCAGTTTTCGAACACTTTTGCCACTTCAAAGATTGGATGATCAATAAAAAATATTTGCCTTTGACTCAAAATAATACTGTTAATTTATTTTGTTAGCAAAACCCAAATACTTTTGTGTCCGGTAGCAATTTTTATCACTATTAGCATCAAAAAATTAAAAAATGGGAAAAACTGAAAAATATATGTTTTCTCCTATTTTCGAACACGAATTGCCTAGAGCCGAACAAAAAGTTTCCTATTTTCGAACACTGAGATTGTATTTGATTTTTCATATGTTAAGATATAAAATCGAAAATTTAAGAAATTTAGATTTGAAATGGAATGATTTCCGTTGTATTTATTTCACTTAAAATAAAATAAAATTAATCTCAGTAGATAATAAAAAAAAACATTTTTCTACTCCTTTATTCGTTGCTTGTTTGCCATAAAATTTTTCCATTTAATTGAAGATATGGACATTAGGGTGGTCCTCATTTTACTTTTTTGCGAAAATTTAGTGCGACCCCCCCTAAATCGGTTCTAAAAAAATGAAAAAAAAATTCCTTAATTTTTCATATTTTTATCTCTAACCCTTCCTGGCCCTATTTTGGTAAGAAGTTTTTTTTTTTTGAATTTATGCTATAAAAACACTATATCAGCTGTCATTTTTGAACTAATGAACAGAAAGACTTCGAATTAGGCTCAAATGAAGTGTCTCTGAACACTCTACAGCCGCGTGAATGTTTGATAATATTAAGATCATTTATTTATCTGTGGTTAATAAACAAAAAGGCTGATTTCTTATTTCGCTCAATCCACGAAAAGTAAGCAACCTAACATTAAATTAGATTTTTTTTATTTATCATTTCATTTGTTATTAACAGTAACTCGAAAAACAATTTTTTTATAACAGCTGCCATTTTTGAACGGATGATCGCAAAAACTTCTAATTGGGATCAAATCCAGCGTCTTTGAAAACTCTACAGCTGCTCCACGCACGCAGAAAAAACTTCGATCATTTTTTTAAACTTTATTATTTATAAACAAAGAGGCAGATTTTTTATTCCGTTCAATACGCGAAAAGTAAGCAACATTTCGGCATGCATTATTTTTTTTATGAAAAAACTTCTTAATGAAATAGGGTCGGAAGGGCTAGGAATAAAAATTTGAGAAAATTAGGGCCTTTTTTTCCTGACTGAAAACCAACCAATGGGGGCGTCCCCAATTTTTTTTCCTAAGGACCACCCTAATGGACATAGGTCCACTATCTTTGGCTTCTATTGAGATGTCTTTCTTGTCTTTTATTGCATCCGGACATTTAAAAACTTTTTAAAGCTCGAAGATGGACTGCAATTTAAATTTTTTTTAGCTTTGACTCGTTAAATTAGTAGTGTTTGAAGTGGTTATTCTATTTAATCGAGTCTGTATTGTTTTCAACGGTTAATATAAGGTTTGCGTCATCAAGCATTTGTCCGCTTAGGCAATCGCCACTTCCTTATCTTCTAATATTTGCTCCACGCCCATAGGGCACCTTTCAAATTCCAATGCATCAGGAACTTAAAGAGGTTCAAGACTGATTTTGAATAAACGTTCATAATCAAACACCTTAGTGGTAAGTACATTTGGACAACAAAACTTTATAGTTACTGCTAAATTATTTTCATCGGTTTTAACCAATTTTTCCAAATTAATAGGAATAATAAGAGATTAAGATTTATTCTCAAAACTTCTCTCAATATCACAAGCAATTCCTTTAATATAATAAAAACCACAGGTTCAAGTACTATTTGCTTTTATTTGCTTTTTAACTGAAGTTTCCAACATGTGCGCTGCAAGTTTTTTTTACTGTTACCAAGCGTCGAACCGCACGCACTGGCAAACAAAATTTTTATAAGATCCTGTGCTGTATTTGTAGTAGTGAGCATTTGCGGAAAGTGAAAAGGGAATATAAGGGCACACATATATAGTTTTTTCAAGGTTGAAACACCAAAAACAACGAAAATATAGGCATTTTCGTTTAAAGTGTTCGAAAACTGGGGATGTTCGGAAATAGGTGCCACTACCCTACTTGGTTTCTACTACACAGAAGTTTTAAGAAATTTAAACAAAGTTGCTTCTAGTGTAAGAAGTCGACAAGCCAATTTATTTTGAACTAATGTTGTATCGAAATGAAAAGTTTTGATACAACATTAGTTCAAAACAAATAAAAAAACTGTTAAAAATGAGTTAATTAAAAAACACAACAGAATTCAGCAAAGAACAATTTTATTTTTACTATAGCAAAATCCATAATTGTTTTGAATTAAACCATTGACATAACATATTTTCTTTTACTTGCTCTCTCGTTGAGTTGCGCAAACTGCCGTCCTGAACCGATTCAACCGTTCAGGATTCACATCTCACACAAACACCTTTGTTCGTTGAATCCTCCTTCATTAGAATATCTTACATAAACTATAAGTACAATTTTAACAACTTGACGGAAATGGTATCTCATTGGGTCCATTGTATTTCTCAAGACATGGGGAAGAAATGGAATAAGAACAGAAACAAGGGGGTGTATGGTGTTCAATGTTATTTAGCAAACTTAAAAAATCTTCCAGTTCGGCAAGCTGACGAAGTGTTGTTTTTTTCATGATGAACAAAATAATAATAAAAAAAATCATTAAAGAGGATATGTCTCAAAAATCTATACATTTTAGGATTTGTGGGTTTCTTAATGTTATTTAATTTTGTACACAGCTTCAAATTATAATTTTTTGCGTTAGAAAAAAAATTGCACGTTTTTGCAAAAAAAATGACCTGAAAAACTAAACTCGGGTAGAAAATTTTTAACACCATTTAAAAATGGCAACAATAAAACTATGCCAACCAAATTTAAATACAGTCTTAAGGGTTATTATTACTACTAAAAATAAAGTTCAAAACAAGGCCTCTATCATCAGTACTCACAGAGAAATCGAACGTAACATGGGTCAGGGTACACCAAAGTTAGCCTTTTTTAGATCGTCAAAAAGTGATGTCAAAGTTGAAAAACGAACTTTTGCATAAGACAATTTTTTCTTAGAATATGACCAAGAATCACTTTTCAAAGTATGGAACACGAATTAGGGGACACCTTGTAAAATCATGATACATGCAACATGCTTGATGAAAAAAAGTTTTCACTCAGCAGTAAGATGGCACATTTTGTTCATTGCATTACATTGTGTTTCAGGGCCTTATAGCGGCCACCTTTATCAGATGTAGTTAGAAGGAGACCTAAGATATGGATGCTTTTAGGTTTGCAGCTTATGCTCATTTATTGACATTATGTGGTTATGGTAGTCTTTGAATTTTGCAAATGATTTAAATATGGGATGGCTACACTTATGATGGCAACCTGGCCAAATAAGGTCCGCATCCCGGGAGCAGCCTTAATGGGGCAGTTCAAACTTAACAATTAGTTTGACAAGATTCGGTCTCGCTAGTCGGATGTTTTTTGTTTTCAGGCTTATCAGATTTTTATTCAGATTTTATTCCAAAACAAAACTGACGAAAATATTTGAAAGCTCTGCTCAAACAATTCACCCAAACGGTAATTTGAAGGTTCAAATTATCCATCATTGGTTGTTCAGACCAAAGTCTGTCAAAATAAGTGTACAGTGATCACAGTAATTCGTTTTAGAGCCATCTGAAGAGGGACCAATAACTTAATTGACCTTTCAGCCATTCTGGACTTATTCGGATCAATACTATGTAACTCCGACTACCCTACCCCCACCAACCTAGGACGAAGTTGGTGGTGGTATGTATTCAAAAGAACCAAGGATAAGTCTACAATTCTGCCGTCAGAACCACTGTAGCGTGTTCCAACCGAATATCTTTGGGTTCAAAGAGGTCGTATCATGTGTCAGAGAGAATTTGGTATCTTCGATAAATATTCTATTTTCTGAAAATATTTCAACAAACTCTATAACCACGTTGATCGTAACTTGTGGAGAACACAGAACAGCTTGAAATACATACCAGGTAGCTCCGTAAAACCGCCATAAATATGGAAATTCCATCCCAATGGCACCTAACAGAACGGCATCTTTATCGCTTCGTGCAAACGGCTGAGAACAACTATCAGAAACGGAAGATGATTCTTTGATCTTTGGCTCAGAAAAAACATAAAATTGTGTGATGCTTAGCACCGTTCTTAAAAAAAAATATGTATTCAGATCAAGACCTAGTGCTACTCGTGGCATGATGGCTAGCATGTCCCAACGTTTCACGAGTATCGCCTTTCGTGAAGAAATGCCAAGATTTCCGAAAGTAAATTCCTTGCCTTGAAAAGCTTTTTTTCGATTAGCCGTTTGGAAACTGCAGAAAATTGTAGGTGGCCTTCATTCCCTTACAAGGCACTGATTGTGAATATGCGCTAGGCCCCGGAGACTTCTCGCTCCGTTGCCCCATCTGATTTATTTAATTATAAGGCTGTACCAAGACATGAGGACAGCTGGAAGAGTTTGAATTGCGAGACTGCAATGGCCTGGACGAAATGAGCGAGTATGGAAACACAAGCTTCGGTTCGATTGAGCCCTCATTGCGTAATCAGACGATTTAGTTTCAACAACAAAATACTTGAACCATTCAAAGATGGCTTTATCTGCTTTTTAAATAAATTTATGATTAAAATAATTTCTTTTTTGGAAACTGCGGGATGCACAGAATAAACAAGACAGAAATTTGAATCGCCATATTTATAAATACTATGGCGATAATCAAACAATACGAATATTCGCTGATTGTATCAACTTTTTCTCAAACTTTTAAACCAGACGGCAGTTAAATTTCAAGAAGCAAACTTTTCGATATTATAAACGATAGATGATGCTCATCTTAAAAGGTACACCACGAGGTCCACCTACTCTTGTAAAGAACACTTAAGGGAGATTGCAAAAGTGATAGACCTTTTATTTGCTATCCCAAGGCACAGGAAATAGATCTGATTCATACCGAAGTCCGCCCATCTAGTTTTGTTTACAATTTGGAGCAGTGCAGCTGAACTTGTAATTTAATACATGAAATTATAAGCGTTGTGAATAAGCAGTAAGTAAACATTTGGGCGCAACCAAGTTTGAAATTGACTAATATCTGTGCATTTTTTTTAACCATTTCGTTGAGAAGTGGGAAGGAAGTAGATTTCTTTGAGGGATCCGGCAGCTATGTGAGGAAGCGGTTTTAATGGGGCATACAGCGCGCCAAATTTTTCAAATAATTTTATACTGTTTTCAACCTGTGATTGGTCAGAAGTTCCACTTTTCCTTGGATAGGTACGTGATTTCTGACTATTCAGAGGCAGAAAAAAGTTAGATTTAATGAAAAGCTGAAGTTTGATGAATGCCCCCAATGGCAGTATAACCTTTGAACGACACATTCATTAATTAGCGAAGGTACTCAGAGTACATAGCATTTCAGTACTTAAACGGTCCTCCGAAGTTGGAAGTATCCACCCAAATTTTCTTCTAAGAGTGCGAATAGTTTAACTTATTGAGATAATTTCATCAACAGTCAATTTAAAGTGTCTATTATAGACTGCCTTAACTTAATATACATGCACATGCACATGCACACACTTAAACTTTTACTCACTATCTACTCACTAGACACAAATATATATGTACTTCTTTTGTCATATATGAACAGTTCCAAGCATCCAGAGTCCAGTATGCAATAAGTCTATTGAAACCGATGCAATATGAGTCCAGTGTGCAGTGTACAAATTGTATATGCATAGAGAAAGACGATTCTTATAAATAAAACTAAAGTTTCAGTCTAAATCTATTTAGTTTTGAGGTTTGTCTTCCTTAATTTGAATTTGAGTTTGAACAATTTGCTCGTGTGCGTGTGTTTGTGCACTATTACACCTTTGCTATGAGTGATTATTTCAATTGTTTAATTGACGTCAAGTGATTCCAACTAAAAGTTGCGGTTTCTGTTTGAATTTAAATTTGTCTTATTTTTGCATGATGTGGTTTGTTTAATTTAAGCAGTCAAATGGTGGTAAAGAAGTTCTCTCCTTCACTTATACCATATTCTTGACCACACATAAAGAGTATAATTACAAAATATGTCTGTGAAATGCTGGATGTATTTCAATGGACCACTTGAATTCAAAACAATAAAAGAGAAAGGAAACTCACTCCATTGCGTCTAATGCGATTTTCAAAGATACTTTGGAGAGTAGTATCGAAGCTTGAATTTCGCGTTAAAAGTCTGATCTTTGATGGATTTAACTTTTGAATAAAGTGGACACCAACTCCTTGTCTTTCTGATTGATTACTTTGCAAAGTGTAATCAACCATTCGTTTTCAATTGCCTTAATGTATATAAGATTGTTTGTAAAGGATAACCCTTTCAATATTAAACAAATTGGGTGGAATGAAAATGGTATACAAAAATTAAATGAAAATTTTATATTCATGGCTACTGAAAAGGATTCAAGTGTACAGGGTATACAAATTTTATGAATTAGTTTATAACTTACTTACTTAGTAGTGTAAAATAAGGTGAGATTGATTCAATAACAACTACGAACTGAACGTCAAGGCGACAGAGCGAAAAAATTGGAGCATAATGAAAAACTGTGAAGCAGAGTGGGGATGCTCAGGTTTCAATTTTTTTTGTAGATTTTGGCAAAGTAAATTTTTGTAGTTAAAAAAAAAGTAAAAGTTGTTTTTATCAATTTCAGTCCTGAAAATCGGCAAAACTGGTAAACTAGGTGCTCGCAATCAAATCCTAAGTATAACTGTACGGTATCTATTCCTAATACGTTTAAACCAAAAAAAAAAACGTTCACTTTATGACTTTTTAAGCTTTCTGCTAGCCTGTAATGTAGGGGACTGTTGTTCGATTAGGAACTCAATGCTTCAAATTCAAGTCTTACAAAAATAAGTAACTAAGTAGGGTGGTGCATCAGGGTGGGAAGCCTTGAGTGTTTCTCTGAACCATACTTTGTAAGAGAGAGGTATCTAACCCGTTTGTTTTTCAAAACAAACGGGTTAGATACCACATTTCCGATGTCGTAAGGGAATGCATTTGATCCATGAGTAAGACTTGAAAAAGATTTTGGGAAGTCGTCTGAGGTGGTTCTCGCATTCCACAAGTACAATAACATAAAGACTCTGGTTGATAATTTAATTTTGAAATCATCTTAAAATGAGCAGTCTATTGATTTGTTACATGCAAAACCATGCTCTTATAACTTCAACAACTTCCAGATAGCAACCTTCTTCTGTTTCAGCTTTCCATTTGTTTGGAGGAAAACCAGAAGACGCTGCCACGATAAAGGGCCTATGTTTCCAACTCGGACAATGTCTGCGCCGAGTGCTTGTAGCCTTATACGAGATAATGCGAACATTCACTGAGGAAGTGCTCCGCGGTGTTTACATCTTCTCCACAGAGTGTGGTATCACTTGAGCCTATCACGTTCAAATGCTTGGAAGAAGAGAGGTGTCCCGTGGCAACGCTAATAAGCTTTCTACAGTCTTTTCTGCTGCGCAATAGAAAAAATGTTGTAGTTTTCTTATTAACTTTGGGGAGCATCTGTCGTCATCCAACGAAAGTATGTCGGTTGTGCTCTTGACAGATCCAATTGCTGATTAAAACCCTTTTTGAGGATCCCTACGTATGTTCACCGACGATCTCATTTCAATGAATGCCGTGATGGCCTGGTGCTTAAACGAGACTCGAAGAATTTTGTCTTCCGACCGCATTCAAAGAGGTTTTGCATTCCTGGATTACTCTCGAAGTTGTTAAAGAGTTAAGAAGCTCCTTAAACACAACTTGATTTTCGCTGCAAACACAAACACTTCTTCCAGTCCAATCATTCTTCAAAGCTTAGCTAATGATCAGTTTCTGGATAGCCTACGACTCCTTTTGGAACACGGGCGCGTCGTGCCTTCACAAAGCTTCCGGCGTCAGATCCATCATCGATTTTTGAACCATCCTTGAAGATACGACAGGAATCCTTTCTTTGTTCGAATTCTTCAGTAAACCAGTCCTGAACCGATGGAGAGTTGACTGTCTACTTTTGACGCCGTTTGAGCCTTAGGATCATCGTGTCGGACGGCATATCCATTCGACAAAAGCTGTTTGCGAGTTCCTCAAAACTCCAGTGTAAATTGTGCAAGAGACCACATCTCTTGTCTTGTCATAAGAGTACATCCCAGGAAAAAACTATCTTCCGTTTGTTTTAACTTTTTACTAACAACCAAAACGTTCTGGCTGTTCGATTCGTTCGATTCGAAAAAATCTGCTTTTTTCTTTTGGAGCATTCATTATTTATACTTGTGTTCAATAAGCACGTCCAAGAAAAGATTGTTCTATCAAAAAAGTCAATTTTGGTTATTGGATGAGCTAACCATTTTGATCATAAAGCTGATTCTCCAAAACTTTTTTTGACTGCACAACTGCAATATGGAAATCATTCCCTACACCTTAGGTTAGGTTAGATTAAATGGCGTATACCCTTGTTACTATCGGTTGGATCTCAGGGAACCTTTGGGCTCCCCTGGATAACGGAAGATGAGAAGGTGGGTATAGGAGCTGAGAAGTAGTGCGGATTGTGCTAATGATAAGACTGTTGGGGCTGGTAAACCTCACTAAAATATTTGGAGTACTGAACGAACTTTGGGACTCACTGGAAAGTTAGAGATCTGGCGAAGAGTTGGTCAAAGAAGTATTCCCCAAGGGCTTTCTTCGTAGTGTAGGCGAAGATTGTGAAGCTCTGTGAGAGCCCATGAAGTGGAAATACTTATTCGTTGTGTCATCCTCTACATAAGTATAGGATGTGCCAATTCTCTTTATGTGAATACCCAACGAGTTGTGACCAGTGAGGATCAAATGAGACACACAAGGCCTCCTTAAATGAAATAATTGCTGTGTATTCATTTTAAAAATATCTGAACATAGTTTCCTGTAAGCTCGGCGAGTTTTTCTAGGCGAACACTTTTCATTGGCTGTTCGAACAAAGTTTCGTTGGTTTCTGCATATTTCTTGCTCTATTGCTTGAGAGCAGACGTGTTGATTTTGCTGGATTCGAGTGGGGACCCGATTTTGTCCAGTTACGTCACGGTGTCCTGGAAGCCAAATTAATGGAAAGGTGTTCATTGCGCTGAGCAGTCTTAAGTTAGACAACAGCTTTCTACGAATTTGGACTTTGCGACCATACATTGGATATTTGTTATGACCGGTTGTCCACGAAGATGTCGATGGTTTTGTTGATGAATTACTGGCGGATACATTATTTGCCTTTATAACCTGTTTTCCTTCCAATATTCCTTTGCAGGCTTAAATCATTAGTTGGCATAGTCTGTTTGAATGTCAATATCGGTATGGTCCATTATAGTTTTCTGGCCTGATAGGTATGATTTCAAATCATTGCATTGTTTGAACAGCAATGCGCTTACACGATGCAGATATTTTTCTTTAGAGAGGAATCTTAAGCAAATCGGAAGCTCGTGTTCTGAGGAAACATGATTTGAACGATGAGTGACTAGAAATTTATCTTAAGTTTCCTTCCAAACATATAATGGAAATGCGACTTTATAAAAACAAGAAAACTTTGAAATTTGTGACTTGTGTGCAACCTTATTCATACATACCTACTAATGTTTTCTACTTGTTACAAGTCCTTACAATTAAACCATCTGCGTTCAATGCTAAAGCAACACTATCCATTAAATTAAAACCGTCAAAACACTACTAAGATTTAAACTTATCAAGTAATCCGGTATCCGGCTGACCCATGAGTCGAATGAATCCGATAGTACGCTTCATTTATTTTGCTACAAATTGGATACCTCGAATGAAATCTAAGTTCCGATCAGAACGAACTAAAGTTTCGAAACTTCATCCCAGCAAATACCTCGATAGGAGTGTTTATGATTTAAATTCAATTATCTAATGCCTTCATAGTTGTCAGTTTTAAAAGACGCACACTTCCCAGAAGACTTAAAAGATTTGCTATTTTTATTTACTTATTTGTCCAGAAGCATTCCTTCTCTCTCCTTATTTTTGATTATGTATTTAATGAAATCCATTTGCTTTAATTACTATTTATCCCAAATGTCAGTATCCATTCATTGATTAGTTAAATCAACTCAGCAAACATCCCAATATTCTTCTCTCTGCCTGCCAAATGAATCTTGTCAATCTGAGCTAGTTTCGTGAGTATAACACACAAACGACCTTTGCCTGAAACAATTTCCCAATATTAACCAACGCATTCGCATTCAAGTCACTAATTAGCTATCGCTTTAGTAGAATAGGTTTCTCTCTGTTGAATTCCAACACACTGTCTATGTCACCTCATGCCACTGCCATTGCCATTGCCACCCATCGTATTATCAAATAAACGAGCATCTAATTGGCATCAAAAGCATCTTGATTGAAGTACACCACCCCGCATGTTACCTTTCAATAGAGCACACACCCACAAATATACTAATAGTGAGCATATTAATTCCTTTCACGTTCGCTTCTCAGGATTTCCCGCACCAAACGCCTTCAAACATAATAAGTGAATATATATCGGATCCCTTTCATACAAAACCAAGGGTTTTGGTTGTATAATTCTTTGTGTTCAGAAAGAAAAAAAATGGTTTGACACATGAAAGGAGAGTCTATTTCTGCCAGCCAACAAACAGCAGGGTAACGTTTGGGCATGAACTAAATCAATTGTTGTTCAGCTGATTCATATGCCAGCACATGTGGAGCCTTGCAATTAATTACAAACTGTATAATATCTGTGTATAGGCTTCCGATGCGATGGTGAAGATTGTTGATCACGCATCTTGACGCGCCGAGCCGTCCTATTGTAATTGACTATGGGCGTACACGAAGAACATTCGAACAAAAATTGAAAGGGTGAAAATCAATTTATTATTTTCCCTAAGATGTGCTAGCGGAATCAAGAATCTTTAAGGAAAGCCCTTTGTGGAGTTAGAATTGAATGAAGACAAAAGAAGGGTGTTCGCCTGGTGCGTCACGAGGATGTATTCCAATTTCCCATTTTCTCCTTGTGTTGAGTCAGGCCTGTCGCCGGGGGAGGGCTTGGTTTGTATCAGCTCTATTCGATATTGGCAATTGGAGGTCGTTCCTTTGGCGCAGACAATAAAGTGACGATTTTGATCAAGGATCGTTGGTGGAATGCTCTGGAGCGATTCCCAAAACGTTGTCTGCGGTGGTATTCCTCTTGTATGTAAGCTGGTAGATGTTGGCATCTCTCCTGAGTTGTCCTGCGTTGCTTATGATGTTTATGGAATGTACTTTTTACTTTTTCCAAAGGGTCTGTAGAAGCTTCCATTTCGGGGTCAAGGACGTTCCGAAGTTCCCCTATAGAGAATTGTTCTCTCTCAAGAGAAAAAACACCTTTGGTAGGTATGAGTTTCAGCTATAGGCCCTATAGTTTTTCTTTGTGGATAATAAGTCCCTGTTATTGTGTTGGTTCTACTTGAGGTCTCAATTAACTCGTTCACGGGACAAAAGAATAGAATCAGTTTTCGAACGCAGACGAACTGTATCCGTTGTTAATTTTTTGCAATAAAAGCAAATCCCCGTGGTGTAGTGGCTAGAATGTCTGCCAGTTACGTGGCAGTTCGAGATTCAAATCCCAGAAACATTACAAAATTTTTCCATGGGTATCGTTCTTCGCAAGGAATTGGCAATTCCTCCGAAAGTAAAAACTAAACTGCCATAAAAAGAGCTTTCCAATTCAGCTGTTTCGAATCGGTATAAAATTTTAGGTACTTGAAATATGTAAACTCCCGTGGTTCCCCCAGCTGCGCCATCCATTTTTTATTTGTTTATTTTTAACTCACTCGTAAACCACCATCTTTGGGATCGATTCTAAACGGGACAAACTACTTTCAGGTAACAACAGTTTTGAAACAAAACCAATTTCGTTTCACTCAACTCAGAATTTACACCAAAGCTGCATCGCTTCATTTTTTGAAACTACGGCCATGAGTTAACTCAGACGGCAAGCGACTTTGCTACACAAGACACGACACACATCGACTCAAAAATACAAGGAAAGAGAAGAACTTCTTTGAACAAGGTGAACGTAATTTTTAGTTCTCTTTTCTCGTTAGAACATCTTCCAAATGGTTGCGAGTGTCTATAAGTTATACAACACCCGCATACCTCCTTGTGACACGGCAACAGGATGCGGTTTTGGTAGCACTCTAGCAACCGCCTCAGTCACAAGGGGCAATAAATTGTTTTGTGTGCCATCATTAATTTGTTCCCTCATTTACCCATTGCATTGCACGAGCATAAGGTGTGCTCCTCATATCACTTCTTTTTTAACTTAGAGATTTGTAGAGCGCAGCTACATTGATGTTGGTGGAAGCTGCAGTAAGGAAACAAAAAAGAAGAAACAGATGAATTGTCTGCAGCAATAACGACGAAGACGACAACAAAGTACACGGATGCGGTTTGCATTTCCTTGTATTGTTTTTTTGAAAAAATAAGGAAGAACTCAAAGCAGTTGGTGCTCTGCTCGGGGATACCTTCATCCTGTTATACTATGCATGATGAAGACAAGTTGCTCCTAATAATGCTTGGGTATTAAAATGACAAATTGCATTTAGACGGATAATTTCTTTGCTTCCCGTCGTCCTTTTTTGGGTTCATTTTACAAATTTTCAAATGTTGTTTTTGTTGTCGTCGACAACTCCTCGACGTACACTTCTCCTCGAATCATGGAACAAACAATTTACCTTTTGGTGGTGTCGCAGTACTCTTTTACGATGGTGGTAGCATGTGGTACTACAAAAAGGGATAAGACTCACCTGTTTTCTTTTTTTATTATTTTTCTTTTGTAAGGTGAGGAAGGTGAGTTGTTTACGGAAGTGAAAGCGCGTGTGTTGTTGATTTTCCGCGCAATAGCGCTGATGGCTTATTGATGGTTCTTTTGCATTTTTCTTCTTTTTTTTTTCTTCCTTCTTTTTTGTTATTGTTATTGTTTTCCTTTTTTTGTCAGTGATGGAGTTCGTGGCAGTGGTGGTAGTCTGGAAGTCGACTTACGTTAGCGACAGTTGTGGGTTGCCTCTGCAAGAGAAACGATTGTGAAGCTAATGAAAATAGTGGCAAAATATGGTGCAAGAACCCTGATGATGATGACGGTGTAAACGGGGTTTCCTACACCCAACGACAACAAAACAGAAGCAGGCAACTGAATTGGTGTTAGTGTGCACGGGTGTCAAAGCAATTGTTTGGCTTTTATGGCCACTTGTAAAAGAGGAGTGACAATTTATTAAATGGCATTAGCGTCGGACGAAGGGATTTGAATGAAATGGATGTAGTATCGGATACAGGAAATTTTTATGGCAGCTTTATTGTTCGGAATTTAAAAATGCGCTAGGAAATTTGAATCACATTGTAAGGCAAGTGTACTTTGGAATGAATAGGTTGCCGTTTTGATATAAATAATCGAGATCAACTGTGTGGAGCGGAGGGTACCTAATGGAATATTTTTTTTATCAAATAATTTTTTAGTGAAATGGCGAAAAAGGAAGATGAGTGTGTTTGTTACTGTTGATGATGGCCATGAGTAATGATTTTCTTTTTAATGATTGTATTTGAAAGCGTTTTAACTTTTTGACATGAGCTCCAAAAATAAGTTTGGATGGGCTAATGGGAATGAATTTCAAGAAATTGATCGGTCAAGCCGGTTGCAGGCTTTCAGAAGATGTTGACTTAAAGAGGATGTAGTTTGCGTTCAGACTTATCAGATTTGTAGTCCAACATTATGTAATCTTCTTAATTACGTAATTTATCTGCTCCGTCCAATTTCAAAATTTTCAAAAATATTTGAAAACCATCCCACAAGTTCGACATTCGGTTCGTCTGAGGACTTGCGTTATCCAACATTGATCGTTCAAACCAAAGTCTGTCCAACCATTTTTCAAGTGTGTACCTACTCCGCTAAAGAGAAAAGGGATTTTCCGAAATTTTTATTTTTCAAAACTTCCCGACATAATTTTTTTTTGCTGTAAGACAATTATAAATAGGGTGGCGCAACAGAGCGAGGAGCCTCTGGGCCTAGCGCATTTCTTACAACGATGGCTTGAGGGAATGGAGGGGACCTACAATGTTCTACCAATTCCGAATTGGTAATTGAGAAAGTGCTTTTCATGGCAATGAATTTACTAACGGAGGACTTGCCAATTCCTCGCGAAAGGCGATACACGTGAAAAAACATTTTTGCCTCTGCTGGGATTCGAACTCGAACCTCTGGGTTAGCAGGTGGACATGCTAACCATTACGCCACGGGTACCACATGTAAGACAATTACAACGATTGAAAATACACCAACCAAAGAATTCCTTGAACAAAAAAAAATTTTTTTTTTCTGAACGCAATAGAAACGCAAGCGTCGGGAGTAGCTACGCTTAGAGTGAACGATAAAAACGCATAAGGGTTATTAAGGGTTGTTAAATTTTAAGGGAAGATGTTGAATGTATATCACACCTAAAAGTAAAACTTTATTTCTAACTCAATTTGAACCATGGACAGATACACAATCGAGCAATGCGTTAAAGTTATTAAGGTTTATTATGAAAATGGGCGTTCAAATCAAAATGCATATCGTGTACTAGGAGATTTTTCGGTTAATTTAATCGTTCAAATGTGCGTATCTACAAATCGGAAAAATTTAACAAACCGTGCCTGTAGGAGATGTGAAAACACAAGTGTATGCTCAACAACTGCACCTCTTACGCTCGTCGTTGATGAAGATTATGCATAAAACTTGCATTTACACGCTTACAAGGTGCAATTGACTCAAGAACTAAAGTATCTTGACCATTTCCAGCGTCGTCAATCGCTAGAATGATGGCAAGAAATGGCAACAGTGGATGGTAATTTTTCGAAAAAAAATCATCTTCAGTGATGAGGCACATTTTCACCTCAGTGGATTCGTCAATAAGCAGAAATGCCGCACTTGGGCAAATGATAATCCAAGAGTGACTGTCAAAAAACCAATGCCACCACAAAGAGAGACTATTTGGTGCGGCTGACGCCAACATCGGGCTGCATTTTCTCCAAAATGAGGCCGGTCAGGCAGTTACTGTGAATGGTGTTCGCTATCGTGAGATGATAACGAACTAATTATTGCCCGATTGGTATTTTTGATTGCGGACGATATGTGGTTTCAACAGGACAGTGTCAAATGCCAAAATGAGTTTTTTTTAAACTGGATATGCAATATAAAGTTTTCAAAGGTGCTTTTTTCATTTTTGTTTTCAGAGTTTGCATATCTCTTACCGTTGCTGAGATAATTAGTATGCATTTTGTCGTACATCCACAAAATAATCGCCTGGCAACTCCAAAAAATTGTTTAGTCAAAATCTTCTTGTTTCAAGTAGTAACAACTCAAAACTGTTTAAAGACAAAATAAATTACTTAAAAAGCTTATTTGTTTTTATGCCAAAGGTAGACCAAGACAACTACGAAGTCTTGTTCAATTCAAAAACAAAAGACTGAAATTATCAATAATTAATTATTTAATACTGTATTTTTTACTATGTACCCATAAAGTGTTATTTATGTGACGGTTAAATGACGTTTTCGATCTCATTCACTTAATTTGTATTTCATAGTCATAGAATGCATTTTCTTTAGTTTGTAAAACAAATTTATTTTATTTATTTTTATTTATTATATTATATAATATATATTTATATTTTTTTATTTATTAATTTATGTACATTCATATCTTATGATCTGACTTTTATGTTATTGTATTTTTTTTTATTATTAATCAAGTTAATCTAATAAATAAAAAGATTAGTAAAATTTTTAACATGTAGTTAAAAAGCTTCTTACATTTCCTCAGATATACATTTCGGATGTACATTTCCATCGTCAGTGAGATTTATAAATTAAATTTAATTATTTGTCAAAAAATTTATAAAAAACAAAAATGTTTCTAAACCAAACATTTTTGTTTTTTATAAATTTTTTGACAAATAATTAAATTTAATTTATAAATCTCACTGATGATGGAAGCATTGCTTTCAAAATGTACATCTGAGGAAATATAAAAAGTGTTTTAACTGTTAAAAATTTTACAGTTCGAACAAGTGCATCTTCGAGCGTCCCTATCCCATCAAAAAGAGGAACGTTTCGATGCTAGGAAAACGATGGTCCTTCTCTCTTTTCTCTTTAGCGATCTGCTCCAAAACGGCACTTAGAGGTGGAGGTGACAAGGGTCGCAGGTGAGGTTTCTGGGCCACTCTGTTTCCTGGTTATTTATGAGCTTCTCCGAAAGTTATCAACAATTTACCCATACCCTCCTGCTTATCATTGTTTTTCATCCCCCTATCACGTACTCGGAACTCTGAGCCAGCCGTTGAGCTGTTGAACGGCGATATAAATATCGTCAAAAGATTCTTTTGAGCCCTGATAACGTTGGTAAAGTCGTCTCGAAAGCTCCAAACTCGTTACTAGGCTCCTGAAATGCTACATCCAGCCCATTCTTCAGGGGGAGCCATGAGGTGTCAGCTTCAGAAATACCCAAAACCAAGTTTAAGCTGACCCATCGATGAAGTTATGACCACGTCATCCCTTGTTCTAAAAATGCCTAATAAACCATTTAAAAGCGTTTTTTTTTACAAAATTGAAAGAGATCGAATAAGTTAACTCAGTCAGCTTAGCCTTATTATACAGAAAAATAAAAATGTAGAATATTGATCAAACAAAAGTATTCACGGCTGACAATTCCATCAGCTTTTTTTTAAGAGTGTGGTGTATGTATGAAAAGAGACGAACATTTTTTGATGGCCGCCTGCAGCGTTCTTTTATACATGTGTTCCTTTTCAAAGGTTTAGTTCCTTTTTTTCTCTTTCTATGTGATATACTTTCCTCTCATCGCGAATAAAAAAGTTTCAATCCAAAACCACAATTGAAAAGCTTTTCTCCATTGTTGAAGTCTTATGTAAAGGTGTCCTATGACACCTAATGTCTTTTTTTACTCTAAGAAGACCATCCTACCATTTTCATCTAAATCCTAAGAAGCATTCCTATGTTTTCATGGTCTTCCAATTTTTTTGGTCATACTTAAGATGCATTCAGAGCTCAGTTTACCTTCGGTTTCACCCAGCAATACTTCTATTTTCGACATGCAAACGACTGCCTATCCCACCGTATTTTTCAAACGATAACAACACCCACAGCATAGCAGCACCATAAAATTATCAACGTCTTTTTTGGCCACCCTGAGTATTTTTTTACTGGAAGTCGCTGTTTCACCATAATTTGTGGAACTCATAAAGAAAAAATGTTTTTCGAAGGCATAAACTATCGAAATATGTGAGAAAGATCACCGTAAAGTCGAGACGTGCTTCTTTTTTACTTGCGATTATAGGTACTATAAGGCAAGTCTTGCAATCGTGCAGAAAAAAAATTTTGAGATAACAATTAAATATGACATTACGATGATAGAGAATACGAAAAAAGTGGGTCCTGCAATTCTGTCTGTCTGTCTGTCTGTCTGTCTGTCTGTCTGTGTGTCTGTCTGTCTGTCTGTCTGTATATGGATCTACAGCCTGAACTAATAGACCGATTTTCTTCAAAACTTGCAGTTAGGGTCTGTGGAGCATACTACAGAGGGGTTTTTGGAATTGAGTCTCTAGGTCTTGAAATAACGGTACCTACCATACAACCGATATGATAATACTTATTTTTCTCGAAAACGGCTCCAACGATTTCGATAAAATTTTGTGTGATGGATTAATTTTAGATTGTCTTTCTTCTGATGTAAAAAAAAATTTTGGAAAAAGGTTAAAAACGGTACCTCCCATAGTACCGTTTTTTTTCAAAACCGACTTTCTCGATAATGGCTTACACGATCTTGACGAAATTTTGGATTTAAGAAGTCGTATACTGTTAAAGAAAGACTGCATATCAATATTTAAAAAAAATTAGTTTTGGAAATTTTTATAAATTTTTTTAAAAAATTTTGATTTTTGAAAGTAATTTCGAAACTATAACTTTGATTTTTTTCAAATTTTTTGTCAAAATAACTCCTATTAAGATCTAAAACTTTGCAAGCTCGACTTTTAAAAAACGGTTTTAAAAAAAAAGTGAAAAATAAAAAACCGTTTTTTGGAAAAACCGCTCCAACGATTTTGATTAAATTTTCATCATTAATTTGTATTAGCGATTGCGAAAGAATGGCGTTTTTAGATTTTTGCTTGAAACCTTTGGAATATTTAATTTAATTTTTTCATTATTTTGCGTGATTTAATTCAATTTCCATAATTAATGTGTAGTTGGCAACCCTGTACCACAAAATATATTATGAAGAGCGAATACCAAAGCCTTTAACTCAGCCTTTAGATTTTGATATCGTATTTAGAACACAATCGCAAGTTCGTGCGACCCAGTCGTGCCCATTTTTTTTTAATGTCAACGAAACTGTCCAGAAATTTTTCTACTCATTTGGTAATCTTGATCGCAAAATTTTGACAGCGCTAGAATACTGTGCAAAGTTTTCGTTTTCTCGTTAATTCACCAGCTGAGTTGTGTGAAGATTGATGCCAGGAATTGGTACTCACCTAGTTTTTTTGGAACGCTAGAACGTTACGCATATACAACCATGAGAAAATTCAAGATTAAAGCCATTGCGCGAAAAGCTTTTTTGAGTCCCGTGTCCATGTTCTATCACAGTTGAATAGATGGTCGGTAGTGGAATGAAGGTGAATAGATGTTAATAGCGAGAGGGAGTGAGAAAATCATGAAAATGGACACCTTGTGAGCAAGGCCGTCTTTACCCTTTTGGGGGCCCTGGGTACTTTTTGAAAATGGGGCCCCTACATGATTATATAAAAACGTTATGTTGTGTAATAAAGGTATGCTGAAATAATCACACAACTTTGAATTAATAATTATTCTTTTAATGAATAATATTTTTTTTATTCAATATGAATATAAATAACTATTGCAGCGTGTTTATGTGTTGGTGTTTTTCATTGTAATTCTCTTAAAAATAACTTCTCTGTTGTCCATCAAAACATACAAAGCCTACGATCAAATTTTGATTTGCTTGTTGCGCAGTTAGAATCATTTAAAAACAGACCCAATTTAATTTTTCTCACTGAAATTTGGATATTCGACTATGAAAAAGATTTCTTCTCTATACCTGGCTATAAATTTTATGCTAATTGTAACAATTCTTATGCTGCTGGCGGGGTTGCTGTATTTGTTAGTGAGAATTTGTCTTGTGAGTATTGTTCTATTTCTCTTGTGTGCTCCGATTTTCTTAAAATAGCTTGTTCAGTTAATTCAAAGAAACTTGTCTTTTGGTGTTTTTATAGATTTCATTTTAAAAGTAAGGATGCATTTACTCAGGAATTATCTTCTCTTCTTCTCGATGAAAATTGTGGTAATTTATTCATCTTGGGTGATATGAACATTGACTTGCTAAGTGAATGTTGTGATACGGGCAATTATAAATCTGTTATGTCTTCCAATGGGTTAGAATCCTGCATTAACAAACCAACTCGAATTACTGAATGATCCGAAACTTGTATTGATCATATCTATGTCAGACTGGATCGAACAAATGCGTTATCATTAGTCAGTTCTATAGCGGATTTAAAAATCTCTGATCACTGTATGACATGTCTCTCCTTCCATGAAAAAGTAGATCAGCCGTCTCATAAGGACATCCCTTCAGCACCCAAGGGTAATATCAATTTTATGAGGTTGAATGAGCTCCTACTTCTAGAAAATTGGTTTGAAGTTTATTGTGAGGAAAACCCTTCCGACGCCTTTAATAAGTTTCTCAATATTTTAAATTTTTATATTGATATGTGCTCAGAACCGTCAATCAGTAGACATTCGAAATTAAAAAGACTTAAACCTTGGATTACACTAGATCTCGTTAGAAGAATTGAGGAGAAGAATAAACTGCGCGTAAAATCCAAAAAACATCCACACAATATTGCCTTAAGAAATAGGTATGAAAAATTATGCGATGAAGTTGAGAGAGAGGTACTTGTGTGCAAAGACATATTTTATATAAACAAATTTAACAGAGCTAAAGGGGACTTAAAAAAAGAATGGGCAGTTATCAATGAACTTTTTAACAAAGATGTGTCCTCGTCATCTCCGTCATGTTTAAATTTAAACAATAAAGTTATTGTAGGTTCGGCAAATGTTGCTAATACTTTTAATAGCTTTTTTACGAATGTTGCGTCAAAAACTTTAAGAGATTCTGGTCTAATGCCGGATGTATCAATTGATAAATGCATCTACTTGGAAAGCGAGCGTGTAGACAGGAGCTTTTTTTATGATCCGATTTCATCCTTTGAACTTTTTCAGCAAATTATGGCATTAGACAATTCAAACTCGTCTACCAGCAACAGTTTATCAAATTACTTTTTAAAACAAATTGCTAATAATATTTCTTTCGTTCTGGCTCATATCTTCAACAAAAGCATTTTCAATGGAGTTTTTCCTGACTGTCTTAAAATGGCAGAGGTCATTCCCATATTTAAGAAAGGTGATCGGAAAGAGTTGAATAATTATAGACCTATCTCTTTGCTATCTGTCTTTTCCAAAATCTTTGAAAAGCTATTGAAAAAAAGAATAATTTGTTTTCTGGATAAATATTCCTTCTTCAGTGGAAGTCAATATGGCTTCAGGGCTAATAAATCTACAGAGGATGCTCTTCTGAGCTTTTGTTCTGAAGTCTTTGATAGTCTTAATAAAAAGAAATTTACTGCTTCTCTGTTCGTTGATGTAACGAAGGCTTTCGATACTGTTAATCACAGTATTCTACTATTGAAGTTAAAAAAAGTTGGTTTCAGGGGTTTCATGCTTAAGTGGTTTGGTTCATATCTTGAAAATAGAAAACAACGAGTAAGAGTCGAAGGTGTTTTTAGTGAATGGCTTGACATAGACACTGGTGTGCCTCAAGGCTCTGTCCTTGGGCCGCTTTTATTTTTAATTTACATCAACTCCCTTTTTTCTCAACCTCTAAAAGGTAGTACTATTGGTTTTGCAGATGACACAGCTTGCGTTTACTCCGCTTCATCCTTGTTAGATTTAATAGCTGATATCAATCATGATTTGGAAATTTTAAGACACTGGTTTGTTACTCATAAACTTGTGCTCAGTGAAAAGACTAAAATTATGACCTTCAACCATCTTAATCTTCACTTACCAAAGCTTATATTTCATAGTTGTGAATGTAATAGCATATTTATAAGCTCGAGAACATGCCATTCAAGACTATGCAGTACGTCTTTCAATGAAAATTCAAGTTGTTCCACAAAATGCTTTGTTATTCAAGTTGTCGATGAATTCAAATATCTTGGCCTTTTAATTGATAGTAAAATGAATTGGTATTCACATACGAAAATTCTTAAAAATTATATGTTAAAATCTACTTATATGTTCTACCATCTCAGAAAATTTTGTACTGAAAACCTTTTAAATATATTTTATTATGGTCTTGTTCAATCCTAACTGCAGTATGGAATAGTTTGTTGGGGTGGCACATTTAACTGTAACATTTAACCTTTGCTTGTGTCCCAAAAACATATCTTACGAATTATCTATAAAAAGAGAAGACGAGAGCATAGTTTTCCAATTTTCTTCGCTTCAAATATACTTCCCGTAAAGCATCTTTACTTTTTCAAAGTTTTAAAAGTATTTTTTCTAGGAGTGGTAATCTGTTGAATCAGGGCTCGTCAATTTACAGCCTTCGTAGTAATGAAAGACGTCTGGCTATTATTCCTAATTACAATACTCACAAGTTCCTAAACTTCTTCACTTCAGTAGCACCTAGGCTTTTTAACAAGTTACCTTCAAATATTCGAAATATCCAAAATTCTTTTTACTTTTTACGAGAAATCAAAAAGTGGCTGTTTAATTTTGATTTTGATCAAGCTAACAACATTCTTAGATTGGTTGTGTAGAATCTTAATGACGTGACAATTCTAAACTTACCCAACATACTTAAACTCTCTTGGAATATATTTTGAATTTATTAAATACTCTAATCCGGTGCATTCGCTACTAGTTTTTAACTAAAGAATGTACCTAAAATTATTTTTCATTATTATTGATTTTGAATGAACAACACTTCTAGCTTTTATCTAATTTAATGTTATCTTTTGAAATCTTACTGTATATGAAGCCAATGTTTTTCTTGTAACTGATAATAGTGAAAAATAAATAATACTACTACTACTACTACTACTACTATGTTTTAACAGAAACATTAACATAAACATAAACAATGTAAAAACAAAAACAAAATAATAAATATTTCACTTAAGTATTCAAAAATGAGCAAAATTTAAATAACGGAAAATTAAATTCAGAATGTAGTTTGAGGAATGTAGTTTAAGGAACAAAATATTAAAATGAAAAAAGATGGAAAGGGGAATTATTATTGAAAGAGAATTTTTTTTTGATTTGAGATTAGCAAAACCATTAATTATATCCTCAAAATCAATACCTTTGAGGACATCGCCTTCGATTGACATCAGCAACAAACTTGTCAATCTTTCTTGAACCATTGTTATTCTGAGATCGTTTTTTATTCTTTTTTACCACTGCAGTTGGTCACCATCATACTCAAGAAATTCTTAGTGCAAATTCAACATTTGGAAATTCATCTTCAATTTTATTTGTTTTTAAAAATTATAAAGTTCTAGAATATTTTCAGTTTTTTTCATTTTTGTGACGACTTATTTTCCAGTATTCTTTTAAATTCAGGAATTCAGCATGTAGTTCATCTCCGTTCACATCTGCAGTGTAAAATTCCGCAAAAGATTTGCAGCTTTTTTTAAATCTTCTGAATTCAGATTTTTTAATCGAAAAAAGAAAGTCAAAACGTTGGCCAATCTTCGTATACGAACCTAGTCGATGTTTCAAATGAACACTAAGAGTGTCAACAACGGGAAGAAAAGTTTCAATTTTGAACCTTAGTTTCCCAGTCAAAATAACTGAGTGGTGAGAGCCGTCAAAAAAGGTCTTCTACACCTAGTCCTTTCCGAAAGGTCCTTATGTTCGGAGTCCGTGTTTTTTTGTCTGGCTGATGAATAAAAGTTATCAAAATTGTCCCTGAGCCCAATTATGAATCCATCGATTGAACTCAGCAAATTTATTGCAACATCCTGAGTAATATTTTGTTTTTGAAGTAAAGTACTTGTTTTATTAATTTTTTTGCAATACAGAGTTCCAAAGTTCTGTTAGTATGGAAAATTCAAGCTTGGACATTTTTGCAAAGACTAAGAGCTTACTGTCTAGCCTCTCGTGCCTGTCCTAAATCGTTCGCGATAGACATTAAAGCTTCTTCAATTTCTTGATGACCATTATAAATATAAGGCGCTAAGTGCATCAGCTCGCGCTCGCGCTGACCATCTTGTTTGAGAAAGAATTTTTACATCTTGTTCCGGACCTAAATCAGCAGTCAACACACTCCATCGATGAGAAGATACCGAAAAAAAGTTATACAATTTTTGAATAATGTTAAAAACTAAAACTCTTTTCTCTTTACCTCTTTCTTTACTTTGAAGTCTTAAAAAATTGAGTGCATTTCATCTCTACACAAATGCAACGCCTACTACTACATTGTTGTTAAATGTAGTAGTAGGCAGCAAAAAAAAAAACGCACAATTAGTGAAAACAGGCAAAAATTGTTAATAGTTACCCTTTCGGCCCATCGCAACTGTCAGAAGGATACACAAGAGTTTTTCCCATCACAACACCATGGTCGTAAGATACACGAAAGGATGTATTTTCTGATTGGATTTTTAAAAGCACCCTGAAACGAACACAAGTGTGTGTATGGGTTCGTTGTCTTGATCTTTACTTGGTTGACCAGATTTTCTTTTTTTTGTTTTAATTTGAATATAATTTCGGAGGGAATGTGATTAAAAATTCTCAACAAAGGTTGTTGTTAAAAAAAATGATTGTTTCGATTTTTTTTTTTTTTTTTTGAAAATAAACCAATAGAGGTTAAGTGATGTTTCAGCAATTTGGGGGCCCTGCTGACTGCGGGCCTGTGCCCAGTGGGCCCAGTGGTAAAGAGGGGTCTGCTTGTGAGTTAAGCTGGGAATACACGATGCAACCGTCGCGTCATTTGCGACTAAGATGTTGGAACAATCGAAATTTTTTGCACTCACACTATACAATTATCCCATGCGATGTTAGAAGTACGATAATTTTATTGCGAATTACCCATTTTATTCTGAGTCAAAAAAAAGACAATCACATATTTTTGTGTTAGCGCAAATTGTTAGCACCCAAAACCAGTGTTTGTTTTTCGTTCAACTATATTTATTTATATCTTCAGTTGTGAAGCAAAAGTTTGTTTTAATTTTTATATTTTTTATTTATTAATTTCTTTTTAGGAAATTGTAAAACAGAAATGATCTGAAAATCTAAAAAAAAAAATGAGCACGACTGGGTCGCACGAACTTGCGATTGTGTGCACAATACCAATACCAAAAAATTAAAGCTGAGTAAAAGGTTTTAGTATTCGCTCTAAATATTTTTGGTGGGCTCAGGGTTGCCAACTACATTTTAATAATGAAAATTGAATTAAATCACGCAAAATATTGAAAAAAATTAAAATTAAATATTCCAAAAGTTTCAATCGAAAATCCAAAAACGCCATTCTTTTGCAATTGCTAGTACTTAGAAACGTTGAATATTTAACTAAAATCGTTAGAGCAGTTTTTTAAAAAATCGGTTTTTTATTTTTCAATTTTAATAAAAAAAGTTTTTTAAGATCTAGGTATGCAAGTCTTAAGATCTTGCCAGAAGATGTTTTGACAAGAAAATTGAAATAAATCAGCAATACCGTTTTGAAAATATTCAAAAAAACAAAATTATTTTAAAAAAATTAATAAAAATTTCAAAATTTAGAATTTTCCAAATGTTAATATGCAATATTTTTAATGTCATCTACGACTTCTTAAATATGAAATTTCATCAAAATCGTGTGAGCCATTAACGAGGAAGTCGGTTTTGAAAAAACGGTACTATGGGGGGTACCGTTTTTAAACTTTTCCCAAAAAAAATTTTTGCATCATAAGAAAGACAATTGAAAAATAATCCTTCAAATAAAATTTTATCAAAATCGTTAGAGCCGTTTTCGAGAAAACTAAGTATTATCATATAGGTTGTATGGCAGGTACCGTTATTTCAAGACCTAGAGACCCAATTCCAAAAACCCCTCTGTAGGATGCCAAATAGACCCTGACTGCAAATTTTGAAGAAAATAGGTCAAGCGGTTCAGGCTGTAGATCCATATACGGACATACAGACAGACAGACAGACAGACACACAGACACACATACAGACAGACAGACAGACAGAATTGTAGGACCCAATTTTTTCGTATTCTCTATCATCGTAATGTCATGTTTAATTGTTATCTCAAATTTTTTTTCTGCACGATTGCAAGACTTGCCTTATAGTACCTATAATCGCAAGTAAAAAACAGATTAGTATTCTACTTTGCAGCTTTAAAGTAAAAAAAGGGCCAATAACATGGGCTTAAATTATTTTCGCTTCAATTATTCATTATCACCCTTGTCACCTGTTATATTTAATCAATTCATTCCAAATCTATTGAGCAGATGCATGATTTACATAATTTTTTTTGGTATCTTCTATTCAAATGGAATTTATTCCTATTTGATTATTAAAATTTTTGCATAATTAAACAATTTCAAATCCTAGATATTTCACGCTCCAATATTAAACAAAATCAGCCATAATATTACTTCGATAAAATGTGCGCGTTTAATAGAACGGAATTCCTCATTCAATTAACCAATTTCGCAAATGAATCAGACCACTGGGCAGCACACTATTGCCTTTATTTGTGCCTTGAATTTCATATTTAAAATACCTAATTAATGAGATAATACATTATATATTGGCTCGGAGATAAATGTACGATAGGATGAAGCCACCCGTTTTATCAGCGAGGGTACTTACTTCCAATCTATATTTTAGCATTGTAATCAATAAAATGGGAACACGACCGATGACGACGCGATGCTACGGGGCGGCCAGGACAAAACGGAGGCAATTTAGATTTTCAATTTCATGAATTTGGAGTTTCATTTGTTATTATCGGCGATAGAATCAAATTTGTATAAATTGACATTTTGAAATGAATTAAAGGGAACTCACAACAAAAGCCATTTCAAATATGTATAAATGTGCACTGAATTTTCTTTGACTATGTTTATCGGTTTGTATGCCTATGTATTTCATTTCATTACATTTTGTTTGCGTTGCGATGGTAGATATCCAAAGAGGGAATATTGACTGATGGAAATGTTAGACAATTTGTAAAAAAAATATTGCTGGGGTAGCCTGAAATTGGATAAAACAACTCAGTGGAATTAAAAAAAAAATTAGGTTTACAATTTAACTATTAAAAATTAGCGGCTGTAACTCATATCAGGTCTTAAGTGGAATTTTTTTTCTCATCGCTTTTTGTTGATATTTGAAAGCTTGGCTTCGAAGTAGACAATTTGTTAGTAAGTGTTACTCAAATAAGGTTTGAAATTAGGGGGGTCATTCCGCAGCTTTCACAGGCGATCACCATTCGTTCGTCTATCGTCGACGATATCGCCCAAACGGTGCTTTCCATAACTTTACTTTCGTGTCGCTCTGGCTCTATTGGGACTGGCCATCTTGACGCGTAGCGGCCAAAAGTAAAACTAAGCTGGGGCACAACAAGTCACATTTTGTATGGAAATTGCCACTTTTCCAACAAAATTGTTTACAAATAGAATGTTTTGCCGGTCGAATATTCGAAATTCTTATTGGAATAGATTAATAAAAGTGTAAAGAATAATATAAAATTAAAGTACTACCAAAAAGTTGACTGGAAGTGTCCAAAATGCAAGTTCAAAATCGAGCTCTGATTGGCAACAAAAATTTAAGTTGAGAAATATGAATTAAAATTTCAACAAATTCACAAATTAAGCTCTAAATCAAGAATGTGCGCTAGTTTGAAACAATAAAATATCGAAGACCATTCACAATTCAATAAAAATTTAAGTTAAACAAAATTTATCATCCCCTCAACAAAATCTACGTAGAGCTTTGATTGCATTTTTTCCCATACAAAAAGGCGTTTTCTTGAATTTTTCAATAGCAAATTTAATACATTTGAAGGGTACAAATCACTCGTGTGCACTTTTTTATTTAAGCTTTAACATTTTAAGATTCTAATGCGCATATAATTTAATCACTTTTGTTTGATTTTATATTTTGTTTAAATTGTTTAATCCGACACAATTTCTTCTTTGGCCAATAAAAATTGCATGGGGTGTCAAAACAACATTTCACTTTGTGCCCCAGCTTTTAGTTCGGAAACGACCGGCAGGTGGTGTGCAAACTAATGTTCGCAGTCCCAATTGCCTCGTCCATCGCTAAAAATGTGTCGTCGAAGTTTTTTAACGAAGTTTATTTTGTCATCAGATCAAAGACAGCACCAAAGATGACATTTGTGTTTAAAAATTACTTTTTCCAACTAGATTTATTTTCAAAATGTGATGAATTTTTTTCTGCTAAAATAAGCTTAAAATTTTAATAGATTTATATTTTACAAGTCAGCAACGCCCAAGCATGTATTGAATTTCATGGGAGAGCACCCCAAGAGCGCAAGGAATTACATTTATGCATTTTTTTATACTTTGTGCTTTCAAAAATGCAACTTAACCATCATGTCATAAAAAATATATGTACATTCAAAATCGTTGACTTTCTTTCCGTGCCCCGTAATTTCAATTTTAATGACAAACGCAAGAATTTAAGGCTAAATGTTGTTTTTTTTCGCAAAAGAATTGTATTTGTTTTGTTTTGTCTTCAACTCTATTCCTTGTTTTCATAAACGGTCTGAAATTTAAGTTTCGAGTATGGCTGGAGGGGAGAGGAAAATTACAAAAAAAAATCCTTTGACTATTTCGTATTTCGATAGCACAGTAACATTTCTACAAAGTTTGAGCAAAATCGGAGGTATAGCAACATTTCGGATTGACCGTTTTCATATGGAATGGCTCGTAGGTGATTCATTTTTCTCGACTTACCATTTGAAAATATCCACGCCACGCCACTGGTGTAAACTATGATTTTCTTTGGAATAACCACATATTTGAAATCACAAAAAAAGCTGCAAAGAGTTTTGGTTTTTTTGAGACGATGCTGGAAATTTTTCACGCCATCTAGTCTGGCTGCAATTTATAAAGCCTACATCCGTCCAAGGCTACAGTATAACTCTCAAATTTGGTCAGGTGCTCCTCAAACATCTTTGATGGGGTACAAAACAGAGCGTTTTGACTGTTAGTTGATTGTTCAGTTCTAGGAACTATCGAGTCTTTTGATCATCATCAAAACGGTACCTACGAGTATCTTTCTCTTTTTCACAAACAGTGCTCTATTGAAATAGCCAGTTGCATTCCTCACCTCAAACAGTTTTGACGCAACACCCGCCTCGCTAGGAATGCTCTTCAGTTTTACCTTGAGTTCAACTTCGGACGTTCAGTTAAGTATAGAGATTCTTATTTAAATCGCACCACCCACTCGTGAAATGTTCTATCTGACTCTGCTTTTTCCCTACATTATCACTCACAAATAATTCAAAAGCAATGTTTATCGGTGTCTCCTACTTCAAAATAAACAAATAAATAGAGTGGGGCAATAAATCGAGCAGCCTCAGGGCCTAGCGCATTTCTAACAACCATTCCTTGTGAAGGAATGGAGGGTACCTACATTTTTCTGCCGGTTCCGAACTGCTAATCGAGAAACGCTTTTCATGGAAATGAACTTGGTATCGGAGGACTTTTCAATTCTCGTGTAAAAAGTTTTGGACTTTACTGTGGGAATGCGAACCACGAACCTGCAGCGTAGCAGCATTTTAATTCTAATCATCACGCCACGAGTACCACAGAAATAAGAAAAGAACTACTGCTAACTTCATGCTGCTGTTAACTTTATAAATGTCTTCTACCTTCCTAGTCTTTACATATCTTTGTCTTTTGTTATTTACATCTCACAAGTATGTATATAAGACTGTTCTTAAATGAAGACATCTCTCTATAAAATAATATAAACTGCTCATTTTTACTAACAGGTTGTACTATTATGAGACCTTCTTGTTTAACATACTTTTATAAGCCATGGTGAAATGCCGAAGTTGATGAGTCAAATTGGCTTCCATAAAAACTCTTTAAATTATAATCGAAGTAGGATAGAACTTCCCTTTGGGTTTTTAGAAAGCTTAACTGTTACTTGAACGTGAGCCTCACTCAACTTAGAAACAATTGTTTTTAAAGTCCAAAAGACGCAATATCATTGACGAAGTAGAAGAAGCAAAAGAAGAAAAGCAATTCTCTAACCATTATCAAATGGAATGTGATACAAATAACCCCCCAAAATAGACAACTGCTTATCTATTTACCACCAGTTACCAACACCAATTTAAAACAATATGTTTCACAATATCTTAATACTTTGACAGTTAGCTTTGCACCAGACCAAGTGTAACCAGTTCAATGTTTCGGAACTGATAGACCAAATTACTATCTGACATATTAAACTCTGCTTTAATGACTCATCCACCATATTCTTACTGACCCATGCCTGAAAGTTCTTTTCAAGGATCATTTCAGTTGGTCAGACTCTCAATGATGATGATGATGCTGGCTGCTTGTCGAATGTCACATTCTGCGGTCATCTATCAAATTGAACACAAATATTAATGAAATCCTATCTCTCTGTCGGAGAGGTAATCTACGAACATTGTCTGCCACAGCCACTGCCACTGCCACCCAACAAATAGAGGGGTCATTTCTCATCGTTAACAAGAACGATGGACGTACATACATCTCTGACGGAAAATCACTGCCCTGAGCTCTCGAAATTCTGTCTCCTCCCTATACACAAGAATGATGACGATTGACGTCTGAAAACGTCAACATGCAACAAATACGCCATTCCCAAATCTCGTTAACCTAGGGCGGTCTTCGTTTGGTTTTTTGTGCAGTCTCAGCAATGCAAAATGCATTAAGCATATCACAAACACAATCCATACAAGCTAAAGCTACATACACGCACGCATCGAGAACGCAAGTCAGAAAATAAGAGAGTGGGAAAAAAACAAATTTTTTGTCGAAGGATTTCGTGTTTTTGTCTATGCCAGGCTGGTTATGACGCAATCAGAGTTTTAAACGGACGAAGAAGACTATGTATTGTACAATGTACACTTTAAAAAAGATTTTCACCATTCTCTGAAACTTGCTTATGAGGGTATACATCTTGTGGTAACCGGTGCGTGAGGGTTAACATGTCTGCTGCTAACCCAGAGATTCGTGGTTCGAATCCCAACAGAGGCAAAAATGTTTTTCCACGTGTATCGCCTTTCACGAGGAAGCAACTCCTCCGTCGGTAAATTCCTTGCCATAAGAAAAGAACTTTCTGGATTAGACGTTCAGAACTGGTAGAAAATTGTAGGTCCCTAACAAAGGAATGGTTGTGAGAAACGTGCTAGGCTCCTCGCTCTGTTGCGCTAAACTATTTATTTATTAATTTACTTATCGTCTTCCAATGAATGAAAAAACACCGTCATTTTATTCACAATCCAATTGTTTAAATAAACTTAAAGTAATTGTTTTTAAATTCTTTCATTGGAGTTCAACGTTATTAGAGTATCTGCCTTCAGGACTTCGCAACGGTTGGGACTCCACAGGAAAATGTCCTCTATCCAGTTTTATACCTTCAACTTACACATGATTTAATATATATAAAAAAAAAAACAATTTACTAAAACAATTTTACTCTTAAACAAATTCATTTCTCCTCATCGTTGCAGGTCCTTGTTTTAAATTTGAATTTTCTGAGTGCAGTTTGACGTCAGGAAGATCACACATCAATCATGTTAAGGAAAGCATACCCCGCATGTTCATCTACCACTCTGTACAGATGGCAAAAAGTTTTTGTGTGTTCTTTTTTTTCTCTTGTTCTGTATCATATGGGATGCCTGCTTAAACGTATGGTGAATATTCCCTCTCCCAATCCCAGTGCTGGTTCTAAAAGCTGCTGGAAGGATTTGTGTCAGCTTTCATTTAGTTACATCCGGTCACATCTACCACGGCACCCACAGGGTGTTCACTGCCGGATGTGTAATATTTCGCGAGAGAAGGAGTGTAAAACAGTTCGGTTAACGAGATTGGGTGCTTGAATTACATCAAAATTAAAGTGTTGGGTATCAGTTGCGGGCCATTGAAGGCAATGTGTGGATGGACTTGGGCCAGCAAATTATTTTTGTTTTGTTGGTGTTCCATTTGTTTCCGGAGTATTTTAGAGGAAAATGATCTCTTGACACCGCTGATAGGCTCAAAAACTTATGCACAACCAAACCATGAAGTTGAAAACCTAGAAATGATTGAAATAAAATTTGATTTTTACTCAGCGTCGAATAAATAGGTAGCATTGCTATGGATATATCGAAATACTTTCAGACAACACACAACCGCGCTATAAATGAGTTCAGCAGTGGTAGGTAAGCCAAGAAATCCAATCGCAGAATTTTGCATACCACAAAATGCCTCACATGTGGCACTGTAGTGCTGGAGTTTACTGAAAAATCTCAACGAGAAGCTGATGAAGCAACAACTCAAAATACATTTTGCCAGCGAATCAAATTTTAACTCTAGTTCTTACATATTATTATTTTTTTTTTGTTTCTGATACTGTGTGGGTATTTAGCCTGGCAAAATAATTTAGAGTACTTGAATTATATGCTGTTGGTGTGGTTAGATACCTAGCGTGGATGCTGTGGCTTTGACTGCAAATAATATTTGATTAGGAAAATCTTTTGATTACAGTGGATTTTAGAATTCGTGTCAATTAAAGTTTCGTAATTCGTAGAGCGTGTTGTATTTATTGTTTTGGCAGTTGTGAAACGTATGAATATTAGTAGTCATCAGTGGAGCGCCGTTGTTTAGTAGCAACTAGAACCATGCTTTTTGAATAGGTGTTACAATTTGTCCTATACAAAATCAATTATAAACACAGTTTTCATGTTTGGGTAAACGTCCCTATGGTGGTTATTTTGTGTTCGCTCTCCTAATTCCAAGAAGATAAATCAGAATTAATAAGAACTAGTTGTATAATAACAGGACAACGACAACAAAAGCTATGTTAGATACGTTACGATTTCTATTAATCTTGAGACAATAAATCTTGCATTGCAATTAGACCTCTTCAAGCTCATAATACGGGCGACATTTTAAGATTTTACTTCGTAGAAATGTTCGAACTTGAAAACTTCCATCTCATCTACTTTTATTAAGAATCAGTGGATTTGCGAGATCTTGAACGGTTTCGTTACGTAGGCTATTCGCCATATCTTAATTTGATATTGTTGGTTTCCGTTACGTCATTTTATAATTAAGATCCCAGACTTTTGAGATGTAAGAAAGCTTTGATTAATTTTATGTTGCGTCACATTAGTAGTCACTATCTAACCTTCAATCTTTAAGCTCCCACAATGTGATCAGCGTAATGGTATGTGTATTTTGAGTGAAATGTTACGATTAAGTAACGTTGCAGTTATATTTCATCACTGTTGTCATTGAATTGGGAAAACTAGATCTATTACGTTACGTGAGCTAACGGCCATACCAACATTTCACATTGTTAGTTTCTGTAACGTCATTTGATCCATTATGTTCCCAGATATTGCAGAAACCTTTCGTATGAATGTTTTAAATCATCGTTACGCAACTTCTACATTGCGTTACATAGGTAGGCATTTCTGACACTCAATCTTTAAGTTTTCACACTGAGGTCACTATACTATACAGTATGTCCCGTAATTCGTGTAACATACCCATTTTGTATTTTTACAAGTATCATAAAATTTATTGGTTTTTGAGTGCATTTATCAATGAGTTTTTTTTTTAATATTGTTTTGTTCATCTGTAAAATATACAGAAACTCTATATTTAACAGTCATTTTCTGAAAAAAAGTCACATCAAAATCTAAACTTTGCTGGGGGAAGAAAATTTGAACACCTTTTAAAATTGAAAATCTGGCAACCCTAAGCTTATAGGAGCCTAATTTAAATACATATTATTATTTCTACAAAAAATTAAGTCTAAAATTAAGTGTCTACCATCAGTATTGACAGAGAAATCGAATTTAACACAGGTCAGAGTACACCAAAATTAGCCTCTTTAAATTGTCAAAAAGTGATGTCAAAGTTGAGAAACGGACTTTACTGTAAAACAATTTTTTTCCTAGAATACGACCAAGAATCACATCCCAAAGTATGTAACACGAATTACGGGATACCCTGTATAAATGTGAAATAAAATAATACGATTAAGTTACGTAGCTATTATACGTTGTATCTGCAACGGTAACTATTTAAATTGACATTGAGCCTTTCGGCGATCCAGCTCCACGAGATGAACCTCATTCCAACTGAGTGTTTGAGCTAAACTCCCTGTACCCTTACCTCATATAACCTTTTAACGTATCATTCCTGGAAAATTGATGGGTTTTGTGTCTTACTCAAAAGAATTAATTATGAAATAATGTCTCACTTCAACTTCCGCTTCACCACAGTGTATTGTCAATTATCTGTTGTCGATTTTGTTTATCTGAGCCAGCTAAATGAAGAGAAAAAATAGCTAAATCAACAGAAGCTCCACCGTGAGCAATTCTAGAAGAAAGAGGAGGATAAACAGTTCATCCTGTACCAGCTCCATTTTCTACTATACTTCTTACGACGTCAAGATATTAGTATTAGTTCTTGTAGTTTTTTGAAGGGTCACCCCACCCAATATTTTGTTATATATAAACTTTTTCATGAATTTGAATGGGCATTTAAAACAATTTTTAAAAAATTTCAAATGCTTCTGATTTATTTCTCTTCTTTTAATTTATTTGTATTTTTAAACATATATCAGAAAAATTGTTAAGGAAATAAATAATAAATATACTAAATATAAAAAAATTTGTGTTTGTACTTTAGTGTTCTAGGTAATCCCGACAGAGGGATGCCATGTAGATCAACGATCACCAGCTTTCTACAGTTGTTTATCGTATCCCACGAGGCCCGAGCCAACGGGGTTCTGAACACAATTGTTTCCGATTTTTGAAAGTTGATTTTCAATCTTATCGAAGTCACTTTGCAATAGACTTCTAATGACTTCGATCTTTGAACCTGTTCTATACACAATAATTTCGTCGGCGTACTATACAGCATGGTGAAGAGAACCAATCAGATCGCCGGTGAAAATGCTTACCAAAATAGGCGAGTTCATTGCTCCCTGTTGCAGACCGTTCTGAATATTGAAAGTTCATTTTGAAGTTGTATTCCCACTTTTGAAAACAAACGCTCTACCGTGAGGCATGTCATTAAGAAAATATTTGAGTGGCTTACTCATGCCATATCTAATCAATTTGTAAAAAAGACCTTCTAACCAAACGGTATCGTCGTATCAAATGCCTTTTCCAAGTCAACCAGACATGCACCTGTACACTGCTTCTTAGCTTTTTTCCATTGAATATCTGGTAATAGTATAGACGCGGCATATATGGTAATACATGGTATCACAACCAGAATTGAAACCGAAATGATTTTCTGGAATAACATTTTTATCCTCAGCCCATGTGGGCAGTGCTATCTATTAAGAACTTTCTTAAATTCGTTGCTGATACTCTGAAGAAGATTTATTGACCGAAGATTATCTGGATTGAGTCATCCTTTCCTTTTTCAATTAGAAGATGAACCTTTGCCGTCTTCCAACGCACCGGATAGTATGCATTATTCAGAGAATTGCTAAACAACGTGGTGTAGATGTCCACCGCTTCCGAAGGGAGGTTTCGCAGCACAATATTTGGTATGCTGTATGGGCTCCTGCTGATTTCTTTTTCTTTATTTTGTGGAAGATGTCTTCGAGGTCCATCTTAGAAACGATCAGGGTGTTATAACCCGTTTCGCTTGGCGATGACTGCATTTGCAAGTCGGTTGTCATTAAACCTAGTGAAACCAGGATTCTCAGATCGCCAATGCGAGATCTCGACTCTAAAATAGAAGTGTAAAACTAAGGCTCTTTACTCGAGGTCGTGTTTCGGGTGAATGCTCTCATTCACCTTATATACTTGCTCGATAACAGCATCCACTGTCTCTACCCTCTCTTGATCATCTTCAACTATTAAGCTATCATCATTCAAAATGGGCTCATAAATCAGGATCTATTTCTACTGTCTGAAGTAAGTGATATACCGTTATCTGTCGTCCTTTAGAGTTTAATACTCTAATTATAATTTTGATTTTTTCTCCTAAAAATTTTATTTATAACTGGAAACATACTCGGGTTCAATTTCGTCTCAGAAGGAATATTTGAGAGAAATGCGTTTGGACCTGCATCTCTCCGAACTTGTGATGCCCAAACTATTCATTGTATTTGATTTGCAGAATATGTGGCAGAGATGTTGATGTACTTTTAATTGATTCGTATGCTCAATGGGAAATATTCAAATGCGTTTTTGACGTCATGTCATGTCAGTGTTACCCAGTTATCCTATTTACGCTAAAGCCACGATGGAGTCGGCGGGCTATAATGATTGACAATTTTATCAACCGGGAAGAGGAGATTATGTTATGAGCAAGTTCCTTGGAAATATAATGGAAATTTAACATGGCTTCAATTGATTCTAAAAAGTATTACCTGGCTGATTAAAAGTATAGATTGGTTGGAGCTGAAATTTCGACCAGTTTATTGAAGTCTCAATCAGATCCCAGTAGTTGGAACTTCTTCTAAATGACCTCTATGATTCAAGCAAATCATCGTAAGTTTCCTTATCTAAATTAACCACTGTATTAGCGCGTTTGAAAACATTTTTTTATTTTTTTGAGAACAATAGTTATTATGTCAGTATTGGCAAAAGAATATTTCTATAGATAACACAGGTCTACAAAGAAAAAGCTGTCTGGATGCTTTCAACTGATTTCTATGTATTTAGGTGTTCTGAAAACTAAAAAAATACGGAAAAACTTCTAGAACGTCAGGTTACTTTGCTAAGCCCAAAATTTTCTTAAAAAAATGTTTTTTTTTAGCTAATTTGAAGTCATAAATAAATAAGTACATTTGTATTGTGTAATTACTATTATTACTTTTTGTGTCTATGGGATAGTAGAGACTGGACCAAAAAGTATTCGCGTTCGTGGGAGCTTAAGGTTGGCGAAAAGAACGCTCTGCATAGCTTTGGTGTCTCGTTATAAATTTTTTTTACTGCCGCTTCATATAAAGCTGGAACTGATGAAGCAAGTTGTAAAGTCACTTCTAAGAGATGGAAATTGCTTCAAATATGATATTAAAGTTTCCAGGCCTCTCGGAGGCAAAGTTGATAGAAGGTGTTTTCACTGCACCATATATTAGACGGATACCTATATTGTCAGAAAACGTGACGTTCTACTTGCAAATGAAAGTCATTTTCAGATTCAGCACACCCAAAAACATAAGTGTGTCACAAAAAAACCAAAACAGCTCTCAACTTAAATTTTTTTGTAGACCTGTGTAATTAATAAATCGATGTTTTTCATTCAAAAATGCCAAAAACATTTCATTAGAAAAGTGGAAAACTATGCTTATGCCTTTTTCTCAGATGTCAGCGTTGCTGCAAGTGCAGTATTGAGAGTGGTTTATAGAATTGATAAGCAGTTTTGTAGTTCAGAATGGTCAATGATTTTGAATGACATGGTAACGTTATGTTATGACTTTGCTTACTTTATATACATAATTGATTCTTAGACCATTTGCCTTTTGTTTCGACATTGAATTAAGGTAGCGGACTTAGCAATTCCTTATCAATCCGAATTATTTTCGTAGATGGAAAAGAGATTTATGTCCATAGAAGTCTTGTAAATATAGAAAATCAAAGTTCTTAATCGTTGCCGTTGGTTATCCTCGGGCAACAAAGAAAAAAAAATATTAATAACCCTGAGCTTTTTACATGATTACAGACATGTTTGAAGAGCTAAACTCAACTGCTACAACACATCAGTTTTTGTCCTCTCTTACAACTCAACTTATTATTGATTTAAGACATTTTGAACACATTAATGGAATGGAAGTCATCTCATAAAAGCGTAATCTTATTTAATCATACTTCAAGGCATTAGCAACAGTCAACTGAACTACAAAGGATATATGAAAGTCAATTCCCTCAGGTTATTGATCGCACGTCTCTTTGAACCTAACACTCTTTCCCTTCGAATAAAGTGGAACTTAATGATTTCATTCCAACCTCTCGATGTCACTGGAGACATTATCGCTTTATTTCCAATCGAAAACAACTTACCAATATAATTCTCCATCCTCACAGACGAAGTAGATACATTAAACGACGAAGAAGACAGCCTCTAGAGAGCTAAAGGACGCAACTAAAATGAAGATTTAAGAAATCAATTTGGGACCAGAGACAAGAGCGTCTAACGACGACGGCGACGCGACGGGCAGCAAGGTGAAACGAGTGAATACACATTCCAAAGTTTTTCCGAACATAAGACACACACCCATACAGCCTCGAGTGCTAGGCTCTTGGCTTGGGGAATTTTAAAGCTCTCTGGGGAAACCTTTTCTATACTACAAACGAACAACATCACTCTCATAAATTGTTGATACTTAGATGTGTGTAACATAAGTTGACACAGGGACGGAACATATTATTGTTCTGGCAAAACTAACACTCGCTGCTATCAATTCAGGCGAGAAAAAGTGTCCCCAACTCAAGTGCACATAACCTGCCATCAATATCCTGTTCCCGAGATAACAATAAATAACATCCCAGGGTTGGAGGCTGGATAAGTGGTATTAACTATAGTTTGGGAGCTATTTGGAGACCAGGCGGTCGGTTCATGTCCTAGTCCATGTCCATGGGTTTATTTGTGAAATTGAAATGAGTTTTTTCGGTAGGGTGATGGTGGCAAGGCAGCAACAAAAAATATAGCTGATATTAATGGCAGCGGAGGCGTAGCACTGAGGGTTCAACTATATAAGTGTTTCCTCAAGGAAATCTTCTAAAATGTGGATACAAGTGAAAAATTTTTGTACCTAAAGAAATTCTTGGTCTACAGAGGAATGCACACTGTGTGGGTCACATACAAGGGATCCTTTCGAGATGGAACCACTTAATTTTCTTTAAGAAATTTAGGCTTGCATGCCTTGGGAGATGATGTTGTGGGTAAGGTAGGTTGATGCTTTATCATCAAGGACATTACTCAGAAATGGAATGTTTCTTTTGACTTTTGTTAGCGTCAGTGGGTAATAGTTTTTAAGTTATGATGTCCGGTCTTAGTGATATTGCTATGGAAAAACAATTTCTATCCGTTGTTTGGCCTTCGCAAATAACACACTAAACTTGAGCTTTAAGTGAGTGCTTTATGCTCCATACATGGTCGAAATTGCCGGTATTATGTTCAAGCCATCTTTGCCCTTGTTCATCAAGTAGTAGCTACGTAACTATATTCAATGGAAACGTCACTTGTACGGAAGTCAAAGGAAGTTTTCTTAATCAAAAGGCCATTTGTATTCTCTTTTGAAAAATCTGAATTTGTTTGGTACTGTGCGAAGTATTTGAAGACCTTTGGAAATGTTCCCATGCAACGTTACAACTATATTAAACTCGAGTCTATGTAGCTATTACTGTCCTTTGGGAAGATCCTTTTTTAATCTCGGCAAGGTATCTTTGCCGACATCAACCGTATGGATAGTGACCGTGGCGTAATGGTAACAATGTCTGCAAGTTGCGTTGGAGGTCTTATGTTAGAATCATAACAGAAACATTAAATTGTTTCTCCACGGGTATTTCCTAGTGCTAGGAATTCCCCTAAGAAAAAAACACTGCCACGAAAAGCGCTTTCTCACTTAGCCGTTCAGAATCGTCATAAAATTGACTGTCTTTGAAAGACCAAACGTTTCCATAGCTTTTTCCTGACACTTGATTTATTTATTTATAACTGGATGGAGTATCACCGAGTTCGAAAAATGGATGCAGAACATCGAAGGTGGAGCAATGAGAGCAACGGTTAAGTTTTGCAATGGTTAAAGAGTTTTCGTGGTCAGTGTTTGGTGTCGACACTCACTTCGTGGTGGTTGGTGTACGCTATAAAGAAAATTTTTAACCCTCTTGAACATTGGCTTTCGATTGATCTTTCGCAATGCTGAAGTAGAAACTGTTAAAAAGACGAATTTGCTAATCTAGGCGTAAGGATATTGTAAAAGAGGATAGCTAGATGTTCTTGTAACAAGACCTCCTCATTTTTATAAACATTTGGCTGGTATACTAGCAAACATTTAAATTCAAAAAAATGGGAAATGGATTCTCATGCCCAGTAGATAAGGATGTGTATCCATTAAGCAAGTAGAAAGCTCAACGCAGCACAAAAGCCACAATGTGTCTTGCTGCTAAAAGCTACAGCTATATGAAATTTGATGAAGAAGAGCAACTTATGCGATCCTACTAAAGAAGAATATTCCAGTCACCTGATGATATTTTCCAAACCATATTTTTCTGCTTAAAACCGGATTATCGCCTCCGTTTTCTTATATATTCACTTTTACTCCATCGTCTGTTCCTTTTAATATGCCTTGAGAACTGTAAACCTAAAATAATCGCAGCTCCTCCACTTGACCCGTGACGTGATTGTTAGCATGTCCACCTGTTGGCTCGCCAAGCTAGTTTCGAATTTTTCCACGTCTGAGGCCAACTTGATATATTTTAATTGTTTCCTAGTGATAGTGTCTGAACGTTCAATGATACTCCCGTTTTGAAGAGGTTCTCTGGATTTCTTCTTTGAACATAACAATACCAATAGTCAGTCGTGCTCTATATTTTCCAAGATGGTGTTTTTGACGAGAAGGTTCCAAGCATCTTGGTATTTCTAATACGACCAAGCTTTGCAGCTATAGGGAGCATCCTTCATCTCAGTTACTGTCAAACTACTCTCATACTTCATCTACCTTACACTACATCATTTCGTCATCATAAGTTGTTTCGCTATTGAAGATTCCAGATATTTAAAATTTTCACTTTGGGAAGCACATTTCCATTCTATTACTTTGTCTGGTAAGGACATATTATTGTTCCACTATTATTTTGCTGTCGCACAAGTCAGAAAGTACTCTTCATGGTAGGATAATTTTTCTCCGAAGACTTTGCATAGGTGATACTAGTAGAAGAACAATCTAATGTTTCTAGGACTCGAACCTTATGTTATAGGCATACATCATTATAACCACCCCTGGGTACCAAAAATAAAAAAAAAAGATAGACTACTATGAAAGACAATGAGATCTGTACAGTCAGTTGGCATAAGCCCTAAACCATCAAATACATAACTTTCGTTTTGGTTGGTTCAATATACTGTATTGTCAATTTTTTGCAGCCTTATATGAATTATCTAACCTCTATTTCCGTTTCCAATTCAAAACAGCATTTATTTGAAGAAAACACCTATACCAAACGCAATTATAACAATAAATCAAACTTTGTTTCTGGATAATAAGATTTAATTTCTCATGTCTTCGAAACGATAACGAGAATTTATGGAATAAAAAACCCCATGCTGAGAATGAAAACAAAGGAAAAAAAAAATTGTTAAAGTTTTGCCAACTAGATAAAAGTTATAAGCCTCTTAATCGCCAGTAACCGAACAAAATTGTTAAACATTTTAATTTACAACTCTTGTTGTACCTACAAGTTTATTTTGTTTTCCACATAGTAAAACCAAACCAATTTATCTTTGTTACCAGCCACGAGCAACCAACATTTTTGAAATCTCCTTCTGGCAGAACCGCACTACTTCCATTTCATAATGAACTAAAAACCGAACTCGACTGCTGTGTGTCGCTGTGTGTCTGCCTCTGCAACCCTTACCAACAAAAAACAAAAACAACAACAATAATATAACGAACCAGGAAGTGCAAAAGTGTATGACAAAGTTTCCGTAGCTTAGCATTTCGCTTGGAAATATTTAAATTTATATTTGCAAGTAGGATGGGAATGCGGGAACAGATACGGTTCCTCGTCTGAACTGAGTAAAAGGGGGTAGACACTAGATCTCCAGCCAGAAAGTATACGTGAGCAATTCTATTAACCATTTCAAAAGGCATTCTAGTTCAAGATGGAGAAATTAAATTACGAAACAACTTGTGCGGCATCGAGGAACAAACACCGGGTTTTTTTTTTGCTTTTTGATCCTTTATGGTTGATGAACTCGTTGGGAGTTTTTTTTTTATTTTTTTATTTTATAAGCAGGGAAAAAAATGGCAAAAGTCTTAAGCTTCTTGACTCGTGTTTGGGCAAAAAGTTTAATCTTTGCTGTATCTGGTATCTGGTATCTAGTATCTGGAATCTGTTTACTGGTGTCTCCTACGCTGTAAGACGCGCGATTCGAATCGATTTTTGAATTTATTGTGGAAGAAACTTATTAATCAAAATATATTACCTCGCAACGGAATGGCGGCAGTTTGCTATGATCAACGTTGAGCTTGATGCAACTTCTTCTTCCTTTTTGTTAGCTAATTGAATAATTAATTTTTTACTCCTGCAGTTGTCATAAACTTGATGTTCCAGATCTTAAAATCCACACAACGATGTAGAACTGGAAGAGTGTTTGTTCCAGCTTTTGACTTACAGAAGAGTATGCGTTGTCATTACTGTTGTCAAGGGATTAACGTTCAAAAAAAGACGTTTAAATGATTGTACTTGCTATAGAATCAACTTTGGTGTCTAAAGACTTAATTGTGTGAGAGGAGTAATTGGCAAACAAGGATACGAGTTTGTAGTAGATGTGTTTAGAAGATCCAAAATTTGATTCAATTGGAAATGTCGTGAACTTCTCGCATTAGAAACTGAGAGTGTGGTGTAGTCGCTTTTAATTAAACATTACTTATGAAAAACTTGGGATGCAGTTGTCTGATTGTCTCCGTGACGTGATTTAGATTTATATGTATTTCAAAATGTACATATTTCTGTATGCTGTTTTCTCTCACTGCGAGGTTAACCTCGTTTTCTTTCTCGTTCGTCAAAGAAAGTTCGGTAGGATTGGGTGTCTTTACAGAAGAGCAAATAAATCAACTGCAACTAAGGCTGAATCGTAATTGAGTTTCGAGTATGCAAAGCATGGATGAAAGTGGCCCACAGATAAAAGATTAAACAAAGCCTGGCCTTGAAGTGCAAAAAAAAATTCGCTCAACTCCAAGCAAGGAGCGCAGAAGGCATGTTTCGGCAAACTTTTTCCTAGCTGCTGATGTAAGCCCAGCTATTCCAGTAATACGACAAAACAATTTGTGTAAGAGGGTGACCATATCTTGAATATACCCACTGAAATAAGTTGAAATACTGACATGCGATCGCCGAAGTTCATTAACGCAGCTAAAGGATATTTTCTTGTGGGTTAAAACCTCACGGGCGATGGCCTAGTGACCGAAAAGTTTTCTCCAAGAAACTGAACCATACTTTATGGAAGTATCCGACAACACACCTGGAATGACAAGTTTTGCTGATAAGAAAAGAATGAGTTTTGAAATTCGAGATCTGCAGTGCAATAATATCTTACCCCCTACTCCCATCTTTACTTAGTATTCTATCCAGAGAAATTCTTCTTAAGTCGTGAAATTACAAACTATAGCCTTCGAAACAATTCAATGCTTTTCTTCGTCCAAAATGACTACTTGATACCATTATCTGTCCAATCGTAATTTGATATACTCAAAACATAGGCACTCGGCAAAGTCAATAAAGTGGTTTTTTTTTAGGTTAGAAAACAGAGAGAGTCAACTTGCACCTCTCTTGCGCGTAAAGGTGCGTCCGCACTATGCCGACCGGCATACGGATCCATTTCATTCGGTTCGGCTTTCGGTAAGAAGGAAGCCCGATCGGGACGTCCACACTTAGTCGGTAATGCCGATCGGCATGTGCCGATTGATGCCGCTCGGGATAGTGTGGACGCACTTTAACTATCTGAAATTTATTCTGAAAATCTTAATTGATCGTCAAACAGGGCTAGGTTCAATTAAGTTCCATTCAACCATTTCTCACTTTAACAGCAAATAATGATTGATACTGTAGTAGTAAATGAAGTTTTCTACATTCGTCTCTGCAAAAAGAAATTGAAAATGTCGTGGTTTTATAATTCATACCATTCTCTTTCATCAAAGCACAACATTCTATTTCAATATGATTTAAGTCTTTTACTCCTCTAAGTTTAAAACTCTTTTTGAATTCAGCCAATCTTCATTATCGTTCAAAACGTTTTGCTTTTTTCAAGCGAAATTTTCGAGAGTGTTTTGAAGTTGGACGTACGACAAAGTAAACAACTCGGTAACAAATTATACCTAATCCTCAGTCAAAAAGTTTAGTTGCCTTCTTACAGTTCCTTCAAATTATTTTCAAATTCCAAACCAAGCCATAACGGCATTGTTCTGAAATTTCCATGAGAGAATTAAGAAAATAAAATTGTTATGAAGGTGCGAATAAAAAATAAAATCCCAGGATCATGGTCTCTCTACTCGTTTCATTAGCCACGAAGCTACTCGTATTTAAAGAAAGACCAAAGTCACACAAAGTAGGTATCCTTGTTTTGGTTTCCGGTCAGTGGCTTTCTTCTTTTATTATAATTCTGCGATGTTAGTTCAAGCAAAAGTCTGACCAAGTAGGTACCGTACCGAGTGGTTTTCTTATTTGTCTTCAAAATTTACCATGCCACTTCGCTTGTTTATTGGACCAGAAGAGATTTAAATTTGTTTTCGTGTTTTTGAGTTACATACATCGTACAATGGCAAATATACATTGGTTTATAGACCTTTTCTTGGGAACAAGATGCCAAACAGAAGAATGATTCGATTGTATTCGTACCATTATCTATCATTAGTCACGCTCAATAAGGTACATTTTAATTAAAGTTCTCAGCGAATCAGCTCGTTAATTTAATTGTTTTCCTCAATAATTATCATGCGAATAAAAATTGCTGTAAATGCTTAAAAAAGCACATAAAAAATTATTCAATTAAACCCATAATTGAATTTACACTTCCGGATATAACTATACGACTTTCCATAAATGCATGAACCCACTCGGTAAATTGTTGTTTCCATTTGGTGTATCCTTTCTACATACTCCTCGTTGCGTAATATTGCATCAGAGGAGGTTTCTCTGTGCAATATTATTTTAGAGCGCCAAAAAACAACCTCTCATAAGGCAAAATATCAATTTTTCTCCGGTCCATTAACCATACAGCCGCAATGAAATTCTGTTGCAATCCGGTGACCGAAAATTATATTTAACCAGGGATGCATGGCTGGTCTGTGCAGTGTGTATTGCATACTAGAGGCGGAAAAGTAATCCAGGATACAGGAAGGAATGATATCCCGTATGCTAACTGCGGAGGAAAATGACATCATCGTCGAACACCTATATTGAAGCGAAGGATATAGTCCGGTAGAGATATGGACTTGTGGTATGAGTATTGGTGTTTTGAATGAAAAAGTTCAGCTTCAAAGATACTTTTAAGGCAGTTATTGAAGTTGTTTCAGAAGAAAATATGAAATTAAAACTTTCATAATTCGTGCGCACACCGACAGCCAAAAAGCGACATAATAGAAGCACACCGACAGTTAAAAAGCGACATGATGGCAGCAAAGAGATAACTACAAAGAAGCATTTGATTATAAATAATGAGTCGTGGTGATTGATTTGAACAAAAACTGTTCAATGACCAATGAGTTCCTTTTCTTCACATATCTGTGTTGGGATTGTGACAGTTGGATGATTCATTTCTGTGCGCAGATGTTCGATGGGATCAGGATGTAGGACTGGGTAGTAAAGAGATATTATATAGTTGAACTGATGGCTGTGCTCACACAAGGGTTCTTCATTACATCAACACTCCCCTCCAATAGCATAAAAAGAAATCTCCATCCGTTTTCTCTCTTCAAAACAAGTCTATAAGGCTCTCAAGATTGTGGAATGCAATAACAGTGCAGTGGTGCAAAATCGAATCGTCTCAGCCACTTCAGGTCGAGATGGGCCACTTCAATCAATCTATTGAAAATTCAATTGAAAATTCAATGAGGCTTAGGATTCCAATTCTAAGCTATTTGGAAGGAGAACACTTTTTTTGGCAGTATTGTTTTCGTTACCTCGTGGGGGGCTGATATCAGCAAAAAATCAGTTCTTTTATCGAGCCTTGACGTAATAGTTAAACAAGCTGACCATTGCTAAACAAAAGTTTCTCCTCCAAGACCAAATTGAGAAATCAATTTATCAAGGAAAAGACTAGCCATCATAAGTGTGATTTTATTTCTGGAGAATCTGCTATCCGCATCTCAGTATCTCACTAAACCTCATCCCTCATAGATGGCGGCTGGTGCAGTGGAAGAGTGTTCAGTAGGTAGGCCGGACGTTTTGAGAAAGTCTTAAGTGCTTTGATTTCTTCGATAGAAATGAAATAACAACAGACACCAACGATACACCCAAAGAATTTACTAAGTGTTTGGTGACTTTTCCCTGGTCTCAAAAACTACGCGTTCGTCTGTTAAAATGGAAAATCAAATGAACATCGATACGATCGATATTCAAGATTTAAGACACCATAAGCTAGACATCGAAATTTCTCCAGAAATTAAGTAAAGTGTGAACTGATGAAGTTGAATTTTTAGCTTCTTATCCAGCCTACTTACTAAACCTTAACCCATCCTGAGATTTTTTTTATCTTTTTGAGACTTTGATCGAATTTTGTAGAAACTTTTCCTGGTGTAAGCGACGAAATTAATACACACAAGAAGAAAATAAAATCCGTAGACAGCAGCTGCGCAACGGTAGAATATCCAACCCTTGTACAAAGTAACAAAGCTTTGACTGAAACTTGGCTAAGTCCAAGTTTCTTGAATTCCGAAATCTTGAGCCCTGAGTTCTCGGTCTACCGTAAAGATCGGCACATAGACAGGCCAGATGAGGTCGGTGGTGGTGTTTTGATTTCGGTCAGGAACACATATATGTCGTCTCGTATACTCTTTCCGTTTGAACTGTCTATTGATGTTGTTTGTGTGAAAGTCTGTACACTGTCTAAAAATATTTTTATCGTTAACGTTTACATTGTTCCAAAAAGTTCAGCCTCTGCTTATGCTGAACTGTCGCTAATTTTGGATCATATTTTTGAATTGTCGGACTTAGAAAGCCAAATTCTGTTACTAGGTGACTTTAATTTACCATATGTCCAATGGTTACCCTCTGACGATGGATCATTCCAAAAACCCTCTCTAACTTCACCGCAGCGTGAGCTTTCTTGTTTAGATAATGTTATATCTACTGACTTACAGCAAGTAAGCTGTATTAGAAATTTCCAAAATCGTATGTTAGACCTTGTTTTCTCTTCCGAAGCTATTAACACGGTTGTTCTTCAATCTAATTCAGGCATTACTAGAATTGATGATCTTCATCCCCCTTTAGATATTTTTGTTGAACTAAGCAACGTATCTCACGTTATTAATAATTCAAATGACTGTTTATATACTTTTGACTTTCGAAAAGCGAATTTCGATTTGCTCTCGAATGAATTAAGCAGGGCTGGTATTGAAAATATATCAACCCTTACAAATATTGACGAAGCAGTCGCTTGCTTTTACTCCGTTTTAGAAAATTGCATGGAAAAAACCATTCCCAAAAAGACGCTCAGAAATGATAGTTTTTGCCAACCGTGGTTTACCAAGGAACTAAAGGCTCTGAGGAATAAAAGAAACAAGGCTTGGAAGACCTATTTAATTACTCTTTCTCCAACTGACCACCAAATATTTATAAGTTTTTTTAAAGACTTCAAAATACTTTCTCAGAATCTGTACTCTAGCTATGTCACCCAAATGGGGTGTTCTCTGAAAAACGATCCAAAAAGCTTTTGGTCCTTTGTAAATTCTAAAAAAAAATCAGATGGCTATCCAGCCAACTTTATTTATAATACCATATCTTTAAAAAATACTCCCGACATTTGCAATGCCTTTGCAGACCAATTTAATGGCTCTTTTTGTGATACAAATCTAGAAATTGATGAAAAATACTTTGAATATTTAACTCACTGCTCGCAAGTGAATTTTAATAATATCCCTATTCAAAGAGACAGAATTACTTACTACCTCTCTTCTCTCAAAGATGACGTTTCTTCTGGTCCGGACAGTATTCCGCCAATTGTTTTAAAGAAGTGTTCCTCACGATTATCCTCTCCACTTGAACATCTTTTCAAGCTTTCATTAAAATCTGGAATATTCCCCACTCTTTGGAAAAAATCTTTTATCATACCTGTTTTCAAAAAGGGTGAAAAATCCGATATAAAAAACTACAGACCTATTTCAAAGCTCTCATGTATACCTAAGGTATTTGAACAAGTAGTCTGCGAAAGCGTATCCTTTTTTTCAAGGAATGTTGTCTGCCACCAGCAGCACGGATTTATGCAAAGAAGATCGACGGCTACCAACCTCCTATCCTTTCATCATAAGTGTTCCAATGCTCTTGAATGTGGGAACGAGCTTGATTGCATTTACACTGACTTCTCTAAGGCGTTTGACCAACTGTCTCATAACGTCATACTTTATAAACTAAAAGCCTTTGGATTTCCCTCAGTATTTATTGCTTGGATAAGTTCCTACTTAAAAAATAGGTCTTATGAAGTCAAATTTCGTAACGTTTTGTCAAAACCTTTCAATGCTATGTCTGGCGTGCCACAAGGTAGTCATCTCGGCCCCTTGCTTTTCATTATTGCAATAAATGATGTAATTTCTTGCATCTCCTATAGCGACATTTTAATCTTTGCTGATGATATGAAAATTTTTAAAACCATCAAAAATGCTTCAGATCGCGACTTCTTACAAAAAGATATTGATAGTTTTGTTGTATGGTGTTCAATGAACGGACTAATTTTAAATACTTCCAAGTGCCAAAGTATGACCTTTTCCCGTAAAAGATCTCCTAGCATTGGAGAATATTCAATATCGCATCAATCCCTATCTCAAGTTTCTAGATTCCGGGACCTCGGTGTTCTTTTTAGTACCAACCTCGAATTTAATGAACACATCAACCTCATTATTAACAAAGCAAATTCAATGCTTGGCTTTATTAAGCGATGGGCTAAGGAATTTAATGACCCTTATGTTACCCTCTCTTTATACAACTGTTAGGTTCGTCCCCATCTAGAGTATGCTTCTCAGGTGTGGTCACCATTTTATGATATTCATAAATCTCGAATCGAAGCAATACAGCACAGATTCATACGCTTCGCTCTCAAAGGTCTTCCTTGGGAAGATCCTTTCAATCTTCCTCCCTATGAAAATCGTATCCGCTTATTAAATCTTCAAACCCTCTCACAGAGAAGAATCAACAATGATTTAGTGTTTTTTCATCAATTAATAACCGGTATTATTGATGCTCCCGACTTGCTCTCCCACGTAGGATTCAACTATCGCGGAGGAACTCACCAACTACGCAATTTAGAGTTTATACATCGCTCCCACCACCGAACTAACTATGGCATGCATGAGCCATTAGCTCGCATGAGTAGGTTATTAAACTCCAATCCTTTTATTGCCGATTTCAACATCAGTAAAAATAGTTTAAAATTAATATTAAGAACCAGTTTACCATCAGCATGATTCATGTTTAGTAGTTTTTTTATTACAGTAGTTTAATTTAATTTTTTATTTATAAACCTTGTTTAGTATTGTTTCACTAGTTTAGTTTGTTCTATTAATGTTAATTTTAATATAATTTAAGTTTTACTTTGTAAATGTTGTAATGTTTTTTTTTATTTTTCCTCGTATACGTTCCCTTTGTGCTTGTGTTGGCGTTATTTACTAACCACTAACACTTGCATTAATGATGAAGAGCGTAGATAAGTGTGTACAAATGAGCTTGCTCTAAGTTCAGTGCCACTTAAGTCTCTGAGATGCAAAAAAAAAAAAAAAAAAAAAAAAAAAAAAAAAAAAAAAAAAAAAAAAGTACCTACATTACCAGACAGCAGACACCATAAGCAACCAAAGGACAGTACTACACAGGCGACGTTGATCTTCGGTGTTTGTGTTGTATAGTTTTTATTTTACTCACAATATATGATATTGTGGATTGTGCTCTGTGGCACCATATGTATTCAAATTCATGGCATTCGAGATCAGTAAATAGAAGTGAATAGACGTATACGCTCTTGTGTTTTCTTTTATTGATTTGGTTATACGACGTGTTAGTTAGTTGGACGTGTTAGTTTACATTTTATTTGCAACTTTAATATTGTTTTTAGTGCAGCGGTGGGATACACCTTACATTAATTTAAAAAAAAATGGGTAAGCACAATAGAAGGGAACGGTCCCTCAGTGTCGATCGCGGGCGCGAAAGTCGATCGAAAAGAAAAAAATCTGTGCCGGCAACGGGCGAGGCGGACGAACGATTGTTGCGGTTGGAACTGATGGTAGACCGGCTTGTAAGGGCGGACACGCGAACGTCGGCTTCATCAGTTTCAAAAGAACGCGGTAACAACAGTGGCGATGGCGAGAATATCAAATTTGTTATAAAAAGTGATTGCATACCGGAATTTGGTCCGGGTAATCCCAATTTAAGTGCCGAACAATGGATACGAAAAATAGACCAACTCGCGGTAATTAATAATTGGAATGAAAGAATGGTTAACTATCAGATGCAAAGTAGGCTTATTGGCCTTGCAAAGGATTGGTATGATAATTTATCTTCATATGATATGACGTGGTGCGAGTGGAAAACCCTCTTGGTAAAATCGTTCCCATATACGCAAGATTTCGCGTCCAATTTACGGAAATTGGTAAACCGAATTAAGTCTCCATCGGAGAGCATCACCGAATATTATTTCGCGAAAATGAAGTATATACGGGCGTGCAAAATTACCGGCAAGGACGCGGTGTCGTGTATAATCGACGGTCTCGGTAGTGCGACACAAAAAAAAATAATGCCAAGGCGGGTAGATATAACGAACCAGAGGAACTCTACAGTGAATTCCTAGCGACAATAGTAGATGAGCGATGCGAACGTCGGGAGGTGACAACGAGTCGGGAAGAACGGAAACGTCCAGTTAGGGAATATGAACGCGGTCGAAAAGAAAAATCCAGTTTATCATGCATCAACTGTGGACAACGTGGCCACATCTCGACCAAGTGTCCAAAGCCGCGTGTAGAGTGTAAAAAGTGTAACCGCCTTGGGCATACTACCGAGAAGTGTCTCCGCAATAGCGCGAAAAATTCCTTGAGTGTAACGACAAAAGATAAACCAAACGAATGCTATTTTGTTGATTGTCTTGTAAACGGTGTGGTACTTCGTGGATACATTGATACCGGTTGTTGTGCGGTGACAATAAGGGAAACAGACGCAAATCGTTTGAATCTCAAAATAGACCCTTGCGCGTTAACGATTAGCGGATTCGGTGGTGGTAAATCCAGAGTTGTCGGTAAGACCAAAGCCAACGTCGAGGTTGATCTAGCAAAGGCTGAGGTCGAAATGCTAATAGTGCCGGACCGAGCGCAAAATGTATCTGTGTTAATCGGGCAACCGTTTGTCAATGCAAACAAGGTGACAATGGTTATACGCGAAAAAGAAGTCCGGTTAGTTGGTGGGGAAATTACTCTGCCTGAAATAGATGACCTCACTCCTCGAAAGGTGAGTCTTTGGGCAAAAGACACGACGGTGATACCTCCACATCATGCCGGATTTGTCGAGGTGTACAACAAAGACGAATTACGCGACGATGTCTATGTGGAGTTGCAGCAACGATCACTGCCCAACAACGAATATTGGGTTCCCAGGTGTGTCGTCAACGCTGGCAAAGGTGCTGCGTTGATTCTCAATGTGTCCAAAGCAAACCTCACCCTTAAGGCTGATCAGCTTGTTTTGAGGGGTGATAGAATCGAACCGGAACCTGAAGGAGAAGAAATCCCTGTCAACACGGTAAGTCACACAAATTTAATACCATTTACGCTTACTAATATCCAAGGTCGATATAATGAGAATTTGTCTGAGAAGCATAAGGCTCAACTTCTAGCATTACTCAATGATTATAGAGATTGCTTTGCCCAAAATCTGAAGGAGTTGGGAAAAACGAGTTTAGACGAAATGGCAATAACGTTAAAAGAGAACAAGTGCATCACCTACAAACCGTACCGCATGTCGTATCACGAGCGATCAAAGCTAAGAGAAATTGTAGATGAACTAGTTGAGAATGATCTTGTACAGGAGTCTAGCTCTCCGTTTTCAAGCCCAGTTCTGTTAGTCCGGAAGAAAAACGGTGAATCTCGGATGTGTATTGACTTTCGTTCTCTCAATGCAATTACCGTCAAAGACCAATATCCGATGCCACGAATTGATGACCAGCTGGATCGGTTAAAGGGTGCAAGATGTTTCACCAGCCTTGACTTGGCTAGCGGGTATTATCAAATACCACTAGCGGCAGATGCAATCAAAAAGACAGCCTTCATTACACCTGATGGCCATTATGAATTCTTGCAAATGCCATTCGGGCTTGTGAACGCACCGGCTGTGTTCCAAAGAACCATTAATAAAGTACTTGGTCCATTGCGGTTTACGAGTGCCATGGCTTACATGGATGATGTTCTGATCCTAAGCGACTCGTACGATGAGGGGTTGCAACGACTGGAAGATATCTTGAAACGTTTGAGAGATGCTGGTCTCACTTTACGGCTCGAAAAATGCAACTTCCTTATGCAACAGCTAGAATATCTCGGCTATGACATAACGGCAGATACCATTCGACCTGGCAAAAGAAAGATCAATTCGGTGGTTGAATTCCCTAATCCAAACAGTGTGCATCAAATGCGACAATTTCTAGGGCTTGCCAGTTACTTTCGCCGTTTTATACAAAATTTTGCAACGAAAGCAAAACCTTTGACTGCTCTATTAAAGAAAAATGCAGTGTTTGTGTGAACGGAAGAACAACAAGTAGCTTTTAACACACTCAAAGATCATTTGGCTAATAGCCCAGTGTTGGCTTTGTACGATCATCATGCTGAAACTGAATTGCATACCGATGCATCGAAAATAGGACTAGGTGGAATGTTACTGCAAAAGCAAGTTGACGGTCAACTAAAGCCTGTTGCCTATTTCAGTCGTACGACCACTCCAGATGAGCAAAGATATCATTCCTACGAGCTGGAAAAATTGGCAGTCATCTGTTCTCTCAAGAGATTTCGAGTATATTTACTGGGCTTAAGCTTTAAAGTAATCACTGATTGTAATGCGCTTAGAACAGCATTTAAGAAGAAAGATCTGGTACCACGCATTGGTAGATGGTGGTTGTCTACTCAAGAGTTTGACTTTACGGTAGAATATAGAGCGGGATGTAAAATGGGGCACGTAGATGCTCTGAGTAGAAATGCGATTATAGATGGGAAAGATGACGATGAGCTGGAACAGATGATTGTTAATATAACTACCGACGATTGGGTTCTAGCCAGTCAGCTTAAAGACGATAGGTGTAGGTATTTGATAGATGTACTGGCTAAAAAGCCCGAAAATAAAGAAGAAACCATCATTCACGACGAGTACGCTTTGCATAATAGTAGATTATACAAGAAAGTTAAAGGTGGCCGACGATGGGTAGTCCCAAAGATCTCTAGAAGGGATGTTGTGATGGCATATCATGATCATGCTGGACACTTAGCGGATGCCAAAACACTTGAAATGGTGCAAAGAAAATATTGGTTTCCAGCTATGAGGAAATATGTCAAACGATATGTTTCTTGCTGTTTGGGTTGTATGTACAATAAGGTACCAGCAGGCAAGCAAAGCGGAGAATTACATCTGATTGAAAAAGGAACAAAACCTTTTGATACCTTACATGTTGATCACCTAGGACCATTCGTCAAGAGTACGAAGCGAAATACCCATTTGCTTCTAATTATAGACGGATTCACAAAATTTGCGTTCTTGATAGCAGTCCCGAATACGAAAGTTGAGCCAGTTATTAAAGCCTTTAACGACATATTTAAAGTTTTCGGGGCACCCAGACGGATTGTTTGTGACCGAGGCACTTGTTTCACTAGTAAAATATTCGAAGAGTATTGTAATGGTAAGGTTATTAAGAGGATTCTCAACGCAACTGCCACGCCAAGGGCAAACGGGCAAGCCGAGAGATATAATCGTACCATACTTACGGCAATTGCTTCGTCTACAGAGTGTGAAACTAAATGGGATCAGTCTTTGGATCAGATTCAGATGGGAATAAATTCTAGTATAAATGCAACTACAAGAAAGTCCCCCTACGAGCTTTTGCTAGGCTATGTGCCTCGAAACGTGAATGATACATTCCTGTCTTCGGAAGTATATGAAGATGAGCACGATTCTCAGATTGATAACACCAGAGAAACAGCTGGTAAGGAAATAGCCCGGAATCAAGCGAAACAGAAAAACTACTACGACAAGAAAAGGGCAAAATCTAAGTAATTTGAGACCGGTCAATTAGTCCTTGTTAGGAAACCGAAAGGTTACAATGATGGAACGAGTCGAAAATTAATGCCTCGATATGCTGGACCATATGAGGTAATTAAAGTCCTCAAAAACGATCGTTATGTTATTAAAGACATGCCAGGAGCGACAAGGTCGCAAAAACCCTATACAGGTGTATACGCATCGGACAAGATGAAGCACTACGTAGTGCAAAATAGTAGCGATAGTGACAGCATTGAAATCACAGAGTAGATTTGAAGATGTTCTTCTTCTCTATACGCAACGTGCATAAGACCTACGAACTCATTTGAATTATGCAATGTGCATTTGACTTACGAAGTCACCTGAATCAAGCAACGTGCATTTGACTTACGAAGTCACCTGAATCAAGCAACGTGCATTTGACTTACGGAGTCACCTGAATCAAGCAACGTGCATTTGACTTACGAAGTCACCTGAATTAAGCAACGTGCATTTGACTTACGAAGTCACCTGAATTAAGCAACGTGCATTTGACTTACGAAGTCACCTGAATTAAGCAACGTGCATTTGACTTACGAAGTCACGTGGATTATGTAATGTACATATGAATTACAAGAACGCCGGAATTGTGCAACGTGCATCTGATTCACTAATCTCTTTGAATTTTCCCATTTCAGAGTGCATAGGTGGCAACGAGCAGCCTACAAAAACTTCTACAAGGTTAGTCAGTCTAAAACGCATAAGCAACGTGCAAATTTCGTTTTGATAGACAGGAACGATCCTGCGTAGATCTGAATAGCAGACTTGTTTATTTGTCTACAAAAATTTCATCCGAACACAACATACGTACGCAGGCAAACTCCCTTGTACCAAACGATGGCGCCGGACATTACAGTAATGTTTGATTGACTGAAGAAGTAAACAACCAACGAATAAAAGTTCCGTGAGGACACTGAAACCATATAGCGTGGCCGACTGTAAGCGACGAAAGGAATACACACACACAAGAAGAAAATAAAATCCGTAGACAGCAGCTGCGCAACGGTAGAATATCCAACCCTTGTACAAAGTACATTACCAGACAGCAGACACCATAAGCAACCAAAGGACAGTACTACACAGGCGACGTTGATCTTCGGTGTTTGTGTTGTATAGTTTTTATTTTACTCACAATATATGATATTGTGGATTGTGCTCTGTGGCACCATATGTATTCAAATTCATGGCATTCGAGATCAGTAAATAGAAGTGAATAGACGTATACGCTCTTGTGTTTTCTTTTATTGATTTGGTTATACGACGTGTTAGTTAGTTGGACGTGTTAGTTTACATTTTATTTGCAACTTTAATATTGTTTTTACTGGTAAGGAAATTATTCCAAAAATCTTTTTATTTAAATTTTAGTTCACAATAATTGTGTGTAGTGCAGACTTTCGCTTAGGTAATTTGTTTATGGTTACGGTTCTCATTGGATCATGGCAATAACCAGCATAGGCCTACAGTCAGTGAGGTTAATACATATTTATCTACAGTTCTGCACATCAAATGAGCTGCATTTGATTAGCATAGGCACCCCACCGTTGGCAGGATCTTCGTTTACTTTTTGTTCTCAAGAACCATTTTGAGAAATAGGTGGACGTGTTGTTAGTTACCCATGTGATTGTATCAATAAAGAAATTTTTCCGTACTTAATGGAGTAGGAACAGGGTGATAAGAGTATTGTAAGCCTTTCCTTGACTCATTGAAATCAAATTTTCTATTAAGATACCTTCTCACAAAAAACAAGCTCTGGCGAAAGTTACTGATGTCTGCACTGACGTCTCAATATTATGATATTTTAGTTGAGAATTTGGAGACTGACTTATAGTTTCAATGTTTTACTATTGAAGTTCCGATCGAATCCTTGTATTGAAACTGCGTTTCAAGCTCCATCTTGCGTTTATTTCTGCTGGCATTGGTGAGATTTTTACGGTTGAACCTTCCAGATTAGGAAATTGGGGACCATCCGCAGAGCGTAATTTAGAAATGTACACTGTAATCGTAAATCTGGTAGAACGAATCGATAGTTTCTGAGAAGAATCCCAAGCAAATATGTTAATGTAATCGACTTTGAAAACTTTTGTAAAGATGTGTGTTGAATAACCAACGAAGAGCCTATCATTCTGTCATCTTCCATTTTGGCTTGACCAAACAGCACCAATTTCTGTTGGTTAATGGTTATGTACAGCTCCATTCCTGATTGGGGTTTCCCTCATTGTCCCAGTTGAACCAATATGAGGCATTCTTTCTTATGAGTCATACTCAAAAGGTTCGTAGTATTGCTGACGGTTTACTTCAAACCAAATCATCATTAGTTAGTATCATATCAGGCTTACTCATGCTGTGTACTTCTTTGTTAAAAATTTATAACTTTCTGTTCTTCAGTTGTTTGAATACATTAAAAACTTGAGAACTCGACTTCTCTTTCGTTGCTTTGAATTATTATAACTGCTTCTTCTGTTTCTGTTGAACCCAGCAGAGAGTGCTTTTATTCTAATCCGTTTTTTGCAGACCGAATAGCCTTAAAAGCGTCTCTTCTTTAGTCATTGATTTAATCCGGTACTGGTTAAAACAAATTAGAGCCAAGTACTGAAATTTGCATCACCAATCAGTAACGTATCTCAAGCCATAATCACAAAACTCAATCATGTCATCCTCTCATATCATGCAAGACACATGGAAATACTATCAACCTCACATCCGCAAAGAACTTTTTCAAACATACACTCTTGCAATCAATATACATGATATATAATATTGTATAGGTACTCTGAGGTGTGCAGACAGTGATTCAATAGAAATTAAATCAACACCATTTGGCTTGGAAAAACTAATTCATGCATGCAATGAATAATTTCCGCTCTCATGAATCTCGGTCCAGCATAGTGTCCAGAGATCGGTGATTATGATGATATCACGTAGTTTGGGTCAAACCTTTTCAACATTATGGTTTCCGGCTACATGGATTTTAATGTGGTTTTCGCTTAGCTATGGAGTGTGCCTGGAGCGTGATATTCCTACCAATCACAAATTATAGTAACATTTTCGATGGGAGTGGATCCCTTTTTTGTGAAAGCACATCGTTTTCTGACCACCAATGTCTATTTGAAATATATGTTATTTTGTTGTTAAAGTTATAAAGTGCAGAATTTTTCGTATTTCAAAAATCCAATGGTGGTTCAGCACCAAAAACCTCGTACGTACCGAAAGTTGAATTAAGTGAATTTTGTCTCTCGTTGCTTTATTACCATAATTGAATATACACATTCACAAATCACTTGTTTTGAAAATGCATTTTCGTTGCTTTGGATATAGAGCGAGGGTCTATTTAGAGTAGCCAGCATTTTGCTCTGATTCATTAGATCTTAGCTAAGACCAATACTAAATTTATCTGTTCCCCAGAAAGGACTATGTATGAACGGCAACCGAACGAAACTTAAAAATCTTACAGGAGATTATTGGAAGAGAAACAAATACTATTTTGAAAAGAGTGTGACCATTTTAAGCGTTTAAAATAATTTGCGATTGCAAAAGTATACAACAGTTGCGTATTGCTTACAAGTATTTTGTCACTTTAACTACAATTTTGTGGCAATTAAATACAAAGTTCAAATCCCAAAATTTTATTTAGCCATTACAACAATATTGACGCTATTATTACAATTTTGTAATGACTTCGATTACTTATTCAACTCCGTCGGCAAAACACTTTTTTATTGCTATAAGGCAATTTTATTGTTATTACCACAGTTTTGTGTCATTTATGGAAGTTTTCCTGCGATTACGATCATGTTGTAACAATCTCAAAAGCTACATTAGGATTACGACAATTTTTCAAAGTCACGATTTTCCGCTAACCACGACTCAATCACAAAAACTTCGACAGCTTTCCAGTTTTATCGAGAATTTTATGGCAAACACATCAGCTTTTAGTACAGTGTTGTAACAATCACTATATTTTTTATAACGTTCACGACAATTCTGTCGCGATAACGTCAGTGTAATTCCAATATTGAAGTCACACTTACGATAATTGTGAGAGAATAAAGACAACATTGTTGTGATTGTGTCAACTTTTTTATGAAATCTTCGTTGCTTTCATGACGCTTTGATTATTATATAAGAGTTCTGTCTCGATTACCACAAGTTCACTAAAGGTGTGTTTCTCTACTGAAAATTCGCACGAAATGCACCGAAATTCGGCGAAAGTCAGTCTAAAGCCGTTCCAGCACAGCGATTTTTGGTAGGAGTGCACAAAAGAGAGTGCTCACGAGAGAGTAAAATATTTCCCCACCCTGCGAATTTCTGCCACCTAAATTTCTGTGGGCAGAAATCGTGGACAGCCAAAACAAATACAACAACTGTCAAACAGACGTTTTACCAAGCGTTGCTGCGAATGTTTTGTTTAAGGCGTTTCTTTACTTTTAGGACAATTACGCTCTTTCAGAGAGTTCTGAGAGAATTTTTTCCCCACTCCTTAAAATATGACGGATTGTGAATTTCTGTCCACAAAGTAAAGAAACAGACCTTAAGATTGCCACAGTTGCAGTAACGATATTGTTGTAGCCTTCACTGTAATATGTTTGTACTTATGACAACTTAATAATGATCACAAGGCTTTTATCGTGCTTACGATATCCTGCAATGGTTTCAATAGAATTCTGTGACAATTACAATATTACTGCCAGGTTCACTACAATTCTGTCTCGATCACGACAATATTGTCGCAAAAGCGTTAGTTCTCTATTTTGTTTCAATTACTACAATGATTCAATTGATTGCGATAGTTTTTGAGAAACAAGTGTATTCTATTCAAGAGCGCAAGGGTTTTCGAAAATTTTAAATTTCACCAAAAATCTGTATCAGTCACATGTCTGCCGTCGTTGGCCCGTGTCAGCATGTCTTTATATCTGCCTGATACGTAGTAGGTTTGAGGTACAAATTCTAGAAAAATAGAATTGTTTTTCCATAGGTATCAAATACTAACTAAGCACTGCAACGAAACCACTTTCTTTCTTAGCCGTTCGAAATCAACATAAAATTGAAGGAACCTGAAAAGCGTTAGGCCTTTATAGTGTTCCCGGGCCATGTTGCGCCACAGTATTTATTAATTTTTTTTTTGTGACAAGTATATCAAGCTTTTAAAAACAGATGACTGTGACCGTCACGCCATAGGCTATGCACAGCAGTTGGCCAAATTATTGAAAAGGAACAGATCTTTCCATTCCATTTCGGCTTTTGAAAAGGAGATTAAAAACAAATAAATAGGTTGGCGCAACTGCGTAGGGAACTTCGAAACTTAGCGCAATTCACCACAACCATGTCTCTCAGGGAAAGTATTGGACCTACAAATATCTGCCGATTCCAAAAGGCTAATTGAGAAAGCGCTCTTCATGGCAATGAATTTTACGATCGTAGGATTTTCCATTTCCTCGGAAGAGGCGATGCCCGTAGAAAATTATTGTTTAGTAACGAATCGAAAAATGTTTATAATGTCGAATAACGAATCGAAAAAATATTAAATATTTGCACTCTTGGTATATTCCCACGACGAAAAATGGTGCACCAACCAGCACGCAGTACAACCAAGAAAAAAGAAACAAAACGATATTTAAAACTGAATACAAATTTATTTGTGTGTTACCTCGGGTGGTCCAACAGCAAGTGACCGATCAAAATCAATTTACAAGCATAATCAATAGAAGTGTATAACACTTTTAATATACGAAAAATAAGACATGAGAAAACGAAAGAATTTAATTTTACAGCTAGAGAGTAAGAACGCTGAGCGAATTACAGCTAGCTAACGACTACATCATATGACAATTAATTTACAGTAGACAAAATATAGAAAAACAATAGGGTAACGTATGTTAGGTTTGTCAAATGCGAACACCAAATAATAATTAAATTTAAATGCAAATAATTTGTATGCTGCTATATAAAATTAGATACGTTCTCAAACATTCCCCCGCCCCTGAACAACGTTTCAGCAGCTGAGTAGGATGGCTAACTTGTGAATTGGTCGAACAAGATTTCCATTAGCCGTTTTAAGTGTGACGACACGAACTATACCATCTTCGCCAGGATGGGTTTGAATGACTCTGCCCATAAACCATTTTCCAGGCAGTAGATTTGCTGTTTTGATGACGACGAGATCATCGACCTTGATGTTTGCCTCTTTCTTTTGCCATTTGGGACGATTCTGCAGTGATGTCAAGTATTCCGTTTGCCAGCGCTTCCAGTACCCTTGTATTTTCGCCTGTAGGGATTGCCAGCTGGATAGTCGATTGATTGGTATATCTAACAGTGACGGCTCTGGGATCGCAGCATATGACTCACCTAGAAAGAAATGAGCAGGCGTTAGTGGATCTAAGTCGGAATCAGAGATGGCGCATAAAGGTCGCGAATTGAGCACAGCTTCGATTTGCGTTAATAGCGTATAGAATTGCTCGAAGGTAAGAACATCTGGTCCTAGTACCCGGTGAAGATGTCGCTTCACAGACTTAACGCCTGCCTCCCACAGACCGCCGAAGTGTGGTGCCGCAGGCGGGTTAAAATGCCACGATATGCCATCTCGGGCTAACGATTCGGCGATTTATCGAATTATGTTGCTCAGATAGAACCAGTTCATGCATTTCTGAAAGTAACCGAGCACCTCCCACGAAGTTTGTGCCATTGTCAGAATACATATGCGACGGTTTTCACGGCGCGCGACGAAACGACGAAAGGCAGCAAGGAACGCGTCGGTGGTTAAATCACTCACAAGTTCTAAATGTATAGCCTTTGTTACAAAACACACAAAGAGGGATATATAGCCCTTAGAAACGGTTGATCTCCGTCCTGATCTCACTTTTAAGGATATAGGCCCGGCATAATCACAACCACAGTGCGTAAATGGTCTACAAGGTCGAATTCTTTGAGGTGGAAGATTTCCCATAAGTTGCTTATTGGTTTGAGTTCTTTGAAAAAAGCAGTCTACACAATTATGAGTTATTTGTCTTATGACATTCCGGCAGCCAATAATCCAAAACTCTTGTCTCACGAGCGCGAATAGAGTAGAGACACCCGGGTGTACGAACCGAACGTGTGCGTCGCGAAGTTCTGTAAAGTTCTAACTGTTAACTTTCCTACTTTTGCTGTTTAAGCGCAGCTCGCTTCAAATATATGGCTGGAGAGCCGCAGTTTTTTAATAATGAATTCACAGTGTAAGGAATGGAATTGATTTTATTTACATTTTCTTACAGCTATTTATACCTAAATTATATTACACATCTATTTGGATATCCCCTCTTATGAACTATATTACAAATAAGAATGCATCAGCATTCTGCCTCTCATAAGTTACTAATTGGGGCAGTCGTCTCATTTCTAATGTTGACAAACTTGCATTCGGGAGTAGTGTAACAAAATACATTCAGTGCCACTCACAAAGCAACGTAGTCAAAACGATGTCTTTGAACTTAGCTTTTGTTGGCCAAAGGGGACAACAAAATTGTGTACATCGTTTTACTATGATATTAAGTATCAATGAAAACGTGCTTTTTGTTTGTATCTCGTATTTTGGTTGTGGCTCTTTTCGAATGAATGTTATTACACTACATCCCTCCCCTTTAAAAAAATGATATTTGTTTACATTTGTAAAATTTAAATAAATATTATTCGGTTTTTTTTTTTTTTTGTATGTACATGTATATGGATTTAGGTTTGTGTTATCTATTGATGTTTATTGTTAGTTTGTATTTCTGGCTTTAATTAAATTGTTATTGTGTACTTCTTTGTTTTTGTTTTCAATGCTTATAATACTATTTGGACCATTTTGTGCAATCATTTTATATGGACCTTTGAAGGGTTTATCTAGTTTTCTTTTATTTCCTACTTTTATATAGACAAAGTCTCCTATTTCGAAATTTGATGCTTTTACATTTAATTGATTGTTACATATTTTAGTTTTATTTAATTCTAAGTTTTCCTTAGCTCTATTATGTGCATACTTTAACTTTATTTTAAATTCATTAACATAACTATCCAAGTTATAAATGCTCTGTTTATTTTTAATGATTTCACAAGGTAAAGCACATAATTTTCCATATACTAATTCAAATGGTGCATAATTTGTAGTACTGTGTGGTGTAGTATTGTATGTGTAAGTGTAATATGTTAAAAACTCTTCCCATTCGTCTTTTCCGTTCATAGTCATTAAATAGTCGTTCAGAACTCTATGGTTTCTTTCTATTGACCCTAAAGTTTCATGGTGAAATGGCGTAGATGTAGCTTTTTCTATTTTTAATAATTTGCATATGTTTACTAATAGTTCATTTGTGAATTCTGTGCCTTTATCTGTTTTTAATTTCCTAAAACAACCATATTTTAAAATGAATTTTTCTACTATAGTCTTTGCTACTGAAACGGCATCTTTTGTAACTAATGGAAATGCTTCAATGAATTTTGTAAGCTCACATTGAATTGTCAGAATATACCTGTATCCATTTGATGGTCTGAGTGGTCCTACTGTATCTATTGTTATTTTTTCAAATGATGTATTTGGTGTCTCTGTTTTTGTGAATTGTTCTTTTGTATATTTTGTTATTTTAACCTCATTACAAATTCTGCACTTATTTATATAATTTCTAACCATCTTATTCATATTCTTCCATACATATTTCTGCTTAAGCTTTGCTATACATCTTCTTATACCTATATGTCCTCCTAATTTATCATCATGATACCTTTTTATTATTTCATTCATTTCTTTTATATCATGCACTCTTTTTGGCGCATTGTATAATATAATGTCTAGACAATTTTCTTTTTCATTTTTCTGCAGTTCATTAAATATCTTCTTAAATTTGTGCACTGATATTGTTTCAAATATTTCATTATTCATTGCTAACGCTAGCTTTTCTAACTTCACATGCTTTGCATAGGACAACAGTTTCCTCAGAATCAATTTTAAATCTGATAGTGATTTATCACTGTATCCAACATGTATTCTATCTTTGACTGCATATATTCCTTCTTTTTGGGTACCCATTAAATTTTTTATATTCTCAAGTTGCAACTTCTTAATATTCCTAGTGTCTGAAATTGATATGCATTCCCATATGTGAAGGTGATCAGTCTCCACTGGTGGCATAGTTTCCGGATTTTCTTCTTTTTCATTAGTGTTTTCTATGTTTCTCAGCTTCATTGCTCTAGTTAGGACATTTATACTTAGTTTTGGTATCATTTCTTTTAACTCTTCTGAACTTATTTTTATCCTAGATAATGCATCAGCATTTGTATTCATTTTTCCTTGTTTAAAAACTATATCAAAATCGTAATCCATTAAATCTACTCTAATTCTAGTCAACTTAGATGAAGGGTTCTTATGAGTAAATAAGCTAACTAATGGTCTATGATCTGTGTACACAATAAATCTTCTTCCATACAGATAAGGTCTGAAATGATTAATTCCCCAATGAATACCAAGTAATTCTTTCTCTATTACAGATTTATTTAGTTCATGTTTGTTTAATGCTTTACTGGCATATGCAATGGGCTTATCATCGCCTACTTCTCCTTGAGATAAAATCACTCCTAGTGCATAGTTTGATGCATCTGTTGTTAGTATAAATGGTTTTGAAAAATTTGGGTAAGATAGGATAGGTGGTGACATTAGTTTTAATTTAAGTGTTTCAAAAGCAATTTGACAATTTTGTGTCCAGCTAAAAATTTGATTTTTCTTTAATAATTGGTTTAGTGGTTTTGCAATTTCTGCAAAATTTTGTATGAAACGTCTATAGTAATTACAGAAAGCTACGAATCTTCGAACTTCATCTACATTATCTGGTTTAGGATATTCTTTAATAACATTGTATTTATCTGGGTCTGTAGTTACACCTTTTGCAGTTATTAAATGTCCAAGATTAACTACTTCTGGACGTAGAAAATTACATTTGCTTGGGTTTAGTTTTAAATTATATTTACGTAACCTTTTAAAAACTTCTGTTAGATTGTTATTATGCTCTCTAAGATTTGATCCAAAAATTATTATATCATCTACGTATAGAAATGCAGATGCTTGCAGTCCACTAAGTGCAATTCATAACATTCTCTGAAAGCTATTTGTTGAAATTTTTAATCCAAAAGGTAATCTTTTGAATTGAAAGTGACCAGTGTCCGTAGAAAATGCTGTCAATGGTCTGGATTTCGGATGTAATGGAATTTGGTGAAATGAACTTGTCATATCTAAAGTTGAAAAATATTTCGCTTTTCCTAATTTATCTAATACGTCTTCCAAACGAGTTAGTGGGAATTTATCATCAACTACTTTTTTGTTCAAAGACCTAAAATCAACTACTAATCTCCATTTTTTGTTACCTTCTTTGTCCTTTTTTGGAACTATTAATAAAGGTGAATTATAAGGACTTATAGATGGTTCAACTATATCTTCATCTATCAACTTTTCAACTTGGTTTTTGATTTCATTCAAATTAGCATGCGGGAGTCTGTAATTTTTTATGTATACTGGTGTTTTATCTATAGTTGTTATTTTCTGTTCATAAAAATTATTTTTTGTTAGTATTTCATTTTCTAAGTGAAATATATTTTGAAATTGCTTGCATAATTTAAGTATTTCTGTCTTAGCGTTGTCATCTAAACTATCTACTTTTATTTCCTTTTCTATTTTCTTAAACCGATCTTCATCTACTAAACTATTTTTAAATTGTAATATTTCATAACTCGAGATTGGTTCTATTCCTAATGAGATATGTTTAAGCGTTACTTCTGAATCAGTTGTATTTAGTATTTTCACATGTTTGATTCCTATTGCTGGTATTAATGAATTTGCTAAAAATACTCCCTTTTTTATTTCTTTATCTATCTTCTTTTACGTCTAAATCGACTTTATGACTTGCTGGAATTTTAATATCATTTTTAATGTCTCTTGTATTCATATTCATTGGTAATACCATTTCTTCCCCATCTAATGGAATTATTAGTACACATGTTTCATAATCAATCTTACAGTTATATTGTAATAAAAAGTCTCTACCTAGTATTGCATCAGTTGATATATTTATTTCCTCACTAACCACGTGGAATTGATGTTTTATATTTGTTTCTCCAAGCATGAGTTCTAGTTCTGTTATACCTTTCGAAAATATTGTTTTATTTGTTATGCCATTTATTTGACATGACGAATATTCATTTAAATCTTTTACCAGAAACTCTTTACAAACAGAAATATCTGCTCCCGTGTCAATTAAAAATTTGAAAGTTTTGTTTAAATGTTTTATCCTTATGTTAACGAAATTTGTGTCACATTCCCCATAGAAATTTAGAACCTTCTTTGGTTTCCCCGATTCTGTTGACCGGGGATCTCTAAGTTTTTCGACCTAGTGTTACTATTGTGGTATCCCCTTGCAATACCTCTACCTCTATTGTTATTTTTGTTCCTTTCATAACCATTGTTATAATTGTTGTTATTGTACTGTCTATTATAATTGTTGTTTCTATCATTATTTGTAAATTTTGGATAGGAAGAATTATGGTTGTATTGGTATCTAGCACTATGATTTGTCCTAAATTGCATGATGTTATTTTGTCGTGTAGACGCTTCAACCTCTATTGCTATCTGTACAGCTTCATTAAATGTAGCTACTCTTGATGCTTGTACTACCTGTCTACATGCGTCATTTAATCCATTTTTAAAAACATTTAATCCTAGTTGGTCATTTAACTTTATTATAATTCTTTTATTGGCTTCACCCTGTTCAGCTTTCTCAATCTCATTTAATTGTGAAATTAGTACTTCTATCCGCTCTGCAAATTTGTTAACTTCTTGTGTTCCCTGATGCTGTCTTGCTAAATCATTATGTAGTTTCAATGGGTTTATTTTTGTTTTGTAAATATCTGTTAAAACTTTCTTTAAATCTGAGAAATTGTCAGGTTCTTTGTCTAGAGTCAGAAGCCTGTTTTTTGCTTTGTCAGTTACTTTAGTTGCTATATCAAATTTAATTAATTTTTTCTTTTCACTTTCTCCACCTAAAGTATCATGATAGAATTCAATAAGCCCAAACAAATTTGAAAGGTTTTTTGATTCACCGTTAAATTCTGTAATTAGCTTTGTAGCTGTTATCATATTGAATTCTGCCATTTTTTTAGGTTCAGTTTTTTTTGGTTTTTGGCTTAAGTATTTCCAAAATTCGTTTTTCTATTTCTTTGAAGTTTACTGATATTTCTTCTATTTCCGTTTCGTCAGTAATTTCTATAAGTATTTCTCTCCATATCTTGTCAATTTCTTTTTTTGTTTTGTCAATGTATTCTTGTGAATATTCTCTGTTTGGACTTTTTTTTAAATTTACTAATATTTTGTAAATGCTTTTTATACTATCCATAACAGAAATGACTTCAAATATATTTTATAGATTTTTTTTTTTTTTTTATAGTAAGAATGTTGACTTCGATATTAGATTTCACAATATAAAAATTTTTTTTTTTTTTTTATTCATTGAACGGAAATTACAATTTTTTTTTTTTTTTTTTTTAAACATTATTTATTCTATTTCGTATTATTTGTTTCCTAACATATTTCTTATAATAAGAATGAATTTTCGCTATTAATAGAATGATAAGTATTACTAGAGTTATATTGTTTATATTCGAACTGCTTAGAATCTGCTGGCTGCTACTCAGGTTGTTATTTATCACTTCCTTCGATTGTGGTTGCCCCATTGTAATGTTATTTAATTTTTGGATTGGTTGTCCTGAAATCCACAAAAGATCGTCATGTAATGTAGATGATGATGGTGTTGAAACCTTCGAGTTAGCTTTTAAGGTCGTTGGCAACTTTTGGAAGATCTTTAAATGCTGGTGCAGACATATTTAATCTGTTTTCATTGGTTTCAATATAAACTATCATAAACTTGCAAGTATACATATAATAAATATTTTCATTGAAATATTGCGATTGCTGGACGGCTGTCAGCGATTCAACTGAGGGATAAGACTCAACTTGAAAGGGATTTTGGTCCGCGTCTTGTTGTTAGCCCAACAAGTTGGCAGGATCGCCATGTAAAGTTCTAACTGTTAACTTTCCTACTTTTGCTGTTTAAGCGCAGCTCGCTTCAAATATATGGCTGGAGAGCCGCAGTTTTTTAATAATGAATTCACAGTGTAAGGAATGGAATTGATTTTATTTACATTTTCTTACAGCTATTTATACCTAAATTATATTACACATCTATTTGGGATATCCCCTCTTATGAACTATATTACAAATAAGAATGCATCAGCATTCTGCTTCTCATAAGTTACTAATTGGGGCAGTCGTCTCATTTCTAATGTTGACAAACTTGCATTCGGGAGTAGTGTAACAAAATACATTCAGTGCCACTCACAAAGCAACGTAGTCAAAACGATGTCTTTGAACTTAGCTTTTGTTGGCCAAAGGGGACAACAAAATTGTGTACATCGTTTTACTATGATATTAAGTATCAATGAAAACGTGCTTTTTGTTTGTATCTCGTATTTTGGTTGTGGCTCTTTTCGAATGAATGTTATTACACTACAATAAGTTTGGTGATAGCATGTTCCTTGGGTAGAATGATGGGATGCTTTACATTGAACGAAGTTACAGCGTTTTGAATTCTGCCTCCAACTCGAAGAATGTTGTCGCTATCTAGAAATGGAGTAAGATTGATTAATTTGCAGTTGTTCGCAAAAAACCCACGGCGTTTGTAGGACTTAATGTCATCACCAAAGAATTTATCCTGTAGCCATCTGATGATCCGATTTTTTGCTTCAAACATCTCATCTGGTTTGAACAGAATTGAGGAATGTTTCTTTCCCTTGCAGATTGCGATAGCGCGATTTATTTGGACAACAGTTCTTACCAAAACGTTCCATGATGAGATTCGGCTGGAGAGTATTTCGAATGGATGTTCCTCACTCACAGTGTGTAACGAGTGTGTAGGTTCGATTTTGGCTTCGGTCATGCACCTAGGATCGTCGTCAAACTCGACAACAATGGGCCACTTCTCACGTTCGCCTCGAAGCCATTGGGGACCTGTCCACCAAAGCGGGTGCTGCAACAGCTGTGCAGGTAAAATGCCACGTGAAGCGCAATCGGCTGGATTGCTCGCAGATCGAACATGAAACCATCTGGACATTGGAATGGCCTGTAAAATTTCAGCTGTGCGATTACCGACGAAAATGTTCCACTTACGTGCAGGAGCGGACAACCACGAAAGGACGACCCTTGAATCACACCACGCGTATACATCAGCGAATGTTACGTTTAAGGCCTGTTGTACTGCAACGAGTAGTCTGGCCAACAGAAGAGCGCCGCAGAGCTCTAAGTGGGGAATACTGAGTTGTTTTAAAGGGGCAACACGAGATTTAGCCGCAATTATGTTGGTTTCAAAGCTACCATCGACACGACGAAAGCGCGAATAAATCACCGCAGCGTAAGCAGCACTCGATGCATCCGAAAACCCATGTATTTGGAACGAATCGCGTGATAACCCGATGGGTCTTGGTATTTGAATGTTGGTCAAATTCGATAGTTCACTGCGATACCGATTCCATTGCATAGCGATTGCATTTGGAACTTGTTGATCCCACTCCAAATTCCGATGCCAAAGTTCTTGGAGGAGAATTTTCAATAGAACGACCGAAGGACAGAGAAACCCGAGTGGATCAAAAATACGTGCAACGTCACGAAGAATTTGTCTTTTTGTGACCGATTCGGTAGGCACACAGTTTAACCGATAGCTAAAGACATCGCACTTTGAGTTCCAATAAAGCCCGAGCACTTTTATCCACGAATCCGCGTCGGTATCGGTTAGCACATTGGATTCACCGCTAATGTCGCTATTTGGGATAAGTTTAACCGAATTACTTTGCCACTTGCTTAATTGCATACCGCCTTTTGACACAAGGTCGATTAAGTTCGACTGTTTATATAACGCTTCATCCAAGGTGTCACCGCCCGAAACCACGTCAGCAACGTAGAAATCGTTTAACACTATTTCCGAAGCGACAGGAAACTCATTTTCATAGTCTCTAGCAAGCTGCTCAAGAACCCGAACCGAAAGAAAAGGTGCACAGGACGTTCCGTAGGTCACAGTGCACAAACGAAAGTGTTCTAAAGGTTCCGACGGAGACTCTCGCCAAACGATACGTTGAAAATCGGAATCCTTTTCCGACACCCAAATTTGGCGAAACATTTTAACGATGTCCGCGGTAAAAACGAATTGATGTCGTCGAAAACGAAGGCAAACAGCGAAAATATTCCTCTGAATGGGTGGACCTATCATCAAAGAGTCATTAAGGCACTGACCGTACGAGTCCTTCGACGACCCATCAAAAACGACCCGAAGTTTAGTGCTGGTGCTGTCCGGTTTCAACACCGCATGGTGAGGCAGATAAAAAACATTTGGCTTGTTGATGTCCACACTGGGGACCTTTGTCATGTGACCTAAGGCCAAATATTCTTTCAAAAAGTTGTTGTAGCTTTCATAAAAGCTTTTGTCGTTGGAAAACTTCCTTTCCATGGATTTAAGTCTCGAAAAAGCTCCATTAAACGAATTCCCGAATTGGGTTTGAGATTTGAACGGAAGATCAACAATATACTTGCCATTAGCATCGCGGCGATGAGTACGTAAAAAATGTTCTTCAATCTCCTGGTCTTCTTTGGAGGTTATTAACTTTGGGTCGACTTCTTCAATTGTCCAAAACGCTTGTAAAATGGCGTCCACATCTAGCTCGGCGTGATGTGATACAATGCTAGCCTTCTTCAACGATGGTAACTGACCGGCCAACACCCAACCGAAGATTGTATTGTGTGCAATGGGGTGGCCTTGCTGGCTTTGTACAATTCCCTCGATTAAAACATTCCACGCTTTGTCAGCGCCTAACAAAATATCGACAGGATGTGATTTATTAAATGATGGATCAGCCAAGTTCAACTGGTGTAAGTGTTCCCAATCCTCAACGCTAAACGAGATCATAGGTAACTTGGAAGTCACATTCGATAGGATGTAAGTATCAACTGGGATACTAAATTTATCACACCGTGACGTAATTACCAGTGATATTAGGCCTCTGGATTTACCCGCACTGGTAGATCCAATACCGCTAATGGGTATGCGAGCGTTTCTTCGTTTGAGTCCCAGGCGTTGGGCACATGACTCCGTAACGAAAGAAACCTGCGAGCCTGAGTCGATGAGGATTCGAACTTCCTGATACGCACCATGAGCGTCCTGTACCTTTCCTATGGCTGTTGGTAGCAAAGTGTGTGGAATTGGATGAGCTGTGTTTAACGAATGGTTGTTAAGTACAAATGAATTTGAAGTCGAAGCCGACGAAGTATTCTGAGGAACAAACTCCCGAATAGGTACTCGATTCAACGAACTGTTAAGAGTTGTGTTGGCTGGCACATTTTCATTACGATTTATGAAAACCGAAGGGTCGTGCACCAAGGTATGGTGACGCGATTTGCATACCGAACACCGAAATTTGGACTGGCATCGATTCGACGAATGACCTGACCGCAAGCAGTTGAAACAATTTTTGTTGGATTTAACGAAATCCCTTCGAGCAGTAACCGTCATCCCCAAAAAGTCTGGGCACTGGGGTAGCAGATGCGAAGCGTTGCATTTGGCACACGATGAAGCCGATGTGGTGTGCATGCTCTTTACTCCCGAACTCTTTGGCCTAACAGTTTCACGCGAACTAGAATGTGCACTCTCGAGTGCATCACATCGACGTTCCAAAAAATCAAGAAATTCGTCAATAGTAGGACTATCTAACGTGTTACTGTCTTCGGACCATGCTTTCCGCGATTCGGGGTCTAGCTTGTTTAGCAACAGGTAAATGATCCACGGATCTCGACTGAGCGAATTCACCGCAGTCAAACCCCTCACGATTTCATCCGCACCGTTCGATAATTTGCGTAACTGTTCGACGTTACACTGGTTAGAAGACGGTAATTCCATGAAACATTTTATAAAACCGCTTATAATGTGGCGTGGCCTATCATACCGCTTCACCAATCGAGCCCACGCGTCTTCATAAGTAGAATTTGTTAGCGGTAAATGACTAAGGAGGCCTAACGCGGTGCTACGCAAGCACGATTTCAAGAAAAGAAAATTTTGAATCGGGGTCAGATTTGGCTTGCTATGAACCGCACTTTCGAACATGTCCTTAAACGATGGCCACTGGTGGTACTCCCCGGAAAACGGTTCGATGTGAATTTTAGGCAAAAAGAAGTCTGACCTTGAATCTGTGCACCGCGATTTATTTAAAGATTCGAGAATAAGTTTTTGCTGGTCAGCAAGAAGACTGACAACGTCTTGGCTTCGCTCGACTTTTTCCCGCTCTTTTATAGCCGCCAATAAGGTAGAGTGGTACCCGTGGTGTGATGGATAGCATGTCCGCCTGTTAATCCAGAGGTTCGAGTTCGAATCCCAACAGAGGCAAACATGTTTTTTCCACGGGTATGGCCTTTCGCGAGGAATTGGCAAGTCCTCCGTTAGTATTGATTGCCATGAAAAGCGCTTTCTCGATTAGCCGTTCGGAACCGGCAGAAAATTGTAGGTCCCCTCCATTCCCTCGCATGGTTGTGAGAAATGCGCTAGGCCCAGGGGCTCCTCGCTCTGTAGCGCCACCCTATTTATTAATTTTTTAAGGTAGAGTGTACCACTAAAAATTTGCCCTCGAATTCCTCGTATTCTGGAAGCGGGTCCGTATAGCCTTCCACACCGTCAAGCTCATAAATTTGTTTTTGAGTTATATTGAACTCATCCCAAGCACTAATTGCTTTGCTCAACCTCACTTCAAGGTCGCAAATTGATGTCCTGCCATCAATTGACTCTATGAACGACGAAAGTCTCGTCAAAGAGCCTTTAAGATGGCCACGTGTTGCGCGAAGAGCCGCGAGTGAAAGCGATTGAGCCATTTTAAATTAAGTTCTTAAAACTCGACGAAATATTAGAATTAAAAGTCCTTAACTTTTTGCCGCGATTAGCCAAAAAATCTAAGCTACCGAAAACTGTAATTTGGGGTGCTCCTAGGACCACTATGACTGCGATATTGACGCTGACTGCTTACACTTTTATGTCGAAAAAGATATTAAAAGCCGAGTAATTATTGTTTCGATTTAATAATTCTAATGATGGACTGTATTTTCTGTCGAATGGATCCGGCGAGACACGGACCAAAAAATGTTTAGTAACGAATCGAAAAATGTTTATAATGTCGAATAACGAATCGAAAAAATATTAAATATTTGCACTCTTGGTATATTCCCACGACGAAAAATGGTGCACCAACCAGCACGCAGTACAACCAAGAAAAAAGAAACAAAACGATATTTAAAACTGAATACAAATTTATTTGTGTGTTACCTCGGGTGGTCCAACAGCAAGTGACCGATCAAAATCAATTTACAAGCATAATCAATAGAAGTGTATAACACTTTTAATATACGAAAAATAAGACATGAGAAAACGAAAGAATTTAATTTTACAGCTAGAGAGTAAGAACGCTGAGCGAATTACAGCTAGCTAACGACTACATGCTACATCATATGACAATTAATTTACAGTAGACAAAATATAGAAAAACAATAGGGTAACGTATGTTAGGTTTGTCAAATGCGAACACCAAATAATAATTAAATTTAAATGCAAATAATTTGTATGCTGCTATATAAAATTAGATACGTTCTCAAACAATTATTTTTGGTTTGTATTGGGATTTAAACCACGAACCTCCAGCGTAACAGGGGTACATGCTAAGTATTACTCCACGGGCACCATTAATAAGATTAAGAATCAATAAAATGAGGAATTCAATGATCTTGCTACGAAGTGCCACATTTTCACTTTCACTCTCCACATACACGCCAACCAATAATCAAACCACCACACACCAGACAAGAATTGAAACATTGACATCAGTTGCGTAACTACTCATCTACCACATATCACCAGAAACACACACACCCAGAGATTACAACACAAGTTTAAATCATCAGAAGACCCTTCCAACAGCAAAGACTCCAAAGCATCACCAATCAATGCCCTTCAGAAGAATCAGAAGAATCGGAGCCTAGAGAGAACGAACCTACCTCTCCACTAGCATCAAAGCCAACTACCATCACCGCTGCTCAAGCCGACAAGAACATTAAAGGGCGTAAATGTTGTTAAAGTTTTTGAATTTTGCGAAGGAGGTTCTTCTGCTAGCTGATTTCAAAACAAAAATGTTGATCTTAAAATTAAATATTAAAAATATTGTGAAACCAACAAGTTTTTCAATATATGCTACAACTACTGTAATAAATTAATTGTGTTTCACGTCCACTTAAATTAAGTTATAGCAAACTCAACTTGAAACATTCGAGTTAAATTTCTTCTTTGGGCGCTTTGGGTCATTTAAGTATAGAGCAAGTAAAAAGTAAGTCGATACAGATGATCGTTATCTAATCACGTTGCAAATATTTATCTTTGGTTTAAAAAATACGGTGCGCATACGCCACAGTGAACCCTTGTTTTGTTGTATTAGCAGCAATTAAATTATTAAAATGAGAAGCAATTAAAGGATTGCGTTTAATATCTTTGAAAAACATATTTTAAATAATTTTTTACTTTATGACTTTTTTTAAATATTTTAAAGGTTTCGGCAACTATACGTTCAAAAGAGTTTCTTTTATAGCTCCCCTTTCCACAAAATCGCAACAACTAGCACTTTATACAAAACTATATGCTCTGCAATCAAACTTTAAAGGGATTTCCAATTTAAATTTGACACTCATTTTCTTTTATGGCATAGCAGCAGACATAGAAAGTGGCACTAATTTTTAAAAACGGTGATTTCAAATGAAAAAAAAAAAACGCAACAGACGACATATTAAGAATTCCTAGTTTCCTCCTATCGTTTTCAATGTCAGACTAACGATGAATTCCTTGGTGACTGGAGCAGCTTTTAATTTTAAATTTATTACTTTCTTTAAATTTATTACAAAGCTGTTCATTCAACGCTTCCGGCGAACTCATCAGTTTCCTTCTGTTCAGATGTTGTTTACTTATCTACGTATTTTAGTATTAAAACACCATCAAATAAATGTAATCAGCAGCCAATACTGTTTATTTATACAGCACTAAATAAACAAGTTATGTAGTACTGTTTGTGATGCTTTGAGTATTTTATTAAATAACGGTTTTGACCAAACTACGCAAACTAAACATTGTGTGTTTTCTTTTAATCGGATGACTAGTTTACTGTTTTAAGCTTCATTAAGTGCGAGGTATGCGCAGAAGGTGAACATAAGTTTTTTGCTCTTTGCGCTTTTTGCGACAATTGGCCAACAATAACAGAGTACAACACATTCTGCAGTGCGATGCAATAAATTCAATACCCAATGCTATTTCTGATAAAAATATTCAAGAAATAAAGGGTCCGCCAAATAACTCATTTTTTTGAAAATGGGCGCAAGACATCGAGTGTAGCTTCGGATGTGTGGCACGTAACGCCGCGCCGTCCTGTTGAAACCAAATGTTGCCAATATCCTCCTCTTCAATTTGTTTAGTGGCCAATGTAACGGCCACTCCTTGCTCATTTTCGAAGAATGCCTCTGGACCAAAATCCGCACAATACAGTGACTCGTTTTGGGTGTATCGGCTTTTCAATGTATGCGTGCCGGTTTTCTGTCCCTCAAATGCGACAATTTTGTTGTTTACATACCCGCCAAGATCAAAATGAGCTTCATCTGAAAGATGAATTTTTTGGCAAAATCGGCATCTTCTCTAAGTTGATCGCAGGCCCACCTAGCGAAGCAAAAACGCAACATGTTTGTTTAGCGGAAGGATAAAACTAATTATCTGTTAAATCAGACACGTGCTAAGTGTTACCATTCACGAAAAAAGCACTAGTTGAAAAAAAACGTTAGATGGCAGCAGTTAGAGCGGTTATTTACAGACATATCGCATGACAATATAAAATATGTAAATGAATTTTCTCAAAACTAGGTTTACCTATTTAAGTAATTGCAAACTTAACTAGCCAAAGGCCCTGACAGCTAGTGCTTTATTTTTTCGTCATTGACTTATAATCTTATATATCAATAAATTTATAATAATAATAAAAAAAAATTCAAGTTGATATGACTAATTTTTCAAACGCAAGCAAAAAAATGTTCACGACTGGGTCCCACGAACTTATGGTTGTGTGCTAAGTCCAATATCAATGTTTTAAGGCTGAGTATAAGATTTCACGTTCTTCATATTATTTTGGGTGGTACGGCGTTGCCAACTACACATTATTTTTATAAATTGAATTAAATCACTCAAAATTTTGAAGAAAAAAAATTAAATATGTAATCCAGAAGTTTCTAGCGAAAATTTAAAAACGCCGCTTTTGAGCATACATATAAATACTGACAATTTAATAGAAATCGGTGGAGCTTTTCTTTAAAAAACCGTTTTACTATTTTTTACTTTTAATTTTTATTAAACTTGTTTTTTCAAAATAAGCAAGTTATTAGATATTGCTAGAAGATGTTTTGACAAAAATATTAAATAAACTGTTGATACCGTCTCGAAAATGTTCAGAAAATTCTCAATTTAAAAAAAAAAAAAATTAGGAAAAATTCCAAGAAATAAAATTTGTCAAAATTTAATACGCATTCTTTACTATTCCACTCAGGACTTCTGTAAGATAAAATCTTGTCCAAATCGTGCAAGCCATTAAAATGAAAGTCGGTTTTGAAAAAAAAAAACCTTAAAATTTTTTACATCTTAAGAAAATCAATTAAGAAATTGCGCCTCACGAAAAATATTATCGAAATCGTTGAAGCCTTTTACGAGAAAAATAAGTATTTTCATAAAGGTTGCACATCTGTCACCGTTATTACAAGACCTAGAAACTCAATTCCAAAAACCCCTCTCTAGGCTGCCCCACAGACCGTAACTACAAAATTTTAATAAAATCGGTCAAGAGGCTCAGATCAGGCTTAGATGAATAATCGGACAGAGAAACAGACATACAGACAGAATTGCTGGACCCACTTTTTTAATATTCTCTTTTTTAATACTACGAGTAATTTAATAATCTCAATTTTTTTTTTCTGAACGATTGCAAAACATGCCTTATAGGTAGTACTTACATATGATCGCAAGTAAAATGGACAATATCTGATTGGTAAAACGAACGTTTGGAGATGAAAACTAACCGTACTGCCTTGTAAAAGTTGCACTGTAAAACTATACACTAACTAACCATCAGCATTTAATACCACCACCTAACCTATGACCCTTTAGCTTCTAAGCCAAGTTTGGATCATACATAAAACATCAGATTTGAATCTAATATTGCTCCCGCTTTTTCTATTATCTATTTGAAACCGACTTCAAAAGTAGGTACATATACATTTTTCTTTACAATGCGATTGCAATACTAACTCCACAGGACCACGTTCATGTCTCTGCCCAGAAACACTCTGTACGTAATGAGGACATAAAAAGCAATAACAATAATTGTGCGCAATAATCATAGCCATTTGGCTTTATGACACAAATATATGTGCAGTAGTACCACAGCCACAGCACAAAGGACGGAAGGGAGTTCCTATAAACAACAGAAATGTTTGCGGTTTGCTTTGGAAACCAGTCAGCTAGAGATGGAGAAAAACATTTTAAAGATATAATCGCAATAAGTTGAGTCACATTAACAATTACAAAAAAAAATTCAATGCTAGCCCTTTTTCTACTTTTTCTTTCTTTTTCAATTTAGTTTGTCTGACTGCTGAAAGGGATGGTGTTGATGAAAACTCTGACTTTTTTGACAACAAGCTTCATTTTTTTTTTCTCAGATATTCTCTTTCTTAATTTTTATTCGTGCAATGCCAAAAGTGAACCGATATCACCTTCACCTTGCCAAATTTCTCAAATGAATAGACATGGAATTATACTTTCTAGGTAATTTTGTGTAAAATTTTCATTAGATAAAAAGTTATTGAGCTTCGAGTACAGTGCAGACCTGAATCCGAAAACCACCACACCGTCGCCACCAACATAGCCATATGTTAAATTCGCTTTAGGGATAGACTTCTTTTTGTTCCACAATATGTGCTTAGAGGTTGGCTTATTCGAGTACGATGGCTTTTAAGGGTAAATGTCTATATCAGTAGCCTTTTAGGTTCCTCTTTTCCTCTTTGCTTAGGCTATTACAAATAAAGATAAAGGTACTTGATGTAGACATACTTACAGCAATAGGTAAATGGCTTTTGTAGAGCCATTGAACCCTTACGGCTGATTGCCAAAAAACTATAAAGCGACGCGACGATGTGGGTATAATATTCGTTATCGAGTCAAACGAGACTTGCTCTTTAATAAGTCTCTTTTGAGGTAAGTTTATGCGGTGGGTATTATCGCTTATGGGCAATCTAATTTTCAGCATATATAGACATAATTGTATGGAAGGTGAGACCAGGACCAGGATCAGACATGGCACTTAGTGGTGGATGTGCAGCCCTTTCAAACTTTATATGGGAATTATAATAAAATCTAAGACGTGGTTTGTAGTCTTCTAATACAAAAAAAATCTTGATATCACTCCCCTTTTAGAAAGGGTATGAAATGTACATTGATGCTCTTTGACTGATAAAATGAAGCAGGAAATTTTGCTTCACGAGTAGGTAGCTATGACTCCCACAAATCATTCGAAATTTGTGAAAGTTTTACTATGGTATTTGCCTTTAGGGTACACAGGGGAAAAAATACGAGCACAGCAGCAACAACAAATAAAATATTCACGCAGATCGAAGAGCTCAACAGCTGCGGGGCTTAGCGCATTTCACTCAAACATTCCTAGATGATGAAAGGAGAGGACTTAGCAATTGTTTGCTAATTCCAAATAGCGAATTTGGCAAAGACAAGTCAATTATCCTCAGATGACTTGCCAATTCCTTACCAAAGACGATATCCTTATAAAAACTATTTTATGTTGATTTTGATTTAAACCTTGAGCTGCCAACAGGCACGTTAACTATTACGCCAAAGGCACATCTTTAAATAAACATCAATAGTTTAGTATTAAAATTGTTGTGTAATAATTGTAAGGGAGAAGTTGGCAAGTCTACCGAAGCCGTTCGCTACTGCAAAAAGTCATATTACTACTCCCCATTCTCTCATGAGAATATGGTTAAAAGAAATTCACATGGTTAAAAGAAATTCACACGGTCCTGTTTCACCCCAAAGTCCTGTGACCAAATACTTATTTTTTTTAAATAGCCACTCACAAATAATATCAACAAAACCTGTTGGCCTCATGGTTCATCAACACAAAGTGACATATAGTAATATTGAGTTGAGCCATGGTCCGATCAATCAGTGGCGTACTCACAGAGAACCCTGCAAAGGCAACCAAACAATCGTGAGCAGAACGGACGGACAAAAGCCTACACTAATACAAAATCATCATCATACACACAACTCTACTATGATCCACAAGTCTATTACCTCCAAATCATCAATGCCAAAGTACTCAACGAAAACTACCAGATTTAAATTTAAAATACATATACGCGTTATTAATTTTTTTTCCATCTCTTCAAAACATTTACTTGGAAATCGTTTGCAGACCCGTTCTGCACATAATTTTTCCGACCATCTCACCATTTTGTTGCACAGAATGGTGAATGTTATTGCTTTATCGCACTCGCTGCAAAAAAAGGGCACTGAACTCTTCCGTCAGCTGTAAAAAGACCAAAATTTAACAATATCGTGGAAATTTGATGGCTAAGGGGATTATTGAGAGACAGTAGGGTATTTCAAATAAAACGATATTCCTCTCACGCAAATCGCTGATTGGTGCTAAATATCCGTAGCGGAACCCACTGTGGTTGAATGAACGGCAAAGACAAATTGACGAACATGAGGCTGCTTGACAAGAGAGTTGGGAAGTGTCTTCATTGTTGTGGCGACTGAGAAGTTTTGTAAGAAATAGCGATAAACCGATTGTAGAAATTTTTTTGAGCAGCCATATTGGTTGATATTTTTGAAATTTATTCGATAGTTTCAAGTTACAAGTATTGGAACTACCCGAATGTGGAATGCTTTACCTGGCTCTGTATTTCCCCTGCATTACGATTCACAAATGTTCAAAAGCAACGTGCATCGGTGTCTCCTTTCAAATCCTCTCCTATTTTCCTAAATGCTCGCACTGTGTTTTTATAACATTATAAGGGTAGTCATAACCCCTTGATGTGCGCGTTAATTATGGCAGAGTGAGACTTTGATTTTCTTTGACTTTGAGTGTGGCAGAGCACACTGAAGTTGAAATAACACAATTTTGAAAGATAAGCAGAGTGAGACTTTGATTTTCTTTTTTGAATTATCTTGTCAAATTTGTGTGAAAAATTTCTGGTTGACTTTTTTGCCGCTGGTTTCCTGTATATTGAGGGACTCGCCACCTTTTTCATTGTCATACGGCGCTTCGTTTTTGAGATCGCACGATAACGGGCTTTTCTTGCAGCTTTTGTCTTCGGTGAAACTACTGTTTGCTTTTATTTCCTCTAATTTTTCAGGTTTTCCCAACACCACTAAATTTAACTTCAAAATAATCATTTGTTTTCCACTTTATTCGCTTACTTTTCTGGCCGTATTTTCCTTACTCTTTACATTTTTAAGAAAAAGTTTTAAAATTCCTTTTGCTAAAAGCTTTCATGCGCCCACTTTTTTTTTCCTTCGTCAGTCCCTGTACTAACGAAATTTATTATCACCAACCCACTTAATACGTCGATAAAAAAAATTTAAATAATACTTACCTTTATCAATTCATCAAACATTTCCACCGAACACACCCCAGCTGAGGGGCAGAGGTACTGTTGCTTCAAGCTTTTCTTCCATTGAACCCACATACATGTCATTAAACGTCATTCTATCGCAATTTTCCCCCGATTCACAATAGCTGTGCAATTTTCATTTTGCTTTTCTTTTTTTTTGTGGAATCCTAAATTCCTTTCTTTTAGTACGCGGTTTTCTTGTACAGAAATTATCTTAATAAAGTAGATCCAAAAATAACAAGATTATAAAAGAATATTAATAAGAATCCCATCCCCTCTTGAGGAAGAAAAGTTCAACAAATGGCGCCCAACGTGGGGCCAGTGGAATAGTTCGAATTATTTTATATGCGGTTGTGGTTTGTTAATATTTTGTGACTTTGCTATCTCGTAGCAGAAAAGACTGTAGAAAGCTTATTGGCGTTGGCACGGGGTACTTCATCTCTTTCGCCAATTATTTCAACGCTTTAGGTCTAAGTGATACCACAGTCTGTGAGTCCTGTATAGAAAGTAATGACACTGCGGAGCACTTCCTCTGCGGATTTCTTACATTTTTTCGAATCACTCGATCATAGTTCGTAGTCAAGGCTTCTGGTAGTGTTTTTTTGGATTTTTTACGAACATCTGAAAAAGCTAATATAGACGAAAGTTGCTATTTAGTAGCAAAATGGACGGGTTATTTGGTTTGAAGGTTCCAGCTAGTATTTTTTGACCTGTGACAGAAAAATGCAAGGCCGTTTTATAGCACACGTGATCGAGCAATACGTGACTGAATTATGTGTTTTTGGCATTACTTCTCACGTTATCCAGCACTTAAGTACCATAATTTGATTTATTTGATTTTTATCATCAGTATTTCCACAAATAGAAGTTGATAAATGAACAGCAGACGGATGTTGCATAATACAGAGTGAATTTTGAAAGAAAAATATTACTCACTCACTCGATCACTGATGCCGTAGTTCGGCCCCTGATTCGTTTGTCTACTTTACTGACATATTTATTCCAAGAAGTTTGCTAAACAATGGCTCATTTCTTAGTAGTTTCACTTCCAATGTTATCAGTTGTACACATATGAGACAACAGTGTCTACTTTCCTAAGAGCAATATTTCGTCAACTTGTCACGTTTGTCATCAGCTTTATTCACGCATTTATTGTTCATATAAATTGTTCTCCATACCTAACCAAAAGCTTTGCACAACAACATAATTCCTTTATACTGCTTACAACTTTCCTTAGCATAACCATAACCAGTCTCCTTGGTCCTCTTCAGACCTTCATTAAAAGGCGAGCTGGTTTACAAAAACTCTTACATGCTTATCATAATTCTCCACACATCCTCCAATAGTAATCCCTGGCGCTATTCTGCTTCTGCACGCGTGTAGCTTCCATAAAAGTTACATATACCTTATTTTGTGTTTATATTTTTCTTCCATAATAATATAGCACCCCCTAAAGCATCCTTAAAACAAAAGTATAAATGCCAAAGTTAAAGAAAACTTTTATTCTCTTCTTAGTACAATGTTTTTGTTTTCCTTATTTACTTTAAGCTTTTGTTGTTGGGTAAGCACCTTCTTCTTAGTTGGCATGCTATTCCAATGAGTGTTTCCCAAACATCGAAATCCTAGTTTTATTGTTTTCTTCTTGCTCTCAGAAAGTGTTTGTATTAAATGTTACCACATGTACTCTATTTTCTTTTTCTCTTACAGAAGGTACCTACTTCGGGAATTAAGAATAAGTATTGTGTTCAAGAAAAACATGTAAGCTTCGGTCGGTGTGAGATAAAATCGGGGAAGGTAGGATGAATAGTGTAGAACAGGAGGTTTCTTTTGTTCTTTCATAGTCCTTCAGACTAATTTTATTTTGAATAAACCTCTACAGGCAGTTTCCTACAACTTACAATGACCCATTTTACTTTATCAAGGCCACAGAACAAATAGTACGTATACTTATACTTAATTAAGACGCTTGTCTTTGCCCTAGACCCTAATAAGTTCGAAAGCTTACCGCACCATACGATTAACAAGAGAAAGCAAAATATTGACAAACTTTCATTCTAAGATATCCAATTACAAAAAAAACTTTCCTAACCGCTAATTTATCTTTCGCATTGAATAAGTGAGCCTTGTCAACGGGATTACCTATTACGAAGAACGACGAAGAGCTTTATCCGGAATCCGTTCATTTCAAGTTCCTTCGGAAACGTCACCGTCGCTGTCGACACAACGACTATACCACGATGCGGTTGAATAAGATGTGTGGTTATAGAAGCAAAGCATGGAAGGAATAGAAATTCTCTAATGTCTGTGATTTCAGTAATTTCAAAGATGATTATGTTCCACGAAACTACTGCGGTATGATGTTGAAATTTGTTCAACTTAATGGAGCATTATTAGTGTACTTATATATATGTACTCGTATCTATATGCGAAAAGGACTCTTGTGAAACTGAAAAGCTGTTACGCAAAATGAATATGGTTGAGTCATTCCAGCCTGATGGAGCGTATTAAGATATAATTTTCATATGTAAAATTGAGGCAGATAATTCGCTAATGGGAAATGAGAAGAACTAAGAGGTTCTTGAAGAGATTAAAATCTCTTAACTTGATTAAGTTTAGAAAACTTTTGTCATGGATTTGAATGAAGTTAATAGAAGCGATTCCCGGCTTAAAGTCTATTGGTTTTTATTCAACTGCCACCCTCAAAACGAAAAAGAAAAAAACAAACTAAAACGCCTTTAAGTGTTGGATAAATATCATTTTATCACCAACTTTTTATTTAAATGCCGATGGCAAACTTTTGCATAACTCTCCTCAACTATTGATTGAATAAGTTGTTAAGTTATTTTGATGTCCATTTTTCCAATTGATTCGACTTCATTTCTACAACTGAATGCGCATTGCACTCGAATAGCCAACAGCCCGTGTTTCCGATTTTCTTTTAATCCCAGTAACATGGAAGCAAGAAAAAAAATGAAAACATTGTCCGCATAACGGTTGAACTAACTTTCAGTTGAATTTCGCACTTGGGTGATCCGGATATTCCATCATATTTCAATTTAGGTAATCTTACCTGTGAAAAATCATCGCCTGTTATATTGAGGGGGGTTTTATGTCAGTTTTTTTCTTTTTTTTTTAGTTCCCTCAGTAGGAGATCAGGGCTGTGATGTATCTTCGGTTTTTTTATTTTTTTTTATTTTTTATTTTCCTTGAACACCATACTTTCTCTTTGCTGAACCACCGCACTAGGTGTCGGTTGTTGAGGGGCAAGCAGGGTTGAATTTAAATTTTCCACATCGTCAACAACAGAGCCGGCGGCGGAGTGATGATGTAAACTTGGAAATTTAATTTTGAAATAATATTCACACTTTGAATATGGCTGACACTTATAGCACTTTTGGTTTAAATCAGAAGGGAAGTTTTTAATGGACGCCATGATGTAATTTTTTATTTTTTATTACTTTTTGAGGATATTTATGATTGGTAAGCTATTGCATTAAAAAATGACATGGTGTAATTGACGTTGGAGCAACATGAACAAATGATTCATATTTATTGCAAAACATTATGCCCCGAACGATACAATGGTGTAGACTGTAGAGTGTGATATGTGCAGATTTTCGATTTTTAAACATAATTATACACCTGCCACATATGCAACGGAATTCAATGCATATTTTGAAATACATAATTCGATAGGTCTGGATTCAGTAGCTATACAATTACTGGTCATTGACTATAAATGGCGGAGATTGCTTCTCAAACTTTTTTCAGATTTCTCCAAGCTTTCGCCCATAATTTTTGTGCATTGAATTCGGTACTAATTTCATGTTACCCTTGTGTCTTTGATAACTCGAGTAAGTTTGATTACTCACGATAGATAATTTGATTGAGGGAGCGTTAGTTTACTATAGTTTAGATAGTTTACTAGGATACGTAGTTGGAGAAAATGGTTTGTTACCAAATTCACCGAAAATTGAAGATGTTGGGAACTGGCCCACACCAATTGGTAAAACCATGGAAGTTTCTAAGGTCCTTGTACTACTTAAGATAAAACAGCCAAACACTTCTCTGAAGTTGCCTGTCGACTTCATTAATTAAGCGAAACAGATGTCAAATTTTCGTGATTTAATGAATCAATAGCGAATAGGTATTCCATTTACTCATGGAACCTTTAAAATCACCACTAATTTTGCACCATTTAAAACCAGACTAATATTTTTCTTGGATACAAATGTTAGTGGTCTTGGGCTAGGAACAACTCTGTCCAAGTACAGATGATGGAAGAAATTGTAATGCTACTTTAGCTATGAATAAAGCACAGAAAATCTATTTTCTAAATTCATACCGCAAAAAGACCTTCTCACAAAAATTAAGTCAATAGAATAATTCCTTACTTAACTTGCTTTCACAAGGAAAAAGAAGCGATCGTTTGATGAAATTGAGAGAGATGACAGGATAACAATAATGTTCGAAAGTTTTACCAAAAAAATGCAAATAGATATGGTTGCAAACCTGGAACTCGAGACTCTAAACACCAGCAGGGAATCATGGTGATAAGATAATAGTTGCTACAGAGGATTCGGAAAGGCTACCTAGCGGCGATGAAGACACAATTTCCGCTATCAGGCAGAATTCAACTTAAACGTTGATCTAAAATTCCGTCCACTGGACTTTGAAGAAGCTTGCCATAGGTTAGATTAAATAAAATAAAACCGCAGATGCAGATTGCCTTGATGCCGAACTTTTCAAGGCAGCTGGATATTAGTTGGAAAGAAGCATGCATCAGCTGATATGATCGCAAGAAAGCAAGCCCGTTAAATGAAGCCTCAGTATCTTATGTCCGATCCTTAAAAAGGGAGACTATAACGTATCACCATTGCGATATTAAAAGAGAAAAGGTTCCCGAGGCGTAGTGGTTAGAACGATTACCTGCTGCGGGTGATTTAAAGCTCAAATTTCAGAAAAGCAGAGAAAGAAATCACATTTTACGAGGAATTCGCAGATATGAAAAACGATTTCTTACTTAGCCCTTCGGAATCGGCATAATGAGAATGGACGAATGGGAATGCTATTCAACTTAATAAAATCTAATTTAGCTCTTTCTAAGTGGTTTTTGTCTAAGATGTAGTCAAAAACTCTTTAGGACATCATTACTAAGTCTTTAATAAGCTTTTTTTCATATGGACACTTTGCAGGACTTATTTAGAACTTTTCCAACTCACTCTTTAAAAAGAATTATAAAGTGATTTTAAAAATAATTTTTGAGATTTGTATTGCATGTTTATTATGGGCACCTTTATAAAAGATGCAGTATTGCAAATAATAAAATTCAATTGGATTCGAACGTTTTTTTTTTTTTGATTTAGTCTAAGAGTACTTATAATATTAATTTCAAGAGAATGAATAAACTTTTATTCATGAAGATTTAAACAGTTTTATATTTGGAGGCAAAGCATGAAAATGCATTTGGTCTCAATTGAATTCAAAATAGCACAAATCTAAAGTTAGCGAATTTCCAGAGAAAGTGCTGTTTCTTGGTAAGCGGTGACGAAAATTTAAAAAAACAATTTGGTTGGAAATTCGACAGTTTAAACAAATTAGAATTTGGAATGAAAGTTTAGTTTTAGTCTAGAAGTACTTGATTCAGAACTAAAATTAACAAACGTCAAATGGGTTGCGGCAAAGTTTTAAATATTTAAAATGGGGTGTGTCTGAATTTGAATTTACTTTAAAGAAAGTGGAAAGTTAAAATATGAAATGACTCATAAGAAATATTTGAGGTTGTGACTGCACTATTGCTCATTTTAAGTCGATTTCAAATGACTATAGACTTAAGCAAAACCTTAACCTTTATTCAATGGTTACCATCTTCGGATGAAACCTATTTTAAGCCATCTTTGACTTCACCCCAACAGGAATTAATGTTGTTGGATAATTTAACATCAACCGACTTACGGCAAGTAAGCTGTATCAAAAACTCTAAAAATCGAATTCTTGATTTGGTCTTCTCTTCAGACTCTGTTAGTACCGTTGTTATTGAATCTAGTTTCGGTATTACTGATCCTAGCCTTGATGAAACGAACATAGATGACTACCACCCACCTCTGAATATTTTTCTTGAATTGAGTGGCGAGATCCACACTAACAGTAACTCTCATGATCGTTCCTATGTGTTTGACTACCGCAAAGCTGATTTCGATTTGCTCTGTGGTGAATTAATTATGTCTGGTATCGAAAACATATCAGTTTTTACCAATATTGACGAAGCTGTTAGCAGCTTTTATTTGATTCTCTATAGATTTATAGAAAAATCAATTCCTAAAAAAAATTTTAAAAATTCTGAACCCAACCATCCATGGTATACTAAAGAGTTAAAAGTTTTAAGAAATAAAAGAAATAAAGCTTGGAACACTTATATTAAAACTCATTCCGTTTCCGACTATGAGTTTTACGTTTCTCTTTTTGAAGAATTTAAGACACTTTCTAAAAATCTTTATTCAAATTACATTGACCGAATGGGATACTCATTTAAAAAGGATCCAAAAACCTTCTGGCAGTTTGTTAACTCAAAGAAAAAATCAGATGGTTATCCAGCTAGTTTTGTGTATGAGAACTGTTCTTATGAGAGCATCTCTGATATTTGTAATGCATTTGCTGACCAGTTTCGCAGCTCATTTTGTGATACTACTGTTGACATTGATACTGATTTCTTCAGTTATCTACGCAACTGTAATCAAGTATGTTTTAATAACATTGTTATTGAAATTGATAAACTTTTTTTGAGTCTTGAAACCTTAAATGACGATTTTTCTTCCGGGCCGGATGGCATTCCTCCAATTGTACTAAAAAAATGTAGGTCATGCTTAGCGTTTCCTTTACAATATATGTTCTTACTTTCTTTGAAATCCAGTAAATTTCCTTTACTTTGGAAAAGATCATTTATCACTCCAGTTTTTAAAAAAGGGGATAAATGTGATATAAAAAACTATAGACCCATTGCCAAACTTTCTAGCATTCCTAAACTATTTGAAAAACTAGTATGTGAACAGCTGGCTTTCAGTGTAAAAAACGTTATTTGCACACAGCAACACGGTTTCGTCAAAAATAGATCGACTGTCACAAACCTGCTATGCTTTCTTCAAAAATGTTCTTTAGCACTAGAAAATGGTAATGAGCTCGATTGCATCTACACGGATTTTTCTAAAGCTTTCGATCAACTTTCACACAATATTATACTGTTCAAACTAAAGGCTATTGGCTTCCCACCTGTGTTCACCGATTGGGTACTTTCTTATCTGTCTATGAGATCTTACCAAGTAAAGTTTCGTAATATCCTTTCCAATCCTTTTAATGCTGGCTCAGGTGTACCTCAGGGAAGTCATCTAGGACCTCTTCTATTTATTTTAGCTATCAATGATGTTGTGTCTTGCATTTCCTTCAGTGAAATATTAATTTTTGCTGATGATATGAAAATTTTCGCTCTTATCTCCAATCCGATGTTAATCATTTTGCAGTTTGGTGCTTTAAAAATGGGCTCAACCTTAACCCCAACAAATGCCAAAGCATGACGTTCTCTAAAAAGAAGGTGCCTAGCAACCCAAGTTATTCTATTTCCAATATTATTTTGAGTCAAGTGAAATGTTTTAAGGATCTTGGCGTATATTTTAGTTTTAATATGGACTTTACTCAACATATCAATTACATCGTTAGTAAGGCCAATAGCATGCTTGGTTTTATGAAAAGATGGTCAAAAGAGTTTCAAGACCCGTATGTTACCCTTGCTCTATACAATTGTTTAGTACGACCTCATCTAGAGTATGCTTCTCAAGTGTGGTCCCCTTTTTATGAAATACATAACTCAAGAATAGAATCAGTACAACATAAATTCATAAGATTCGCTCTTAAAGGGCTTCCGTGGGAAAACCCTTTCGATTTACCACCATATGAGCACAGAATCCAATTATTGCATATGCAACTTCTTTCTCAAAGGCGTACCATTAACGATCTGGTGTTTTTTCATCAACTTATCACTGGACATATCGATGCACCTGAGTTACTTTCTTGTGTTCAATTCAACTTTCGAGGCGGATCTTACCACCTGCGCAACTTAGTTTTAATATACTGCCCTTACCATAGAACGAATTATGGCATGAATGAGCGATTGACTCGTATGGGTAGACTATTTAATCTTAACTCATGTTTAATTGATTTTAACCTAAGTAAATCCAGTTTAAAAAATTTTTTGAAAACCAGTGCTCCACTTTCTTAAGTTTAGTTTGCATGCTTGCATGTTTGCATTTTCCAATTATTTTTAGTTTATGTTATTTAATTGTAAATTGTATCACATTTTGTATGTCTTGTTTGTTTTAATAGTGTACGTTAGTTAAGATTGTAATTTATGTAATTTATATTTGAAATTTTTTACTATAATGTTTTTATTTTTTATTTTTACTATCCTTACGTTCTCTATGTGCTGGTGTTGGTGTTATACTAACTAACTACTAACACTTGCATTCATGATGAAGAGCGTATATAAGTGTGTACATATGAACTTGTTCTAAGCTCAGTACTACTTAGTCTCTGAAATGCAAAAGAAATGCAAAAAGCAAAACCATTAAAAATGATAAAATAAGCAATTAATAATATAACAACAACTTTGTGCTTTTTAATTTGGTGAGTATTTTGTTTCACAACAATGAAAAGAAGTAAAACCAAACATTTTTTTAGAATATTCGGATTTTTCGTTTTTTTTAAATAAACTAATTTTTTAATAGGTTAAATACAGCTGGATTTATTATTTATATGCTGAAGCTGTTTGGACATATTGCCTGGTTGATCGCATCAAGCAGAAGCAATTAATTTTTGCTCAATTTCAAAAATATATCCCTAAAATCCATTAATATGCTAAGTTTCAGAAGAAACAGTTGTCTGATGAATATGCCGGAACTTTTTTTTTCTAAAACAATACTTTAGGACACAACTCACAAGTTTTTTCTCATTATTGTCACACGATTTCGATTTGTTTGCCATTAAATCTTAGAATCTTAGTTTTTTGAAGGCGAGTCAATTTTAAAGGAGGTAGAATATTTGATTTCAGTAAATCTTTTCTGGCACATCAAGTCTATGTTCTGAAAGCTTCAAGAATAAATTTATTGTCTTCCATATATTATGGGAAAAAACACCTACTTAGTCGAAGAAATTAAATCACACATAATATTTTCTTCTACATTTTAAGTTTGTTCCATTACACAAACACTGAATTCAATTAGTATTCATGAAAAAGAGAAACTTACTTTTCCATTTTACTGAAAACTAACAATTGGAATCAAGTGCTCTTAAATTGTTCTTAAAAAGAGTATATTAAAAATTCTTCGGTTTATGCAGTTGGCTCCTCCCATATGATCTCTTATGACTTCCAGGCCACGTATGTCAGTAGCTGTTCACAGCTATGTCTGGTTTTGGTATCCCTGCTAACTTCGTACGATTTTATACAATAACTTTGAAGAACTCACGCTTTCCTGTTGATGTCGGAAAGATCTCATCGAAGACCTTTGTTGAGGAAAACACTTTTGCATTTGTTTTTTCTAGTAGTTCAATTCTCTACACACATACGAGCACGAGAAAGCGCTTTTCATGGCAATGAATTAATTATAAGAGTACTCACCAATTCCTCGCGAAAAGCGATACCCGTTGAAAACGTTTTTGATGTCTGTTGGGACTCGAATCTCCCGCCTAACAGGCAAACATGCAAGCCACCAACCACTGAAACATTTGGAAAATCCAACCGCGTCTTATAGTTTCGTTTAAACATAAAGTTAGTTCGCGGCGAAATAAAAGTGCAACAAGCTCTTCAATAATATGCATTTTGAAGTCGAAGGGCATAGTAATTCTTTTGTAAGAGATATAAAAGTTAAGTATCAATTTTGAAATTGAAAATAATTTTCAAATAGTCGAAAGTTTTCACGAGACAAAAACAAATATAGAATCTGATTTACCAAAAATTGGGCATAAGATGCAATATAGAAGTGAGAGGAATGTGTGTTTTAGTCCCTTGCAACAAATTTTGTGTACACTTCATTGGAGTTGCATCTATGCACGTAGTCACACTAAGGAGTTGCTTACATGCAGGGAGTAAACAAAGCAACGGTCTGCAGAGTAGTACACAGAGTTTCACATGCAATAAGCTAATGAACTTCTTTCAAACGCCATTTGCTTGCCAGAGAATATTACGGAAATAGCTGCACGTTTTTATTTCTTAAGAAGGGTTTCCTTGTGAATGTATTGACAGGACTAAGATATTCATCGATAAGCACAGGGAAAATGGAGAAAACTTTGTCAACGGGCATGGAAGCGTCCTTTTAATACATTGAAGGTTTGTGGCCCAGATCGTTTCTTCTATGCTGCTAACGTAACACATAAGTTGGTCAGATAGTGAAGATGGTGCAAGGGTGTTGAGAAATTTTCGTTTGGTGCAAATTTTAAAGAAAACCACCAACCACTTCCACAAGCAGTTCCATATAGGACAAAACTAGACAATCCAATTGGACGAAGATTTAACCTGGCACATAAAAGAACTAGGCGAATCATTGTGAATAATTTTGGTCAGTAGGTACTTACTAGATTCACTTCGCCTTGTTTAAATCATATCCGTATGCAGCCCACTGTTGATTCATTGAATCTTGTTTCCATTTATAGAATCTAGAAGTGAGAAAAGAGGCACCAATAGAGCATAATACCAACAATGATGAAGAAAACGACAACATTGGAAATAATGAAAGAAGTATTTTGAGGAAGTTGAAACCATTTAAATTGTTTCACTTTCCAGCTTTTTGAATCAACACTGGAAATGAAAGTGACATTTTTAGTTGGTGAAAAACCCACACTTTTCACTGTGCAATAAAACATCAAAATTTGCGAAATCGGGAACTTTTTCATGTTTGATGAAACACTTTTGCGCTTTTACTTTGCAGGAAATTGTTGTTTTGAAAAGTTGCAAAGTGCAAAGTGCAAATTGGTTGGTGCAATTCACCAACTAATTCTGGCAAATTTGACTTTTCAATGACTTATCTCTGTAGCATAGCGGTAAGAACGTGATTAGAGCCACCAGCAATAAGCTAAGCTTTGAAAGAAGTGAACTTATTTTATTCCAATTAATAAATAATCTCCCAATCAAATTTGAAACAGCAGCTATAAAAAATGGAAATGAATTTGCAGAAAAAGTAAAGAACTTAAAAATAGCTAGCAATGAGATTCAAGTTTCATTCGATGTTGTTTCATTATATCCAAATGTTCCAATTGATGAAACTTTAGTTTTTCTGAGAAAATGGCTAGAAAGAAATACACTTAAACCAGAAGAAATAAATGAATTTGTAAAACTTACTAAACTGTGCATGGATGAAAATTGGTTCCAGTTTAATGAAAAGTTTTACAGACAAAAATTTGGTTGCAGTATGGGATCACATATGAGCCCGTTTTTAGCAAATTTATTTATGTCGCATATAGAAACTGAAATGTAAAATCAAGTAAATTTTCCAAGAATTTGGTTAAGATATGTAAATGATATATGGGCGATAATCAAAAAACATGAACTTCGTCAGCTCATTAACAAATTAAATAGAACTAAATACCCATCAATAAAATTTACATATGAAGAAGAAATTGAAGGGAAACTAAATTTTCTGGATTTAAGTATAACTCGGAATGGAGACAATTTCGGATTGGATATATACAGAAAACCAACGAATACTCTGAGATACATTACATCAGACTCGTTCCATTCCTTTGAACATAAGATGTCAGCTTTTCACTCAATGATTTTTAGAGCTCTAAATATTCCAATGACTATAGAAACAAAAATAAAAGAATTCCAAAAAATTAAAGACATAGCCAAAATTAATGGATATACTGAAGAATTGATTGAAGATTTAACAATTGCACATAGAAGAAAACAAGAATTGAGAAATTATACATCTTTAGATCTAATAAGGAATGAAGGAAATGATGAAAAGAAATATTCAAAATTTTATTTCTATCCAGAAATAACATCTAAGATAAAACCAATCTTTAATAAATATAATATCCGTATGAGTGCAGCGAAATAAAAATAAAAAATCTGATTGTAGGATCTAAGGATAAAATTGACCAACTTCAAAAGTCAGAAATTTATTCTATCGGATGTAATGATTATTCAAAAGAATATATAGGACAGACAAGAAGACCTATTCTAAAAAGATTTAAAGAAAATTTTGCACATCTTAAATATAATGAAAAAGAAAAGTCAAGTGTTGCAGAACATATGCTAGAAAATAGTCATAGCTTTAGTTTGCAAAAAACTTTAAAACTAATAAGAAATGTAAATAGCAATTATGAATTAGATGCTTTTGAATCATTTTACATATTTAAAAACAAAAATAATCTAATGAATAGTGATGATGGACCAATCAAAGATTCAATATTCAAAAAATTTTTTAATAGATTCAACTCAACTCAACTGTAATTTTGTTTTGAAACATTTTTGTTTATTATTAGTTTTTTGACAAATAATTTAATTTAATTTAATTTTATAAATCTCACTGACGATGGAAGCATTGCTTCTGAAATGTACATCTGAGGAAATAAAATAAGTGTTTTAACTGTTAAAAACTTTACTAATCTTTTCATTTATTAGATTAAAAAACACGTGGAATATCTCAACTAAAAAATTCACCAATTAAGAACTCAAATTGGAAAGTAAAAACCACAGATTTGAATTGAAAATTGTAAAATAAATTTCCGAGCACAAATTTTTTCCTTCACATAGTACCACCCTATTTAGTATTTAATTACCACGAGGTATTGAAACCTAGCATTGAAAACAGACTTTTAGTGTGCTGAGAGTTTGATTAGGCTCTTAATCAATATCGAAATGTGCGGTAATGCGCAAATTCCAATTTACTACTATCGGGTATCGACCGAAAAATAAGTTTGACATGATTCGCGAATACCTTAAAATTCTGCGCACTTACTACCAAACACCAGCTACATAGTTGGTACAGTGTGCAACCGAAACATATAATTTGGAAACACGATCACTTAAGGGTAGCCATCCAAACCATCACTGTAAATTCAGTCAATTTTGTCTGTGAGCTTACAATATTTTCTTTTCCTCCCTTCCGAAAAGCAAAAGGGTATAGGTACCGTCTACTGAATCTATATTGAATTCCTGCTTTAAATGATTTCAAAATAATTTTCCAGGGTATTGACATGTAGGTCGCAGACACCCTGTATAAACATAAAAATGAAGATGTTTTGAGATTTGTTGCTCCGCTCCCTATGGCTGATATTCTGGCCAAAATAACTTGTAGTACACCATAACACTTCTGCTTTGAACCGAGTTTCTGTCAAAGTTAATCAACAAAAACCGAAAGAGTCTTTCGCTTCTGATGGCAACTCAACTCCATCACAACATCTCTTCTTAAATATACCACTTCAAATGAGAAATAACCACTCCTATAATAGGATTTCCTAATCTGCAATCGAATGCGAGTTGGTGAACCGATGATAATCCAAATCGAATTTCCACCAGACTTAAAGCCAACTATGTCGGGTGACCAAATAATCGATTTTCAGCTTCTCTTTGGGTGTAGTGTAGATGTTTATTCACAAGTTTCGATAGTCTTTAATGGGCGCCATGTATGTATTTTCAATGGTTTATGCAAATCCCGAATTCTCCTCCTATCAAGAAAGGCAAATGCACTCAGGGTACAAACAAACCACAAACGCATTTCTTCTACAGCAACTCTGATCATTAATTAAACAGAGACTACTTGCTACTTATTACTGACCCTAATTTGTGACATAGCTAAGTCGTGGGTAAATATTTAAGTATCATCTAAGTATGCGCTTTAGGGTACCGACTTTAACCATTGAGTTTGACCACATATTTGGCTTTGGAATCATTAAATCATGTCAAATAACGTCTTGTGGTTGAGACAAACATTTATGTCACCTGAAGTTCAATTGAAATATCTCTTACAGGAGACCACAAATTCTGTGTAAATGGCGTAGGCGAAACTAAGGTACATATGTATTTATATGCAAAGAATAAGTTCCAGTCATTAATCACTATTTCTGCATATCGGGAGAAGATGCGTGATTATTGACGTGGTTAGAGTTTGTGGTTGGCTTAGAATTGGAATATGGATACTCGTTACCATTGACATACACTTAAAAAATATAAAAATAAAGTAAATTTGCAAAACATTTTTCAGAATATGCATTGGGGGAAGTTTTGCTTATCTAAGCTGATACGAATGCCTTTTTTAGAAAGAATATCTGATTAAAAAACCACAATTTTTGGTATTTTCTGTTTCTCATTTTTCTATGTAGAAATATGAACAGTTCTCAAATCCCGAAGCAGGCAGCAGAGTGCTGACATGGGTCTGCTCCTGCAAGTTAGAGGTTTTAAGTGAAGTAAGCTAACGACGTAAAGATTTCATTTCGTAGCAACCAACAGCCTCGCATAACAATAATAATTTCATCGAAACGAATTTCAGCAATCGAAAAGATCATAAAGAACTCCGGAAAAACGTGAGGAAGGTAGGATGCCTTAACGGGCAACGTACCGAAGGAGAATTTGCGGCAAGCGAAAGCCCTATACTACTATTAAGCAGTGGCCGAATTACCGCACACGTGATCGAGTCGTACGTGACTGAATTATGTGACTTAGGACAACAATTTGGCATTCTTTCATCAGTATTTGAACGAATATTCGATAAATGAACAGCTGTAATACAGAGCGAATTTTGAAAGTGAAACAGAACTAACTCACTCGATTACCTACTGATGCGGTAATTCGACCCAAGATTTAATCGTCATCCAAGAAGTGCTGCAAAAAGAGAAAATTAAAAACTGCGACATTTACTACGGCGATTGCAAAAGACAACGAAAACAACGCTTATTTGGGATGTGTCGTTTAAGGAATAACTTGGATTACGGCCATCAGCCGAAATTCGGTTAGTGAGCCAAAATTAGCAAAATATACGAAGTGATGCGGATGTTGTAGTAAATATCTCTTTTACGCGGGAGGTTCGTGGTTTGAATCCAAACAAAAAAATGTTTTTACATGACGCGACGCCTTTCGTGAGGATTTGGCAAGTCCTCCGATAGAAATTTCATTAATTGAGGTTTCTATTTTCAAAGTATTAGTAGGTTCCAGTGAGGCCTTTTCGGATGAGGGAAGTTTCACTCGGGGTTCGGCTGGGTGACGGCTGAGATTGGTCTTCGTGTCAATCGGATGAAGGTTTCCTGTCCTGGGTTGTGTGCTTCCAGTTCTCGGACTTGGAGTAATGCTGGGTACTTGGTACTTCTCTCTTGGCAAGGTGAGTTCTGGAATGATACTAAAAAGATAGAGAGTTCATGGTTGTTCTGAGGTAGCAGGAGCCACTAAATTCACAACGAGGTAGCGTTGGACACTAAATTCACAACGAGTTAGCGTAGGACACTATTTACTTACCCAGTCTTGGGTTCTGGATACTTCCCTATCCTCTGCTTCTGGTCCGTCCACTGCCGGCACCGGAATGATTTTCGTGCATTTCATTGGTTACCTTATACACCATTTGGTGTAAACTGGATATGAGCAGTAATAGTCAATGAAATGCAGCTCCACTTGGAGACAAGGGTAAGCTGCAGGTGGTGTTGTTGCTATGTGCTATCGTCACCATTATAATTGCCTGTGTTGAAACATGCAAAACTCCACTGGCATTAATGTTGTTGGTGGCGAAAATGTAATGGGTCACTCACTACAAGCCTTCACTTCAAGTCGGTTGAGGTCTACTCCATTTGATTTCGCAAAAATATCTTTTTATAGGTGTCTTCAAAATTTGAAATTTCGTCGAGCTTGAGCGTTGATGTATATAGAAGGTGATACAGATTTACTGAAATGGGAGGCAGTCTTTCGCTATATCAATGCAGCATACAGTTATTCAAATAACTCTAGTTATTCAAATATACCAATAACTTTTGTTAACGGAGTATTCTGGTCTAGAAGCTTAAATTTTATAAATTTTTCATATCAGAATGAAAAAATTTAAAAATAATTTAAAATTTTTAGTATGATTTTTATTATTGTTTGAGGAAAATTAAAAAAAAAGATATGATAAAATAAAAAATCCGTCAAATTTCAGGCTGGTGAAGTGGGAGCACCAAAAAAAGGTACTTCATCGTTGACATGATTTCAGCCCTTGTAGTGATCCAAAGCCATAACAAAATAAAGAAATTCATAATTGGTACAGATGTCGCTATTGTACTGACCTTTGTTGAAAAAAAATCAGAAAATGGCGTCGTTTTAAAAATTTTCGAATTTTTTAAAAATGCGTAATATTAGAACTTTCCAATTCAAATGCGATAGATACGTGTTTTAAAAAGATCTCCTCCAAATTTGAAATGAATCGGTTGAGTAGAACCTGAAATATCATGTTCTTCAAAAGTAGTTCGAGGAAAACGCGTTAGAAGTTTAAGGGAATATACCAGAGCGACACTTTCAAAAATTCGATGTTTTTTTAACTGGCTTATTCGATAGCTTACACCTTCAAAAATATTCTGTGAGAGCGGCAAGTTTGTATCTTGAAGATTTTGAATGGCAGCGTTCTTAAAAGCGACCACTCGCAGTTAAAAACCCCGATGGTTTAAACTTCAAACGCGTTTTTCTCGAAACCACCTTTTTCAAAAAAAGGTCTATTTGTTAATCTATATCTATATATCTATCTATATATATAAAGCAAACTTGATATTTTGTTTGTCCGCAAAAATCTCGAGAATTAAGTCACCGATTCAATTGTTTTTTTTTAAATTATTCGAAATGTAAATGTGACGGACATAGGCAACTTTTTTAAAATTTATCTTACAATTTTCATAGATAAAAATGGGAAAACAACTCATTTCGGCCGATTAATGAACTTCACAATTATTATTATTATTATTCATTTGCTTAGCTTTCAAATTTGTTTTGAAGAAAATTTCAATAAATCAAATCATTTCTAATTGAAAGTCTTAGTATTTTCGATTCTATTGGATATATTAAGCCCGACTTAGGTAAGTCTACTAAAAAATAAATTAAGTTTAGCTACGCAAATACTACCATTTCGAAAAATTTCAGCGGAAACGGAAAAGACACTATTTAAACATTTGAAAGCAAAATTGAAGATATTCTCTTGCCAATAAGCAATATTCAATTAAGAAGAAATAAAACTGAATCCAACACTTCTCTGAGCAGTCAGTCGGTAAGAATATTTTTTTTTTGTTGTAGTTGTGTTGTTTCTTCCTTTTCGAACGGGCAAATGCGTAAAGAGATAAGAATCAACACAACTACATCCACACACACTTTTGGTTCGTATATATTGGTCGTCTTATTTGCACAATGCAGCGGCTCTGTGGAATGTTTTGTAATGGCTTCGCGTGCTTTGCATGTATGCGTAAGGTCAACATATGTTCGCGAGAGTGAGCGAGCTCATTTTTTCTCTCTGCACACACTTCGTTCAATAAACGCCTGTGATGTGTGAATGTTTTGTATGCGTTTCGCGCCCTTCGTGTGTCCAAAAATTTTATTTTCATTTTCCATACCAAATTTTTCCAGCATCATTCGAGTGATTTTTTTTTTTTTGGAACAAAATCTTTGTTTTGTGTAGTGTTCAATTCGATACTGAAATGTAAGTGTTACGATGAGATAATTGATGTAAATTAATTGTGCTTTTAGAAAGAGAGAGTGTGAGAGAGTGAGTGAGAGTGGGAGTGAGAGAGAAAGAGAGAGAGTGTGTGAGAGAGAGAGGGAGAGAGTGAGAGAGAAACAGAGAGAGTGAGTGAGTGAGAGTGAGAGGAAGAGAGAGTGAGAGAGAAAGAGAGAGAAAGAGAGAGAGAGAGAGAGTTAGAAAGAGTGAGAGAGAACGAGAGATAATGGAGAGAGAGAGAGAGTGAGAGAGAAAGAGAGAAAGAGATAGAGAGTGAGAGATTGAGAGTGGGAGTGAGAGAGAAAGAGAGATATGGAGAGAGAGACAGTGAGAGAGAAAGAGAGAGAGAGAGAGAAAGAGATAGAGAGTGAGAGAGAAAGAGAGAGAAAGAGAGAGAAAGAGAGAGAAAGAGAGAGAAAGAGAGTGAGTGAGAGTGAGAGAGAAAGAGAGAAAGTTAGAGAGAAAGAGAGAGAGTGAGAGAGAAAGGGAGATAGTGAGAGAGTGAGAGTGGGAGTGAGAGAGAAAGAGATAGTGAGAGGGAGAGAGAGAGAGAGAGTGAGAGTTGGAGAGAGAGAGTGAGAGAGAAACAGAGAGAGTGAGTGAGTGAGAGTGAGAGAGGAAGAGAGAGTGAGATAATCATTTGGGATGAGTGTTCAATGGCCAACAAGAAATCATTGGAAGCATTGGATAGAACAATGAAAGATCTACGTGGAAATCAACAATTGCTCGATGGTGCTTTGATATTGTTAGCAGGCGACTTCAGACAAACTTTACCAGTTATTCCAAAATCTACCGCTGCCGAAACAAATCTTCAATTTTGTGGAGATTTGTAAAAATACTCACGCTGAAAACAAACGTACGAGTTTAACAACAACAATTGTTGAAAGTCGGTGATGGGAAAATGCCAGTCGACAAAGATACAGTTTCGATAACACTACCAAACGGTTTTTGTCAATTTACACAAACAAAATAGGAACTGATCAATAGCGTATTCCCAAACCTGAGCAAACAGTACAAAAACCATGTTTGGTTAAGCGAGCGAGCAATATTGGCCGGTAAGAACAAAGATGTCAGCGATCTTAAAGAAGCAATTTTGAAAGAACTACCAGGCCAATTTTAAACATTCAAATCAGTGGACACCATCATGAATCCGGATGAGGTGATCAATTATCCTACAGAATTCTTGTATTCACTTGATTTGCCAGGAATACCACCACACATTTTACAGCTCAAAGTTGGAGCGCCAATTATTATGCTTCGCAACATCAATCAAAAAAAACTTTGTAATGGCACAAGACTCGCAGTGAAAACATTAATGGGAAATGTCATCGAAGCAACAATTTTGAACGGAAAGTTTCAAGGTGAACATGTTTTGATTCCTCGAATCCCAATGATTCCATCTGATATGCCATTTGAATTTAAGCGTCTTCAGTTCAGTTCGTCTTGCATTCGCTTTTCATATCAATAAAGCGCAAAATGTGGTATAAATTTGGAAAGCCCTGTTTTCTCGCATGGACAACTGTATGTTGCATGTTCTAGAGTTGGCAAACCATCTGCTCTATTTGTACATACAAGTAATGGTGAAAGAAAAACCAAAAATGTAGTTTACCAGAAAGCGTTACAATAAAAATTAATTTATCGAAAATTAACCTTTTTTTATATTAAGTCGTTAGCGGGCAGGGTTCAGCTAAGAATTAAATTTCCTATTTTTTTTTTTATTTCGACGCGAAACATTGTGAATATGTGAGTAAATGTCATGTTAAGTGCCCGTGCGAAGCCGGGACGGGCCGCTAGTATATCTATATATTTATATCTATATATCTATATACAGGGTGTCCCGTAATTCGTTTTACATACTTTGGGATATGATTCTTGGTCATATTCTAAGAAAAAAATTGTTCAACACTAAAGTCCGTTTCTCAAGTTTGACATCACTTTTTGACAATTTAAAAAAAGGCTAACTTTGGTGTACCCTGACCTGTGTTAAATTCGATATCTCTGTCAATACTGATGATAGAGACCTAATCTTAGACTCAATTTTTTGTAGAAATAACAACCTTTAAGACTGCATTTAAATTAGGCTTCCTTAGGTTTAGGGTTGCCAGATTTTCAATTTTAAGTGGTGTTCAAATTTTCTTCCCAAACAAAGTTTTGACTTTGAGGTCATTTTTTTGGAGAAAAGACCTGATAAACATAGAGTTTCTTTATTTTTTACAGATGAAAAAAACAATAATAAAGAAAAAACTCAGCATTAAGTTAACTCAAAAACCCATATATTTTATGATACTAAGAAAAATACGAAATGGGAAAAATTTAAAAAAAAATAAAAAAAAAGTTCTTGCTTTGAGGTTTGTTTGAATAAAACAATAATATGATCACTTTTAGTAGTTTTTTTATGTATTTAATACAAATACAATTATAGCAAGTGCTCAAAGCCCCATCCTTCGTTTTGAATCCATGCCAGAGCCCGTTTTTGGATTTCATTGTGGGTGTTTGCTGTCGATAACTCTTGTCTTACTTGTAGTTTTGTAATCTTTGAAACTGTATTTAAATTTGACTCCTATAGGCTAAGGGTTGCCAGATTTTCAGTTAGTATAAGGTTCCTGGTATCCTTTGTTGTGCTTTTCTTCAATTTCCATTTAAAAACTCATATAAGAAAAAAAATGTCGGCGTATTCTTCTCTCGTAAATGAAAGCATTTCAAAAAACTCTCTGATCAAACTGCAATCGTGACTTAATTTGACAAACTAATGAACAAATTTGTTTTCTTATTCTTTTACGACTTATTTACCTATTGAACATTCATACCCCAAATTTAAAGCAAACATCCACAATGAAATCCAAAAACGGGCTCTGGCATGGATTCAAAACGAAGGAGGGCGCTTTGAGCACTTGTTATAATTGTATTCGTATTAAATACATAAAAAAACTACTAAAAGTGATCATATTATTGTTTTATTCAAACAAACCTCTAAGCAAAAACTTTTTTTTATTTTTTTTTAATTTTTCCCATTTTGTATTTTTCCAAGTATCATAAAATGTATGGGTTTTTGAGCTAACTTAGTGCTGAGTTTTTTCTTTATTATTGTTTTGTTCATCTGTAAAAAATAAAGAAACTCTATGTTTATCAGGCCTTTTCTCCAAAAAAATGACCTCAAAGTCAAAACTTTGTTTTGGGAAGAAAATTTGAACACCACTTAAAATTGAAAATCTGGCAACCCTAAACCTAAGGAAGCCTAATTTAAATGCAGTCTTAAAGGTTGTTATTTCTACAAAAAATTGAGTCTAAGATTAGGTCTCTATCATCAGTATTGACAGAGATATCGAATTTAACACAGGTCAGGGTACACCAAAGTTAGCCTTTTTTTAAATTGTCAAAAAGTGATGTCAAACTTGAGAAACGGACTTTAGTGTAAAACAATTTTTTTCTTAGAATATGACCAAGAATCATATCCCAAAGTATGTAAAACGAATTACGGGACACCCTGTATATAAAGGGTGTCCCGTCAATCGTGTATTATCCTTTGGGATGTGATTCTTGGTCATATTCTTAGAAAAAAAATGTAGTACAGTAAAGCTCAATTCTCAACTTTGATATCACTTTTTGACAATTTAAAAAAAGGCTAACTTGGTGAACCCTGACCTATGTTAAATTCGATATCTCTGTCAATACTAATGATCGAGACCTAATCTTAGACTTAATTTTTTGAAGATATAACAATCTGTATTTAAGTTTAGCTTCCACAGGTTAAGGGTTGCCAGATTTTTAATTTTAAGTGGTGTTCAAATTTTCTTCCCGAAACAAAGTTTTGACTTTGAGGTCATTTTTTTGCAGAATTTTACCCATTTTGTATTTTTTCAAATATCATAAAGTGTATGGGTTTTTGAGTGCACTTATTATTGAGTTTTTTCTTTATTATTGCTTTGTTCATCTGTAAAAATAAAGAAACTCTATGTTTATCAGGCAATTTCTGCAAAAAAATTACCTCAAAGTCAAAACTTTGTTTCGGGAAGAAAATTTGAACATTGGAATCTAGAATCCATTAAGGAATAAAAAAACTTAAAAAAAAAAAAATTTTAAAAAGTCTTTTTTGTAATTTTTGGTTTTCTCAAAAACTACAGATTATTTTGGCATCCGGTTTTTTGTGTTTGATCAAAAATAAATAACAGCATTGAAAATAAGCCAGAAAAATAATACTTAAACACGTAAAATTTTGAAAAAAAAGGTTTGAAGAAAAAAGATTAAGTTTTTTTTTCAAAATTTTGACTTAGAAAATTAATATTTCAAAAACTATTCATATGAACAACTTATTTTTAAATTTTATTTAATGTATAGGTTTTTGGCTTTTCAAAATGCTATAGCATGACTCTGTTGGTATTACCGTTATTTTTAAATAATATTTTTTTCATTTTTAGTGATTTTTTTCTTAAATTGCCCCTCCCGCCTAAACGGGGGAAAATGGACCCCCCCCTCCCATACGATTTTTTGCCTGTCTAGGTCCAACCTACACACCCTACTTTTTGTAACACCATATGCAAATCACCCTGTATAAAATAGGATGTATGTATGTATGTATGTATGTCTTAAACCACCCAACGTATTTTTATGAAATTTTCAGGGTAGACATAGTTTAGTCCAGAGATGGTTCCTGTCAAGGTATGATCCCCATATACCTACAGGAACGGGGATGGGAACGGAAAATTAGAAACTACTCCACTGATTTCAAAAATTCTTTCAGCACTAGGGGTGCTACATTATCTCCCTTCATCAGTAACTTAAACAATATTTCATCCCTATAATCCCACAGGAACAGAAACGGGAACGATAACGGGAACCATAAAGTTACTTGACCGATTTCAAAAATTCTTTCAACTCTACTATGCTATATTCAGTGACATAGACTTATATTTCATTCACATATTTCCACTGGAACGGAAGATTCCAATAGGAATGGGTTGGGAACGGAAACTTAGGAGCTACTGGACGGATTTCAAAAATTCTTTCAGCATTAGGATGCCACATAGTCCCACAGTAAGAAAGATTATATTTCATCCACAAATTCCCACGGAAGAGGGAAAACGAGAACGGGAACCTTAAAACTACAGACCCGAGCAAAGCCGGGCGGTTCAGCTAGTTTTTGATATTTTTCCAAAATCGTTAGTATAGGAACTATTTTCAACTTTAATACCTTTTATGAATTTTTTTGTTTCAGTAACTTATTTGGCCGGAATCATGCTCAGCAATTGGGGGCAAAAAAATTTGCACCTCTGAAGACAGCACATACATATCTCTGTTATTTTCAATGTTTTTGTAAAATCAAAATCGTAAAATATTGCTGGAAATATACTTTATTATGTCCAAAAAACTTCGAAAATTCCTATCGAGTACTGTCCTTTAAAAAAATTCCCCAAAATCGCCTAACTATTCATGGGTCACACTGGTATAGCCCGTTAAGTTGAAACAAAACGGCTTTGCTGCCAGGTCACAAAATCTGCTCTTTTTAATCAGGAAGAAAGTGATTTGTAGAAGAACCCTACATTGTATATACAAAACCTAAGTGTACCATGACCACCTAAACAAAATGGAAACCGCAAAGTATTTATTTTAATAGTGAAAGTGGATGGCTATAGTATCGTGGAGTGACATGAGTCTACAAAATCTGCTATTTCTCCGAAAACAATTCGAATTTTGAGAAATCTTTTTAAAGGAATATTTTTGATGGTATCTAAATAATTAGAGTATGTAAAAAAATTGATTTTTTAAAATGTCTATACCAGAATACCCCTTAAGTCATTTTTTTGTATTAGAATCAGATCCCACATGTACATACGCATTATATCCATCGTAGGCTTAGAATACGTAGATATTTCATTTTTGAACGTGTTCCTTTATTTAAACTTAATTCTCTGAACAAAAAATTGTTTCCTGGAAAGAATTACGCCTCATTTTTCAATTTCTCAAAAATTGAGAAAAATTATCGCATTCGGTTTTGAATGCTTGAGTCAAAACCAATAAGATTGTTTGTAAAAAAAAAAAAGTTTTTTCTCACTCAAAATTTTGTGATATTATTTACTATTTTTTCTTGTCTCGACTCAACCTATCTATCCTTGAATCTTTTGCGAAGCACCCTTGATAAAATGTTTACAAATAGTCAACTTTTAGCTTATTTTGCGGCGTTCGCACCAAATAACGCACACATCCTAATTCAAAGTCATCATGACGCTGAAATGGTTTTGCATTTTTTTACAACGATACGTCAAAATTTCAAATTCGATCCAATAAATAGCACAGTATCCGACTATCCGTGTCATATACATGCGTATTCAATTGAATAATGGAAACTATATACTCGATGCGGATCGCCTTTTCATCTTGAATATCAAAGTCGAGTCGCTTAATTCATCGGAAAAACGATTTCCGCTGAAGCCTTTACCATATTTAGGTTCCAGGTAGTGTAGCCCATCATTAATATTCAATTGGCCAATGCAAAGTTTGCTATATCGGGCGACTACATAATATGCTCTACGTGCTATGATAGTCATGTTGACTGGTTGGTGGCCCGATAATATTACATTGTATTTGTGGTTTACTTAACTTCTCCTTCTACCTGTGTAACGCCAGGTGCTAGGATAGTGATCACTGCTCTCGCTTTGACTGATGAATAATAGTTAAGCAAATACCATTGCCCCTCCAATTTATTTGCTTGAATGGAAACCAAGTAAATACAAACAAACTGCCACCAAACAGATGAGCTGATAAAATCAAATTTAGCACACGTCTCTGGAGTCATCAGTTTTGTAATGAAAATAATTGCGTTTGGTGATGAAAGGAACTGCCTCATAAAATTGTATGTTACTTTGAAATGAACAAACTGAGATTAAAGAGCAATGACCATTGCACTTACATGTGCACATATTATTTATAAAAAGGAAAAAGTCCATAACTAATAATCCTCTTTTAGTCGTTGTCCCTACAAAGTTGCCCATTTGTCCTTGTTTCGTGAAACCACACAGATAAATCTCTTTAAACCGAAATCTAAACCAGATTTTGTGAGTTCTTATAATCCCCAAAGAGACAAATTCCTTTTTCCAAATATTTTCACTTAACCAAAATCTATTTAAATGCAAAGAGTAAATCTCGAAAAGCCATGGAATTGTTGTATGTAGTTTGGTGTAAGTATGGCAAAGGTAGAGTCAGCGCAAAAAGCCAAAAACTAACAATGACAATTGAAAGTATTTCCAGGAATTCTGTTGTTCATTCGCCAATTAGCCAGTACACTAGTTCTTCCAGGGCGTAGACACGCTGCTAGTTATTCTCTATCTCTGTATGTATGGCATGCACTTTCATATCGGTTAGAGGAAAGAGCAATAAAATGATTGTGAAAGAAAGCAAACAGATGAAAAGAACAAAGGGTAGAAGATTATTCAAAGGATACTAGAACCAATGTCATTTTCAAAAAACTAGCTAGCTAGAAACTAGCATATTCAACAGGGTGTCGTATCGTCACTCGTTCTCAGTTTTCTGTTTCTGCTTTAGTTGGTTATAGCCAAAGTGGATGAGGGAGGACAATGCGGCAAAATGCCGGACAATGCAAAGATTATATCGTCTGTTGGTGAGTGAACCTTATGGACGGATTTGACCAACACTACAATTGAAGGCCGAGGCATTTGGTGGTATAATTTTGTAATGAAATTGAGTTTCTGTGATTTCTTGAGTTTCTGTAATAAAAGTCAAATGAAATGAGTGGAGGGATGTTGTTGTAAATTATTTTTTAAGTCTGCATCACAGCAAATCTTAGACATCTTTCAGAGTACGAAGAGAAACCTGTGATCGAACCCGACGCAACGGTCCAATAAATCGGTTCAATAAATTTTTTTTATGTTTTTCATTTGAAAAAGTACATCTTCTAATATTATTCTATGCACTTCGTCTTCACAATACCTGAACAGCGGTATAGGACTTATGTTAGCAAATTACGTTGGAGGTAGGCTACAGGGTTGCATCCGTTCATACTTCACTTATAATTGTATCTTCAGTGTTACCGCAGATTTTTGAAATTTGTCCATTTATCAATGATGTTTTTCTCAAAAGCAGAAGCTTTTATAATCAACTCATCAATTAAAGTCAACACTGCTGGAAGATGACAATCAGCGTGTGGATGGACAAATAGGCGTGTCTAATGACTACTTGCCCACCAACAAAGATCTTGTTTGCTCCGCCCTTTTGTGACCGAGGATTCGTGACGCCAATAACCCTCTCACCCCGATGTCGTCGTCGTTGTTGTCGTCAAAAGATTATTTTATTCTTACCATGCAAAGTCCAATATGTATTTCATACTTTGTGAGTGATAGTGGGTGAACTCGCGAGCTGATAGTTTCGGAAATCGAAGAAAATGTAGTAATTTCAGAAAACGAAGAGAATATATTCGAAATACCGAATCGAAAGCCGTTTATTCCAAACGATTCCGAGGAGAATAAATCGATTCCCAATACTCAGGCAGTGGAAGAGAAAATATCGAAAGAGAAGAAGAAGAAAATGGAAGTCCCAATTTAAAAAAATTTAGAAAACAACTGGATTTTGTAAAAAGAAGACGATTTGGAAAAGTATGAAGTAGGAACGCAAATTCAGGAGATTTGATTTGACATTTACCTCACTTTTTCGCTAATGATAATTTGGACCAAGGAATTCGTGCTTCACGTAACGAATACATTATAGACTTTGATATCTCTCTCTTTGAAGAGGAGACGATATGAGGCGAAACGTCATCTATATATGTTGATCGATTCAATTCTGTGGGTACAGAAGACCTGAGCCTTTCAGAAGAAAGAATTAAACAAATTATCGCTAAGAAATTTGGTTACAATGCTGTTAAACAGCGAGTAGTGCATGACGTATTTGAAACTTAATTTGAGCATGGAAACTTTAAATTGGATCACCAATTCTTGAGTCGAAAATATTCAGGCTCATCCTCATCATAGCACACCACATAAGCCACATCCATGTCCAATTACTTAAACAACTTGTGTAGTTGCAGTTGCTTCGAAAAAAAGAATTACTGGAAGATTCACTAGACGAGTTTTTCCAAGTTGGAAGTTCACCTACTTGCAGCACTAGGTAAATTTCACAATCTATCTGCGGGAGGATACCAGGATCTATTTATGTACCTTTACAGGAGAACTTGGTTTCCAAGAGGTGTAACTAGATGTTTGCAATTTTTCAAATATCTACAGGAAGTCGAAAACAGAATTTTGGAAGGAAGCGAATTATTATCGATCGACGTTTATCAATCAATCCCCTTTGGATCCAACATAGTCAAAAACAATAAAATTATAAGTCTCCGCGACGAACAACAAAAAAAAAAAAAGGAATGGGCGACAAAGTAATTGAATTTTTGAAATCACATCCGACGTCTCCTGTAAATTACATATATTTTAAATTCGTCTAAGTGATTATCATCTGAATTTAGATTAGATTTAGATATTAATTCAAAAGTTGTATTAGAATATTTAATAATTATGTTAATAACTTAACTTTTCCGGATTTATTATAATATTTAAAATCGGTTAAACCAAAACATGGTGTGTGAACGCGACGGTTGGCCTTCTCATTAGTCATTTGTTTTCATTGCAGGTAACTGAAACTTAAATAGAGACAGCGATCCCGTTCAATATTATAAATAAAATAAAACTAAATAGGGTGGCGCAACAGAGCGCGGAGCCTCATCTAATTCATCTGTTGCTGTTTGGTATGAACTCAATATTTCTCTATTAAGAGAGGAGAAAGAAAAACAAACTAAAAGCACGCAAAGGCGAAGCATTTCTGAAAGTTTGTAGAAAAGTAATTTCTCTTGTTACTGATCAATTACTTGAGATAGGTAATTGATCAGTAACGCCTTAAATGAACATGAATTTTATATGGTGCACTAGCTCTTAACGATATCTTTCCAACAATATTATATTCATGTTCATGCACTACGTTTCAGCCAAGTTAGAGGGTTGCAAGTAGCAACCATTTTTGATTCATGTATAAATATAATGAAGCCAATGAGACGAAAGAATGTCGGAAAGAGTGAATTGGGGTTCAAATGTTTTTGTCAACTTTTGCATTTGATTGCTGAACATTTCAATTAGTGTTTAGTGGGGTAAGCAAAGTATCGAACAAATGCTAAATTTAGGCTTCAGCTCTAATTCAACCGATGATCCAAAGCTTTGACTGGTGTTATTGATCAACTTTAATGAGATTGATTATTGTATATAGACTTTTTGCTCTTGAAAATGTTTATACCCAGTTTACTGGACCGAGTTGCGGCGAGTGTGTTCCTCCAACCATTTGTAAGACGCTTCCGTGGTAATGTGAACTGCTATCATTATTTTTATCCAGAAAAAGGGAAACAACATTAACTCAATGTCTCGTGGCCTGCATCTGGCTCGCTTTAAGATTCACCACTGGTGAGGAGTGGCAGTTGTTAGAGCTCATTTAACGGGAGGCCATTCTTTCAAAATTAAAGGAACCTACTGCAATTAATACAGAAAAGCATACACCAGTCCTTCATTGAAAAAAGAAAAATTCAAATACACGGCCGATGCTGCGGTGCTTGTGGATATCCTGGCAAGGCTTAAGGGCGCATATGTTCACATACATTTAGAAGTACTTGTGTTTTTAGTTACGAAGGTATCTACAGTACAAAACTGTGATCTTATTTCTTTCAACAATACTACCGAATGGTGTATATGTACATGTGCGACATCAATGTGCATAGGTTTTTGTTTCAATTTTTCTTTCTTTTTAACCACAGATACTTTCATTTAAAGTTTTGAACAATGGAAATGGTGCAATGGCTTCAGCAGTTGTCATGGATACTTCCAACATTCTTACTCCTGGTGCTTGAGTGTATCATAAAGTGTGCAAATGTTAATCTCAAATTTGCATTTTTCATCAGCGTGAAATTACGAGTAGGCACTTGCTCTGAGTGCTTGGGCTTAATGCTTTTCAAAGGTTAACACTAAGTGGGAGGATAGAGACTATCCACCAGAGGGAGTAATTTATATCGCAGATTGCAGTTGTGAAAAATGTATAATAATGGGCCCATAATGGATCTTTTGTTTGCTAAGGAGTAACGATGTTCACTGGCATTTCTTAAAAGAAAAAGGATTTTAATACAAAAAGTTTTTTCTTTACAGGTTGGAGGGGGTCACGGGTGATGAAAAAATGGCTGAAATTATTTTTGATAAGAAGGGAATAGCTTTAAATTGTCCAGGAGACCAGATTAAAAAAAAAATGAAAGGTCCATTTATGAAGGACTGAACTGCGTTACGACGTGAGCTACACATTTTAAGTGAGGTGTTCACTTTAAATCGAAAAAGTCGATTCTACCAAAACGCTTAATACCTGTTAATAACTCCAGAAAAGCTATAAGACAAACCTCATTAGTTATTGCATCACGTAAGAAAGTTCAAGGATATATATATGTATAGAGGATAGAGCTATACCAAAAGTGTGTTACACTACTGAGAAAAAAAAACCACGCTTTCTTTTTTTTCTAAAGTGGCCATCATCAATGACATGCCTCTATACAGTTTAAATTTCGGGTCAAAAAGAAATTTTTATTTGCAGGGGAAGCCGACTTTTTGGCAGTATTTGGGACATTCCTACTCGGTGCGTGAAGGAAGGGAAGTATCCAGTTACTTTAGACAAGTCAGTAGGAATAACCTTCTCTGCCTTCTAACCTTCTAAATAACTTCTCTGCCTTCTTATAACCTTCTAACTGCACCACGGCCGCCCCTTAGAGGGGCGGCGCGGCCGTGGTGCAGTGGTAGAGTGTTTAGTAGATGGGCCGGATGCGTGGGTTCGAATCCCGCTCTGGGCATCTACTTTTCTTTCAGCCTCCCAGTTTCATATGGACGCCGCCCATGAGGTTATACCTATGTGAAATTACTAACAACTTATTTCCAACTACTGCAACACAAGAAAAGGGAAGGCTGCTAGTCTGGTAGTACAATGGACTAGATATTAGGTCTGAGTTCTCCAGATTAGCATATAAGCCTCGTCTTTATTTAAAAAAAAAAAAAAAAAAAAAAAAAAAAAAAAAAAAAAAAAAAAAAAAAAAAAAAAAAAAAAAAAAAAAAATTCTCAAAATGATTGCTGCTGCTCAATTACCTAACACAATGTACAGACACTTGTAGTTACATCTTTCTTTTTAAAAACCAAGATCATGAATATGCCCTAACCTAAACTTCAACCATACTTAGAAAACTGTGAAATGTTAAGTAATACCAAAGTATTGCAGATGATTAACTTGTAAGTCCAGGTTCGATTAGAGGGTGTTCTACTCTCAAATCTCATAGATGGGGACCAGAGGGTGAACAACTTTCTCGTCTCAGCAGTATCTCGATGGACCATCTCTAAGTATGTCAGACTCCCCTGATAGAGTGACAGCCACATCTAACCTATCCAGCTAGTCCAATTTTCGACTATTTTTTCGAGATAGAAAACCAAATTCAGTCCACTACTACAGCAATGAAAGGCTCTGCGAAACATCATAAATTGTTTCCATAAACGAAAACCTTAGCAACCTCAGCACCGAAACGTTGAGGGAAATCCCATCCCATTCCAGCCCTCTTATTAATATAATTACAGGTAACCCTGCCCCTGACGACCCACATCTCCAAATGCTATCCATTATGGATCCAGCACTTTTAATTGTCGCAAGGAGATAGTTTCGGAGACTTTTATGTCACTGCAGGAAGTGGAACGCAGCACAACAGAGGTTGAAGATACCAAGAGACACACCCAATAAAACGGAAATACAACAGTTCCCAGACCAAAGGGACCATCGAACTAATATGTCTCGCCCACCAACATTACAGCCATCGACTGTCAGCACTGCTCAATACAACGAGAACATAATAATTATTTATTTAAGAAACAAGTAAATGTAAGACATAGACACCTTTTAAATAAAATTGTATTAAACCCGCCAACCTATCGAAGCAGAGCCCCATCTGTGCTCGCAGATTTAAAACAAAAATGTTAGTCTAAGAATTTATGTATATCAAATTTTGTAAAACAAATGAGCTTTTCAATAAAAACTTAAATTATAAAAAAAATGTGTGGTCCTTCCGGCCATCAATAACGTATTGTCTTTGGTGATTGGGTCCTTGAATGCCATCAAAATATTCCGGTATTTCATCGAAAAATCGTCTCATTTTCATCGTTGTTAATAGCAGAACCGTCGAACTTGAGATTCAGAAAACCTAAAAGTTATTGTTTGAAAGCCTCCCTCTTCTCAAGGTCTGATTATTTCGTTCAGCTTTAGGATTGGCGTCATTGTTTTCGAAAGTGGGGCTAAAGCGCTGTCGAACGATGATCAACGATTTTCAATAACCCGAAACGCGGTGTCAAATGCTAAACAAAAAACCGTTTTATCGTTTTTTCGGTTGAAAATTTTCCAGACCTTGTGTTTTAACAAATCGACCACCAAAATCTTGGTTTTTACCGCTTTCAAATAAAAAGATAAGGCTTATGCTAATGTTCCTCAATCAAGAAAACCTGAAAGATAGAATTCGTGAAGTTATCGATTACATACAGCCGTAAATGTAGGAATTGGTGATGGAAAATGTCGTGGCAAGAATAAAGTCCTGCAAGCGAAGCCGAAGCGGCAATTTCGTTGGAATTAATTTTGATTGCGTTAATGATATGTGTCGAAACCTTTTACTAGCAAAACTTCTTCTTTAATTAAAACGAAACCTCATATTTGAGGACCATATATGTACATACCACTATGTTACTCTGTCAAAACGTAGAGAAGCTCTTCTGTTTATAACTCATTGGTTTTTTGCCAATTCGCGAAAGGTTATACCAGGACTCGAACTTCATACCTGCCAACGTAACAGGCAGACATGTTAAAAACAACAACACAGCCTGCACGGGATCTAATCTGGACATTGTAGTATATTTTGGATTGTTTTTGTACATTTTTGTTAATGTTACCGAATGTATATGAAGATAGTCTTAATCTGTTATCCAATCATATTCCTCCGATTGAAAAGGTTCACATGAGATAAAAAAAACCTCAAAAATACTTCGCTAGAAACCATTTTCAAACGAGATTTTCGAAACACGTACTTTTAAGTTTTAGAATAAAAAAAAGAAAAAGAAGAAAAAAAAAATGTCTGCCATTACCAGTAGGATGAAGTCATCAAAAAGTAAATAAGTATATTTCTGCGACTTAATCCGAGGATTTTATCCTTCACATGGCTTGATACCTAAACCCAAACAGTTTAATCCGTGGAAAAATTGCCTCCCGTATACCACACTGGAAGACGCTTAATCGAGACGAATTGACATCATTCCACTCAATAAAAAAAGGGGTTGCGGTAGAGTATGTCTCCCCCATATCTTAATTTTGGTGAAATGATCTCCATCCAAATAGGCACGAAGCCAGTCACTCGTGCATGTCTTGACAAGTGTGGTTGAGATTTTCTGCTCCAGCCTTCTAGAAAGACGAACAAAATAAAATAAAAGTCAAAACATCGCTTTCGCCTCGATGAACCTTGTGCCTCGATGAAAAAGGTGAATTTTTAGGAATTTCTATTTTCCATTTTCTTTTTATCTCAACTTGTGTAAAGTCTCTCATCATGTAGGAGAAGAATTGAAGAATAGAAGTTTTGATAACGCGACTTAAATATTTGCCAAGAAACCTCTTTGAAAAGTCTCTTGCTATGCCATAGCACTTACAAGAGAGTGCCCCAAAGCACTTAAATCTTTGTACTTTAACCGTATAGTTAACTCTCTACCTGACTTCTAAGGTTCCAAATGATGTTAGTTGGCATGATTCAGTTGATGGTTTGAATATCACAGTCCTCACCTTCCGTTTTAGAAGTTTACAGTTCACCATGAGTTTTATTTTTTTGGCACCTGTCTGGTGGAAGTTAAATCTCTCACACGTTGTGTAAGTAAACCGGGTTGCGGTATTCGGGGATATTTGTAGAAAATGTTTGATGGGTGAAACGAGTGCCAGGTTTGATAGAAGGGATTTAAAGTGCTATACAGCTATACTGCTGTGTCCTCTGTTCGTGTCAGAATATGTGATGGTGTGAAAACTGGAAAAGGTTAAAACTTGAAGTAGGTACATACATTTATATAGAATGATATTGTGTGGTGGCACAAACCATCTGTGATTGCGGTCGGATGAAAAAGAAGAAGAAGAAGAAGGAGCAAATATTTTGAGGGAAACAGATCCATTTCCATCGTCATAGAACGTAGGTATATTCAAATGGCAACATACGATTAGATGGGAACGGAAGCCTGCTGCTGCAGTGCTGTTCATATGTTTAACCTTTTTATTTTTGAGTCCTTGGAGTTCTCAGCCGCAAGCAGATGAGATTGTGCTGAGATTTATTTAAATCTTTTGTGTGTTGTATATGGTATCGTTTTTAATGAGTCAGCAATGGTTTGATTGACATGAAAACAAGGATCACTTAACGCCAACTGCAAAGTCATTCCCTTCACGGCGGAATAATGGAGTTCATACATAGAAGAGGTGACTGAGTGTATGTTTGCAGATGAAAATTCAAAATGATAGAATCACTTGACTCATTGGGAAGAAAGAGTTCATTTTTTACAAGATTACAAGCTTTTGAGTCAGTGAAATGAAAATCAAATGGTAGAGCGTTTATTTTTCGGACTGTAGCATGTAAAGGTACACTACTCTTTGAAAGGCTCAACTCGAATATATATTTAAAAATACGTACCTATAAAAACACAAATTTTTTTAGCACATTTAATCTACAAAACAAACGTATTCTGGTTGCAAAACAATAATTCTAGGTATTTATTGACATTATATGTTGCGAAGCCAATCAGAGGGATTAATGGCTTTATTCCAATTTGGATAAGCCAATTATTTGGCTCAGTTCAATTACAAACTCAACTTTTTATGTACGTTTAGGTTGAACCAATGATCCTTTTGAGTGGACGTTTATTTGTATAAATCCAACTGTGTTGGAAAAAGGAAATGAATAAATAAATAAATAGAGTGACCCAAAAGAGCAAGGAACATCGGGGCTTTGAGCGTACTACCATACCATGTGAAGAATGGAGGGTCTCTAGTTTTTTTTTTTTGGGAAAACAAGTTTCGTATTCTGTTAAGATTCGAACCTCGAACTTCGAAAGTTTCAGACCGGAATGTTAATTATTACGACAGATAGACCACAAACGAAACAGTTTCCTATACTTTAACTAATAAAAAATTAGGTCTTGTAAAAACTATGTGGGACATCATTAAGTTTGCCATTGGAACCAACGGATTTGTCGTTAGAGACGGTTCCAGAGACGAGGTTATCAGCCAAAATCTGGTTGATTAGTGTATATTATAGCAGCCTGCATCAGAATTAAATGCTCCAACATTATTATATAAAGACGGTTATTCCAATGAATTTTTCTACCAGATCCTTGAGAAAACATATCAGCAATGCCCTTACATGACGTGAATATGGCTCTGGTAAATTGCTATGCAAAACTTAAGGAAGATGACATTTCTAAAAGTCCAATCGCTTAAGACTAGGCACAAATGACAAAAACTTTGATGAACGTCTCAGGTTAGTCGAATTTGCTGCCTTCCTAGAGGAGTGTTCAATAACCTGTTCTAGAACAGTTTCAGACAGAAAGATCAGGCTTTTGGTGTTCAATGAGAAATTTACTGTTTTTTTCTGATCTTTTCTGATCTCTTCTGTGTTCAATGAGCTGTTCTAGAACAGCTTAGCACAGCATTTTCTGCACCTCCTATTGAGCAAGTGCAAATTTGGTGAAAACAACTGTCAAAAGCAGCTGTTGACTTTTTGATGGTAGTTTCTTAAGCGCATTGTAATTTTAATTTGTTGTGAAAAGTTAAAATTTTTTTAAAAAATCAGGAAAATAACACCTAACCTTGTGCTGAAAGTAAAATTACTTATTCGTGACGAAAATACGCTAAATTAAGTTGATATCAGAGAAAGAAAAATTGGTGGTTGTTTTTTTCCATTTTTGCTGTTGCTTTTTTTTGACAAGTTTCCTTGTTCTAACTTGCCTGACGTTTTTCACTGCTTCTGTCTTGTGCTGTGCTGTTCAGATCTAAAAAAAATGCCATTGAATACATCTCAGATATTATTGCAAATAGCACTCATTTTCCTGACCTCAAAGTCCATAAAGGTACTTAGCGATGCCCAGGTCAATCAGACGTCAACGAAATTGACCAGTTCGCCAGTATTAAGCATTGAAGACAAGTGACAACAATGCCAACAAGCCATCAGAACCACTGCTTATGAGATTTTCTGTTTTAATTGGTCTCCGAGACATAACCCATGTTCAATGAAGAATGCACTCATTCAAATGCATCTAAACAAAGCACGCCACAAATGTTGAATCGTTAGGATATCAGGACAGCCGGTGACCAGTTCAACAATAATTCAAGGAAAAAGAAGGTAAGAACACCGAACTCTGAAAAATATAAACAGGCACCATGAGAAACGCTTACTGACATGATATAGGAAATAAACATAAAAGTAAAAAGATCATGCCAGTATGGTAAACCCCGGACTCAAGCCTGTAAGGACCAGCAAGGAAGCAATTCCAAACGGTGAATCGAGAAAGCGTTTTCATAACAATTAATTCACCATCGGAGCACTTGCAAACTACTCGCGAAAGGCGATGCCAATGAAAAACATTTTTGTTTCTGTTGGGATTCGAATCAAGAACTCCCTGCGTAGCAGTCAGATATGCTAACCATGACGCCACGGGTACCACGCTTGCAAATTAACGAAATTAAATTAAAAAATTAGAGCTCTGTCAAAAATGTGCATCGTCTGCATCTGAAAACGACCTATTGAATCATCAGTTTGTGCTGTTATCACCAAATTTGCTTTGTTGGACATTAAACCATTAAACCACTTTCGCATGCGTAAAGTGCGTTCCAATGAGAATATTGAAGTCATAACGTCCATAAGGATCGTGAAATGTCGATTCTCGGCCGGTTTCAACAATTGGCTATGTTTTACTCAACCACATGGAAAATTTAGGTTTGAAAGCCTTAAAACTCTTCTTCCGCTGTTATATCGAAAAATTTTGTTCAGCGATGAGGTTTATTTCTGGCTCAACGGATTCGTAAAGAAGCAAAACTGTTTATTAATTAATAGCCACATGCCGTACGAGTTACGGATGCATTCCGAAAAACGACAGTTTGGTTTGATTTATGGGCTGGGTGGCATCATCGTTCCATTTCTCTTCAAAGACGAAGGTGGAGAAACGTTACCGTCAATGGAATACGATATCGAGCCAGGATGCACTACGGTTTTTGCCCCAGTTGGCTGAGTTGAACTTGGTTGACATGTGGTTTCATCAAGAAAGTGTCACAGCTCGTGAAACAATAGACATGTTGGATTATGAATTTGGTGAGCAGCTTACCTCTCGAAATGGCCTTGGGAGTTAGCCGACAAGAACATTCGATTTAACACCTCCTGATTATTTCTTATGTGAGGTCATGTAAAGTCGTTCGTCTATGTGGATAAGCCGAACACAATTGAAGCCCTACAGGATAACATAACATGTTGAATTCTTGGAATACAATCCAATATGCTCGAAAAGTCCCGCAAAATTGGACCGTCCGAATGGACCATTTAAAACGGAGCCGCAGACAACATTTACATCAAGTTATATTTGAAACGCAAATAGTAAAAGCTAGCTAAGATAAATAATTAAAATATAGTATATGGTGGCGCATCAGAGCGAGGAGCCCCAAGGATTAGCATTTCCCACAACCATGCCCCATGAGGGAATGGAGGAGAGCTACAACTTTCTGCCGGTTTCGAACGACTAATCGAGAAAGCGCTTTTCATGGCAATGAACTTACTATCAGGGGACCTGCCAATTCCTCGCGAAAGGCCATACCTGTGGAAAAACATTTTTTGCCTCTCTTTGGACTTGAACCGTGAACATCCGATAATACCCAAAATACTTTTTCAGAAGTTTTCAAGTCGTTGCGTCCGTCCGTGCGAGGTCAAAATACTTTTCTTTACCAAACCAAGGAAGCAACATTAAGTTCCGGGATAGGTTCATCTCGTCACTGTAGAAGGAGGAAATAATCGTAAAGTAGGTACAGAAGTGTTTCATGCCCACTAAAATTTATAGTACATAAAAAAGTCATATTACCTGCCGCAAACAAAATAAACCTACGTCTTTGAGACTGTTTTTCTTTCATTAACCAGCATTGGAAATTGTGTCCTGAAATCAGCCTTCTGAAAACAAAACCGATAAATTAGAGAAACAGAGCTCCATTATCGATGATCAAACTCCATAAACCCTTACTTCCATTAATTTTACAACCCCATTAGTCGAATAACCTCCTCATGCTCATATAAGAACTTCGTCGAATTTAAGCAAATCCAAGTCTTTGGAGTGCTCTTCGCCAATCAAGCGTTATAAGCTCCATCCAGCCTATACCCGGCGAAACAAAAAGAAAACTACAACAACTTTGGTCGTAATTTTGCTCATATTAGCATAATGACCCAGTCGAAGTCACACTCAAGAGGAAAAAAAAAACAACACTGTTTTTGGTTTTTCCTTATCTCTCGAGGGTGTAAAAGTTAAGTAAAAGTAAAACTTTGTTTTCATCCCCACTGGAGAACCTTTCAAAAAAGTTCCAACACAGATTTTCTTTTTCTGGTCTGGTGCTGGTATTTAGAAGTGACAACGAATTTGCATTTAAAAAAGTAAAAACAATATCCCCTCACTTGGCTCGACTTTGGCGAATCTGAAGTTGAAGACTTTTAGAACTTTAGAAACTTTTTTCTTTGCAACTCAACTACTAGCTACTGTCAACAGATACCCACCCCATTTATCATTCCAAATAGCATATGTGAGTAACTTCCGATCACCTTTAGGGAATTGGGCTTAAGTTATTGCATAATTCCGATCACTTAGGGACCCTTTACGCTATACATCAAAAAACGAGGGGGGCTATAAATTCGTTTGCGTGAAGTGTGAAATCCACATGACTCTGTCAAGTCGCATGACGACTTCATCCCTTTAAAGCAGGTTTCATAGTGTATTTCTATACAAGTGTACAAGTAAAAAAGCCCTTGTTCGCACTTAGATATTTAAATCCTCAATAATGGAGTACAAAAAGTAAATAGCTTCAACTTCAGCTCTTTCCGTGCAGGGATTTCAGATTAAAAAAAGGGGGAATCGGAAGATAATAAATATAAAGCTCAAGGATTTAAAAATAAAATAGAAAAAATGAAGGAAAGCATCAACCAAAACCAACAACATCGAAAGCTTTCTTAGAACAACACAAAGTATGACTTTTCATGTCGCGCACGTTTGAATTGGATTTTTCAAAATGTTACAAATGGGATATTTTTGTTATTTTTATTTTTTTTTTGTTTTTTTGTTTTGTTTTGTGGAAAATGGATTTAAACACTCCAAAAACCGTCATTCCTCTACAGAGATGGGAGTGGGAGACATCAGGATGATGGTGGCTTTTTTCTCTGCTTGGATATAGAATGGAATCAAAATTTGAATTTGTGTTATAGGAACTGTGGCCTCGACTCTCTGTGAGTGGATGTGGATCTCCGTATGTGGCAATGTTTGTGCAATTGTTTACGGCAATTCATAAGTCAGATTTCATGTCACGAAAATACAATGTGTAATATGTGCTGCGATGACAGGTGCCAGATTTTTCTGGGAAATTTTTTGCATGTTGCTATACATTTTATTGTGTTCGAAACAATTTCACATCCCATCAATTACCACATGTGGTTGGGGAAGTGGTTGCGGATTTTGTTTTATGATTCATTAGAGTGACTTAGAGGGTGGTAAGTTATTGTTTTGTATTTTCGAGTGGAAAGTTTGAGTCTTTGTTCGTGACTGAAAATGTTTTGCATCTAAATGTGAAATTGGAAGATTTATGAAAATCCAAATGATGTTGTGTCTATGCATGTGTGTGTGTGTTATGGATGTTAGGATACAGTATATGATTGAAATCAGTTTCGCTATGTTTGGGACATCATTGGTTTTTTGTTTCGTAGCGTTCCCGGGGCCTGGTTCCGCAAGAGTAACTTTAAGAAACTCACACTCACTGCGGTTTCTTAAAACTTAAGCTCGGACATCTATCACACTGGAAGAGTGTCTTGCGTCAATCGCAACATGGTCCATTTGGTTAACGGTAGATTGATCTGGGGATCGCCATGTACATTTATGAATTTTTGAGATGCGGGAAGCGTGTACTACTAACAACATGATTAAGCCCTGAAGCAAATTCGATTAGCCTAAGTCCGTTTTCGGATGTTTTTTCATGTAGGCTATGCTTACCGATCTTTCCAAAGATGTCGTCCTTCCCTAGTTTTGCGTAAAAATCTCCAAGAAAGATTTTCACGTCGTGTCTTGGGCACTGCTCATATGTTTCTTCTAGGAGCTCGTAGAGACAATCTTTGGAGTTCTCGTTTTTCTCTCTGTGGGGGCGCGTCGTAGGCGCATATTAGGCTAAGGGATATTTAGCCCTGATGCGAATGGCCAATATACGCTCATTAACTGGATTTTGGCAGATAACCTTATCCCTGAGTCTTCGGATTTCCACGTGCATATCCGGAGGTCTTTGTCCTTTTTTCGTTTGCTTGAGTCGTCAACGCTGAAATAATAATTGTTATCCGAGGCTGTTGGTCGTCTCAGAAAAATTTTTTTCCCCGTGGCTGGGTAGCTAGCCCCACGCACAACCACCAACTTGTAAGACCAGGTCCTTTTGGTGTCCCCTTGGACATAAAGGACCAGATAATCCGGAAGCAGTACGCTGCTGCAGAGTTATGAGAGCTGTCGATGTCTCGCCAGGAGGTCATCCGCCACCATCTCTACTTCAATACCCCGTCCTAGTATTGAAATACTTTGAAAGGCCTTTAAACCAATTATGTCGGAGTAGCTCATTCAGGGGTTTCTGCTTTTTTGACTGCTGAAGTCCACCTTTGATTCTGTAGGTCAAATTCATTCGCTGAGACTTTCTCAAAACGCTGGGCAGTCAGCCATTACTCGCAGAGCATTATATGTAGTGTTGATCTATTTCTTCTTCGGCCTTTTGCCAACACTCGCACTTACGGATCATCCCAGTTCCCAGTTGTTACCGCGTGGAGGTATAGTAAGCACAATTGACGTATAGGTACTGTAAGTTGTAATAATATATTTTTATAATAATAATAATACCAAAAAAAAAAAAACTAAATGTTTATTAAGCATTTTTGGAAGAAACCGCACATTCAAAATTTGAAAATCTGGCAGCACTAAAAACCGATCATAACATGGTTCGGGGTACACCAAACTTAGCCTTTCTTAAATCGTCAAAAAGTGATGTCAAAGTAGAAAAATTAACTTTACTGTTGAATAATGGAATAATTTTTTGGTCCGAAAAGGGTATGGGACACAAATTAGGAGACACCTTGTATGAAATCAAGTTGCCTTTTGGTATGAATGCGATAAACTATCTAACGACTGATCCGATTTTGGTACTTTTTAAAAAGTTTTGTTGAAAAAACAACAGCCTTTCCAACAATTAACTCATCAACACTTGTTTATTTTGTATTGAGACATTGAGAGTGAACAAAGTTTTTTTATATTTATTTCTTGTATTGTCTAGTGAAGCAGAAAAGGTAGTTCATTTACAATTTTAATTTATAATAAATAAATAAATAAATAAATAAGGTGGCGCAACAGAACAGAGCTAGCCACTGGGCCTAGCGCATTTCTCACAACCATGCCTTGTGAGGGACTGGAGGGGACCTACAATTTTCTGCCGGTTTCAAACGGCTAATTGAGAAAGCGCTTTTCATGGCAATGAATTTACTAACGGAGGACTTGCCAGTTCCTCGCGAAAGGCGATACTCGTGAAAAAACATTTTTGCCTCTGCTGGGATTCGAACCTCGAACCTCTGGGTTAGCAGGTGGACATGCTAACCATCACGCCACGGGTACCACAATAATAATTTATAGGTATATATAAATTAGAGTTAGAATCTTAACACTGTAATAGTTCTTGTATAAGGATTTCATTATTACTTAGACATTTTATTCTCGTATTCTTACCCCACTCCTTATTAAACAGTTGAAACTTTGGCTGTGTCTTTGACATGCAGAATGCTTTGAAATAAAAAGATACTTTCATATCATTTTTTTTAAAATCCCGTCGATATTTTGTTAATTTTCTTCATTTATACTTTTGCATTTAGCTCGTTTTCTTTAGGTCAAATTCACCTGTGGACATAAGAACCGAGAGCTGGAAACAGCAAACACTGTGGTCCTTAGTCATCTTAAAAGCGATTAATTGCAAACCACCCTCCTCTGCAAATCCTTTAAATTATTTAAATTGTTTCGAGAACTTCAGCTCAACCCCATTTCAGCTTTTGAACATAAACAGAACGGAATTTAAAAAAAGTAAACCGTTTTAAATTAAAAACACCTCAAGCATAGTAGATGAGAATAATTGATGACTAATGTCACTGTTGCCTATATAATATGTATAAAGGCTTTACTGCTGTACAATTTGCCATGTGGGCATGTCGACCTCATAGATAGAATATAAAGCGCTCTAGCTGACTGTCCTCCTAAATCACATCATGGCACAAATGATGGATCCCCACATCAACGAGAGTTTGTATAAGTACATGGTACTACGTATAATGTAGGTGAAGAGATGAAAGTGCAACAACAGATGATGCCATTGGTCGCTTCGAAAGGTGGCCGCGGTTAGGTCCAAACGAACACTGCAAAAGCTCATTCGCAAGTCGCTAGCTAACTGCATCACATAGCATTGCCTGATTTATTCCCCCAAAAGTAAAACTACATGACATGATATAAAATGAATGACTAAAGGATGAGTTTCATATTAGCAGCACTCGCGTCCTTTAATCCCATGACTGAATGAATAAGCGCACTGAATAGAGTGTGCACATACTTTTTCAAAGTGACGTTGGGTAAATTTTAATTGGATTTATCCTCGTTAGAGGAAAAACTTTCGTCCTGTTTTCTGTAAATTTTTTATTTTGTTTCCTCATTTATGTCAGAGGAGTCATGTCGGGTAGGTGAGTGTGTATAGGGTGTGTAGTAATTTTAATCGTACAAAACGGAGTGTGATGTGTGAGTGCTGATTCTCTGCCTGGCAACCAAGTCAAAGAACAAAAGATCTAGTCAAATTAGAAAATGAAATAATGAAAGTAATATGGAGTTGAAGTGCTGTGCTGATGTGTGTTTTTGCTCACTGAAAAGGGTTTGGCAAAATAAGTCATTGCAGATAAGGTTGAATGGTTGTTAAGGTGATGAGATCATGTAAAGCAGCGCGGTGCAACGACATTAGTGACAGAAGAAAGTTTTTTTTGCTTAGTTTAGTTCAAAGTAAAAACAAAAATAAACCCATTTCCTGAAAAGAAATTCCCAATTGAAATTGGCACTTGAAGTCAGTAAGGAGTTTGAGATTGCTCTAAATCAACGCAGAACAGACTGCACCTTCTACCACAAGGCTGTACAAGTCTGAGTTCATTGCCCAATGCCCAATGCCCATTTAATTTGCACTAAATTTGTTTTTACTGAGAAGTAAAAACAGACAATAAACTGTGTCTCGACTGCGTACCTACGTACGTAATTGGTAATTTCACTCGTAATAAATGCATACAACAGCATTAAATATTCTTGAGTTAAACTGAAACAAACGTTTTTGGAATTTCTCAAAACAAAGCGAGATGAAAACACATTTTTGTCATAAGAGACTTCAAAGGAAATGTAGTTAATGTCTTGAATTAATTTAAAACAAATGAAGCCTTACCACGAATTTGCTTAAGAAAAACTTCTTTGTTCTGTTAAATATTTACTTAAGTAATTCACAGAAAAACTTTCTATCTATCTCTTTTGAAATTTTAGTGAAGACGGTCATGTCAACATTGAAAAGTTTTTATTTAATCCTTTTCCATCGAAGTTTTTTTTCATTGGGATTAGGATCAAGCATTGGATTATTACATCTCTCTATTCAAAGCCCTTGAACAAAGTTTATTGCATCATTTCAGTACTAGGTGCGTTACTCCAGAACAAGACACAGACTTTTCGGATTTTTTTTTGTTGACTTACTCCAAACACAAAATAGCTAGCCCTAGGCGCTTTCAAACCATTTTGAATTCATTTGAGTGAAGGTTGCTCACACAGTAGTCATAACTAGTGCTTAGGACAAGTTTATTATTTGTTCAAAACTACCCCATTTTGATTTTTCCAATTCCATAGAACTCCTAAGCCTTATTACTTTGTCGTACGATAAGGGAAGAAACATTCATTCATTGCCTTAAGGATAAACACAAAGAACTGGTGTTTCATATTCCAAGCAAATAAGGACTTAGTTTTATCCTCTCCAGATAAAGTATTTTGAATCTTTTAAAATTCAGGAAATCACACAATCATTCGGTGGCTGAAGAAAGTGATTTAATTTGTGATTAGAGAAAATTACGCAACACTGGCAAAAGTTAGGGGTCCCCTTATAACTGTATTGATGAAAAGATAAAAATAAGTTTGCATCTGTTTAAGTCTTTTGCTGATTGGGTTTTTGGCAAATCAATTTCCAGAGTAAGTTCTTAATTCTCTTCACATCTGGGACTGATTTTAATCCATAAATTCTACTTTGCTGGGCAAATATGCCTTTTTATGAATATAATTTGAGAAATTGACTATGCGAGCGAAGTTTCGATTGATTTAAAAAAGGGAAAGGTATTCTTATATACCCCTTATTCCCAGCGAAACAAATTAAAACCGAATCCACGATTTGGATTATAGTCACCTAACACATTATTTGATCGAAACGAATGCTTAATTAATTATTCATAAGATAAGAAAACAAAATAAGCACACCGATGTTACGCGGCGGTGTTTATCGTGCTTTATTTTTAGGATGAACTGTCAAATGGCAGCTGCGTGGGTTTCAATGGGAAAAGAATGCAACAGGTAGCTACAACACCTATATGCTGTCAATGTCAGCTGCTAAGCAAGGGATGGTTCTTTTGTAGGTAATTTTATATACCGTTTATATTATATTATTATATAAACGATTTGACAAAAAAAGGAATTACTGAATTGAATAAAAATCAATCAAAGCACACAGCAGGGTGTTTCAAACAAACAAGGGCGCCAGAAATTTTCAGTTTGGAATTTCCAAACCAACTTTAAAGCTGAAAGTGGTTCTAAACCACATTAAGAACACTGCAACTAATTTCAAACAGGAATAAAAATATGTTTTATTTCGGAAACCTTTGCGGGTATAGGAGTCAGACCTGAAATTTTTTTATAAGCAATGATGGTATAGAATAGACAATATGGTAAATCTGGCAGAAGCTAAGTTAACAATTGAAACGAATTGAAAGCTATGCTAGAAGATAGGTTTTTAATCAAGTTAAAATGGCAAAAAACAAAATATGTGCACAAAGCACAAGCCAGGGGTGCCAGCACGTAACTTGTTACAATCGAGGATTGTTGATGTAATCGAATGTTCACAGCACCTAAGTATTTTGAATCAATCTAGTTTTCTCGATTGTATCGTCTTCTTTGGCAGCTTGGAAACGACGCTTGAAACAAAAGTTTTCACTCGACAGAAAATAGTAATCCTCCGTCGACATAGGCAGTGTTTTTATAAGAGATTGAAAAAACTAACAATATGTCAATTAAGAAAAAACAAATTCAAGTATTGACCACTCTTATGTGTATTCACCTCGACTTAGTAAAGGGGATCCTCAAAATAGGAATGCGAGTGCCATCAACACAGCCTATACTATTCACGGCAACTTTAATTTACTATAATAATACTCCTTGCTTTCTGGACTTGAAATTTTGAACTATCGAACTATGTACATATATCCATTGAAAACAAAATTTGTTTTCCAAAATAAGCAACGTATTTCGAAAAAACTTTGACACTGTTATTTGTGCCATCATGGAAATTTCCACTGTCTAGGAGATTCAAAGTGGCGCAAAGCTGGAGAACTCATGGAACCGATGTGCTTCCAACGCCAACAGGAAACATTTCTTTATTCAATTTGAACTGCTGCTGTACAAAACTAAAAAAACAAATGGTTTTGTCTCGAGTCAATTTTTTTTCTTTGTACATACTCGTACATACATATATGTATTTGAACACTTACTCATTCATGCTTGTTTTGACATTCTATTCGATAGAAAGTTAGTCGAATTCGAAAGAATTGCATTTTGAGAAACGAATGATTCGAATGTTTAACATGTAAAAATTTCGAATCGTTCGAGTTTCAAAATGCACTTCTTTCGAATTCGACTAACTTTCTGTCAAATAGACTGTCAAAATAAGCATGATTGTCAAGCAAGGCTAATGGATTACTTTTATCTTTAAGTCATCTTCTTTTGATTTTTGCGTTAAATACTTCCTCACTATCACTCTCTGAATCAAAAATTATCATTTTAAATGAAATTCAACTTATCTCAATTGAACTTTATTTTGATAGATAACCAATTTGACGTTTCAGTTCGTAGTTCACAATGGCATTTTTAAGTTGATATCAAAATGAAACTCGTTTCAAAATAAAAAAATTTTTTGGTTTCGAGTTGGCCGACGATCGACAATACTCGATTGTATCATGTGCTGGCACCCCAGGAACGGCTCTTTGAGAATTTTCCCGAAAAAAGGTCAAAGAAAGATCGCGCAAAGCAAAGGGTAGCCGACACACACTGTATGACTGAAGGGTCAAAGCACAAAATGAGAAAATACTTCTCTTTCTCCTGACGAAACCTATCCTAGAATTACCTTGCCCCTACATCTTCATCATCATCATCATCATCATCATCATCATCCTGATGCACTGAGCTAATATCTTTTTCAGAAGAACTTTGAAAAAAATTGTCAATGACAAAACTAAAACCAATCGAGCAATTTTCATCTTAAACGACTGCAGTGAGCTCAATTTATTGACCAATAAGAAACCTTTCGACTTAAATATTTGCGCATGTACAAGAACAGTAATTTTTTTATTATTTTCTGGAGTAAAAATATACTACCACTTAGTGCATTTTATGTCAAAGCCATAAAGAAAGGTTGCTAAGGTCCATGAAATAATAAAATTTTAGAAAATGCTTTACAGGGTGTTCCAGAATCTTAAACTTCAAAATTTATACAGGGTCTCTTGCATACGTTGCGACAAAGCTTCAGGGCAGATAGGTTTTGGTCAATACAAGAAAAAATCGTATGGAAGTGGATCTATCTTCCTCCGATCAATAGGGAGGAGCAATTTTGTAATAAAAATGTACTTAGTTTTCTTAAAAAAAAATGTTAAACGTCAACTAATCCACTCCCTGCCACAGATAATAGTATTTTTTATAGCTAATACTTTATTCACATTTTAGTTAAAATTGATTTTGTTAATGGTTTTTGCTTAATCAAATTTCAAAGTCAAAGCTTTTTTCCTCAAATAAAATCTTTACAAAATTTTGAGTTACTATAGGAAATTTTTTTTAAAGAAGTTAATGCTTTTATTAGTTCTTATTCAAACACAATAAACCAGACGTGAAAATTTTTCTTGAGAAATTAATAAAATGCAAGGTGTTTTTCAAAGAAGATCCATTTTTGTTGGCCTGTTGATTTTGAGATTTGATTATACTCAAAAACTGTTCACTTAATCAACCTGAACTAAAATGTTAAATAAAGAACAAATCAGTAGCTTTCAAAAAAAATTATAATGCATAGTGAGTAGCTTATTGATGCTAAATTTTTTTTTTTAGAAAATTAAGACATTTAAAATTAACTTAACAACTTTAAAAATTTTATAACTTTTTTTTTTGGTTTTTGATTTAAGCACATAACATGATCAAAACAAAAACTATACTTCTCCAAAATTTGTTTTCTACTTTGAATTCCTCTACAAGCAAACCTTTCATCCGAATGTAATAATTTTTTCGATTTCTAGAGCTCTGTACATTAAGAAATGTTCGGGGCTATCATTGGATTAAAAAACTTTGCATTGTAGACCTTCTCGAAAATGAATTTTGCAAGCACTTTTGCCAAAATGCTTCGCTGTGCGTCGTTGCTCGGGTCTAATTTATTCCAAGCTTGGCTCACACAAAATTACCAAAAACCAAAAAAGGTTTTTAGTTTCACATTCCCTTGGATATAAATGGGGATGAAATATAAACTTTAGTACTTGGAGATTATTTAGCATACTATTTATCCCATTTACGTGCCCGTTCACGTGGGAATATTGGGATCAATAATTCCCAAATAACTTCTTTTTTTTTTTTTGAAAATGCTACAAAAAGAAAACTACTGAATATTTTCTCAAATTTCTTTTTTTATTTGAAAGTACAAAGTACAATCCTTCCGGTTAGTAATGAAAAATAATTTCATTCAAATGGCTGCCTCGGCTGGCCATGCAATTTTTAAGCACATTATCGATTGTGTGCAGCTGTATTTCACCAATGGCTGCACGAATATTGTTATTTAAATCGTCAATTGTCTCTGGTTTGTCGGCGTAACACTTATCATATCATTAACGGCACCCACAAATAATAGTCCAACAGTGTCCAATCGCAGCTCCGAGGTGGCCAAACGACATCAGCTCTGCGGCTGATAGTGATAATGCGATCTTCAAAAACAGTGCGCAAAACATCGAGTGTAGCTTCGGCTGTGTGGCACGTAGCGCCGTCCTGTTGAAACCAAACGTTGCCAATATCCTCCTCTTAAATTTTTGTGAACAAAGACATGGCCCGATAACGGTCGCCATTGACTGTAACGGCAACTCCTTGCTCATTTTCGAAGAAAAATGGCCCAATTATGCTACTGGACTTCCTATCGTTGTTCAAGCGTATACACAACCATATTTGTTCAGCGGAAGGATAAAACTAATTATTTGTCAAATCAGACATGAGCTAAGTGTTACCATTCACGAAATAAGCACTAGTTGAAAAAAAAAACGTTAGATGGCGGATAATTTATTATTCTGATGTATGAGCTATATTACTGAGAGGTTTCATGAAAAACCATTGAGTTGTTTTTGCGTGAAAGAGCAACAAACAAATACAGGAACAAAGAACTGAATTTTTCTAATATACTCTTCGTTCTTCCTTAAAGAAAAGTTTTACCTTTCATAAGTTCCACAGCAGAGCGAGACACAAAAATTAAATAAAACACCCAAGAGATATTTTTAAATCATTTTTCATTTATTGAACATAATAATAATTCATTATTCACCATATCAATATTTATAATAATTACTTTCATTTTTGTTTGTTAAAATTAAGGTTATCATCATATATTTTTACCTTTATCATCATTTTTTTTTTGCATTTTCTGTCTTTATTTATTTATCTTTATTTTTATTCAAAATTAAGTAAATTTGTTTTTATTATTTTTATGCTTTGAAACATCATTGACAAAATATAATAGTTAATATTATTGTTTCAATAAAATTACTAATTTTTTTCTTTTATTTTCACTTGAATATTTAGCCAGGCGTATTAACTAATGTCTTTGTTTTGTTTGTTGTGTTGATTTTTCTTTTTTTTTAATTTCCAGCGTTAAAGTGTATATGTTTATGTATGTGTGTATAGTTTCTTTTGTTTTTCTTTTTATTATTACGTGCAAATGCAATAAGGATTTATACTTCTAAAAAAGTTTAATTTTGTTTCGGACACATTATGTTGTTTTGTTTTTAATAAGTGTAATTTTACTTTTTACTAAATATAGTTAGTAATGCATACAAAAATTGTGTTTTCTAATTTAATTTTTTTCTTTTTACTTCTCGTATTTAATGACTGCAAAATAATAAAAATAAATTTTTCTTGCTGACTTTTAATAGACTACAGCTATGCTTTTAAGAATTTTCATTATTTTATTTTATTTTTATTTGGCATTTATTTAAAAATTATTTACTATATTATTTACATTTAAAATTGCAAACGAAAATAACAAAATCAATTGACAAAGAAAAAATAAAGTGATCTTTTGTTTGTTTACGTTTTACCAGAACCCACCACCATCAAAGAGTTTTCATTTGCTTTAATCAACTTAATTTCCACAAAGGATATAGCATACATGTCCCTTTTTTGTTTATTAAGTATTTACATTTGTTTTTTTTTTTTGTTCTTCTTTTGAAAACATTTATTTTATTAAATCTAAAGTAAACATTACAAATTTACTCATTTTTTTACTTTTTGTTTTAATAATTTGGACAGAATAGCGAGAACGTATTTTTAAAATACGTTGATATTATTTTCTAGAAAAAAAAATGCGCCATATTTTGTAATAATTATAATAATAATATTAGTTTCATAGTGTTAAGAATAATTTCGTGTTTAAAACGTTAATGATTTTTATTTAATTTATTAGCTAAGCGTTAATATTTTTTTTATTTTTATTTTAATGTAATACTTTTAATAAAATTGGATGGCGGAATGTTAACATTTTCACAAAAATAGTGTAGGTATTTATTACTTTCACATGTTTTTATATTTAAATATATTATTTTATGTGTGTATATAAATATTGATTTCAGTAAGGTTTTGTTTTGTATGTTTTTTTTTTGTTTTTTGTTTTTATTCAATGATTGTTGTTGAGCCTAACATAAAAAATGGCTAAAATAAAATTCTGAGCTAATCTTTCGCTTGGAATTGAATAAAATTAATAGGAATATGGATTGCAGCAGTAAAAATATAAATATTCGTCCTGCGGCAAAATTGGTTGTTTAAATAGGACTTGGAAGATAAGTAGGACGAAAAAGGACGTAAGATTGATGTTGGACGTAATAGGAAGAAAATTTTATTAAAATTTATATTAAAAATTAAGTACATGTATTCTGGCTGTCATCAAAATTGCTTGTGCAGCCTTAAAGGGAGAAGGACAATTAGAATCCTTCAAAAAAAACCATTGTCATAAATTTGGGTCTTGAATTTGGTAAAAAAGAATATGACTGGCTTCGTATTTTATTTTGAAAACTTATAATTCGGGACAGGAGAATGCTTTTTTTTTTAATCACATCAAACATTTCCCATCGAAAAATATACAATTTTCTTTTTCTTTTTATTTAATTTTACTTTAAATCAAAGCCATAAGATCGGACTTATTTGAAATAAATATTTTTAAGCACAATATTTACATCATAAGTACATTGTTTTCGGCAGCTTTTACTCAAAAACATATTTTTTTCTCAATTTTCACTTTTTGTTTTTCAATTAATTAGATATATGTATTTATGTAATTTAGTTTTATGTGAAAAATACTCTCAATTTTCAATAGTATTTAGCATTTCTTTTTTTGTATTATTGAGTTCTATCAACGCACGGTAGCAATATTTTTTCTCTGAAGCGAGAGCACTAAGATATTCATTTTTTCTGATTCAACCAAGCTCTAAGTATTTAAAAAAAATGTCTTTAGAACGAACTATTCTTTTATTTTTTATCCTTTTCTAATTATGCGTATTACTACTTTTTTTTGTTGTAACTTCAATTGGCTTTTATACTTTTCTTTATTATGAACGTCATATTCTTCACTCTTATTTATTTTTTTAATATTTTGGCCACTGTTTTTCGTATGAAAAGAACTAATCATTCAAATATGCTTTTTGATGTAATAGTTACATAAAAAAAAATCAACAACTGAATAAAAAAATCTACCTAATGTTCTAGTAGTTGTATAAGGGTGTATTTAAATTAGCTCTAGAGAATTGCAATAAGTACTTCGGTGATAAGTTTTTTTTTTTATAATTTTGGCTTCACTATGGAGATGTATCATGTAGAATTAGTTGTTAAATTAAGTTTTAATTCATTTCATGGTAATTTGTTTTGTTTTCTTTTTAAACATATTTGTTTCTATGCATTTTGGTTTTATATTTCAGTAATGACGTTACCTTCGAGGGTGTCTGTGAAATATTCCATACATACATTAGTATCGCTGTTGGTATTCATGATGCCACCGGTTGAAGTCGATATGGAATACAATAATTGATCCTGTCGAAAGACCCGCTAGGAGGTATCTAGAGAAATGAAAAAAGAAAAGAAACTTACATTAAGAAATATGCTTTGGCTTAGTTCAATTTTATGATATAAGTGATCACTTACATCACAAAATTGATCATCTTTCTTTCATAAAATAAAACATCACCAAATCGAAAATGCAATTTATATTGAAGGAAAAGTACAGCGCAGTATTTTGTTCTTTATTTTCCCAAAACACTATGTGTACTTAATTTATGATTTTATGTCCTTGAAAGTCTTATCTTTTCTACTACGTACTCAAAATTTGTAAGTCGGTGTAAGCAGTCGGTATATCTTCATGTCTTGCAATAAATTCCACCCCACTTCGTCCAAAACAGAGTCATATACATACGTTTAGAAATTAAAATACAAATTACTAATAATCTTTTTAAGAAGTTGGATTTTACAACAGGGATAAAACTGACATCTTGTAGTCAAATTGGCCAACTCGAATGTCAGTTTGGTTTGCCATTTCATCATGAACAGGTTGACGCTTGCAAATCGTGCAAATTCATTACGAAAATAATAATAATTACCGCAAGCTCCGTCCGTTTTATGGTCGACATAATCGTCCATCAGAGCAATTGATTCGGTTAACCATGGATCGTTTTCACACTACGTTTACTTTATGTGATAATAAGCATCCGCAGAGACTTCGAACAGTGCGCACCGAAGAAAAAATTGCCGCTGTAGAGTAAAGTGTTGAAGAGGACCCGAATGAATTGTCCATCAACTTTATGGCAGATTTTGCGCAAAGATCTTGGCTTAAGACATTACAAGATCCAGCTTGTGTAAGAATTAAAGCCGCTAGACCATGCAATGCGTCGTGATTTTAGTGTATGGGCCGAAAATGAGATTGATCTCGATGCTGATTTTCATCGCAAAATTTTGTTCAGCGATGCGAGGCTTATTTTTGGTTGAATGGTCACGTCAACAAGCAAAATTGCCGCATTTGGAGTGAAGAGAATCCACATGAGTACCTTGAGACGCCATTACATCTATAAAAACTGACTGTTTAGTGTGCTCTATAGGCTGGTGGAGTCATTGGGCCATACTTCTTCCGAAATTCGTGGCGTTATTGCCGTATGTACCTCAAATGCTCGAAAAAGTGGTCGAAAATTGGACCTCCAGACTTGACGTTATTTTAGCCAGCACATGCCCGAAATCAAATTTAAACATTAATAGCATATAATTATTCTTCCAATAAATGGACATAAGAACGATTTTCTTGTGTTTTATTTAAATTCGAAGTTGTATACCTCTAAAAAAAACACCCATTATATGGGACGTTACGTACGGATTTTTGACCGACACATCTTTGATTTGGTTGAAAACTTTTTCACAGGTTTAATATAAACAAAAAAAGGATACGTATTTTTTTGTTTTGTTTTTTATCTTTTTGTTGTTAGAAATGATTTAAGTTTCGCGATTTCAGTTGTTTTTGCCTTGAGAAGTGAATTTCAAAAATTCATTATTCCGTTACTATTTAAGCTACTATTCCTTTGTCTCATTTTGAAGGTAGAAAAATAAACTTCAAGACAAAAAATACTTTAAGAAAAATGAGAAACAATTTAGGCTTGCAGACAAGAAAATTCAAATTTTTAAATAAATCTTTACCAATTGCACCTACCTTGTAGAGAGTTGTAAGTTTTACCATCGTATTCTACGAGGAATTTCTTTTACAAACAATTTTTTTAATTAATGAACAATTGATTATTACTATCGAAAGAAAATTAATCAAGATAGTACTCTACGTCACATCAGCGCTTTTCGTCGGGTGGGTGCCACTTCGAGCCTTTCTTTTTGTGTCTCGTCGGCTTCCATTGGAATAAACATTAATATAAAATTTTTAACAGTTTGACATTCGTTATCAGTCAACGACATGACTTAATTACAAGTATGTCTCCCTATCAGAGTGCGGGTAGCTAATGATAGTTTGTATTTTTCAATTTTTTGCCTGTAATGGTTCTGATTTCGAGAGTAGAGAAACCTGTTCCCTTTTATGGTGTTCATTGGTGCTCGAAGTTGTAAGCGTTCCTCCCTTTGCTAGTGCTCTTCGAACTATTTAGAGTAGTTTATTTTGGATTGAACTTAGATTTCAGTGTCCTGTTTACTCATAAGCGTGGCCTGAAGCTGCTCTTTGTATGTAGAGATAATATAAACAAAATGCAAAAACTTGTGTTGCTCAAAACTGAAAGCAACCACTACTTTATTTTAAAAATATCAAAGCAGTTTCGTTTCGTTCCAGTTTCCTCGAAGTTGAAATACAAAGGCACCGGGTGACCATTTTGTCCCGCGGCCTATTATATGGGTCACACAAACGAATATTTCAGTTTTCAAATATACAGATACAGGCACAGGGTGTTCCGTAATTCATGTTACATACTTTGGGATGTGATTCTTGGTTATATTCTAAGAAAAATTGTTTTACAGTAAAGTCTGTTTCTCAACTTTGACATACATTTTTTACATTTTTAAAAAAGGTTAACTTTGGTTTACCCTGACCTGTCAATACTGATGGTATAGACCTAGTTTTAGACTTAATTTTTTGTACAAATAATAATCTTTAAAACTGTATTTAATGGGCTTCTATAGGTTTAGGGTTGCCAGATTTTCAATTTTAAATGGTTTTCAAATTTTCTTCCCACAGAAAAGTTTTGACTTTGAGGTCATTTTTTTTTTGCAGAAAATGCCTGTTTAACATAATGTTTTTTTATTTTTAACAGATGAACAAAACAATAATAAAAAAAAGCTGTCAGACAAGTGCCCTCAAAAAGCCATACATTTTATGATACATACTTGGAAAAATCTAAAACGGGAAAGAATCAAATTTTGGGTTTTTTACAAACTTTTACTGCAACAGCTTGCAATGGGAGTAGTTTTCCAAAATGATTGTTTAAAGGAAATTTTTATGACTGTGCACTGATGAAAAGGGTTAAAAGTGTATTTGATCTGCTACCAAAACCCTAATTGACATACCTCTTCTCAGGGAGATTTAAGTTTGGGGTATGAATGTTCCACAAAAATTGTAATAAAATATTTTGAACTTACTTTTGATCGTGCGTTAATGCCAACGATCGGATTCCAGCATTGCACGCAGGGAAAGCATAAAGTGGCGCCAAATTGAATGTCCTCCAAACTTCGACGATGCCTCGATCACCAGCAGTCATTAAATATTCACCATCACGTGACAGTAACATGCACTGCGAAAACAATAAACAGAAATACATTCATCAGTTTTGCTCTTCACTTGATAAGTCCCCACCCAACCCTCTTCTTGAAACAAAACAGCAAAAAACGAAATGGAAATAAAATATAAATCGTTAGAGACTTACCTGCAAGTTATCGTTGTGTGACTCATGACGCAGCATTTTTCCATTGATTGTAAAAGCTGCCACATTACCCTTATCATAGTTGACAACGATGAATCCTTCTCGCGACATTGCTATCAGTTCCGGCGAATAAAAATCTGAAGGAGGATCAAGCGATCGCAGGAGATCACCAAACGTAGTGTGAATAAGAACTGGACCATCTACAAAAGCAAATAAAAAAAAGTTTAAAACTGAAAAGATCCACAGTTGATGTTTTCGACTCACTTGTCGATCCAGAAACTACAAGTCCCAATTCCGCACTTATCACAACCGAAGTTACAGCTTGTTCATGTCCCGTCAAGGTAGCCCTTGGTGTGGGAACATCTCCCTCGCCTACAATGCTTTGCGTTCTCGCATTCCAGTGCCATAACAGCACAGTACAATCAGATGATCCCGAAGCAATATAGCAATCCGAGGTTATATTACATTCCGATCTTGAAAGGCAGGTCACGACACCGAAATGGCCGAAGACAATTTGAACAATTTTAGCTGAAGAAGGAAAGGAAAGTTTGCTACATTTGATTGTTAAATGAAGTTGAGATGAGCAAAGCTACCTGCTTCTGTAGAGAAAACCCTAAAACTATTGTCCCAGAAGCCGCAGGCGATCAAAAATCGACTATCAACCGTTGTGACGAAGCAGTTTGATCGGATTTTCAACATTTGACTAAAATTATCACCCAGGTGCCGACGAATCATTGGATTATTATGTCCAGTATTTTGTGTTGCTAAACGAAAAGCAAATAAGGACTTCAAAATTAACACAAAAGAAAATAGAACTTACACAAAACAGGATCCATGGTGAGTGGTAAATTAGAGCCGGGCGATTGCGTCGATTCTGCGTAACTCGGGCTCTGGACGGATGCGGTATAGTTGCAATTCCACCGATTGACGGCGAACTGGTGGCCCGCTGTTACTGTCACAACAGACGGCAATGATAACTGCGGATAAGTGTTTGCCGAAATGTGGATGATTGGTGAGTTCAGATGGAATTTCATTGACATGCAAACATCATCGGGCATGGCACTAAACATCATCGGTGAAAGATGCATTGCCGAGCTTCGTGGCGGATGGGGCTCCATTAGTAGCTGTGAAGGTGTCTGGCCAAAATTACGTATTTGATTTTCGACAGCCTCTCGCATGACTGGGTCGGAAATTGCTTCAAGTTCTACACTTCCCTCGTAAGTGAGGTAGTAGAAGACGTTTGTTGCACGAACAGCTTCAGGTCCTCGCTGCTTGTAACCGAAGATCAAATCGATCCACTGATGTAGTTGACACGAAACAAATTCAGACTCCAATGCCATTCTGTTGATACGAACGAATTCCTCTGGGCTCTTTGACCATGGTGGTAGTTCTACGTCAGAAACTAAAGCTCCATCTTCACGATGGCCAAGTCTGTAACCAGATGAGTTGTAGAACATTTCAGGCAAGAAATACCATTCCGGGATCAATTCCTTCACATCAGAGGTGTCTCGCTGAGCATTCTTCCAAGACAGAGACACGGACGAGAATAATCTATCCGGATAGTCAAATTTACCGCCTTGCAGGGCTAAGAACATCGTGGTGAAAGGCTCCACACGCACCAACCAATTCAGAGTAAAGCTGGACGTAGAATAGTGAGTGCCATAGTGGAATGGTGGAATAGTATCATTTTCCCAACTCTCGTACCGTTCTTCGAAGTAAGCGCGGCGACTGGGATTCAATGCTCCGATTGGTTTCGACAGATCTCTGTAGTTTGAAGGCTGACTTAAGTCGAGGTCTTTCGAGTCATAGTTGGTTAGAACCCATGGGAAAATTGGATACTGATTGAGGTCGTTATAAGTTCGTCCTGCAATCGTATTAAGGAACATCAGGTATTCAAAGTTGGATATCTCACGACGTTGCCATTTTTGTGTCATGTTAGAGTTGCGCATCAGCTGACGTGGTGACATCATAGACGCACGTCTTGTCTGTGGGATTCCATATTTTATGCCAACACCAACTCGTGGCAAAGCCTTGATGACTTTCTTAACCGTGTGCTGGTCGGGGAAAGCGAACAAGATCGACGTCCGACTGGCTAGGAAAATTTCCAATGCAACATTCTGCAGGAGATATCTCCGCGAGAAGATTGCCCGAACTTCAGAAAAATACCACTTGCCATGCAAATGATCGCAGTATTTCAATACTTCCTGTTCAATCTTTTGGAATTCAGGATGATCTTCGTCAACTTCGAAGAACATTTCAGTGCTGGTGATTGATACTGTGCCTGGTGCCACCAGACCTGGAGCGATCAACTTCGCTTTGGTGCTGATGTTGACCGGCCCAGTCAGATCTAAATCAAGTTCGCGATCCTCGATCAGCAGCTCGGCGTCATCTAGCAAATCTGTGGAATGTTGAGATGATTGATGTGATCGCGTTACTGCAATCTGAGTGTGGAACTCGTCGCGAGTTTGCATTATTGCGTCTTCGGGGCCACCATTCTCTAGAGCCGCCTTTAGTGTTGCCTGCGGGTGACTTGATCCTCGAGGATTTTGTACCATACGCTTACGTCGTCGTGCGTCATCTTCCCAGGCATCGAGTTTCCAATATGCCTGTTTTACAACACTTCCACTGGACTCACCCCATGCTCCGTGCCTATTGCACATGATATTTCGGACTTTTTCCAACAATCTGCTGGCAATTACATTGTCCCTTCGTCGGGCAGCGGTGATTAGATGGTCACACATGCGCTCCTCTTCTCTGCGTTCCAATAAAGTCTGTGCACACTGCGATTCAAAATCGGCATGCTTGAGCACATCATCTGCGCGCATCCGGTTCAAGATGAACTCAGCTTCATTGGCAACTCGTACAATGTGATCTTTCATCGCGTGCGAGAGCAGGCGACCTTCATTGATTAGTTCGATAAAAGCTAGGCCAGCATGCTTCTGAAGACTGTTCTGCCATTCTTGGGAGCACAGCAACATGACGAGTTCAACAACTGACTGACTGTTTTTGAATGTGGTCAGGCCTTTTCCTTCCATCAAGAGTTCCTGGCCGTGAGATCCAACCAATGTTTTCGAAAGGAATGGAGCGAAGTCGACCATTATTTCACGCAGTAAAGGACACACAGGTCCCAATGCAATCTCTAGTTTTTGAGTTAAGCTGGCCTCTCGGGATGGAGTTGTCATAGGCAACTGACCGACTAGTGGCGGCTTAATTGGAAGTTCTTCTGGCCTGGACCTTTGTCCAGTTGATGACGGACCACCAAAGTTGTCCTGTGGAACTCGTACAACTGAAATTTCAGAGTCAGGCTTATCGCCACGCTCTCCGCCGGCTACCAAATGGTGAATATTTCCTTCCATGTCACGCATCTTATCGTTGCCATCCTCGTTCAAATTGACATCCGTCCAGCTTTCGTCATTCGAATTGCTTGGCTTATTATCGTCCACCATTATTTCACTTGAAGACTCAACTTCTTGGACTTCGTTCTCTGTGGAGTTCATATTCAGTGAGGCTGCATCTGAATCGACGCTCTACAAATGTCAAAATAAAAAGAAGAATCCGGTCAGTCTAACTGAAATGCTATGGAATGTCCTCTAACTAATTATACTCGGGTGTTTGATTGAGTGTGTGAGTACGAAGGACAAACTTTTTGTTGCAAACAAAACGAAACACGAGTAGCACGCAGTGATGAGCGGTTTGGAAAGTTGGATAGAGTTCTACTTCTCCTTAGTCGTGGTTTTGTGTGAGTGAATTAAGGTGAAAGTATATTTTAAAGCTAATTTATGGCAATTACCTTTTTGAAGTAGTGGTTTTTGTGAGTGAATTGTTTTTATTTTTTATTTTTATTTTTCACCAAAAGGACAATGGTGGATGCTTCTATTTAGTGCATGAGCAAAGTGTTACCACAACAAAAATAGGAAACGGAATAAAGCTGAATAAAAATAAAATAAATAAAAATAAAAATACAAAAGCTTTAACAAGATCAACACATACAACGCACGCAATGGCACAAAACAAAATTGAAAGCCAAAATATAAGAGGCATTAATCAAATTGAAAGGATGGCGCTCTACGTATACGTATGGTGGCTTTGTTCGGCACATCCGTTCACAGAAATTTGAATTTGTTTTCCCAGTCTAATGAATAGGAACCAATGAGTTGAATTGCAGCGGTGGTTTTGGGGCTTAGGGTTTATACAATTCGTTCAGCTCACTCATTTGTTATCCTTGATGGTATGGCACACCGACACCATATACGCTTGATAGGAAAAACAACAATAGAAAAAGAAATATCCTTTGGTTGAAGAGAATGAATCGAGCAAAAATGAAACAAACGCCCAAGCAAAATTATTCTCTCGAGACGCACTTTTGTTCTGCGATTTATGTGCGGCCATTGTTAGCTAGCGTTTGGATGGGAAAGTTCTTGACGTCCCCCATTGCGGGCTAATTAAAACGATAAATAGGAGGCTTTGTTTTCCTAAAAAGGAGATTGGTTTTTCCATCAAACGACAATTTTAAAACTTTAAAGTTTAAGCAGTCATAACGACCACCATACCAGCTACGGGCTTTGAGAGATTCTACTTAATTTTTCGTTTTGTTTTCGAATCCCCCCGTGACAATTTTTAAAGTGAAAAACCAAATTTATTTAAAAGCTTTTCCGGTGGTTTATTTTTTGAGTTTATTTAGTTGATGGTATGACTGCAAACAATTAAGTCATAGGTAGGTGTAGGGTAGGTACACCTGAACCATGGAATTTTTTTTTAGGAAAAATCGTTAAACACACTAGAACAGGGAAAATCAACAAAATGCATGTTTTTGCTCTGTTGAATCGCACAACCATAGAACACACAAAATAATGCACACCAAGTTTATTCAATGGCGGCTTTTTGGACGTTATTTTCTTTTAGTGTGTGTTTGCGTTTATTTGATATCATTCTGCAAGAGTGCACGTTTGGGAGACATATTGTGGAATCGCTTATTTTCCATTAAGAATATTAAACCAAGCTGTTTAAATTATTTAACAACGAGCTTCAGTCCATTTTTACTGAATGAATGTTAACTCAACATAAACGTCATCAAAACTTTAATTTCATACCGAAATATTTTAAGGTTCTAGAAAAATATCCTTTTGATGTAATTACACCCCAACGAAATGGAGACTCAGCCTCAAAAGCTTTAGAAAACAAAATTTGACTGGGATTAGGAAATTCGTATTGGCTTATACGGACTGTGGTAGGTTAGGGAGTTTAAGGGAGTACCTCAATTAACTAAACGACTTACAGCTTTTAATAAAGTGATAGAGGTAAAAAATATCTGTGTTTACCAGATTGCTTGGATCATCGGGGAAGTATTCTCCTAGATGCAATTTTCTTTTGAAGGAAAGAGCAGGACATGAGCAGAGGAGGTGTGGTATTGTCTCTCCTTCCTCCTCTTCTAAAAAAAAAAAATTCGGCAGAAGTCGTTTAATGGAACGCCGAGTTTTATGGCGTGTCTATCTATGAGGCAATGCCCGATAATAACACCGATTATGGAGCCAATGTGAAATATGTTTATTGTTTACGGATAGCAAGTGTCTTGTGCGTTTTAGATGAAGTTTTGGCCAGTTGTGTTTTGTTGCCGCTAAAGTAGTGGTGTTGCCACTACCTTGTGTTTGTTTTATCCGATTGGTATATCAATGTTAAACTTGCTGACTGAGTAAGGTGAACCGGTTCCATTTCTGGTGAGTTCATTGGCTTTGCGGTTACCAAGGATGTCTCTGTGCCCCTGCAATATAACCAAAAAAGGTTAATATTGAATTGTTTAGCCATCTCCGTGAGAGATAGCCGAGAATTGACACCAGTTACTGAATTCGTGGAAACAGTGCCGAGTGAAGAAGTTTTCAAAACATGGCCAAAATGCACTTCAAATAATTGCGATGAAGAAGCACTTCTAGGAAGTGCGCCCTCTAAACAAGGAACACGGAAGTCTTGTATCGGAACCTGGAAGAAATGTCTGCCTCGGATGCTAACGCAACATAAGCTATTGACCCGAATAAGGGAGCAAATCCTCCGATTAGAAATTCTTTGCCATAAAAACCGCTTTCTCTATTAGCTGTTCAGAATCGGCAGAAAATTGTAAGCCCCTTCCATTGCCTCACAAGTGAGAAATGCACTTGGCCCGGGGGCTGTCCGCTCTGTTTTCTCGAGAACACTTTCAGAAGCTGAACCTAACTCAACGGAAATATCTCTTTTCTAAGCATGTAGGGGGTGATAGTGTGCTTCAGCAATGGCAGGAATAACCTCATACCAATGAACAAAGAAAAGGGAGATACACGAAGCTGCGAAAACTACCGTTCGACCAAACTGTTGCTCAATACTTTGAAAAGCGTTGGGGGTGTATGGGGCAGCCGACTCCGATAAGTATCAAAGCTATCTGATAAGAGATGCAATCAAAAGTATATGGATCACCAAATCACCATGTAAACCATAGTGACCCTCATATAACGAGGACTTCCAGAGGCCTACGGGTGAATGATCAAAGATATAACATGTGAAAGAGCAGTGACATTGGTATATGATGTCCATGCCTGTTATGGACTTTTATTTGAATGAAAATGTGCTTCCAATTTTAAATTTAGTGTGGGTCTAACTAAAAAAGTGTGAAGTTAAAATCAATTATAAATTGATTCAAGTGTCATATTGAGCTAGTGTGGCACTAAGGCTCATCTTAATGGGATTTAAAATGACTATAAATTTGTGCCTCCGTTATCTCAACAAGGTATTTTCGTTGTAATACTTGTATCATAATCCTGTTGAACTAAACACACTGAAAACCCTGACTCTCGAAGGCTTTAAAACTTAAAATAACAATAAAAGCCAAGTGAACCCACCAACTGCGTGTATTTAGGGTAGCAGTTTGTTTTTTTTCCTTTCAATACTATGTTCAATGTATGATTTAAAAAGGTCACAAAACTCGTTACATATAATATGTTCAATGCCTGTTGCAAGTTGCAACATAATAAACATAAAAGAACATATTTATAATCCAATTAGTTCTATACTTGTGGTCGACATGGGAAGAGGAAATGTAATTTTTATTAAAAAACATGGACATACTTCCGAGCTTAACGTTCAGTTAGTTTCTTCTTTGCAATTTAAAAATATTTCTGAAAATATTTCTGTTTTCTATTCAGTTATTTCTCTTTTGAAGTGGTTCAAAGAGAAAAGTTAATCTTTTGAAAGAAAGTATTTCTGAGTAGTTAGCTTTTGCAAAGGCTAGAGCTTTTGTTACAGTTTTAAAAGTTAATGAGTTTTAGGAACGATAGCTTAAAAGCAAAACGCAAATGATGGTTTAAGAGACATAGGTATATTTGATGATATGTTTTTGAAAAATAATAACATCTCCAGAATTCTGTGGCTGTAGCAAGGTTTCCATGCCTTTCCCATAAAAAGTGGTACTTTTTTGATTTGCGATTTGAGTGACAGTCGTGTAACTTATAACATGACGTGTAATATCTGAAGCAATTTTCGATTGAGTTATGTCTTTTCATTCTATTTTTGCTTATTTTATGCACGGAATGGTAAGCTCTCCGTTAAGGGTCTACACTAAACTTTATTATTGCTCAGTTGATACACACGCCCTGATTATGGCAGGGGTTGGAAGGTTTGCTATAAAATCAGAGCCGAAATTGTGGTGTGTTATTTGTTAATAGACTATAAGTAAATAGGGTGACTAGCAGGCTTTTAATCAAGTTCCTTGTTTCAAATCCTAGTAGAAAGTCCTTTCGTTTCACGGAAATATTCCCGGAAATAATATTGTTCTTTTTTTAGTCTCTAATGATCTTAATTGGTTTACAACGCAACCATAAACTCTTCTTGGGTTGTCAGATTCAGCAAATGATAGACTGAGGTTTAGATAAATATGTTTGTCGTGTGGCAGAAGATCTTAAAAAAAAAGTACGTAAAGTTGCACTTCCGAAATGAGTTCAAATAATTGAAACAGAATCCAAAAAAATGGACTTTGACTGAATGTTCAAGATGTCAGTAAATGACAATTTACTGCAAAAATGTAAGTCTGTTAATGTATGGGGTGTGCTCTCCGGGATTATGGAGAACAAAGAGGAAGAGAAGTGCTCAGGGTGGATTAGTGGTGGTGATTGTATTATTAGAATTATTAGAAGAAAGTCTTACCGAACCGTTTGAAATTTTTGAATGAATTTTTGGCTGTTGTTCAGTTTCTCTATCAAATGAAGCTTAAGCTTATCACACGTTTTCTTGAGTAAGTATGATTTGAAGCTTGTTTTTTCTGGTTCAACCTAAGCCTAGGTATCTAAAAAGGAACTGGAATGACACTTCCGCTAGCTAATAGTCTCAGTTTCCTACATAAATAGGATGAGTTTATCACTATTTCCAGTATTTGGGTATACTCAAGAGTCAAGACCCCTAGAGAATGCCTATCAACGGAAAAAGCCGAGGTTAGGAGCTGAGGTCTAGGATATGTATGTTTTCTTCTCAAAAATATTTCGTCATACTTGCCAAGCTTCTAAAGATGAATACCTTCCATTGGCATTTCTTTAGAAAGTTTGGTTGGTATCCGTTTTTTCAAGCTCTAGTCGCTGTTTTGGAACCCAAATTATTGCTACGGTGTGCTCGTAGCGTAGCTAGCATGTCTGCCTACTACGTGAAAGTTTTGAGGTTCGATCTCATCCAAAAACTAAAATTGTTTTTCCCAGGCATCGCTTTTAGCAAGGATTTGGCAAGTTTTCCGAGAATTATAACTCTGACACAAAAAACGGTGCCTCCATGAAATTCGTTAGTTTGTATAGCTCGTGGCGTGGGCCATCTTAAATTGATGCGGCAACTTTTTATTAATTTGGATTCTGTGTGTATAAATGAAATAGCTCTTGAAACCATCTGGTTACTAATATCATCAATTTATTGAACCAATTCCTACGTTGCGATACGTTTTGCCACTTCACAGACAGCAATTACGTCTGTTTTTAGTACGCTGCAAGTCTGGGATCAACCAATGGCCTCTAGGAAGATACCTGCCCTACCATTTTATCGTTTTTGAAACCATCAGTTGACAGAAGAGTATAACCAGCGTTTATAACCCTGTTGTTCTGCAAACATTTATATGATGGAATGTCTGTTAAGACGTTTTTAAAGTCTGTATCGAGGTAATTCATTAAAATTCTGTGGTTCGAAAAGCCTATTTTTCAATTTATTGCACTGAATGAGTTGCAGTGGGCTTTTGGCCGCCATTTTTTTATAAATATATTTAGTGGAGTTCGGGTCAGGGAAGCTTCACGAGCTGCAGCTGGTTTCGTTCTCTTTTCTCGTCCACCAAAAAAACGTTCACTAAATTAATTGATATTAATTCAACTGACAGCCTTTCTGTTACACTCTTAAAAAAACATATTTTTGGAGAGGTGCCAGTGGCATGTCTGTCGGTAACTTGGGAGGTTCATGTTTCGAATCCCAATAGAAATATAAAATGTTTTTCACAGGGGATCGCCTTTCGCAAGGAACTTACAAGTCCTCCGATACAAAAATCAATTGTCATGAAAAGTGCTTTCAACATTAGCATTTCAGAGTCGGCAGAAAACTGTAGGTTCCCTTCATTCCCTCACAAGTCATGGTTGTGAGAAGTGCACTAGACCCCATCAGGGATTCCCGCTCCGTTGCGCAATCTTATTTATTTATTTTTAATGCAAAAATAGCCAAAAATCTAATCACATATTCGGCAATTCATTGTTACCAAAAGGAATGATAATAATAATGCCGAAAGGACTTTTGAAATAGTTTCAGTCTCGTACCCATGGGAATACGGGACAAAACATAGAAAATGTTACTCAGGAACAATGAAGCATTATAATAATGAAAGAACTTTCTAAATGCATTTAGTAGCTTTTTTAAAAACACAGCAAATCTTTTCATGTCGCTTTTTGGATGTCGTTGGTTGTAGCGTTGCTTCCTGTGAGGTGTTAACTGTATGAACGTTTTATTTCATAATTTTTAAAATAAATTGGTCGCAGCAACTTAGGAATCATCATTTCTCTCAATCATTTTCGAATGAAATTTTCACCTCAGATTTTCTTTTGGGGGACTTTTAGCGAGATACATTTTGGAACTTTAACAATAACTTTTTTTTTATTTTTTTATTTAAAGAAAAATTGTATTCGGAAAATGTTGATTTAAAAAAAAAATATCGACTTTAAAGTACTTCGCTATAGCTGCACCGTACCTCACGAGCGTATCACTTGTGTTCGTCTTAACGCCGGAAAAAGAAGAAATTAAAGAGTATATCATTATTTAAACGTTACCATTTTTTGAAAAATGAATACCGAACAGTTTTTGCTGGAAAAATATTTCGAAACTCAAACTTGTAGAGCCCCAATACAAAAGTGTAATGCTTTGATTATTTCACATAACAAGCACAGGAACAAGAATTCATTAAAAATAACCCAATATCAAATTTAAAAATCTTCTTTTTTTGTTATGTGCGTGTGGCTTTTATATTGTTGTTGTTCAATTCGAAATCTTTGAAATATTTTTGAGCCACATGTGATAACGATTTCAGTCACAAAAGCTAGTCTTACTGCCGAGTTTTTTATGAAATGAATTTATTTTGTGCAATTTCATGCGTTCGAATGTGTGCATAGCTACATTAAAAAAAAAATAATTAAAAACAACACCTACACAGAAAAACACACAAATTGTTCTTTTTGAAAAATAAAGCCAAAACAAAACGGAAAATTCTGCCCAAAAAGGAACGTAACTATTCAACTTTAAGAGCAACAAAAGAAAAAAGTATTATTCAATCTATACGTTTACCTTTGGGAGCTTTTTTGGCAATACTGGTTTTGGTGGTGAAAGTGGCTGCTGTTGGAAATGCTTGCCACTGGACGTCGTTATACCCATATTACTCTAACATGCAATTTTTACAAGTTTTGTTTTAGTTTGAGTTTTTTTTTTAATGAAATTGTTTTGTTTGTTTCAAAAGTAAAAAAATATACTACCCCAACAATTCTTTAACATTCCATGCTCAAAGTGTTTATGGTTTTATTTATTTCAATCTCCCGATTAATTAATTTTATTTGTTGAGTTTAGTTTTGAATTGAAGGATCAAATAAATAGAAAGACCTAAAAAATTTCACTCACCTTGATTGAAGGAGGTCCACTTGAATGTGAATCGTTATCCGCCAACACTGAAGGATTATTCTCGTCAACAACAATGATTTCGTAGTCACCGTCCTGGATTGTTCGAGAGCCTAGAATGCGGAAGGAGAGATAAAAGAGAAAAAAATACAATAAATAAAACAAAATGAATATTTTCATAAAATAAAATATATATATAGTATGGACATATATATTCTTTTGTATAAATAAAGCAAAACAAAAGCAAAAGGATCACTGTCCTTTTGAACACTAATTGGATTAACAAATGCTTGCAGTCAATTAAAAGAAAAATATAACAATTTTTTCTAGAAGGTTTTTGTTTTGTCGACTCTCGTTTAGTTAGCTAATATTTTTTTTTTTTTGATAGTTGTGTATAGTGTTTTGGCTTTCATATAATGAAAAATTAAAATAAAATAAACGCAAAATGCCAATGAGGAAAGAAGCTAAAGTATTTTTTATATATATACTTTAAAACAATAAAAGTTTCAACCGAGATTTTAAGACTTTGTTTCTGTAGTGTGAAAGACTGACATTATTGTTTGAGTAATTTTCTTAAAGTGAATTTGTATTTATCAATAAACGACTCGTTTGTAGTTTGAAACACACCACTTGTGTTTAGAATTTTGAATTGGTATGAGTTTGATTTTTAAAAAAAGAACATTAAAACCAAAACAATTAAAAATGACAGCTTAAAAATAAAGACCGAAATCAAAAATGAAGGAAACCTACATATGTTCTTATAAAAAAATGTGCAATGAAACAAAGCAACTCAGGTAAAGCTTCCACTTAAATTTTATCTACAACACATGAGAATGTAAAACGTGCAAAATCTTCATTACATGCAGATGCAACAGGCTCTAAAGCAAATAGGCTTGTGTAATGAAAAAGTGTTGAAAATAAAACACAATGCGATTTCAAATACAACTCAAAATGACAGCTTTTGAATTTTAGTTTCATCAACTGTAATTCAAAAACTTTTTTTTTGTAATACCCAGAAAATGTAATAACTCAGTGTGAGCATTCAGGGAAACAGGAGATGATTAGGAGACACCGATGCACATTGCTCTTGAACTTCTGTGAATCGTACTGCAGGGGAAAAGATAGTCTGGCAAACCATTCCACATTCGGGTAGTGCATCTTAAATATGGATCTCTATATTAGAATGCATGACTGAATATTTCAGCAGAAGGTAAAACTGATGAGGATTCCTATATTCCTGATAGGTATTCCACCTAAATTGTCTCAGAGGAACTAACAAAAGCCATCTGGCTTCTTCACTTTATGTGAAACAAGCGATAAAAGAGAGTGAGGCAAGTAACGTTTCGACGACGTTCAATAGCATTAATAGATTCTACGACTGAACTACGATACCAATCAATCTCAACGCTCTGCGCTCTTTCTAGTCAAAGAAAGTTTTAATTTTGTAGCTGGGGTACTTAAAGTGAAGCTAATCTACATTGGACTTTCGTTACATAATTTTTTGTTTAAATGGCCTCCAACGAGAGCGTTTAAGTTTCCTAAAGAGGATTGTTTGTGGTACCCGTGCAAGCCCTCCGTTTGTAAATTCAGTGCCATGAAAAGCACTTTCTCGGTAAGCCGTTCGGAACTTACAGAAAATTGTAGGTCCCCTCCATTCCCCAACAAGGTATGGTTTTGAGAAATTCACTAGGCCGTGGGTGTCCTCGCTCTGTTGCGCCACCCTATTTATTTATTTTTATTTTTCAAGAGAATTATTTTGCAACTAAGGCATGATAAACGAAGTGGATTGAAACAGTATAACTTCCGAAAGGCATTCATTACGTAAATTTTAAGTTTCAAGCTAAAAACGATGCCCAATGGCTTAAGTAATGCTAAAATGGCGGCCAATGGTTTCATAAAAGTAAGTTTAAATATTATTTGAAAGAATTAGTAGCTTAGGCATTACAAAGTAGAGTTTACCAATCCACTACCTTCTTTTGAATGATTGGACTTTCATAACATCATTTCTGTGCCTTTAGCTCAAAATGGCGCCCAAGGTGAGCATTTCAGAAACAAAATGGTATGTGTTCTGCAACAAAGGCACAATAAACGAAGTGGACTCAAATAGTTCTTCTTTTCAAACACTTATGATTCGCAAATTTTATGTTTTAAGATAAAAACGGTGCTCAATTTAGGTGTTTTTTAGTTCGGTAATGCCGAATTGGCGCCCACCGTTCTCCTAAAAGTAACTTTGAGTGGCATTTACAAGAAGTGTCTAGTAGCTGTCGCATTATAAGGAAAAGTTTACCAATTCACAAACATGTTTTGAATGGTGGGACTTTCATTTCTTTTGTGCCCCAAGTTGAAAATGGCTGGTAAGCGTTTAAGTTACAAAAAACGAAGTATTTTGCAACAACTAAACAAAGTGAACTAAGCCTTTTGAAATGCTTTTATTTGATCGATTTTGCGTTGAATTGAAAATGCGTTGAAAAGTTCGATCAAAAATTGAAAGCAAATGTTCGCTATTGAAAAATTTAAAACAGAAGAAACAAAGTCTTGGGTACATTTAACAGACTTTCGTTCAATCAGTCTTAAGAATTATTGCAAAAATGGTGACCAACGTTCTTATATAGGTAAGTTAGTTTAAGTGGCATCAGAAGAAAGGCATAAAAAGTAAAGTTTAGCGAATCACTATACCTTTCCTTGTTGCAGGTCCTCGCATGAACGAAAGAAAGCGCTTTGTATGGAAATTAATTCTTGAAAAACATGCTGTTTCTCGCAAAAAGCAAACAATTGCATTTTTCATAGATCCATACATCTCCCACCAAATTCCATAGCCATCACTTTGGTAACCACAAAAGTTGTCAAATAAAAATAACTGTAAAAAAGGCATGATAGCCACATTTTTTTTTATAAAAAATTAATTTAAACAAACCAAAAGAAAACCTGACATCCTCTGCCTTTTTTAATGTGAAACACATTTACTTTCCAATCAAACTATAAATGAAAATACATATTCGTATTTCGGTCAGAATTAGTAATGCTTTCCCATCATCCAGTTACATATGAATTTCACATGTCCTTTCCCTTTACCCTAACCAATTACTCGACCAACAGAAAATATAATTCAGTTCTTGTTACTTGAGTGTTAATTATCAGAATAATTAACTATACAATAAAATATTCAACAAGGTCTTGCGAGGAAAACGTTAAAAACATTCAATTACAAATCCATTGGCACGAAAAAAGGCAAAAAGGCACAGTCCTATAGAGTCAATTTAGGTTTCGTCCTTTTCAATTATACTTTCCCAAACAACTCAATTAAATATTTTGTGGTCAGTATTGACAGTGTCAGTGTTAGTGACAGGTCATGTTTGCTATATAAAATGAATGAGAGTGTGTATAGTATATGGCCATTGTACAAAATATTCGGCTATTCTGGGTGAATACATTTGGTTTTGAAGGGCGGCACTTCCCACAAAATGTCGAGGGTTTTCTAGTTTATGAATTAATTGCCTTTCCAGATATTTTTGTTAATTTGTTTCTGTATTTTTTTTTTTGTGTTCTCGCTGTTAGCAGATGTAATTGAACATATGTAGTTGTTTGGGGACAAGTTAATTAAAGAGTTTTCAGATGTAATGTTATTTAACATAACGAAATAGAAACAAAACATGTCAGTGTCTACTTCACACAGTAAATTGCGTTTTTCGCTGAGAACTGAGTCATTTTAAGCACACGGAAAACACAGAAGAACAAGTGCGAAACAAAAATCGAGAAAGTTTTATTGTCGATTCCTACCGGATACTCGAGAAAGCGCTTTCTACAGAATGAAACTACAATCGAAAAAATAACCAATTTTTCGCGAAAGGGGATGGCCGTGGGAAAACATTTGGATGTTTCTAGAATTCGAACTAGGGATGCTCATGGAAAAAAAACATCGATGTTTTATTCGATGTGATACATCGTAACCTTACATCGATGTTTGTCGATGCATCGCATAAAAACATCGATGTTTTCGATGTATCGATGTTTTTTTAGCAAAGCGTACGCGTCGCGTGTGCAGCTGCACATCGTGTAGTCTGTCTCTGTAGGGCTATTCCAGAAAGCGCGGCGGATCGTATTTAAAGCAATAACTCAATTGCGAGGGCTTTAGGTTATTCTGAAAAGCGAACATGGTTAGAAATTAAACTTCCAATATTTCCATTTGGAAGTCTTATGCATCCACTCAAATGTCATCTATTTCCCAATTTTTCCAATGAAAATTCCAAGTTTCCCTAAGTATCCGCAGAAAATATTTTCAAGAACGGAGATAAAAGCAAAATTTTTGGTAATCAAATAAATTTTTAAATGCAGTTATATTTTCTATGCTATTGTTTTATACATTTGAAGGTGATGCTGGTTATACTCTTGAACCGTGGTTAATTACACCTTATAGAGCAGCTCTTGGGAACATCAGTGAAGCAAAGTACAATACGGTGCATTTAAAATGTCGAAGTACTTAGAGAGATGTTTTGGAGTTCTCAAAGGAGGGTTCCGATGCCTATTGCACTCAAGACAGCTGTATTACCAGCCGGAAAAAGGAGCCTGGATTACTAACGTGTGTGCCACCTTGCATAAAGTTTGTTTCAAATCATTAATAGCTGTAGGAAATTGCTATCCCTTCGTGTTGTTGCATAAATTCAACAAGCATCAAAAATCGTTGTGTCGTGGTGTGTTTTTGACTCCTTTAATAAAAAAAAAGAAAATTACTCTCAATTCAATTGATGATAATTAAATTTTTCATTATATTTACATTTTTCTATCAATCCGCTTGTAATTCGAAACTACAACACCTATCGCTTTTGAAAACGAAATGAATTATGTCAAAAAGGTATAGTTTCTACAAAAGAAAAGAATGACGTTTGGAAAGCGCTTACGCTTTCCACAGGAAAAAAAAATTAAAAGCGATTCGCTTTTGAGAGTACGAAAATTCATTTCCGCCACCAAAAGCGATCAGCCGCGCTTTCTGGAATAGCCCTACTGGATATATAAAAAAAGGAGAAGAGAGCATAAATTATGTATGACATTAATTAAACAGAAACAGAACACTGAAATCGATTTGGTTAGGTACTGTAACTGTGAGTTGTGAGTGTGTTTTGTACGATGCTTGCTTTATTCAAAATGGATCGAATGAAATACACCATCCAACTGATACATAAATTGAAAGAAAAGAGAGAGCATGTGAAATAAATTTCACTGTAGATTTGGCACTTTCAGTGAGTCTTTTTAATGCTTGCTGCATTCGATGCATCGAATAAAAAAACATCGATGTATCGGTAAACATCGAAAGGGTGCGAAACATCGGATTTATTCGATACATCGAATAGTAAACATCGATGTTTTCGATGTATCGATGTTTTTTGAGCAACCCTAATTCGAACCTCAAACTCTCACGTAAGACATACATGCTAACCATCAAGCCAAGGACACCACAAGCAATTGGTGTTTGATCGAAAAAAGAAGGAATTTGAGCAGCCATTAAATTGAGAGCTTTATCAATTCTTTTAAAAAAGTAGCAAATGAAGTGTTTACTATAAAAAAACCTGCATTAAAGAGAAAATTATCGACTTTGCTTAAGAAAACCCTGACAAACAATTTATAAATATGGAACGAATGAAAAGAGAGTCCAAGTCTTAATTCCTGGTGATATGAAAAGTTTCCAGTACTAAAGACTCTAGTTCGTAAGTAAATTCGCAACGAGGGAGTAAGAGTGCTAGGCCTATAAACATAAAAATAATTTTTACACAGGTATCGCCATTCGCTTTAATTGGCTTCCTCACTCAGCCGTTCGTTCAGAATTGACACAAAATTACAGGTCTTTGAAATGCAGTAGTGTCAGACTTACCTAGCTTTGTAGCGACACCCTTTTTGCTTATTTAATTAGCAAAAATACCACTTTTAAAGCTTAAGCAAATTGTCACATATTTTGAAAGGATAGTTGATATTCCCTCTTCTTGGTCCTACGTTTTTGTTTTCCACTCTGCCTCTTGAAAATCAGGTTTTCGTTTAACGTCCAAATATATTATTTCAATTTAAAAATTTCTTGTACCGAAATAAAAATCAGCAACAAGCTCTTAGACAATTACTCAAAGTTTACAGGAACCAGCGGAAAGTAGTGCTGATTAATTAAGTCAAACGGAAAGCTGGAAACCCAACCAAATAGGCCTTGCACAAGTTTTTCAGAAATACTTGCAGACTACACAACGCCACGTCGGGACTTTCACCTCTCCACACCACTTTTTCGAGTATACTGAAATTAGCAAAGAAACCATTCAGTCGTTACCAAAATGGACAAAGGTTTCAGTTCAACATTCAACCAATATAACCTCAGACTATTTTCAGACAATTCAAACTTTCTGACAATAGCAAAGTTTTTCGGGTTGAGGTCATGAGGCAGTTTTCATGGTTGCTAAGCAGTTTGCCATGCAGGAAAAACATTGAATTCAAATTAAAGCTTTGTCGTGTCTGGTGAACTGAAGAGCGATGAATTCCTGCTGAGTACACAGCATAAAACAAAACTCGCCACCACAATTGGGTAGCCAGAAACGAAAAGTTGATAAGTTAGGAAGAACAGGGATCGAATTACCACATCAGTGATCGAGTGAGTGAGTATTATTTTTCTTTCAAAATTCCTTCTGTATTAAGTATTACACAAAATAAGTCTGCTGCTCATTTTTTATGGACTTCAATTCATTCAAATACTGATGAAAGAATGACACATTGTGGTACTAAAGTGCTCGATAACGCGAGAAGTATTACCAAAAACATATGATACGGTCCCGTATTACTTGATCACGTGTGCGTGATTCGGCCCCAGGTCTTAGCAAGTCAGATTTATCAGTCAAAATCGCAAATGGTAACCTCAAACAAGAATTTGAGATAAATTTACAAAAAGACAACCCAACCCATTCGACATCTGTGTAACAACTAGGAAACCATTTTCGATATTCAGCTAACAGAAGACTGACAACGGTACTTGACATGGAGGACCTGCGCAGAAAAACATAAGCGTAAAGAAATATAAACCTTGGAAAACAATTCTTTGAGGATCAAGAGGAACTCTCCGACACTATCTGGAAACATAAAGGCATAAAACACCAGAAAATAGTTAGTGTATTCTGTCTTTTCATTGCATTTCATAAGTGTGGGATGGAATGAAGAGGACCCAAACGTTTGCAGAAAGCACATGGCTGTGATATTATGACACATTCATTTCTCTCGTAGGACTAATTCTTCTTCAAATGCGTGGAAGCACAACTCAATGTTTCTTGAAACTCGAACTTCCCACTCAATTGGAAACAGATCATTTTTGTTTTTCAGAACTATGCAGATATAATGGTGAAATGAAAGCAGAATTCTATAAAATTAAAAAGTAGTTCGTTGCGTTTGGTCTTAAAAGTCATGTGATTTTTTGTGACTGCAACTAAGTTCATTTGAACGAAGTAAGTTTTTTTCCCAACAAATAAACAAAGCTGTAGAAACCTCAAAGGTATTTCAAAGACCTATAATTTTATGCAGATTCCAAAAGGCTAAGTAAGAAAGCGTTTTTCATATCATCATAGCAGTGTGTACTTACTCTCGGACAACTCGTCAGTTGCTTGAGAAAAGCTTTACTCTTGAAATTTTTTTTTATGTGTTTGGGATTCTAATCACGAACCTCCCATGCAACAACCAAAATTGCTTACCATTACGCAACGGACGGACATCAGATTCATATCACACGAAGTTAGAACTAAATATGTACATTGGTGTTATTATTTCCCTTGAACTAATATCTCTACACCATTAAATGTGGTGCCCGTAGGTAATGGTTAGCATGTCTGCCTGTTACTCGGGAGAAAATATTTAAAAAACTAAAATACTATACAACATGTTTTTCCACGGGTATCACCTTTCGCGAGAAATTGGCAATTCTTCCGATAGTAAATTCATAGCCATGAAAAGGGATTTTTCGATTAGACTTTCGGAATCGGCAGAAAACTGTAGGTCCCCTCCATTTCCTCACAAAGCATGGTTGTGAGAAAAGCGCTAGTCCCCAAGGCCTCCCATTTTATTCAAATATACGAGTGCATTTTAGATTTGAAAGATGTTACAAAAATACCAAAGCATTAGTTTTATTTTTTTTTTATTTGTTTGAAAGACAATATAATATTATCGGGATATATTTTGAATTCGATTCTCGCAATAAGTAAAGGGAGCTATAGAGTGTCAGTGTTTTCGACTTTCTTTTTGCACTTAATGTGTATTTTTATCTTTATATCGCATTGAGGTGGAAAATACTGAGGATTGGGTTATTTGAAGACATTCTTGGCCATTTTTAGTTTTCAATTTTTCATAACGATACCGACAGGGGTGGCCGCCGGGCCACCGGCCATGCATTGTGAAAGTGAAACTTCAAATGCAAGTAGAGCGCCATATTTTTTATTAAGTAAAAATGAAAGGATACTGGTTGCCTCGTCATCAGGTTGGAATGTTCATGCTCTATAGCTTTTCATTCACACCCGAGTCATAATTATAAAATTTAATTTGAGTTTTGAAAGCATTAAATGCGCCCGCAGATCGCTTTCCATGTGCAAAATACTTTAAATACTTTAGTTCGTCCCTAACCGCATATCCAATATAATAACACTTTCTCTTCAATTAATTTTCCAAATTATACCCTCCATACGCAATATGATACTCTGACCAAACATGTACCACGCCCTACCATCCTAAAATTTCTCTTTTGAAATAACACACAGATACACTCATCATCATCTCGCAGAGCAGCCAGAGCGTGTGCTATTTCAATGACGAGGATAATAATAATTAATCCTGACACTCCCCCAAGCCTTATCCAGAGAGTGTCAAGTAACAGCACATGGCATTAATTTAAACATCAATTTTGCATGCATAAATAATTTTACTATTATCATAGATGAATATTGACAATAATCCCTGCTTACAGTCAACACCTCTCTCTGCCACCCACCTCCGGCTTCGGGTGTGGGTTAAGAGTGTCTATGCTGTCAACAGGTGTGGGCTCTATTAAATCATTCAAAAGTTTATGTAGAAAAAATTAGGAACAATTTAAAACAGAAAAGAATATTTTTAAAAAATGTTGGTGTTTGTTTCGTAGCTGGTGGTGTGATGAGTGGGTGCCTTAAATGAGTGTACTGACTTTTCAGCCTGAGCGTGCATTGTGAATAAAAAGCAACTATGTATATTTCAATTTACATACAAAAACAAAAAAAACTGAAAAATCGTTCCAAAAACTCTTGCTGGCTGCATCTCTACCTGTATTGTTGCGATAACGGTAATTATTGTTTATTCCATTTGTTGTCTTATAGCTTATCTGACCACCACCACTGACATTGGGTCCGATGCCATTGCGATTACGCATCGAATTCACTACTCCACCAGAGGATTGTGTTGCTGGTGGGCCACCACCATTGTGTAAATGATGGCTATCACCTCCGATTCCATTAACCATTCCTCCCCCACCTCCGCCTCCACCACCACCCCGGAGATAATAGTTATTTGTATTTTGAATATCATTTGAATATTTGTTAGTGCTGCTACTGTGATTGTTGTGCATATGATGGCTGTTATTGCTGTTTATTGAAGCCATTTTTGTTGATGAACCATTAATCATAAAATGCTGTGATGGGTGTGGTTGTTGTTGCTGTTTCATGCTATGATGATGTGTGTGATGCTGATGCTGGTGTTGGGGCTGGGATGCAACACTGGATAGGGACGACGATGAAGCAGGCTGTGAGGATGAGGAAAGCGACGATGAACCACCGCCTCCTGATGGCGGTGATGATGGATCAACAACTCCTGCGCCGTACGCCGATGGATGATAATGCTGGTGGTTGTGATGACCGGTGATAGGTGGCGCAGCTATTGGACATCCAGTTGCAATCTGTTGCTGTTGGTAGTAATGTTGGTGGTTATGTTGCTGATGTTGCATTTGGGGTTGATTATTATTAATGGAAGGAGGTTGTTGCAATTGTTGCTGCTGCTGGTGCTGAAGCTGTTGCTGTTGCTGTTGTTGCTGATGCTGTTGCCCTTGGCCAGCTTGCTGCTGGTGCGAGCCAGGCAAAAACTGTGGGTATACGTGATGTGACCATTGGGGGAACAACGGCCTCGATGTTGGTTCTAGCGATCATGAAACGCGCGCATAGCAAAATGACCAAAAATTAAAGGTGCAATTTGAGGTGATGATAATCAAAAACGATTCAAAATGGTGGTTTGAAATATTTTTTGTGCGTTTTGTGTGAGACAAAAAATGAATGAAACAGAAAACACAAATAACGGGACATACAACGCGCGCCAATTATGTACAAATTATTTTTTTTTTTTTATATTTACAAAATATACAAAAAAGAAATGGTTGACAATTGGATTGTTGAATGGTTTTAATGTTTTTTTTTGTTTATCAATTTATGGTAAAAGTGTTGGTAGTTTTAGTACGGGTTTTATAAATATTTTATATAGATCCGAACAAAGCAGCGTGAAAATAAACAAAAGAAACAAATAGGGAAAAAAATACTCTCATTAGCGATACGGGAGGTTTATTTGGTTCAAAAATTGTTTTTTTTTTTCTTTTTTTGAAAGAAACTAAAATTTTTCTTAAAAAAGAAAAAATTTACATAAATAACACATTACGGTTCGTAAAAACAAAAACTAAATAAAATAAAAAGTTAACAGAAGAATAATTTGTCTATAGTAGTTTAGTGTATAGAGTTGGATCTATAAATTGAGTTGGTTTCTTCTTACAGCATTATTTTTGAGTGAGAAGAGTGTGTGTTTTTATATTTTTTTTGTTGAACAGAATTGTAAATAAAATATATTTAACATACAAAAACATTTAAAAAGAGAATAAGAGACTTACCGGCAGCAGTACCTCGTTGCATTATTGGAGATTGGCGCGTTACTTGAGGTTCAGCAGGAGGTTCTAGAATATCTCTATACTTGGAGACCATCAAGACAGAGATGAAGTAGACAATGGCTAGAGATAAGAACTGTGCTTGTTTTGTTTCCTCCTAAAAATAGATAACAGAAACACAAATTAGTAAGCACTCACAAAAATGTGTTGGTGAGAAAGCATGAAGGTTCCATGAGTTATTATTATTATTTTTTTTTTTTTTTTGAGTTATAATACAGCCATTAACTTTTTTTATTAAAGAATACTCTCAGATGCGTCAACATATCTGTGCACTGTCTCAAAAATTTACACTTTAGCAATAGTGGTTCAGATATCTACTGCTACTTCAAGTACAATGAATTTTCAAGGATTAATTTCGGCCTTTTCCATAACAAAGATCAAATAATTTTCTGATAGAAACAAAACTATAATCTATATATTTTTAATATTTTTACATTTTTGGAAGCCAAAAGTATTGGTATATAATATGTATTTTTGTAAAAGAATAGAGATACGGCTAAAAACAATCAAAAAACTTGGTTCTGTTGATTGGCTTCTTCTATTTGTTTAATTGTTTGGGTCAAATCAAGTAATTGAAATTTGACATTTTCCCTGTTGAACGATTGATCAGAAATTCGGTTTACAACTTTAGTTCTGACGACAATAAAATTGAATACATTTGGTATCATTGCAAATCCAAGATGGCCACCACTACAAAAAGCATTATACTTGTAGGTACATATTTTTTTTCTACATTTTCAATTTGAGCATAGAATCAAAGGGCTTGGTAAGCCGAATAGAGTTTTTATGAAAATAAAATGATAAATTCAATGGTAGGTCAATTTTTCTTTACAAAACCACTTCAATGAATGGATACCAACACCATTAAAAAGAAAAAAAAAAAACTTAAGAGGTGTCAAGGGACATCCGGATACACTGAACAAAAATAATCGTCGTGACACCACACTGTTCAATGCGAAATAGAAATGAAAATATCTGGCTTGCTTTCTATAAGAGAGAGAGAGAGAGAGACAGACAGACAGAGAGAGACAGACAGACAGAGAAACATGCGACGCCGCACAGCTTACAATAGCTTACTATAGCAAAAAGTGTCGTGACAACTTTTCGTAAGAATTTTTTCCGTCTAGCCCCCTTTCACAACGCGCGATAAGGAACTTCGTTCCAATAAAAAGCCAATATGGCCGCCAATCTAAAATTATAAAGTAAAAATGAGTATATAAGAATTTAAGAGTTGAACTCTCTTGGCGAGTGAAATTTATATTGAGTCAACCGACGCGACGTATCATTATAACACACGTATACCCAAAGATTTTTTTTTCTTCTGACAAATGCCCTGGATTGATGAGGAGAGTGAAATGACTGATGACTGAAGCTACCAAATTATTATTTCTACCTTTTAGAATATTCGCAGTCGCGCCTACACTCTTGTAGCAAACACACGTGTTTTCCTGTAGAACTAATCTTTTTGTCTACTCTATAATCGTGTTAAACCGACTTAAGATTAAGCGATATCGCGAACTCTCTTTCTACGATGACGACTCGGATGAGTCAAGTAGCAATTTAGTTGGGATTAAAAAACCTCATACGACGATCAACAAAAATTCTAGAGCTAATAAACTCTCAACCATGTCAAAATCTAAGAAACAAGCTTCATCAAGCAGAACTTGCGCTGAGAACAGTAAATTTGGAAGAGAAAATTCCTTCTATCCCCTTCAAGCTCTTATCGATGAAGATGAAAAAAATCGAGAAGAAAGCATGGTCGAGAATGTAGAAGTCTCTACCAAAAAAGCGTCTGTCACTAAACCACCACCTATTAATGTTCTTAAATCAAACAGTGTTAATATTCATCAAATTTTGAGTGCACAATCAATTGAGGATTATGTAATAAAACGCATGTCCATTGGAATTAAAATATTGTCATCGAACATTGATACTTATCAAAAAATATGTACAGCACTAGCAGCAGAAAAATGTGAATACTATACACATAGTTTAAAATCTGAGTTACCATTTAAAGTCGTGTTGACTGGTCTGGAAAAAAATGATTTGGATGTGATCAAAACTAGCCTTATCAGTTCTGGTGTACAATGCATTGATATAAAAGTTGTGTGCCGACAACTAAACCCTATTCAACACACGTTTTTCATTGTATACCTTGCCAAAGGCAGCATAACCTTGAAAGAACTTCGTGAACGATTTGGTGTCATTAATAAAACAGTTGTGCGTTGGAGCTTTCAACGAAGACTTCCTAGAAAAGTAACACAATGTTACAATTGCCAGATGTTTGGGCACGGGGCAAAGCATTGTCACGTGAAAACTTTTTGTTCATTTTGTTCGGGTGAACATCAGACTTCAGCGTGCACTGCCAAAGATGTCAGCAAATGTGCAAATTGTGGAGGCCATCACCAATCAACGGACCGCCAATGCCCAAGCCGGCAAAGATATGTGGAGTTTCGACAAAACACCTCAGCGAGAGTCCCTGTGAAAAAGCAAATCAACGAAGATTTTGTGAGAAGTGTTCGTGAATTCCCACCTCTGAATAAAGTAAATACGCGACATCAACCACGTGAGAATACTTGGCCAAATCCAAGCAGTAGTACTTCTAAAAATGTTAATGTAAATACTAACAATGTAGATAGTGCATCTAGTAATATGTTTTCCTTAAATGAAATTCAAATGCTTACTAATGATTTAGTCTCTAAACTAAGATTATGTAAAGATAAATTTGAACAGTTCAACGTGATTACGGAACTGGCTTTAAAATACTTAAACTATGGATCAAAGTAATATTAAATTAATAACTTGGAATGCTAGGGGTGTAAAGAAGAAAAGCATAGAATTTTTTTCTTTCATGATCCGAAAAAAAATAGATATAGCTCTGGTTACCGAAACCTGGCTAAAACAAAATCATTCTTTCTCTCATTCCAACTTCCTTTGCTATCGGTTAGATAGGGAAAGTGATAGAGGTGGGGGAGTAGCAATTGTTGTGAGAAAAGGTATTAAATTTAAGTGTTTACCTTCAATGGATACAAAAGTGATTGAAGCGTTGGGTATTGAAGTTTTCACGGACAATAATTGTCCGTTCAAAATTGTATGCGCTTATTTTCCAGGCCGTTCTATTGACGTTCGGACAAAATTTCATCTAAGAAGTGATTTTATCAAATTAACTCGGCTTGCAGGTCGATTTATTATAGGCGGCGACTTCAACTGTCGCCATCAGTCGTGGGGGTGTCTACGTGCAAATAGATGGGGAAATTTGCTACATGAACTACACTCAAACTATCCGTTTTCTTTGGTTTATCCTTATGATCCAACTTATGTTCCAAAAAATGAAAGAACTAACCCCTCTGTTCTTGATTTCTTCCTAACTAACACTCCAAATCATATTACACATCCCCAAGTAATAAATGATTTATCGTCGGATCATCTCCCAGTTATAATTGATCTTCTTGTTCTTCCAGTTGTTATGGAAATCAATAGATATAATTTTAAGGCTATGAATAAAACAAATTTCAAAAACACAATTAAAAACAAATTAAATAGCACAACTGTTCCATCGCTTGCAGATATACAGCTCACTTCAGATATTGATTCGATGATCAGTACTCTTACAAATGCTATTAAAGAAAGTGTTGAAGCTTCTGTTCCTCGTCTTCCCACTCTTCCTTCTACATCTAAACTCCCATCATATATCTATGATACTATTTCAAAGCGTAACAAAGCCCGAAGGAATTGGTTGCGCTATAGGCTTCCATTCTATTATCTTGAAGTCAAATATCTTAACAAACTCATTAAATCGTTTATGGAAAACATAGGAACGCAAAATGGAGTAATCTTCTTCAAGGTTTGGATAAATGTTCGAAACCGTTTTGGAATGTTACAAAAATAGTTACAAATAAAAGAACACCAATTCCGGTCATAAAGCAAAACAATGTTAAATTTATAACATGTAGTGAAAAAGCGGAAGTTTTCTCCAACCAGTTTGCCTCAAACTTTAGAATTTCAACAAACCTTAGCAATCCTGTCACATCAAACTTAGTTCAAAGTGTAGTTAATGAATTTCATTCACCCGTTCAAAACGTACCTTCTGGTTGGTTTGTCCAAACAAATGAAATTAAAAGCATAATAAAATTATCGCGTCTGCGAAAAGCTCCAGGTCCCGATGGAGTTTCAAATCTCTGTTTAAAAAATCTCCCTCAAGTTGGCTTTAAATTCTTAACCCAAGTAATTAATTCTTGTTTAAAATTGCAATATTTTCCCAAGGTTTGGAAAATGGCAAAAATAATTCCAATTCAGAAGCCTCGCAAGCCCCCTGATGAGCCTTCAAGCTATCGACCTAGAGGCTAACTTGAGCAACCTTGCGAAGATTTTTGAAAAAGTAATCAAGAAGAAATTATTAAACTTTATTGATGATATCTCACTTTTACCCAACCAACAATTTGGATTTAGATCTGGGCATAATACCAATCATTCTGTCTTAAGAATAACAAGGCATATAAAATCAAACTTCATTACAAAAAAATCTACTGGGCTTGTTTTGCTTGACGTCGAATCTGCTTTTGATTCGGTCTGGCATGATGCTTTAATTTATAAAATGAAAAATTTTAATTTCCCAGAGGCTCTAACGGCTTTAATCCGAAATTTCTTGAGTGAACGTAGCTTTAAAGTTTATATTAACTCTGCTGTATCCGGTGAACAACTTATAACTGCCGGAGTCCCGCAAGGATCGGTTCTTGCCCCAATCTTATACAGCATTTACTTAGCAGATTTTCCCGATCTTAACAATTGCTTCTCGTCTATTTTCGCAGACGATACCGCCATATATAGCTCGAGTGAACTTCCATTTGATATTTGCACAAATCTTCAACAAGGACTGCAAACCCTAAGCTCCTACTTCCATAGATGGAAAATTAAAATAAACGAAACTAAAACTCAAACTATGTTTTTCACACGCAGAAGACATCCTAGATTCTTACCTAGCAATCCACTCAATTTAAATGGCTGTAACATTCCATGGGCAGAAAGTGTAAAATATCTTGGCATCACCCTAGATAAAACCCTCACATATGGTACTCATATAAGTAATGTAAGAAACAAAATTGGCATTTTGATAAAAATTTTATATCCGTTTATAAATCGTAGATCTACGCTTAGCTTGGAAAACAAGCTCATTTTGTTCAAAGTAATATTTCAGGCTATTATTGTCTACGGTGCCCCTATTTGGTATCAATGCGCGCGTATACATATTCAAAAATTACAAGTTATTCAAAACAAGGTACTAAAAATGATTCTTGATTTACCGTGGTACTTCTCCACCTCTGACCTACACAACATGTCGAACGTGGAATTTGTCTTTGATAAATTAAACACCCTAGCAAACAAGTTTTTTGATAAATGTAGCTATTCGGATAATCCTCTTATAGGTGAACTTTTGCCTAATTAGCTTCTAAGTATTTTAGTTAGTTGTAAGTTAGTTAAGTTAAAAAAAAAAAAAAAAAAAAAAAAAAAAATATGTCAATGGGTTTTCATTAAACTAAAGCTTTCCCAATCACTCATGTTAAAAATTATTACTATTCTGTTGAACTATAAAATAAAATTAAAGTTGAATAAGCAATTGCTTCTGCACTTATAGATAAGAATATCCTATTGTATATGTATGTATCTACTCTCTACTTTAACTTAAATAAATGAATGAATTTAGAATATTCGCTTAATCATTCTTTCTCTATAAAAAAAATAAATAGGGTGGCGCTAGAGAGCGAGGAGCCCCTGGGCGTAGCGCATTTCTCACAACCATGCCTTGTGAGGGAATGGAGGGGACCTACAATTTTATGCCGGATCCGAACGGCTAATTGAGAAAGCGCTTTTCATTGCATGAATTTACTAACGGAGGACTTGCCAATTCCTCGCGAAAGGCGATACCCGGGAAAAAACATTTTTGCCTCTGCTGGGATTCGAACCCCGAACTTCTGGGTTAGAAGGTGGACATGCTTTCTTCTTATTCTTTCTCTAAAGGTATTCATTAAAAAGGGGGCATATGCATTTTTGTATGAACAAATTTTTTTTTTATTGTTTAAATTAATAAGTCTTACACGTGTATTAACTACTACGCATTCATTTAGTACTTTATTATAGTTTTCTTACGACTTTTCTGATGCAATTGGCATTGAAAAACAAAAAATTATAAATCGTAGGAAAAATTTACTTTTGGGATACTTTCCCGGGTGTTGTTGTCGTTACACGTTAGGTGTTGTCGTCTTATGAGTTTTTAAACACGATAAGATTCGATATAGTTTAGAAAAAGGAAGAAATAAATAAAAATAAATAGGATGGCGCAATCGAGCGAGGAGCCCGGGGCCTAGTGCACTTCTCACAACATTGCCTTGTGAGGGAATGGAGGGGACCTACAATTTTCTTCCGATTTCGAACGGCTAATCGAGAAGGCGCTTTTCATGGCAATGAATAGACTATCGCAGGACTTGCCAATTCCTCGTGAAAGGCGATACACGTAAAAAACATTTTTGCTTCTGTTGGTGTTCGAATCACGAACATACCGGTTAACAGGCAAATATGCTAAAATAAAAAAAAAAAAAAGTAAGAACCCAAAGTAAACGCTTTCTAATACATGGTACAGAATTGTGCAGTTACTGATATACCATTCATGCGCTGTATATCCTCAGCTTGTTCGGCCCAGACAATTACAAATTGTTATGGACATATTCTAGAGACTACCCCTTTTTATTTTTAATACGAAAAATTGGAACTAACTGTGTGATTCGTACTTGTGGAGTATTCAAACATTTGGTTGTTTTTTTTACTGTGCTTGGCCTTGATTTTTTTTTAAGAAAAGAATTGAGGGCGATGGTGGTTTAGGAACATTCAAAATAAATACTGGAAAAGTCCTGTTCAAATTCCAAGTTTTATCCGAATTTTTATAATATTTCACTGAACTAATGGGATGTTTGATCTAAGATCACAACCCCCTACAGATATTAAACACAAACTTTCTCGTTTTTCGATACTCGCAAATAAATACACACATTTAATCAAAAAGGCAAAGTTTGAAGACAATCGGTCATTGTACGCCCGCTTACCAGCAGAAAGACAAACAGCGACCGCAGTGGATATCGATCAAACAATTTACTAATGCACTATTGTCTCGCTCTGAAAACATTGAGCAAAGGAGCAGAAGAAGCTTAATGAAAATTTGCTAAACTGACATGTGTTGCCATTTCTCTGCCAGCGAACTTATGCTCAAGCGTCCCATTCTCAGTGACGACAACGAGAAGACAATTTTAGAATAAAAATTTGAATCTCATAGAATTTAAAAATTCTAGATGAACTCAGACTTATAACATGGCATCGATTTCGGTAAATGACTGTTTATAATTTAGTCCAATAAGCAGTGAAGATTTCTGCGTCGTGGATATTCTGCGATCGATGATATGCGCAACCGCACCCAATCTAATTAGCATTTTTAGCCAATTAGAAAGTTAAAGTATTGGCATATTATGAATTTTCTTTAATAAGTATAAGTTACGTTGGGCTAAGAACAAAAGTATTTTACCATCCTTCATCGTAAAGATGGAAGTCGAAGATGATCAGCCTGTCTAAGGACTAAATAAAGTTAATTTACATACAATTTATTGTGCAGTGGTTAGCATGGGCAGTTATTTCTACTTTGGGTTTATTTCCAGATATAGTTGAATTGAGAGGAAAATTTCGACAGATCCTTATCGAATATGCATGAGTCACAGTCACTTTATTTGCTCGCATTAACAAACAACAGCTTCCATTGCTTTTTAAAAGGACATTTAAATAATATTGCTTTAAAAAAAAGGACTTTACAGTTTTATTTGTTAGTATTGCCCCCAAATATTCTGAGGGAGGACTCAAATGAGTTAAATAAATAATGTTTTCGCCATGGTATGATTGTGAATGAAATAATTTTATGCCATGAAATGCGCCCTCTTCCCAATATATCAGGATTCATTTAACCTACCTTGGAAATATTTACGACGATTTGGCCAGTTTTTTTGTTGATAGTCTACTCAAAATTAGTGAACAAATCAGATACATGAAATTATAAAAATAAGATAGTAAATAAATGAAGAAAAAGGAAAACAAAAAATAAAAACGAACCGAGAAGTTCATGGACTAACAAAAAACATATTTCTATGCCTGTACTTAAAGCAAGTAAATGAACTTAAAGGACTTGCCGCAGCAAATTATAGTTCATATACAGCTATCTCCAATCAACATAGTACCAATACAATTAAACTAAATGCACTTACCACATCTCGATATATCACTGCTCTCAGGCGGTTAACATCCATGTCCTGCAGCAACTTCTCTGGATCCTTGACTGGTGATAATTGACCTGTTATCGACTCAACAATATTCTGTAAGGGAAAACACACACACACAACCAAAAGATTACACAAAAGTTTCATTAGAAGCAACCGTCTGCTACATCATGACATTGTATTTAAGATTGTCAATCAACTCTCCCTTTGGCTTTAGCCTTATATAAAATTTAAAGCAAAACACTCACCTTTGGTGACGCTTGGGCTCCTCTAATAAGTGCTTGCAAGTGTGCAGCACCAGGTACATCCCTGGTTATACCACCAGCATTGTATCTTGTTCGTTCCTTACATTCGAGACAATTGCGCACGGCACATGTACAAACTAGACGGAGACACTGCCTCAGGATACCACCACTTGACATATTCTTCTCTGCCTCTAGTTCACCAAAATTCAATGATGTGGCAAATATTAACACGTCAGCCATGCTGACTAAACGCTGAAGAAACGAAACAGCCACCTCTAATGGCATACCTTGTGTTGGCTCCAGGACATCTAACTCCGACTATTGTAAGAGAAATAGAAATCACCAATGACACATTAGGACAAGATTTAATCAAACATTCGTCTCCTCGTCGCATTGAAAAGCAATTAGAGTTACAGGGTGTGACAGTTATACTGGTCAAAATCATTTTGAACCGTTTACACGTATAACAAAAAATTTTGTTTTTATTGAAATTCAGTCAGAGCTTATTATGAAAATAAAAAATTACAAAAAAATAAAATAGTTGGAATCCAACTGTATTCCACTTCAGTTTTTGTACTTGTACTCCTGAAACACCCTGTATTTATTTGAGTCATACTTACATTTGGTGATGTTGCACTGGCCAAAAGTGGCAGAAGTCCACCACAGGCGATTATAAGATTATCAGCTAATTGAGAGATTAGATGGACAGTGTTAACGACGAAAATTGCATTTTCACTAGAATTAACAAAGTCCAGGACACTTTTCGTTGAATGGCTGCGCCACACTTGGATGTCTGTTTCTAGAGAAAATAGCACATCCGAAAGCAGACGCTGATGAATGTACGACCATTTGAATTCAGGTATTCGAAATGGGGGACGTGTCGGGCCCGGACTGAACATGGGACGTGTTGAACCAGATTTCGTCCTTTTATTGTCTGTTTTGTGATGGATGAGAAGGAAAAACAAAACAAAATATGTTGTATAGCTATGGTGGTACACAATGTATGTATTAAGATCTTTATTGTTGTGAGATTTATGTATTTTTGATTGTCTTGCAGGTCGAAATTAATCCTGGGCGTGTTCTCTATCACTTGGGTTTGGGCCATAAAATCTCGACAGTCGTAAATGCCAGCCAGCCACCCAGAATTGGAATGACTTTGTTTTTGTTTCCACTTTCAGCTCAAATGGTTTTTTGTAACTATGGCCTATGTACGTGAAGGAGGAAGACTTTAGCGGTTCTTTTGTTCTTGATTTTTTTGTTGAATGTGATGGGTGGCTATAAATCTGGGGCATTTTACGATTTAATTATACATCTCCCTAATATGGTTGTGCAGCTATGTTTGAAATAATTGAATGGCCCATTTTGAGCGAAAGTTTGTTGGATTCTTGTGGCGGCAATGAGAATGAACGGATGCGTGAAGTGATTCAGTCGTGAAATTTATATTGAAGTGATTTTGTTTTTATGCGAACAGACGGCAACTGTCGCAAATAAAAATAACATTTGAGAATTTTTATTTGAAAAGTTCAAATAATATATTCAAGAGAATTGGAGCACTTCAACGACCAACCGACATGTTACCCAGTTCCACAGTTTTGTCTGTTTTGGTTTTATAAGCACTGACCTGATAGGGAGGTTTAATTACTTTCAAAAAATATTTAACGGAGAGTACTGTTTTGTATGTTTACAGGGAAAAACACAGAAGTCTAAGGATTGTCAAATAAAAAGCGTACATACTTATTTTCTGAAGGACTTTGAGTAAGGGAAAACCTATAGAAGCAACAACATTGAAAGTATGCAAATGCACACTGCAATATGGCAACCATTTTTATACCTCCAAAGAGAGAACTTTATTCTTACGGTGATGGATACTTAGTAATTCGAGTGATAGTCTCTAAAGTTGAAAGATCGTATCAGATGATGTAATGATAATGATTGTGGTGAAAATAGTGAAGTGATAGTGATAGTGATAGTGATAGTGATAGTGATAGTGATAATGATAATGATAGTGATAGTGATAGTGATAGTGATAGTGATAGTGATAGTGATAGTGATAGTGATAGTGATAGTGATAGTGATAGTGATAGTGATAGTGATAGTGATAGTGATAGTGATAGTGATAGTGATAGTGATAGTGATAGTGATAGTGATAGTGGTAGTGATAGTGATAGTGATAGTGATAGTGATAGTGATAGTGATAGTGATAGTGATAGTGATAGTGATAGTGATAGTGATAGTGATAGTGATAGTGATAGTGATAGTGATAGTGATAGTGATAGTGATAGTGATAGTGATAGTGATAGTGATAGTGATAGTGATAGTGATAGTGATAGTGACAGTGATAGTGATAGTGATAGTGATAGTGATAGTGATAGTGATAGTGATAGTGATAGTGATAGTGATAGTGATAGTGATAGTGATAGTGATAGTGATAGTGATAGTGATAGTGATAGTGATAGTGATAGTGATAGTGATAGTGATAGTGACAAAAAGTACGATAAGCGATTGAAAAACAACGATCTACATAAGATTTTTCAAGGGGCTAAGACAAAACAGAAACAAGAAGCTGTCATAAAGTTTCTATGAACTGTATAGCAAAATGTCTGAGTAAAGTCAGAACCATTACATTAAGACTCTGTGCAAGGATTATTAAGGCCACATGAGAAGAAAAGAGTTATATTGTAGGCCAATCGGATAATCAAGACTCGATGATCTTCCAGTAATCTTTACGGATTGAATTACGGTTGACGAAAGTAACTGCACAAAACCCAATGGCAGTGATGTCCGCAATTAAATCAATAACAAAAGCTAAAAATGGTTTTAAACACCATCTAAAATATGAATTCAAGGAGAAGATCTTACCAGCATAGATATGGCAATGGTAACAAAAAGTTGTAAGCACCAAATTAAACTAACCATTACCAGACTGTCGACTATGAATAGACAAAGTATCGAAAAAGATGTGCTACAAGTAGTGCCTTTTAGCACACTGCAATTGATCTAAGTGAGATCTGGCTTGATCCAGAAAAAGGCTAACGCTTTCTCTGCCTTATATCTGGAAATTACATTGTCAGTAAACACCTCAAACGTTTACTAACAATCTATAGCTCTTCCCCTTCCCTATCTCTAAAAAAAAAACAATCTCAGCAACGACAGCCATTACTTTCTTATGGACACAAAGAGGAATTTGTCAATTTTAGGATGAATTTCTCCCAATGTGAGCACAAGCTTCACCAACAACATGTTCCTCTATTTCCGGGCTATAAAAACTATTTCGTTATAGCCTGCCTTCAATTACACTTCACAAATTGAAATTTTTTTACGACCAGAAGGGTGCATATTTGCTCCATATCACTTTGGACGCATATTCCTAAAACTAACCCCAAATTTAATCAAATCCAAACACTCAGGGCTCAACATGCTTTGAATTGTGTGTTACGATATCACCATAGAAAAACAACCTCAACTAAAGTTCCCATTTCGAGGGGAAGCCTCAAAACTGGAAGCAGCTGAAAATGCATGAAAATTTTAACAAAGTGCAACTCACCGAAATGATTGTTTTCAACTTGTGTACTCGCACTGTGTTGTGACCGCCTTTGTGGCTGTTCTTGTGGTTGTTCTCGTTCTTCTTCTGATTGTTGTTGCTGTTGTTGGTGCAGCAGCTGGTGCTGGTGCTGTTCGTCATTTAGACCGCCATCAGCACTAGTGCGACTATTTTGTGCCGATGGTGATGTTTGCGTTTGTGAATCCACCTCTGAAACCGAACTAACAACGACCACATTGTTTGGTTTCGCACTTGCTGCTGATGGTTCTAAAATTTCTGCTACTTCCTCATGTTCTTCATCAATTGTGCTTCCTTCTTCTTCTTCCTGTAGTAGTTCCTCGTCATTTACATTATTTGGTATTGCGTCCAGGATTTGTTTGACGGGAGACGATTGTGTGGAGGTAGAGATGGTAGTGACTGGCATTGGCATTGGCACTGCCACACTCGTCGTTTTATCCTCAATCAGTGGTGGTTTGTCTTCCACTTCGAGGACTTCTGTTGGTGTTTTCGGAGGTGTGACTATTTGCTCTTTAGTATTATCCACTTCAGTTGCATCTATAGATGGAGGTGATTCATTTTCCATCTGTGGCAATGATATACATTCTGTCATTACTACTGGAGTTTCAATTATTTCAAGTTCAGTGGTGTCCTTGGAGTTGGCATTTGTTTCTGTTTCGTCCGTCTTGACTACTGAACTAGCCTGTTCCTTAGCAGAAAACAGAACTTCATCGACGACCTCACGGGCTTCATCTTCAAGTTCAACAGTCTTTTCGTCCTTGATTTCGTTATTGTTCTTCTCACCAGTGGTGGTTGTGGGCTCTACAACCTCTGTTTTTTCCACGCTGTCGCTTAAACAATCTGTGATTACTTCATCGACGATGTCTTTGACAAGTTCATCTACCTGTATGTCCTCTTGCTTCGAAGGACACTCACATGACTCTGATGTCACGGTGGTGCTAGGGACAGTTGCGAGAATACTACTTGTACTCTCTTCGCTACTAATACTGTTACATGTACTGTCACTTGTAATTGTTGTGTTAGTATCAGTGGTACTGCTACTGTTTTGGGTAACGTCAGTTTCAATATTGTTGTTGTTATTGTTTATATTATTATTTGTAATAAGTATTGCACTTGATAACGATAAATCAGTCTTTTGATTATCAATGGCTTCTTCTAGGGTTGTTGTTGTTGTTTTTGTGGATGTGTCTATTGTGGCAGATGCGATAGTGATTGTGGTGGTGGTGGTATCGTTTGCTACCGTGGACTCGGATTCGTTATTGTTGTTGTTAAGATTTTTCGAGTTCAGAAGGCTAACTTTGTCAGCCTCTTCATCGGTGGTAGGGGTTGTTGTATTTGTGGCTGTTGTTATGGATGTTTGTTGCTTCTTTTCAATATTAAGAACACCCTGTACGACTTCATTCACTGCCAATTCAATTTCTTCATCTTTGATGACGGACGAGGCTGCTTCCTCGGCGTTCTTAAGAAGAATTTCATCGGAAACTTCCTTACAGTGACTCAACAGTTTCTCGGAATTATCGAGGACCTCCGTCACTATCTTCTCCTCATCCAGTTTTGGTTCTCCTGAAGCTAAATTAACTTCATCCAAATCTTCTGGTTCAATGTCAAGGACTTGTTTCAGAGCTTCATGACCTGCGGAACTAGTGACTTCTTCACTTTCCTGGAAATGCTCTTCTTCAGCAGCGCTGCCATTGCACAACACTTCGCTCTTCAAATGGGCATTGTAAACGTCTGTAATATTTGACACTGTCGATGATTGAACTGGTGCCTTTTCGGGCTCCTTGTTTGCATTCTGATCCGTAAAACCAACACTTCCATTCGACTTTTGTTCTTCCTCTTCTTCACAAGCACACTTAACATTCTCAAGATGAACATCTTCGTCAGCAGGTTCTTCATCATTACTGACCATTGGCTCAATTGCTATTGCAACCGGTGTTACTGGTTTTTCAATTTCTTCCACTTCAGTGGTTGTCGCTATGCTCTCCGAGCTTATTGCATGCAGCTGCTGATGTTGCTGTTCCTCTCGATCCCATCCGCTTATTGTACTGATAGGACGGGCTTGCCTCAGAGCAGGATCTGTAATGTTATCAGTTCTTTGTCGTTCGTAATGCTCATACATCTGGGCGAATTGGAGTTTGAACTCTTCATAGGACACCTTAGAATGAACAATGGCGAGTGTGTCCACCCACACCCGCCAACCTCCGTATTCATGCTTAATGGCATGATGCAACAGCATTCGGAACAAGGAATACACCATATCGGAGATTTTCTGCTCCTCACTATTCTTCGGATGAATATATGCCATTGCGATAAGCCACTCTTGCCACACAGACATTTGCAGAACCGTTCGCCGGTTCTCTCGATTGCTGTTACACAGCAGCGTCATATCAGACAAAAATAGCTTCTTCACTTCGATAAGGGACTCGGTTTGCTTGGATTGACGTATCAGCGTTGCAACCACCTTCAGAATCACTGCGGAGAAAACAACAAAGAAAAATATGATTAATGAGTGAAAGGAGAGATACATACCTACGTACACAGCTAAAAGGATATTTTCTAATAAAGCTTCTCTTCAAATATTTAAAAGAGATCATACCCACAGTTACCACTGTTTGTTGTCATAGTTTACCCATCGGCTATACTCAATCACCCCAAAAACCCACATGAAATTGTGTAAAACGACCAAAATAATGCCATAAGCTATGACAGCTAAGGCATTTCTTTGTGTAGTGACACAATATTTTCCACCGACACACCTAGAATCCTTTTAAATTTATTATAGCAATACAAAAATCGAAATATAATACATCTCATTTCTCTAAGTGCTCATAAGTCACCTTAGCCACCTCATAGAAATGTATGTTAAATTTAGAATTGGTTTTTTAGAAGAAAAGCTACCTCTTTCATCCTGTGAAAGCTATTTTTCTTTATTAACTCACACCCACAACTCATTTCTTTTTCTGCACAACAACAAAACGCTGCCACCGAGGCAAAATAAATGCATAATGTATACTGTGTATACCACATAATAAAATAGAAAATATCCTTCCACTGATTTTATTTTTAAAACACAAAAAAAAAAAAAAAAAAATAGAAATATACTCGTATGTATATGTAATAAGAAATAGCAAAAACAAAACTTACTTGGATTCTCTAGTCGATAATGGCTCTCGGGCTCTGGATGCCTTGTATAAAGGATTTGCTGTGATATATGCTCGGTCATAATTTCATAGAGGACATTATACGTTGGTAGGGACAACGACTCCTCGTAAAGTAATAAACGTTCGGCTAATAGCGTATATAAATTGTGCGGTGACATAACATCGTACTTTCTTCTGATAAATGCAATCGAAGAATTAGAAAAAAAAAAAAAATAAAAAAAAAAAATGATTTTGTGATTAGAAACCTCAACGAAGTATGATTCAAGAATTTTAATTATTATTACGTGCGACAGATTTGTGATCGTTGATGACCTAGAAAGTTTTTCAGATTTTTATACTAAAACAAGAATAGAAAATATTTAATTTCGATGATGACAAAAGGAGGTATACCTATAGTAGAAGTAAAGTTATTAATTTTTGACATTCATACAATAATAAATATAGAGGAACAGTGCTTAAGGGGGTCGTCTACTGTCGCGGTTTCAAGAAATCGAGTTTTGTTTTTTAGGTTATTTTGAATCTGAAACTATAAGGAGCATGCTATTGTGAAGGATTTACTCGAAATCATGCTGGTTCAAATACTACCGACCTCCATACCCATCTGCGCCCACATGTTTTTTATTAATCAGTTATCTTTAAACACGTTTTCTCAAAAGCAGTGTTTTTTAAATAAGTTGGCACGATTGGAACTATCAAAGATGTTGGAAATCTGTGAATTGTTTCGTATTCATAAAACGTTTCACTATGACTAGACAAGAGCTTTAAAAGAAAAAAGTTCATTAAGCTTTTAAAGCTTGAAAAAAAGGGCAGAAAATATGATTTTTTTTCAAGTCTTGTCAAGAATCTCAAAATCTTTTCAAAAGCTTGTGTTTAATCGTAGTAAGTAGAGCTGTAAGAGCTGTACTGCGACATGGGCATAAAATTCAATTGAAAATGGCAAGGAATAATCTCTTAAATAAAGATAAATTTATGACAATTGATACAGTCGATTAGTGGTGCCTGTGGCGTAGTGGTTACCATAAATGTCTGTTATGTGAGAGATTCGTGGTGCGAATCTCAACAGAAAACGAAATAATTTTCTCAGCGGCTATTGCCTTTCGCGAGGAATTGGCAATTCCTCAGTTAGTTGATTTATTGCTATGAATAGCGCTTTCTCGATTAGCTCAGAATTGGCAGAAAATTGTTGGTCCCTTCCAGTCCCCACAAGGCATGGTTGTGAGAAGTGCGTTAGGAATCGGGGCTCAACGTTCCGTCAAATAAAGTCAGAGAGACAAAAAAAGACGGGGTATTTCTGGAGGTATCGGAGTGCAAGGAGGCACTCGAAATTATAAACCTCGCAAGCTGTAGGCAGCAAAACTTCAGAATCGGAATCGAGAAGATAGAGGACAAAAAGGAGTATACCCACTAGAGGGAAAGGGAAGCCTGTTTGCTTGAAGTAGTTGCAAAGCCTCCGTTTAAATGACTCCCCAAAGCAAAGCGTTTTTGCAGACGCTAAGCGACAATAAAAAGAATCAGAGTTTTCTTACATTTGTATTGCTGTATCCCCCACAAGGAAGACTGGAAGACCCAGCCTTACCCTCCAAAGCAAGATATGCTCTGGGGGTCAATTCCCGATATGTGAAGCTGTGAAGTGAAAATTTTATTACAGCTTCACCGAAAACTCGATTCTCGATAAAAGAAAACCAAACCTCAAATGTCAAATTTTTTTTCATATGATAAATTTCTTTTCATTGACGTATGAGTCGGTGAAAAAATTCAATTATGAAAAATGGCAGCGAAACTCAAGGAGCGGAGCGGCCTCCGAGGTTCAAAAAGCATTTTTAATGGAGAAAGTCTCAATATCCTGAATCTATTTCCAAAAAAGATATAAAGTGTGACTATTCGCAAAAAATTGAAAAACCTATAAAAACACAAAATAAAACAGGAAAATAACATTTAGAACGTCTTAGTACTTTTTAGAACACAGTTTGAGAACTACTTTTCATTTTGAGATCGGGAATCGCTTAGAATGGGTTCGTGAAGTGATAAAGTGAAAAAATTGTGTGAAAACTGAAATGATATTTTTTTTCGCTTCACAGCTTCACAGATCGGGAATTGACCCCCTGGTATACTGACGACTTAGTAACGGTTCCGGCATTTTCAGCGATTCTCCTAGAACGAACTTAAGTAAGTACGTCTAGGCGTCAGTCGTCCATTTTCAAAGCTGAAGTCTTTGCCATTAATCAATGATCGAATACAAAAAAAAAACAAAACAATATTGATTTTCTCATATATGTCATAAAATCAAAACTAGTTCAAGAGACAATTATGTCAGTCTCCGAACTAGCAAGGAAAAAAACACTCGTCATCCTCCACTTGATCCCAGCACACAAAGGCTATGACGGTAACAAGATGGTAGACATCTTAGGTAAAGATCGAGCATGTAAACTTTTCGTTGGTACTGAACCCTTTTGAGGTGTGAATAAAAGCACCTTCAAACATACAATCCAATAAAGCTGGGCGTTATTCTCTGTTACATTATTTATTATTGCGTTATCCTCTGGTCACCTCTGCTCAAAACTTTGTTTGCCAGAATATATTGAAAAAACATCAAAATTCATACTGAACCCCAATAGGAAAGCCTTCAGAACCTACACAGGACTATTAATTGCCCGCTGTTCTTTATAAAACATCCTTTACCAAATGAGGTTATCGGCAGTACCCATCCGCAGACTATGCCTTAAAAACAAAGAAACATCTTGGCATATTACTGCAGAATGTCCAACACTTTTCCACCATAGAAGGCAAATAATTAAATCATCCCCCCATATAAACTCAAACTCATCCAGCCACAGAAGATTACCTTCTGGCTCAACTTAGAAGCAGGAGAAAAGATCTGAAACTTCACCTTTCATTCAAACACCGCAGTGCCCAGAGCTACGTAAGCTCAACCCACAATATAATCTATAATCTTATTCAAGCTAGGTAAACATAATTTGACAGCTTGATTTCTAGCAAACATACAAAAACGCTTTTGTTAAGGAGAACCCCACAGGTACGACTAACAGTAACAGTCCAATCTAAAATCATTTGACTTACAGTAAATACTCTTTCAATTTCAAATTGAGTACAAAAGAAGATAAAAAAAAGTAAATCCTTAACCAACAAAAAATTTAAAGAATTCGTTTATATTTTATTTTTATAACTAAATTTTACTAAACATGCACTTAATACTAAGATCTAACAATAAAAATAAACTACAATCTTTTTAATTCTTTTAAGAAAAAAATCTTACAAACTTTCTAGATCACCCGATACATATGAACATACATAAGAGATACGTACTTGTGTGTGCTGCGCGATAAAAAGAATCCTAATAACTTTAACGCTTGTAGTCTTATCAATTGACTTTCGGCAGCCATTAATTTAAATATAGATCTAACACCATGTTTAACATCAAAAGCAGGTACCATTGAGCTTGGATGCTCGGACATAAGAGATATTAACATTTGTAGGACGTCGTGTAGATTCTCGTCCTTTATTGCACACATATAATACAATTAAATTAGTTCATTTGGTCGTTTACTTACTTATTTGTATGTTACTCCCAACTTACCTCATGCATGGTCGTTAAGTAGTTCAATATACTTTGTAATTCATCTTCCTTAACCCCATTGCCAATCATAATCAGCTGTTTTAGAAACAAAAGAATATAAGCGCGTATCGCTAGAATATCCTTTTGGGCTGGTCGTGGTCCATCTGTATTTTGAATTTATGAACATTCATTGTTTTCAAGCAAGTATATTTTTCAAAAGACAATTAATTGACATTTCAAATCAGCTTAAGGACTCATTTGAAATGATTATTGATTCGTCTCATTCAGTTGCAAAGGTATATAGAACTTACCTAATCCTTTTGGAATGATGCCACTCTTAGCTCGAGGATTCACAACCCAATAATAATATTTTAATGTGTGCACTGTCTGTAAGACAGTACTAACTCGTCGGACATTGCTATAAATTTGTGTGTCGCTTAGAAATTCTGTGGCTAAATACGAATAGAGTCGGGCTTGTACATTTGCTGGTGTATAGATCCACAGCGATGGATTGAAGAGAACATGATCGAGTAGCTGCCACGTAAGAAATGAGAAACAGAATAGCTATCCATTAGTTTTGTAACACCTCTGTCCTGCCACAAGCCGATTTTGAATATATTTTTTCATTTTCTTTTAACAAAAATGAAAATATTTGGCATGCAGCAAGCGGACATTAAAATATTTTAATATTTTTTTTTTTTTGTATAGACAGGAACATAACAAAATGCACAAAAAATTTCACACACAAATATGGAAATAGTATAAAGTCGATTAAATATGTTTTTATATTTTAATGTTTCGTAAACACAATCTTTGCAAATTTTAAAATGCATGACACTTAAAGAGATGAAAACTATTGATAGGTTTATAAATTTCAAAAAAGGATGAAGAGGAGTGAAAAGCTACTTAAATTAAGGTCAAATGAAGAACTGCAAGGGGATTTTGCAGTTGCAAGAGTCTGAGGGATTATTTAAAAATACAATAAGGAACCTTAAAAAGAAAATTTGTTTCGAAGCCTATAGGTCGAACAATGATTTGATGAAGATAGCGACTTACAGAGAAGGAAAGGTCTTTCAGAAAGTATTTTTGCACATGTCAAAGAAAATACTGTAAATTTTGTATCCAGAAAAACGATGTATTACAGCAGAAGAAGAATGCCGAGAATAGAAGAAGAGATTTGAAAAATTTTGTTTTTTCGAAAAACGGCGGCATTTGAAATCCAAAATTGTTTATTTGACCAAAGTGATCGGTTAATCCGTTCTAAAGTAACAGTGATCGGTGAGATTGAAAGCATCTTTGTTATCTTTTTTAGTAAAGAACGTTTCAGTCTTAGAGTTCCTGTCTCATGAGAAAGATGCATTTAGAAATTCCGTTCAGAGTCATTTTAGTCCGATTTGTATTAAAGAAGCATTTTAAGACATTCTTCTTTCAGATAACGCAAAACGAGATCCGTTATTAACCTTAACTCTCTAAGACTAAGAAAACATTTCTTAAAACATTTAAGGCTCAAGCGATAAGGACTTTTCTATTACCAATTATCTTCTTTTAGCCTTGAAACAAATTTAATGATAAATAGACTCTGAAGCCATGAAAAATAAAAAGGGTGGCGCAAGAGAACGAGGAGCCCGCGGCCTAGCGCAGTTCGCACAACCATTGCCTTGTGAGGGAATGGAGGGGAACTACAATTTTCTGCCGTTTCTGAACAGCAAATCGGGAAAGTGCGTTTTATGGCATGAAATTACCATCGGAGAAATAGGCAATTCCTCACTAAACACGATACCCGTTGCAAAACGTTTTTTTCTCTTGATGTTTCTGGGTTTCGATCCTGAAACCTCGCACGTAATAGATACACACGCTAATTATTAAAATAAATTGCTTTAAAATAAATTGCTCCGCATTGTAAGAAATCGGATAGTTTCCAGCTCCATTGGTACCTTACTTAGGCTGATTTACAATGCTGCCCACTGCCATTATTGTTAAACCGCACTATGAGTATGGCGGGATCGCAGACCACTCTCCCTATTCTGCTTCACCCTAATGATCTGCCTGTGGCGTATGCCATATTGACCTTAGATAGCAGTGGCAAGCCTCATGCGTATGAATTCTTTGTTTTATCCCTAATCTGAAATATAATTCTTGCTGATGTCGTTGCATTTGAGTGCCAGTAGCGATGGTTTGGCATTCCTTTTCTTCCGGGTTGCGATCTGACGGAACCCTTTCACCATCACTCAGCGATCAACAACTACTCCCATATACAAAATATATTCACATAATGCGATCTTCTCAACGTGATGTCAAAGACTTGCCCTTTCGAGTATAGAGACAGAAGCGGTATAAATTAATTGAATGGTCATTGTGGATAATTATCCTTACTAACCATTCTATAGTCAAAAAAACGACTTAAAACATTGACGTTCTAGTTAAAGGTTCTTATGAATAGCAGCACTGACCATTCGTGTGTTAAGGTGCATTCACACTATACCGGGTGTCAATCGAATCCATTTCATTAGATGGACGTTCACACGGCGGCATGTTCAGTTCGGCATAGCGATCCTCTATATTTTAAGCAGAATGAGAAAGAAACAGTGTTAGTTAAGTGCTACTGGCACCGTCATACCGTCAAGTTAGGTAATCAACACTTTTTTCAAAAGTGCGTTGTTGTTTTTTTTTCTTCTAATTCGTACCGTATTTCAATTTATGAGAAAGTTGTACAAAGGTACTTCAGAAAATCGACGCAGACAGCGCTATTAACACTGGAAATAGCATCAGCATGAGATTAAAAGAAGAAATTCTTTAAGTACTTTAAGTACTTTAAGTAGTGAATGCATCTGCCTTCAAAATACGTCCACTTTAAGGCTCTTTGAAAAACTTTGTACGATACTACTCCCACGCTTTTCTTAAAATAATCTGCTTAACTACGCCTACGTGAAAAACATATCAGGAAAGTAACAAACCATGATAAACCTTTTTTTAAATTTAGTTATTTTAAGATTGTGTATAGAGCACCTTAATAAACTCTAGAGATCACTGAAAGACTTCAAAAGTCTTTGGATTTGCTGGAAGAGCTATGCATTCCACAAATAAGCTTTAATCAAACACAACCCTTGTCAATATTATAACACTCCATGAAACGGCTTTTTTTAATAACCACCTGCCTCCATTGCCGGTGAGTCGTGTCGTGAAGTCATCACAATTCAATATTTTCGCCTCTCACTCAGTGTCAAGTGTTGTTATGTTTGTGACATCATTGAGTAGCCAAAGGGTCTCCAAAATAAATCTGCTCCTCCCTTCAAACAAATATTTACCCAAATACAATATTAAAGTAAGGACCAAATCAACAGTCCGCCCATTTTTATTGTTAAACGTGTTTACCTGACCTTTTTTCTCATGCGTCGCTCAAAAACGTCCCGCTCCTATAATTTTATTTGTGTATACCATGGATTGTACTGAAAGGGCATGGGATTCACATCCCTCTATCCTATGATTTACGACTGTGTTAAAAGGATAACGATAAAACGATGTTGTGTAGATTCGCCAGCAACTGGCGCCATATTTTTTTTTTTTTGTTATTTAGATCCTAGGCTACATAACACTTAAAACCATAATTAGCCACAATATTGCCTGTTATGTTTTAAAATCATTATCACCCAGTGTCCTGTCTTCATCATGAAAATACAAATTATTATAACAACTTCATCATCGGGGGTATTAAAACCTGAGCCCTTCCAAAGCATTAAGGCTATCAATAATGGCGATACTGATGCGGACAGAGGAGCTATACATGAGGAAGGTAATTAAGAAAAGACAAATAAAACTGAATGCGAACAAACTTAAAAAAAAAATTTGATTGCAAAATAAATGAGCACGGGGAGACTATTGGATGAAGGCTCATTACTTGTATTGAATTTAAATACAATTTGAGAACGTATTGATGTGTGTAACTTATTCGTTTTATTTATTCGTAGGTAAATATTGATTGCTTAATGTTGTATTACTTGCAAAAATAAAAGAACAATGTAAACTCTAAATTAAATGGCAGCTGATGGTAATGGCATATTGCAAATGAATTCCAATAAATTGATGAGATTTCCCGATGGCATGTACACAAGGATGATCTACTTATTGATAAGAGATTTTATTGAGCCATATTCAATGCGTAAGCTTTTCATTGGTTAAACAGAACGCATATAGCCAAACACACACACACACTCATACAATTCATTGAACAAACTGGACTAGCCTCATTATTGAATGCCATTTACATTACATCAATCAACGAAATTAACTGAATGTTTACATAAAAATTGAGAATTGATATTCCCTTTTTAAAAGAATATTTTTTTCTTTTCTGAGCTTCATGTGGAATAATTTCTCAGAACGCGTATTAAGTCAATAACAAAAAAAAATATTCTTTTTTTTAACAAAATAGTATGAGATCAGCCCAGTTACCGGTTTTAAGGATGACTGCAAATCAATTTAAATCCAAACACATAATTTAAAGCGCACACTTTTCGTAACGTCACAATCGAATAAAACAAACAGTAGATATGTAAATAAATAAATGAATGAATTTTGGAAAACAGAAAAGAAAACATTGACACAATCATAACAAGGGAGTTTATTCACCTGGTAGAACTATTTTTTAGTGAAATAGGAGAAGAAGAAAGTTTGAAAAAAAGGGAGAACAATTATAGTTTTTTTTTTTTAAAGAAATCAATCCAAAATTAAATCTACGTCAGATAAGAAATCACAAAGAAAAAACACGAATGCAAAATCAAAAACAAAAAACCAAAAAAATATTTCAAACATCAAACATTCCAGACTAGAAAGAAAAAATTCCTACTTAAGCACGACAGTTTGTTTAATGCACATTGATGGCCTAGTTTAAATAATGTTGAGGTACATTCAGCTGTTTTCTAATTCTACCGAAAAAAATATCACCTTAGGATTTTGCTAAAAACCGACCTGTTCTGCGATCATCATTCTCTACTTCTAAGTTTGAAGTAATAATAAAATAAGATAAATGCAGTAACTGTCATTCGTGTGAAGCATGGAAGATTTGTGACCCGTTCGAGATCACGATTCCCGTAGTTTTGTCGTCGTAACATAGAAAGAAGAAGACGATTGTTTGACATAAGTCCAGGGTTGTAAGTTTATGAATTGAAAAACCCTTAAGCTAGTAGTTAGCTCCAGAATTGCAAAATATTTAACTCATATGCTAGTTTGTGAATTCAATATTTTCCAATTCATAATCTACATAAGTTGCTTATGAATGAGTGTTTTCCAATTCACAATTGTCAATTAAAGCCAGACTCAAGTTGTAAATTTCGCAACCCTGCGTTAGTCTAAAACAAATGTTCTAAAACTTGAAGCTCCCTGTGTCTTGTGTCTACCTTCAAATGGGTTGCTTTAGTTTAGCATTGTCCTAAGCAAAATATTATTTCACTTCTTTTTTAAATTAGAAAACACAGGTACAGGTTCCAAAAATGTTTGGAGATTTTTCGATGTTTATTATTGAGTAGCCAGTCGAATGGATTCCATTTCGATTAACCAAATTATGTAGATGTAGATCATATTCTAACAATTCTCTTTACATGATAAATGATACTTTACATTGAATGGCAAATAAGTAACTTAACTTCACACTTTTTTAGAGTCACTCTAAATTTAAAATCCAAACAACCTCATTTTAAAAACTAAGAACCATTATCTAACTCATCTGACGTTTCTCATTGGCTTGTGTGAATTATTTCCGAACTAATATTTGTTTTGGTTCAAATGTTTCTAAACAAAAATTAAGCTTTCATAAAAACTTTTTTTTTAATAATTTGCTTATTATTTTTTTTTTTTTTTTTTTGATTTTATGGTCTTTGACTTCACTTCAAAATGAAGATTTTATGGTCTTTGACTTCACTTCATTTGCCTGAACTGTCAAAAGTTTTGGTACTGTTCAAATTTTCGTTAAACAAGTCCATTTTAAAGTTGTCACTAGCTGGTGAGGTGATTTAAAATCGTTCGTATTTAACGGTTCCATTTTAAAATTAGTCAGAGTGATTCTAACTAAAGTAGGCATTTTCTCTTACAAACGCGTTGACTATAAATTTGATAAATTTGCGCTTATTTGGAGATAACGTAGCATTCAAATCGGAAAAATTTTTTGAAATCAGTCCAGTAGCTTTTAAAATCTAATCTATCCACTTCATCATTTCGCTTTATAACTGTCATGGGCTGTCGCTTTATTGGGACAGGGGGGCGTTGCATGGTAATATTTTTACGAATTTTGTTTTTCAAATGCCCCAAATAATAAGAGTTAAATAGTATTGGAATAGTCAATCTAATGAATTGCAAATCAGTCGAATGAATTTAGAATCAACAGAATAATTTCCAGTTCACTTTCACCTTTCAAAATCATTCGAACGATTTCAAATTCATTCGAACGATTTCAAATACATTCGAATGACTTAAAAATGAAATAAATTTTAATTCATTCGAATGATGTTTAATTCATTCGAATGATTTTTAATGTTTATAAATTCATTCGAATAATTATTCAAATAGGTACTATTAAATTTTTTTTTTGAGAACTTGAGAAGCTACATAAATGACAATCATTCAAATAACTTGAAAATCTTTTGAAAGAATTGAAAATGTCTATTTTCCAGGACGGATTGCATGGGATGTTTTTGAAAAATCTTGATTTTTGACTAAAGAGGACGACATTGTCTTTTAAAGAAATAAAAGATTTTTGAAAAACTTTTCAGATGTGTCGCAAGCTTCTGACAAGGCACTGCAGGGCTTCAAAGTCAAACTAAGACCCGGTATGCCAAAGATAACTCCTTCGAAATTCTTACAGAATATTCAGAGAACAAAGTCTGAACAACCTCGTGACCAATTTGCGATTACAAAAGTATACAAGTCGACGCAAACGGTAGGTTAGGTGCGTATTTCTCGACAGTTGGTCTTATCTGTCTCTTTTGCAACAGACAAGAATACGAGTATAGTCTGATTCTAAAGAAGTAGTCACTTGAGTTGGGGTACCTTAAGAAAGAGCGAAGAGCCCCAAGGATTAGCGCATTTTTCACAACCATGCTTTGTGAGGGAATGGAGGGACCTAAAATTTTTACCGGTTCCTAACGGCTAAATGGCGTCTTTAAAACAATGCGAACAGCTAGCTACATACCAATACAATAAAATAAGAAAAATGTAAAATCACTCATTGCTCAAAAAGACTGGCAGAAGTAGAAGATCTTGACAGAGATTTTGAGATCAAAATTTTAATTGAATCCAAAAGTTTTGCACAATTTCAAAGAAAACCGATCGATGGAACCCGGTTAATGCAAAATCATTGAAATTATTGTCGAAATAAATCAAATAGTCCACTAGCGCAGACATTAACCTTTCTTACGTTAAATGGAAGCCATTAGCTTCCACAATTAACTAAGATGGTACTACGACTTATCAAAAATAAATGACAAATTTTATATAAAACTTTTATGCATTTCCGCTTCTTGGTGCAGTTTATTTTCGAATATTCGTGTTTCATAAAATAAAGCAGATGCGAGTGAAATGTCATATGAACTATGCTATTTTTTCTCTTTCCCAAAGTAACGTCTTTCCTTTGACTAACAACTAAGCTAGACTAGCTATCCTCTTATTGAATTATCCCTAACATTAAAAAAAAAAAAAAAAAAAATTAATTCAATCACTTGTACTATTAAAATAAATCTCTGACCACACCAAATTTTTCGAAAAAAAATAAACAACATTTTAAACAATTACTCGTTTATAATTCAACCGAAAGCCCAAGTTTAACTGCAAAAATACAATAATTAAAAAAAACCAAATTATAAAGAAAGATTTGGCATTCTCTGAAACATTAATTTTACATTAAGAAAAGAAATAAGTATAATATTATTTTAAATTCAAATAATTTCAACATTAACTGTCATGCATTTCAATTGTATGATTTTGATTTCTTGTTTTTTCTTTTGGTTTTCGATTAAACATTAATTTTCTTTTCAGACAAACTTAATTGGAATAACATGCGTTTAATTATTTAAAATATGTGGAATTTTTTGTATAGTCAAAGTTGTAGTTGGTAACGAGATTGTAAGGAAATGGAAATCTGTTCTTTTGCAGAATTGTAGCATATATGAAATGTGCTTGCCTTTACCTAGCCAAAGAGTTTTATTCCATTAAGAAATTGTTTTTCTTAGTGAAAGGCTCAGAAGCGCGGTACAAATGTGAAGCAGCAGATAATTAGGGGATTTGACCATTTTGAGGTTACAATGCCCATAGAGCAGTTAAAGAAGGAGAATAAAAAACAGCGGAATCAATCGCTTTCAAAATGTCATTTTGATTTGAGAAAAGTTTAAGATTGTTATTTAAAGGACGAAAACGAAAATGAAACCGTAACAAACACAAACGGATGAAACCTTTTTTCGCCTCTTTTAAATGCAATGTATTTACATAAGATTTGTGCTGTTGGAAATTTATTAGAAGAGGAAGCGCACACCATGGTATTTACGTATGATCATGGCGTCATAGTGGCTAAATTAAGTTCACTGGGTCAAGAGAGACAGTATCCCCTCAGATACACCAATATAGACAAAATAGTGTACGCTTTCAATGTCTTCGAAACTCTTCGAAACGAGTAGAGTTGTCTACTCTTACTACTTAGCCAAAAGAATTGGAATACTTAAGATCTTTAAAGCCATACGTTTTTTCACCACCAAGTTAATATGAATGGCCCAACAACAGTGCCCTGCGAGAACCCGATTTGTCATTTCCTTACAATCAATTTTTTCCGATAAGATTTCTCAAATGTATTCATTGATCTTATTAAACTCACCTGTTTAAGCAGCAAATCACTATTCGCCGACAAACACGTTACTAAATACTTTGTCAAATTCAAAAATGAACCCAACACTTCCAGCGTCAGATGTTCCCTTGACGATCGCTGCAACATGAACGAAATCACTAGAAATCCTCGATTTTGTATCATGTGCTGCTGCACAGTCTGTGATGTTTCCACAAGCTCACATATAAAACCTAGTAATTTTGAACTGCATGAAAGAAAAAAAGAAGGTGAAAAAAGTAATAGAAAAACAAAAACAACATTAAAATCCATTTCAAAGGAGAATTCAAAAATATATTTACTCGTAAAAAGCCCATATAAGATAAAAACACACAATTTATTTCAAGTACACTTACCATAACGTTGGATCACGTTTCACATCACTGCATCCTTCATGTGCCATATCAAGTTGTGAGAATAATGGAAACAGTACTTGAATGCCCCCAATGGAATTCAACGTACAGTGTATCGAATGTGTTACGACAGCCTTAACGTCCTGCTTCCAATAAGTCGTAGAATAGAGAAAATAAGATAAAAAAAATATTTAAAGAAAAAAATAAAACACATTACTACTGCGCTGAATTGTTCTACATTGTCATAAATTTTATGTTGTTCATGTTCTGTTGCAGTTCTTCTGCTGCATTCGTGTGTCAATAAATAAAATGAGGATATTCTACTTGACTCTCTTTTTTTTAAGAGATTTCAAGGATTAAATGCAATCATATAAGAGTGTTTGTTTACGTATGTAATTCCTTCGGGTGCACAAGGGAATTTCACCAACTGCATAAGAACTTGAATGCAATTTCAATTGTTTTAATGTTATTTTATCTCATTTTTATAAAGTGACTCAATTTTCATGGGTCCGAACAGAGCTGCCTTCAGCTATCGTTAGGGGCATTCAGGGATTCAGACTATCCAATTTGTTTGTCAAATTTGCTGGATGAAAGTTTGACGAAAAATGCCCACACTCTCAACAAATCGTCAAACTTCAGTTCTGATTTGAATTTCAACCATGAAGGACATAAGTAGTAGTTGCAGCGCTTATTAAAGATGAAATTTTAGAAAAGCAAGAAAAACAAAAGAAGTTGGGACTAAAGAGGTGCACTACCTGAAAAGATCATAAACTCCATTTTCAATGTGCCCAAGAAGGAAAACATATTTTTTCCTTGCGAGGTGCACTACCTGAAAACATTTGGGAAATGAAATTTCTTACAAGTTTGACGAGTAGCGTCCACATCGTAAAAGTTGTTGTCCAAGTTGGAAAAATATCAAAAAAATTTTAAATCCATTCAACAAATTTGACAAGCCGCTTGATTGAGAGTTCACACTTACAAATTGGCTTGACAAACAAATTGGATAATCTGAACGCCCTTATTGATAGGAGGAGTGGTCGATATATTTTCTTCTTGAACGTTTGTTCGACGCCTGGATAATCTCAAATAGAATCAGTGACTTATCATGATAGCGTCCTATAGAAATTAAGATACGGTATATGAGTTCTAGTTTCTATACTTAGAGAACTTTTAGAAACAGTTTTCAATTTTGTTCATTCAGCTGAGAAACTCTTCATGAATCGTATCGCCATCTGCGCTAGAAAGCCCCCTCAGATCAGTCCAGACAGAGAACAAAAATACTCAATAACCGCGGATTTGATCAAAGCAGTGGAATTGAGATGCAGAATGTGTTTGCTTGCGGTCACAATAACGCCTCAAAAGGAGTATGTGATGGTGTATGACGAATGAAGTAGATCATGTTGACGATGTGAAGGTAATTCGTCTCAGTAGCTAGCATTCTTCAGAATTTAATTATTTCAACTAAATTTTTAGTACCATGTAGGATCTCCCAAACCAAAGCGAATTTGCAGTCGCAGCAGCATTTTTGCTGTCGCAACAACTGACAGCAAAATTTCTCACTGCCGCAACTACACAATGCCTTTGGCTTCGATGAGCGTTAATACTTTAGAATTCAAATAGGAGCTTTCAGTTTGAATAACCCGCTATTTCAACAGTTGTCTTGACTCAAAGTGTCAATGATTGACAGATGTGAAGTGAAAACTATGTGATTCTGAAAATGAAAAGACAAACGCTTCAAAAAAGCGCTCAAATTTTAAAAATTCATCAGTAAAATGTTTAACGCTTCGAGGTCGTAGTTTGCGAAGTTAAAGCAAATAGTCGCGAAAGACTTTCACTTAGGTATCAATTATTATATAACTGTTTGAAATTTGAAATTGAACAACTGAGCATATTACTGCTGTACGCCAGTGCTGATGATAGCCAAGGATTGTCCATTTCTCGCCGATATTTGGAATCGGGCATTCAGTTAAAACAAGAACTAGAGCCTACCGACGACCATCAACAACGTAGTGTCCTTGTTGGTTGAGTCCTTAAAATGCATCAAAATTATCCGTATTTTCATCGAGAAATCCTCTTGAGTCATGAGACTCATTTTCACCTCCGAAAACCAAAGAATTATTATGAAAAAGTCTCTTTATCTGCAACGTGTTGGCTTGGCGGGTTCATTAGACATTGCTTTTCGAAAATGAGGCTAGAGCAGCTGTTAAGGTGAATGGATTGCGCTACCAAACGATGGTTTGTGATTTTGTATAAAGTTTATAAGTAGGATGGTGCAACAAAGCGCAGACGACCAAGGCCTAGCCCATTTCTCTCAACCATGTCTTGTGAGGGTATGGAGGAGACCTTCAATTTTTTACCAATTCCGAATGGCCTTTAGAGAAAGCGTGTTTCATGGCATGAAATTACTGCCGGAGAAATGGTGAATTCTGCGGCGAAACTATTTTTTCCTTGATGTTTCTCGGATTCTTCGAACCTCCAGCGAAACAGGCAAACACATTAACCATTAGGTACGCCACGATAACCGCAAACATGATTTTGTTTAGTCGGAATTAGAAGATGTTGATGTGGAATTTTCAGGGCTGAAAACGGCACGGCAAGGCGCTACGCGCCATACAAGCAATGATACCATCGCATCGCCGGACTATTTGGTTGCTCAAAGTGGCAATCACAATTGGCCATCGAAGTATTGTATGATTTAATACTTTGGGTTTTTTTCTCTGGATTAACGTGACAAATAAGGTCCGTGCAAATGGCTAACAATAAATTCAAGATCTCAAAAATAGAATACGTGAAGTAATCGATAGCATACAGCTGCAAATATGTAAGTCGGTGATGAAAAAGTTCATTAAAAAATGTGGCCCTGTAATCCTGTTTATGGAAGCCGTTTGACTGATATTGTTTTCTGTTAATGGCATGCCCATACTTAATGCAATGAAAAAGACGTCAAAGATTTTCTTAAAGGCATAGTTTTATAGCCCTTTTAGACGTTCAGTTCTCAGTTCAATTTTAAGTTCAGTTAAAAAAAGTCTGTGTAAATAAACGTCAGTTCGATGTTCAGTTGAGCTTCTATTTTATTAGTGCCAAATCAAAATCAGAAAGAAAACTGAGAACTGAACCTAAAACTTATGGGAATTTCATCAGTTTCAGTTAAGTTTCAGTTAAACGCTTCAGTTCATGTTCATGCTTCAGAGAATGTGCCATTATGTTGGACCACGCATTCAGACATAAGTTGAACTGAAAGCTTAGCTGATACGTCAACCGAAACTGAAAAGGTTTAAAAGGGCCTTTAGACGCTCAGTTGTCAGTTCAGTTATCAATTCAGTTGTCAGTTGAACTCTTTTTTAATTTTAAAACTTTTTTTGTGAGCAGCCGACAATCAGTCTAACTCATAATTGAATTGACAACTTATAGAAATTCCATCAGTTTCTGTTTCGAACGCTTCAATTTTTGCATTTCGAAATCAGTTTAATTGAAAGTTTAACTGGTTGCTCAACTGAAACTAAAACAAAAAGGAATCATCTAAAAGGGCATTAGGAAATAATTGTATCTTTTTTTTTTTTTTGGAATACCCTGTATCATTTTTTCAACAAACATGACGATGTTCAGCTTCCTGCTATAAAATTTCATTCGGTATAAAAGCTTCCCCGCTAGGTACACACAGTTAACTTCATCTTTAACGAGTATGTCTTGCCACTGCATAGTACCAACCTGCACTAAATCAACAACAAAAAATAAGACTCACCTGCAACATAAGAGCATGCGGTGTATGTACAAAATATGAAACATTTCCCTTTGGGGATGATTGTAAACACAGTTGACCATCCGTGGCGACTGGGTTGTACATGAAGACAATGGCACTCGATAGTTTACCATCGTATAGAACCTGTAAAAAAAGTAAATTTATTTATTAACATTTAATCTAAAATGTTCTTTAGAATGCTGAATTATGCTCCACAGATTTTGTGATTGCGCACTATGAGGTGAAGAGAAAACGAGTGTGTTTATGTGTGTATTTAGCTTCCTTTTTTTTATATATATAATCGTATAAGAAAGCTGGACGGAACATTGTTAAGATGATATTGGCATTTGCTATTATTGTTTGCTCCTTTAAAAGCAAAAAATTTCAATTGATGTCATGTGTTTTGTGTACTGAATAAACTCTAATAAATACTAATCTTAGTCTACGTTGTGTGTAACGCAAACGATGTTTTATAACAAGAACTGTGAAATAGCAGTAAAGGAGTAGAAATGACAAAACAACCACACGTGAAGTAAGACAGGGTGATAGATTTTTTTTTTTGGCCTTTTGTATAACGGTCACGCAACACTTTATATAAATTGAAAGTTGATCAAAAACACGCACACCACAAGAAGTTATATTTTACTCGCCGTTTGCACTGAAAATCACTTCTTTACTCTTTGCTCTGAATGCAATCAAAATTACAAAAACAAAAATAATAAAACACTAAACAAATTTTTAACTTAAACAAACTCTAAGCAGATGACAAAAACACTACAAACGAAATATTATTAATTAGTGGGAATTTGTGGACTGGTAGTGACGTATTGTAATTGCTATTGCAATATACCTGAAGAGTTTTTTATTCGATGTTCTTCCAAAATATTTTCCATCTACTTGGAGAGGAATTCAACTGTATTTTTTGTGGTTATGGTTTAATGGGATGGCATTTATTTAAATCACTTTCAGGGGTACTTTATGTATTGAGTTATGCATCTTGCAAATCACTTTTCCCCCAATTTTCTTCCGCGATGGATTTCTACCTGTAGATTGGACGTTTTTGTTATACTACTCTTTTATTAAATAGAATTATTTTTTACTTGCGATTACAGGTACTATGAGGAAAATTTTGCAATCGTACGGAAAAAAAAATGGAATATCAGTTAAACTTGACATTACGATGAAAGAGAATATGAAAAAAGTGGGTCCTGCAAGTCTGTCTGTGTGCCATTCTGAATGTATATGGATCTATTATAGCCTGAACCACTTGATCTATTTTCTTCAAAATTTGTTAGGGTCTGTGGGCAGCCAACAGAGGAGTTTTTGAAATTGGGTCTCTAGGTCTTGAAACTACAGTACCTGCCATACAACATATATGATAAATGATAATACTTAATTTTCCCGATAACGGCTCTAACGACTTCAGTTAAATTTCATGTGAAGGATCACTTCCTAATTCACTTTCTTATGGTATAAAAATCTGTATGGCAAAAGTAAAAAAACAGTACCGTTCATACTAAACTTTTTTCTTTTTAAGCCGACTTTCTCCTAAATGGCTGCCGCGATTTTGAAATTTCTTATTTTAGAAGTCCAATGCTGTTTTTGAAAGACTCGTGTCCATATTGGGAAAATTCGAATTTTCAAAATTTTTATTAGATTCCTTAAAAAATTGTTTTTTTTTCATATTTTCAAATCTGTATTTTTGATATGTCTCAAATTGTTTGTCAGAGCATCTACTGGCAAGATCATAAGACTTGAATAATTGATTTTTTTTTAAAAACTTAGGGAAAATATAGAACGGTTTTGAAAAAACTGGTCAAACGAATTTGAATAAATTTTCAGTGTTTAAATAGCTTGGCAAACTGCAAAAAAGGAATTTTTATATTTTTTTTTTTACATTTTCACCAGGAGTCTTAGAATATTAAATTTTTTATTTTTTTTTATTATTATTTTATGAGATTTCATTCATTTTTCATAATGAATGTATATTGTATAGTTTGAAGCCCTGTACCACCAAATAAAAACGAACACTAAAACTTTTTACTCAGCCTTAAGACTTCAATATTGTACTTAGCACATAATCATAAACTCTTGCGACCCAGTCGTGCTCATTTTTACTTGCGATTATAGGTACTATAAGGCAAGTCTTGCATTCGTGCAGAAAAAAAATTTTGAGATAACAATTAAACATGACATTACGATGATAGAGAATACGAAAAAAGTGGGTCCTGCAATTCTGTCTGTCTGTCTGTATGTCTGTATGTCTGTCTGTATATGGATCTACAGCCTGAACCAATGGACCGATTTTCTTCAAAATTTGCAGTTAGGGTCTGTGGAGCATCCTACAGAGGGGTTTTTGGAATTGGGTCTCTAGGTCTTGAAATAACGGTACCTGCCATACAACCGATATGATAATACTTATTTTTCTCGAAAACGGCTCCAACGATTTCGATAAAATTTTGTGTTAAGGATTAATTTAGGCTTGTTTTTCTTATGATGTAAAAAAAATTTTTGGAAAAGGCCTAAAAACGGTACCTCCCATAGTACCGTTTTTTTAAAAACCGACTTTCTCGTTAATGGCTGACACGATCTTAACGAAATTTTTGATTTAAGAAGTCATAAGCTGTTAAAGAAAGACTGCATATCAATATTTAAAAAAACTTAGTTTTGGAAATTTTTATAAAATTTTTTTAAAAATTTTGATTTTTGAAAGTAATTTCGAAACTATAACTTTGATTTTTTTCAAATTTTTTCTCAAAATAACTCCTGTTAAGATCTAGAACTTTGCATACTCGACTTTTAAAAAACAGTTTAAAAAAAAAAGTGAAAAATAAAAAACCGTTTTTTGGGAAAACTGCTCCAACGATTTTGATTAAATTTTCATCATTCATGTGTATTAGCGATTGCAAAAGAATGGCGTTTTTAGATTTTTGCTTGAAACCTTTCGAATATTTAATTTAATTTTTTCATTATTTTGCGTGATTTAATTCAATTTCCATAATTAATGTGTAGTTGGCAACCCTGTACCACAAAATATATTATGAAGAGCTAATACCAAAACCTTTAACTCAGCCTTTAGATTTTGATATCGTATTTAGAACACAATCGCAAGTTCGTGCGACCCAGTCGTGCCCATTTTTTCTTCTATTGCTCCTTCGCTCTGCTAATTATAGGATGGCTGAGTTGCTACAAAAAGGCACATATATTTTAATCTGAGCACCCAATCACTTTTACCTTCAGCAAAGCACTCTAAAAAGTTAAAAAATTAATAACAAGAAAAACAACTACCATCGCTTTAGGCTGAATTACTCCAAACAAGTTTCTTCTTGGACTTTCACTATTTTTTCACTGAACAGAATTATTGTCATTGTCGGTATTAAACAATGGCTTCGGGTATTTTACAACGTTAACACTATGCATTGGCCTCGGTGCAATAACGTTCGTCTAAACTCTAAACAGTCTTATTGGAATATTATAAATTTCATTAGATTTACTTCGAAAGGACAGCGGGGACCAATGTTGGATAATGTGAACCCTCAGACGACCCGTTGTCTAACTTGTTGGATGGTTTTCAAATATTTTTGAAAATTTTGAAGTTGGACAAAGCGGATGCGCCATAATATTGGACCACAAGTCTGATAGGTCTGAACGCAGACTACATCCGACCATCCAACATCCATCAAACGAAGTCTGTCCAACTAATTGTACAGTGTGAACTCCACTATTGGATAAAATAGTGATAAAAGCGCTCCCTTTCAGAACATGAACAATATTATCTGATTATGTTTGGTCTCAAAAAGTTGTCAAAAGTGAAAGTTTCGACATGAGCCAGCTTTGTTCAAAAGTACTTTTACAAAACTGAGAGGTAGAGTTTTGCTTCTGTTAGAGCAGTTGGGAAAATCAATTATCTTTTTTAAAATACTTTTTACTTTATGTTTCGATGTAGTTCAGGGTTAAGCCTTAAAGTAATTTTTTTGGAAAAAAAGAAATCATTTGCTTTTTCTATAAAAAAAACTTACAAATTTTGCCTTCCCCAATTTCTTTTTTCTTTAAATATTTAATGATTTTATAAGTTTTCGAAAACCAAAAAAAGCAAGGTACTTTGAACAGAAAACTTCTTTTCCGCTCAGAGAATAAAGTCTAATCAACGGAAAACCCACAAATTTCTATTTTATGGAGGAAAGTAGGTACCTTTAATTTTCTGTGTTTGAATTAGAATCAATAAGAGCATTGATTATCGAAAGAAAGCAAAGTTTTTTAAAAACTTTATTTAAAGAAAAGAGATAGATTTTTTTCCAAAAATTTGGCTTTGAGACTTGATTAATCAAGAACTATTCAATAAACTTACTTGATCCGAAATTTTAATTAAAAAAAGTATTAATTTTCAAAAACCTTATAGTGTGTGGTTGTAAGTAGATTTAAATATTTTTTTTTTTTTGAAAATGAAGTCAATTGTCGAAAAAAAAACGGAGGGAGATAGACATTCCACCCTCCCATGGGATTTTTTTCGTGTCTTGGCCCAACCTATCCGTAATGAGATTTTTTTTGCAGGTTACGTGTGCTCATTAATCCCTGTTGATGCTCCAGATTAAGGAGGAGAGCTGTATGAAGACTGGCACTAGGCACTAGGACCTCTAGAATTTTTTACAAGTGTGTAGTTACTATTTACTTCATTTTAATCTTTATTTTCAATAAAACCGTTTAACTTGAAATTGTTAGTATATAATTAATATGACTAGGTTAAACTTAATTCAGAAAAAATTCTATTTGGAAGAAAAATGAAAACCCGACGGCGACGGTGTCATATAGATGTGGATGTAGACGTACAAGTGCAGAGCAAGAGCAATATCAAAACGAGGTGAAGCCATCTCGTTTCATGGAAGAAGGTAATTGTCTATCGAGTCAGGCACAATAAGCATTAATCCATAACAATTAGAACTTTTAAGACACACTACTGAATCGTCTTTCAATTCTTCTTAAAACGTGTAAGCCACTACCACTTTCTATTCACAAATAAAAAAATAAAAAAATATTTGTACTTAAATCAGAATGCACAAATGTCATATCTCTTTACAAGCACTCAATTTTTTGTTGATCTGAAACTTTTAATTAACTTTCACAGCGAATGTAAATAAAACACAAGGACATCAAAATAAAGAAGAAGGCAAACAGAAAATTCTAAAACTCAACGATCTATGAATGATCAATTAGTACTTATAAACCCAATCGATTGAGAAATTGCACGCTTCAACAACTACAATCATTAATTCTCGGTACTCTCTTTCCGCGTCTGCTACCCTCAGCATTCAAATGCCTGAATGGTAAACAAAAATATTCACAGTCAGTCATTAAGGTGCCTTTATTTTTCCACAAAATCCTAAGGGTTTTTTTTAGTGAAAAAAGTCAGTCGAACATAGATTGAATTTGGAGTTTTTATTTAATTGGTGTTGGTGTTCAAAAAGGATGATCTAAAAGTGAATATGTATCTATCAATTAAATCAAGTAGATTTGTATGCTTCGAGGTCGATGTAAAAAATATACATAAAATTACCTAGCATCATAGGAACGTTTATTTTGGCAGCATCGAAAAAAACTGTGTTTTAATTTCAAATTTAAGTTTTCATCTCGTTTCCACAGAAAAAAAAACACAAATAATAGAAAAAAAACTCTTCAGGTATTGGAGTCAAACAAAATAAATAAAACCAAATCAAGCCTCTACAAAAGCTCCAACTAAAGTTTGCACTAAGAATATAAGTATTTCATATATTCTTAGTATTTCATTATATTCTCAGTCAAAACAGGAAATAAATAAACACAAAATTTAAAAAGCATGCTTACAGTTTTCAAATTTATTAATTCTTCGGTATCACCGAAAGTCGTCGAAGCCCCACCAGTCATTGATCCAGGACCATCTGCAGTTGATAATTTGCGTAATTTTGACAATGTTCGGGTGTCTTCGTTGGAAATAATTATCATAAATAAAAATAATAAAGAAAAACAAAAAACAAAAAAAAAAAAGATTCAAATTAATAAAAAGCAAAAATTATAAAACAAATAAATTGCATTCAATATCGCAAACAATATATCTACCAGCAGAAGAAGAGTAAGAACTTCCCGGGGGATAGACCGAAGAAGAAGGCAAAACTGAAGAATCATTGTCAACTTTAATGTTGCCAGTAGTTGGTGTTGTTGATGCTAATGTTGTAGAAGTACTGGGTAATGTATGTTCAGCTGCTGTAGCTCGAGCTTCAGCTTTCATACGTGCACCAACTAATGCATATGCCTCGGCCACAGCCACATTTAAATCTTTATCGGCTGAGGAATCATCATCAGAGCCATCATTTATGGCATTTAAACTCACCCGTTTATGATTGTCCGGCAGGTTGAGATAACATTCGTTGTCAAAACGAAATTGTGACTGCAGTTTGATGAAATTTGATTTTGCATTGTAATGGTGAACAATGTTTATAAAAATGATGTGATGTTAAAATTAAAAACAAAAATAAAGTAAAAATTTAAATATTTGCATTAAGTATTTATGTTTTTGCCAGTTGAGTGTGTTGTTTTGCGACAAAGACACAGATGAGTTTTATGGTGCAGCGTGAAAAGAGAGACAAAAGTAAAAGAAAAAGAAAATAATTAATCTTCGTATATAGTTAAGCATAGTTTAGTATTGCTTTTGAATTGTTTTGTAAAAACATTTAAATATAAATTTTAATTTAAGTAAAAAAAAATATTTAAGATTAAATAGTTTCTAACTTTATAAAAAGCTACACTGACACACAAGAACAAAAGTGGTTCGCACATTTAAAGGGCCCATTAGGTTATTTGTATTTTGATGTGTAGAATCAAAATCCGATGTCAACATTGTTAGTTGAAGGCGAAAAATCAAAACGACATCTGATTTCGATTCATCAAAATAGAAAGAAAAGGATGGGTCTGGTCAAATGTACAAGTCAAACTATTTTGCGTGACAATGTCATTAATAGCATCGAAAAATGTATATCTTAATCTGCTGTTTCGAGCGGTAAGCCGTCCTCATTTCGAGGAATGGCTGAGAATATTGAGAAAGGCACTAACTGTTATCCCCAAATAGTTACTATTGATTTAGTTTCATTGAAAAACTATGAGTTTAAACCAAGAAGTCTACTTATTTACATTGAAAGACAAGAATTGAATGAGAACAATGCGTTGCTCATATACATCACGAGAAAATCATCTAAGCACATTTAAACAATTTTGATTTCATCGTGCAACTTGGACAAAAAGCCTTTTCTAGTAAAATTAACAAGATTATTGATGATTATTTCGAATCTTAGTCATGCAAAAATCATTAGTCGATCGGACCTCGAACCACCCACGTAACAGTCAGGAGCGCTAATCATTACGCCCGCGGGCACCACGACCACAAAAGTGGCGTGATGGCGTAAAGTTTTTATAATAGTAAAGAAGCGTAAAGAAGCGGTCCACAATCTTTAATGGCAAACTTTCAACTAATATCATGCCACTTCAAATGGCAGCTGAGTATGACAGGTATCAAATGCAAGTCTTATTAAATTGAAGCCACGAAATGAACGACCTTGAACTTAAATTTTCAATTCACAGATCCCAACCATTCCTGGCTTTTAAATAAATAAATATGGTGGCGCAACAGAGTGAGGAGCTCCAGGGCCTATCGCATTTTTCACAACAATGCCCAGTGAGGAAATGGAGGGGACCTACAATTTACTGTTGGTTTCGAACGGCTAATCAAGAAAGGGCTTTTCATGTCTATGAATTTACTAACGGAAGACTTGCCAATTCCTCGCGAAAGGCGATACCTCTGTTGAGATTCGAACCACGAACACAAGTCCATGTCACAAGTACCACATTCCTGGCTTTTAGAAAGACATTTTTCGACACTAAAAAACTGTTGTTCTTAGCCAAGAGAGCTTTATCTACCGGTAAGGCAAAAAAAAAAACACAAATTAAATCCAAGAAACGAGCTCTTGTTTCATTAGATGACTCAGTAGACCTATGCATTCAGTTCATGTGATGATTCTGACAGCTTCTAGAACTGGGATTAGAACTACTGAATGAAGTACAACTTTCGGTTTTCACATAAATTCCATCAGACCTAATTAAACAATACATTACAGTATATGCAATAGGCAAAGTCAGGAGATATAAAACCCATATCTACTTCTTTGACATAAACAAAAAAGTACAAGAGATTTTAGTTTCAAACAAAACTATAAAAATTTCAGATTTTTTTAAAAACGAAAAAAATGAACTGATATTGAACCAACAATTTGAAAAACATTTTGATTTTCGAGAGGACAGAATGTTTAAGAAAATTCATTTAAAAAATGGAGGTTTATCAGACACCCATTGATCCACTAGTTTCTTTTGTCTGATGAATCATATTCCTGGTTCCAAGGAGCATGTTGCGGCCTAAGTCTTGTGGCCCGTCGATAAATTTTCAAAATTCGTGTGGATGTCCTAAAATTTTCTTTTGGATTATTCGTGGTTGTTTGCCTTTTTTAAGCTTTATCATTATACATTTCGGAATACGATGCTGTCTAAGCTTGTTAAAGTGGGGTGCTATGCATCCTGAACTTCAGAGAATTGGTATCCTCAATTTGACTTACTTTGTTACTAGTTTTTTCAAAAAACATGAAGCTCGTATTTCCTTTCTCTATCTCGCAAAATTTGAAGAAAGAAGCTCATACAAAAAATCCTTTCAGATTGCATTAAAAGCAAAATCAGAGTGCTGAATATATTTCCACCTTCACACAAATCTCACGCATAATTTTTTTCTCTACTTTATTTTTTTTTTTGTAAGCCTGACGTTTATTACGCTTTCAAGATAATCCATTGAGAGTAAATAAAACAACATTCTATTAAAATGTGCTTTTCAAATTATTCGATAGGTGGGAATCATTAAAAGGGTAATAAGACTCCCATGGTTCGAAAATAAGACGGTATTTGCTTTTCTATGAAATAATAACAAGGTTGCGCTCCTGTCGTGTTTCCAGTCCCAACAGAAACAAAATTTTTGTCCCACGGATATTACTTTTCACAAGGAACCGGTAAGTCCTTCGATAGTAAAATTCATAGCCATGAAAAGTGCTTTCTCGATTAACCGTTTGGAATCGAGAAAAAAATTGCAGGTCCTCTTCATTCCCTCAGGTTGTCAGGAATGCGCTGGGCCCGGGGGTCACCACTCTGTTGCGCCACCATATTTATTTATGAAATATGTTATGTGGCACAGTAAGCTTTAATTACTAACAGTTCTCGAACTTTTGCCGATCTGGAAACTCGCTTGTGGTTTCAGTAACGCATGAACTTTTCCTGACGTTCCGCAAACTTTTTAACATTGGAACTAAATAGGCAATAACCGATCAGCTTACATCTTTACAAAACTATTCAGTAAAACGTTTTAGAATATTAAATTTTAAATTTTTTTTTTTATCTTAAATCGTCCATTTGACAATTTTGATTCGAACTTTTTGAAATCCCACTTTTGAGCTTAGGTAGAAATAACCTTTCATGGAAAAACGTAAAACCCAGCTCCCGGCAGGCCCTTACCCCTTTAGACATTAAAGAATCTCAATCCTTTGAAAAAACCTTCCGAAAAATTACTCTCGAAAACAAAATCCCCAGACAAATTTTATTGGTTCGCATTAACGAAACAATATTGATTTTTCAATTAAGCTTTACTTTTGTAGTTGTTGTACAGTTCAGATTAAATAATAATTCAACAGAATAAAAATAATAGCATTAAAGTCAATTTTTAATGAAAACAAGTAAATTCAATCATAAATCAATACATTACCTTATATCCAGGACCTAAACGGTGCATCGCACATATCTGTTGCGTTGTCAAGGCTTCACTAAATAGATAAATGGCCGACATTTGTCCACAAAAAACTCGCTCTTCATCGAGTTCCGGCGTTGCACCAATATAACATTTATCAAATGGCTGTGAAGTGAAATAAGCAAAAATTAACAAAATTTTAATAAGTTTCCCTTTTGGTTGCCCACACACATTAAACGAAAAATGTAAAATCATTTCCCAAAAAAGGAAAGAAAAAAATAAAAATACTCACATCATTTGTTGAAACGAACCACGCCATTTCCGTACTAGACGCTAATTGTCCATTAACTAGGCACTTTATTTCGCTTTTAGTCCAACGATTATATATATACACAATGGCAATCATGTACCACTAGAGTGGAAAAAGGAGTAGAATAGAATACAAAAGCACAAAGAAGATTTTAAAAGACTTTAATTGTTTACGGATGTTCAAGCAAAAGTACCTTTCTTGGTTGGAATTCATATTTGACACAATGCTGGAAGCCTTTTCCTTTGACTTTCATCGATGTCAAGACAAGGCAATTACCAACAAAATGCGCTGTGTATCCAACCCCTTTCGATGTTTTAAAACTAAAATAAAAGGAAAAAGGAAAGTAAGACATAATAATTATTAAAAAAAAAAAATATGTTCATGTATAGAAAAAATGGCAACATTTTTGAGTTAGAAAGGAAGGCTTACCAATAGAGGTAGGGTTTCTCACGTTCTATATTCACAGAATTTATGGGATCTAAACGGAACCACGTCGTAAATGTGAAACCATTTTCGTATGGCCATTTAGCTAGGGGTGGAAGGACCATTGCCTGAAAAGATAAATAAGGATTAAGGGATTAAACAAAATAAAATAAAAAATAGAGTTCAAAAGGTTCACTTTTTGTAACAGGGTATTATAGATTGTTAACAAGTTATCTCTCTTTGTAGACTTCAGAAGCAATTCATAAACTGGGTAACAATTCATTAAATGCTTCCGGTTCGGCTCGTAATTCTACCAAATTTGAGTTAATTTATTTTTATCCGGTTCAATGCGAAGTCAAGTAGAGCGAAAATGACCCGCACAACAAAGGAGTATAAACTTTTTAGTCTTCAAAGAGACTTGAGTTTGCTGGGAAATCATGTTTGATAAGGCAACATATTACTACCAACAGTTTGAAAAACGATTCTTGAAGAAGTTGACAAATTAATTTTAAGTTGAGTTGTTATTGTACGGCCGCGGCGCTGCGTAGTGCCTCGCATGTCTGCCTGTTACATGAGAGTTCGAAGTTTGACTCCCAGAAACAACCGATTGTTTTTCATTTGAAACTTGTTTGCAAGTAACTTTTTGGCAAGAAGTTTTGTTGCAAGTAATTTTGGAACTTCGTTACAGGAAGTTTTGGTGCAAGTGGCATTGTTAGTAGTAACTTTGTTGTAAGGAATCTCGTTACATTGAGTAAGAAGCGAATTCATTCGGATTCTTTAAAAGCCCCAAGGATTGCTACAACCAAAGCATTGTTTCTGCAGTTATTACACAAATTTGTGGGTTTCCTTGTTAAGAATGGCATTGCATAATTATCGGCTATTCTGGAAAACGGGTCAATAAACTCATGTATTATATTTCACAATTAATAATCTAAGAATATATGGAATTAAAAAATCTGATAAAAAAACCTCTGTGCTTAGTGCATACGTTAGGAGAACAAGCGCCTTACACGAGCACAAAACCTACCTTTGGCTATGAAATTAAGAAAATTCATATTCAAAGGTAAGCAGTAGCACGCATCACACAAAAAAATAAATTAATTTCAGAACGACCACTCATGTTTGGAGAGTTTTGCGCCTGACACATTCTTTCACTCAGTCAGTAAATGTCTTTAACCAACCGTAGTATGGAAGCACTCCTCCCAAGGTAAGCTACATAAAGCTAGAGCTGTCAAAATACGAAACGGTTGAAGTCTTCTAAGATGCATGACCTCTCCTCACAAAATTAAGTGGTCTAAGGGGAGCTGAATGCTGAGTGCAAATGCCAGATTGCTGTTAATTTTTTTTCTCTCTGTTCTCTTCATCAAACTCAAATGTCTCTGCCACAAAGTATCCTGTGAAATAAATCAAAAAGGACGACGAAAAAAAGAAGAAGTTTTCATTCTTTTCCTAAGTTAAATAGGAAGGATAAGAGTGAATGTCCTTAATTGTTACAAAGTAGAGAGCAAAAAGCAAATGGCAAGGCCTCGAAAAGGATACGAGAAAGAAAAAATCATCTTTCTTTCTAAGTTCTAACCAAGAGATATCGTGTCGGTTTTAGTCAAAGAAAAGTGAACGGACACTCTCGCTACCGCTAGTCTGGAAAAGCAACAATATTCTTTCTTTCTACTTTCGTTACCCACAAAGTTCTTCTAGCTTTGGGGGTTATTAATTAAAGGATGTTGATTAAGTATTTGCTATTTAATTTTGTTTTGTTGAACAATACAAAAAAAAAAGAAGAAACTTTGTTTCCACACATAAATGTGGGGTGTGGTATGGATAGCAAATAATTAGTTTTGCTTTCTCTGGGCGAGTTAGAAGAACGAACGTTTCGCACCCTTCACGTCCCTATTAATATCTGTACAAAGTCTCTTCATTATCGAAGTTTTTTTTCAAGTTGTGTGTGTTTCTTTTGAATGCTATTGAATTGCTACAGGAAAATAAATCTACGGTGTGATTTAACACAACAAGGACTTGTTGAAAAGTGTTAGCCTTTCGTTCACTGTCGTCGAAAACAGAAATGGCATTTTTAATGTTTCGGTGAAGAACTCTGACCAAAGTTAATTAGCGCTCAACAAATCGATTTTTCTCAAAACAACAAGAAAAACAAGAAGCATCACCTTGAAGATATTCGCCAGGTAATTAAAACGAAACGCGAGTGTATTTGAAGTACACTCCAGAGAAGTTAGAACAAAACAGGGTTTTGAACTGGAAACTTGACGCTTGATTGGAATTTTTAAGTGGCAGCAATTCAACTCCAATGGCATCAGCCCCGGAAACTTAATGGATATTTATGAAAGTGCGAACTTTTAATTGGATTGCTATGAACCAAGCATAGGAGCTGTTGCTGCCGCTACGCTGTTGTAGCTATACGCAGCTATAATAAATGTAGCTCTGTGCTGCTTTAGTGTTTTTCTGTTGATGGAACTAATTTTAGCTGAAAATTATTAGTTCAATGAATTTTTAATTCACTCTCTCTTTTTAATTCTTGAAATGAGATTATGAATAAATTAGTAGTAATTTGAATTTTGGGAGGAAAATTTGAACAGAGTAAGAGTGGTGTAATTAGGTAGATACTTAAGACATTTACAGAGTAACTGCGGTAGTAAAGTTGTTATTTGTGAAAAGAGGTGGGCGTAAAGAGAAAACACTTTTTTAATATGGAAAGAGTAAAAAATGGCAGAAATTACCAACCACCACTTTGGCGTGTGTATTGGAAGATATGAGCCAATCAGGAAAGTGTGTTATTAAGCATTTAAGTGTACAAACAGCATTTTTCTCGATTTCTGCAAAGCAACAGGGAGAAACCCTTAGAGCTTGACTTTTGTATGTTATCGTTTTTGGATCGATCATTAAGATTTAGTTTGAAATGGGTGGGCTACGATAAATGGCAGCATACTCTTCATAGGCGTTTCGTCCGAAAAATAATGAACATTCAGTTTTGAAGCTTGCGTTGGTTTTGAGTGCTAGTGGATAATAAAGGAGTGCCTTCAATTTGGTACCTTCAATTTCGGCACACTTTTTGTACCTTAATTAAGTCTCCTAAGGAAGATGTGAGCGCATAACGGCTATGATTTTTTACGGTAGGGTTCTGATGTGGCAGGCAGTAAAATTTAAAACTGTATAAATGTGGAAGAAGTCATATTCGGATCAGTATAGGACCATAGCTTATAAGTTATACAAATTTAACTTGAAAATCTTGGCAGTTCCGGGAGACATTTTACACATAAGGTTCTTGTGTGGCAAAGGCAATCACATCTGCCTCATCCATCGCAGGTTGTCCTACTTTTCTTGTCTTCCGCTCTTAGACAAAATTGACATCTGCCCCTTTTACAATAGAGTCCTTCGGGGACTGTTGGTGACTCTAGCTGACTTCTCCCTAAAAATACCTAGGGCATCCATGTTTTGTATAGTGCAGGTTGTGATTGTGAACGGTAATTCAGTTCTGAAACCATAAGTTCCTCTGCCTGTTTGATAAGCTTATCATTTCTTGAACAAGTTTTTGTTTCCTTTAAGTGTATTGAAGTGTTGGAAGACGATGAAAGGGCTACTACATTGTGGAATACAACAATCGGTATCTCTTTCTGTTTGACGTATATAAGAATGAATCGAAACCATACATCGACTCCACCTATAGTGCGGTTATAGTCAATTATCATGGCTGGTTTAATTTGATGGCCGGAAGTGGAACATGACTCACCAACCTTTTTTCCAGAAAATCCAATGATGGATAAAGCTTTTTGTTATCGACCTTTTCTTTCAAAAGGTTTAGGCATATTTATTTTGTTTTTCGGGACTGTGTGCCAAGGGTGGTGATCTTCTAATCGTGCAACCTTATTATACCAAATCAACCTATAGGTATGTAAAGTAATTATCAATAGGGATGTTGCGCCCAGAGTTGAAATTATAATTGATCAACGACATCACCACAGCATATCTACGACCAAGTCCTGTACTTTGGCCAGAGCTTCCAGTGTGGATAACCCTTTCAGCTTTAATATTAAGGAGGCTTGTTGTATTGGAATGTATTGGAGAAATTTAGCGGAATACTTCAACAGCTCATCAACCAATACATTTTCAGATAGATTGTAGTTCGCTAATAACGTCTGGTTCAATTCACCATGGAAGATTTTGCGCAAAGATCTTCGACCTTACAAGATCCAGCTTGTGCAAGAATTAAAGCCGCGAAAACATGCAATGCGTCGGGATTTTGGTGTATTGCCCGAAAATGAGTTGATCTCGATGCCTATTTTCATCGCATTATTGGTTGAATGGTTACGTCAGCAAGCAAAATTGCTACTGAATCGATTTTAATAAAATTTAAACACTAAAGCAAAGATATTTTATGGCGAATTATTTGCTTATGAATACGAAATCATGATTATCACTGTTGGTTCAATAAAATTCTCCAAGATGGTGGTATAAGGTAATTCGTTGACTGGATAGATAGATGGCGCCTTGTTAAAAGAACAAACATTATATATTACTCACAATTTAATAGTATAACCATGTGCATATGGTAAGTGCAAGCGGGGCGTAAAATTTAGTTAATACGAAGGAAAAATATGTTTTCCACAGGCATCACCTTTCGCAAGGAATTAGCAAAAAATTGTAGATTCCTTCCATTGCATCACAATAGCTGCATTCTACTACAAGCCCATAACCGCACATTTTAACATATTTATCAACATTTTAGAATACGCTCTGTTCGATTACTTTGAAAAAAAAATATTTCGGACAGAAAACTCTCTCCGTGAGAGAGAAAACAGTTTCCCCATGCTGCACATTCTAGCCCAAAAAACTTCTATGGGTAGAAATGTGTGAAAAACTTTTTGACATTTCAAAAGGATTTGACAGTGTAAAAGTTTCGTTAGAGTAATTTAAGGTATTCAAGAGAAATACAGCCGACTGCCGATTGTGGTGCACAAATTAATCGAACAAGAACGCCACTAGAACAAGAAAAAAACAGAATCAAACATAAATTTGTAAAAACCGCCAATGACAGGTGGTCATCTTTAGAAACATGCCGAATCTCCAGAAACCTCTGGCCAGATATTTCCAAAAAAAAAAAAACAGAATTTCTACTTCAGCTTAGCAGACCTAGGCTCTCTCAGTTGATGATTGGCATTCTCAAGGGCCTCAATTCGTTTGGTACCCACATGATGAGAATAGGCATTAGCACATCCGACTTATGTAGAAAATGCCAAGACGAAGAGGCAGAGGAAGGATCATTCCACTTCCTCTGTGAGTATCTTAGCTTGGCCCACACTAGGAAAAAGGCTTCGCAGAATACTTCTTTGACGAACTTGGCGACATATCTAACCTCCCATTGAACACCGTCCTGAAATTTACTCAGGGCTCCAAATGGTTCAGTGGGGGTTCCCTACCCCAATAAACCAACCACCAGACCAACCCTCTACCTCTCCAATCCTCCCACGATGTAGTAATGTCGGATGAGGACATCCTTTGTTTTCCCGGGGAGCACAATGGATCCTTGAGATCCGAGTGATCCCCATTCAACCTAACCAACCTAACCTACCCTCACTCTTTTAAATTTTACAAACTGCCGATTTTGGTCCACAAAGTACTCGAACCCAGCTAATGTTTCGTTGATAGAAATGCACTAGAATCCCCGCTTTATTGTGCCACTCTATATTATTGTAAACGTCTACGTATTTGGTGGTTGGTGCTGGAATAATCCGCCACGTGTTGCTGTAACACAGCGCAATTAAGTTATTTCTGGTTTTTCGATTTTAAGACTAGAGCAACACCGGGAGAGGCGTTGGTAAGCTGAACAGACAATCTTAAACAACGCTTTGAATAAGTTCGACCCAAATTTCGCCGGGCGGATCAGATAGTAAGTTTTAGCTAAGCATACGATAGGAAGCTTATCTCAAAAAGTCGTTGTACTTAAGGGTTGAATAAAGAAATAAGTCACTAATTGTTTGTCTATTGATTACTAGTCTCAGACATTTAAAGTCAGAACTGGGAAAAACATATTTGAATTTAGCTGACCCGCCCGGAGTACCACAGGCCCTGCGGTGATTTTGTGTATAGCAAGTTTTATTTTACGTTCCCATGGGAATAAAATCATGAAAAATAGTCCATGCAACTCAGGAGTAATGTAGCACCCTAACGATGAAAGAATTTTTTTTAAATAAATTCAGTATTTCCTAAGTTCCTGGCTATGTTCCCGTTCTTCTCCCTTTCCCGTGGGGATATGCTGATAAAATAAAGCCTTTGTTATTTCTCAGACTCTACACCATCTCCCTTTAAAATATTTGTCAGTTCGATTCAGTAATTTTGGGACCTATTCCATACAAGCAAACAAGCAAGTCCTCCCAATTTATAACAGTGTAATGATGCCTTCACATTTATATCCATCAGCCAGGGATGATCATTTTTGTGCTGCATTATTTGCCTTCTAATGAAATCCTCCAATCAATTCTTTTTTGAGCTGCACAAATTACATCACATAAATCCCTGATTTCCAAAAAATTATTTTAGATCGCAGATTTTTTTTTTTTTTAGTTTTTAGTAAACACCCATCCAGCAAAAACGTCCTTGCAGCAATGAAATAACAAAAGCTAACAATCCATGTCTGTTTTCCAACAAATACCCACCAGCCATATCCATGGAGATTTCTTTACTTATTTTTTATTTTTTTCTTTGGGTCTGTTCCCTGTTCAACATGTTTCCCTGGCAATAAAGTTTTCAATATTTGCATATTTATTTCGCGTTTCAGTCAGAAAGTTTCGTATCCTGCTGTGATGCTTTGTCGTTTTATCGCGTATTGCAAGTTGCAGTCGTTGCCCGTATACAAACACGGATTAAGGCAAATTCACCAAAAATTGTACTCGCATCGTATTCGCATCTCATCTCTTCGCGCAATATATGCAAGTGATTTTACGATCGTATACGGAAGGCCATATCGACGTTGGTTTCACAAAAAAATGCGGGCCTGAGATAAAATGTAAAAATAAAAATCATAGTTGCATACAAGGAGGGATGCATGAAAATTCCTTCTTTGTATATTGCTCTGTACACGTACAGGGTATACACAAGTCCATATTTTATTCCTGCGATTTTTGGACGTTTTTTGCTTTTTTTTATTTTTTTGCTGTGGTATGTAGTTTATGGGATTCATATCCACAAATAAATACAAAAACATACAAAATATTGGAGTTTCATTGAAATAAAGAAAAAATAAAAAAAAAATTACGGAAAAATATTGTGCAATAAGCATGGACGTGCATTTCAATTAATGCTACGCCCACCACCAACAACAAATTCTTCATATTAATCGTGAGAGAGGAATTTATTTAAAAAGGGAAAAACCAATAATTTGAAACATACTCGCACTAAACTAAAGTTTATTTGTATTTTTTGTGTATAGGTACTTACAGATCCTTTTCGACCGGGAAAACTAAAGAACACATCAGGACCGTTCCGGTGAGGCATTTGGCGGAGTACATTTAACAGTTTCGCTGAATGTCGAGGCTGAAAGTGGACGATAGATTTTAAAATTTATTCAATAAAATACATGGAAGCAATTTCTTACCCATTTGCCATTGACTGCTTTCATTGTACCAAAGAGGAGTTTCAACTCTTTTACTGTGATACTGTAGCTCGCTAGGACACCGAGCATTTCGATGAGCAGGTCTGCAAAATGATAAAAGAAAAGAGTTTTTTTTCCTCGTATAAATAACCAGGCATTTATCATGACTTATTTGAATACAATAAAGCTTAAAGCATCCTGCCGATCGCATAGCATAAATAAACAACAAAGCTCGAGGCATAGCGCATTCCTCTCATGGATACTTCGATGATGAATGAGGGGGACCTAGACATTTTTATTGATTCCGAACGGCTTAGTGAGAAAGAACTTTTCATGGCAGTTTAATAACTTTCGGAGGACATGACGATTCCTCACGAAAGGCGATAACCAAAGGGAGAGCAATTGGATATTTCTGGGACTCGAATCTCGAACGCAACATTCAGTCATGCTATTCACGGATACCCATCGTATGCTCAAAAAACATTTGACAAATATAAAAGTACCTTAGCATTCCCTTTCCTTACTTAAAGCATCTCTGGGCTAAAAATGAGAGTCGCTGTAAAGTAGTTACCCTATCCCTGCCAAACTTTCTCCACTGTCAAGATGTTTATTTTTAGAAATAAATATAAAAACTCTTTTAACAACTTTCGTTCGAATCGTGAAAGCCAACCATCACAACAGACAAATAATTAACCAAAGAAAATCCTCAGCAAATTAAATGGGACCTCTTCTCATCTTGTCAGGTACGCTGGATGTCATCTTCTGGTGAGTTGAACATTTCGACATTCCATACCTCTTAACCCATAAATCTCCCTGTCAACTTAAAACTATTTCAAAAGTTCATTGGATATGTAGTGCCTAAATTCCAACAGCTTTACCTACCTACTCGTATTGCCAGCAGTAATGCGAAGAGAAATAATAGAAGAGTGATCTAGTTTTGGTAGAAACTTTTGTTGATGTAACTAAATCCACACATGCACCCACTGAACTGTCTTCGTCATCCATATAAAAGTTTTATTTCATTTTCACTTAGTTGGAAAATAAATCCAAAAATCCAAAGAGAAAGAAAAAACAAAAAATAAAAGGAGCAGAATCAGAAGAGACCTTGCAAAATACAATTTATCCCCTTTTGCTCATTCGGAGTGTACCTTCATTACAGAAGTTTTGTTCTGACTGTCAGAGTTAGTTCAGCATCAGGTTTCCAGTCACGTCTGCAAAATTGTTGAGGTTTATATAGTATGGATATGGTATGTACGTACATAAAAAAAATAAAAATAAAACTACCAACACACAATGCAAACATATGAGGACAAAACTTTATCCTTTCCCATCACGAACGCACCCGATTCAATGCAGAGGAAGAGGCTAGACCAGATAACACCCAATAAGAGGACTTCAACTACGACTATATAAATGCCGAGAATTCAGTCCTCGGGATATTTCAAAACGATAAATGTAATCTCCTGTTAAGTGAAGTGAATATTCAAGAAGTTTTTAATATTTTTTCAAATAAATATGTGCGCTTTCGTTGTTGGTTATCATTGAAAAGTTGTGCAGTACAGTAACAGAAAAAGAGCTCTCTCTTTTTCGAAATTTTGTGCAGTTAAAGAGAGTATTGCAAATAACAAGTAACAAGCAGCAAACATTTCAAGTTCACTCTACTGAATTAGGATCGTAACTTTTCTTGAAGTACTTTCGAAGGAATTGCTTGATGGGTGTTTTTTCTTTTCGTTGTGTTGTAGTTTCGCTACATTCTTTAAAAAATTTCTACAAACTTCCATGACTACGCGTCATTTTCTGATGTTCGCTGTTTCTAAATAAAGCACATTGACTAGCTATTCATAGTTCTTAAATATCATTTTTTAAAATAGGTACTAGGAATGGACTGCAATTAAGCAAACCTTTAAACGTGTTCTATTTTTTAAATTGGCTCGTGCTTAAAGCGAAGCTTACACTTTGTGTATAAAATAAATTCGATTGCTCACTTATTTCGATACAAGGCTGTAACAACAAATATCACTAATACTAATAACTAACTTTTGTATCATAATTGAGGGGTTATACCAGTGTTACACTTTCAAAAAATTGAATTGCTTATTTGGTAGCTCACACTTTCAAAAATATCCTGTGAAAGCGGCAAGGTCGAATCTTGAATAGTTTTTGAATGGTAGCAGTTGATAGTCGAAAGTTTGACATCATAGCTCAACGAGAAATTCCGATCGACTTTAAATTTAAACTGAGTATTCTTGAGTATATTTACTAAACAATGAAAAATAACAATGATAAATAATCAGTTGGCGCAACAGAGCGCGGAGATCCAGGGCCTAGCGCATCATGTTTGTGAGGGAATGGAAGGGAACCTACAATTTTCTGCCGATTACGAACAGCATACCGAGAAATCGCTTTTCATGGCAAAGAATTTACTAACGGAGGACTTGCCAATTCCTCGGAAAAGGCGATAAACGAAGAAAAACATTTTTGCCTCTGTTGGGATTCGAACCACGAGCCTCTGGGTTAACAGAAAGACATGCTAACCATCACGCCACGGGTATCACACTAAACAATTACCACTGATATTTTTGATCAGTTGAAAATTGTCAATTTGACAAAAAATTTAATTAAGAAAAAAAAAATTTAATTTTGCTACAATAAACAAAAGTTCAAGTTAACAATTTTTTATCCCAAAAAACGAAACCTTTTTCTTAGAACTATGCCATTTCGTTAATTTTTGATATTTTTCAAAAATTGTTCGTCATTGTATAGGAAATACCTGCAACTTGAATAACCTCGTTTGGCCGAAATCATATCAGCAGCTGCTGTATAACTTTTATTGGCACCTCCAATGACATCTCAAAACTCCGCTATTTTTCAATATTTTCGCAAAAAAAAAACTGTTGTTGTCCTCTCTACTCCCCTCTGCACACTAAATCGGTATACCTGTAGTCCCTTGAGACCCAAGTTCAAGTTTGTAACAGTTCTTCTTTTTCAAATACAACTTTAAACTAATATAAATGAAAGAAAACTCTAAAATATTGATAGCTATTTAACTTTTAAAATTGAGACAGCACAAAATATTTTTATAAGCATTTAAAAAAATATTTCACACTTCATTTCAAAGAATGAAGTTCAATCAGCAGAAAACCCAAAAAAATTTAAGTATTCAGGATAAAGAAGCTTTTGTTTTTCTAATTTCTCAAAAACTAAGAAATATTTTTTTGTTCGCTTTTTTGTTTTTAATTGATTATAAAATTGCCCCTCCCGCCGAAAGTGAGAGACAAAATCCCCCTCCCCCCCCGGGCCTCCTCCCCCCAACACAAAACAATTTTATTCTTATATTTGACCCAACCTTTCTGTCCTGGCTTTTGGCTCTGCAAATCATCCTAAATAAATAAAAGAAATTTCTAAAATTTAATAATTAATTATAAAAATAATTGAAAAATTGTGAGCGTGGAAAGTTTTTTTAAATTTTTTCTACACGCTATTTAAAAAAAATTTTCGAAATTTCATGAAGATTCATGGACATTCTCTGGACTCCGAGGCTTTGCAATTTATATGTCTTACGGCACTCTACTATCAATGCTAGATTACGGGTGCACAGTTGGAGGGGGGTAAAATAATTTTTCAGTATATTTAGTATTCACCATATTTTATTTCACTTCTGTGTTCTATTAGCAGGTAAAATAGGCAAAAAACCAACAGCACAAATCTAACAAAATGATGTTAAACGTAAAGTGATTTCCAGCTTAATTGAAAAATATTTACAAATTATTTTTGTTATTCAAAGACAAAGTAATGGGAAAAATTTATTTTCAAAAAGACGTGGCAGCAGTTAAGAATATAAACTTCTTTTAGTTTAAGCTGTTGTGTCTTTCCCCAAACTGTCAAAATTACAAAATGAGTCTTAATTGTAAGAAAATCTCCGAGAACTAATTTTTAAATACTGTTATAAACCAATTTGTTTACAAATAAATAAAGTTTCAAAATTTAAAAATATTTTATTTTTTGATTTACTTACAAGTGCGTTCGGGCACTTTATGTAAGATTTTGTAATTTTTTTTAAGTGATAATATATTTCGCAGTTCATTTACGAAAAATTTTGATTTTTGTACAAGTCTTGCGAATTTTAAAAATATTTCAGATTCTACGAATACATATGTATGTTCTCTTATTTGGAAAAAATATCAAAAACTTCGTTCTATTACGAATACATTGGTAGTGCAGGAGAGGTATGGAACTATCTAATATTCCTCTTCATGTAACCACCTTTGCAAAAGTCGTTAGAGGGAACGCCAAGTCTTATGGCGTGTCTACCTATCAAGCAATGTCCGGTATAATGACTTTGATTGTGTAGCTAATGTGCAATCTGATTATGGATAAAAAAAATTCTTGTGAGTTTTAGATCTAGATTCATATCTGCTTTGTTGCCACACACATAGTGGTATTGCTCCATCTGTTATTTGTTCTATTCATTGCCTCTTGCCTTACCATGAGCTTGCATGTAGTGATTGGTATGCCAATGTTCAAATTACTGGTTGAAATCGGTAAAACGGTTCCATTTCTGGCGAGTTTATCGGCTTTGGAGTTACATAGGATATCCAAATAAGGTGAACATTGACCTGTTCGGTCATCTCCCTGAGAGAAAGGCGACTATTGGACAAATTTTAGTTACATTTACGAAGTACTTTTTTAGGGTGAAGTAGGTTATGACGTTTAGCAATATTTTTTTGACCGATTTAAAAAAAAATTATCGATTTTAGGCTGATTTCTTAACGAATTTTCCAAGGAAAGTTCATAATTTCCTCAAACCCTTCTTCAGTGCTTTATTTGAATTGATATAAAAGAAAGTTACATACACAAAACCAATAAAAGCTTACAATTCGCTCTAAAATCAACTATAAATTGATAGTTTTCAAAATAGCACAAAAAAGTAGTCTCTGGGAACACTTTAGTCTTACATTCGCTGGGCGAAACGGAAAAATAATATTTTTTTTTGATTGTCTAGTGTTTTGATATGACACTAGAATAACACTGCTTAATTCAGTCGTTTGAGTCGATTGAGGTCCCACACTGTGAGAGTGTGACTGCATATAGACGCAAAGAATAAGCCATTCTTAAATACAAACTTGTTAACGTACTGAAAAGACAAGAAATTTAGTAATGGGGATAGAAAAATTGAGTGGCAGAACAAAGCTCACTGATTGTTGCAAGTAACGTATTTCAGGGGACTCAAATTTCTTCACGTTTCCGAACGGATGAGTTAAGAAGACCTTTTTATAGTTTAATTACTTTCGGAGGACTTCCTAGTTTCTTTCCCGAAAGGAGATAATAATCAATCTTCTTCCTACTCTAATTTTTCTACTTTGTGATCTCGAGTGAATCAGAACTCTCCCGCTGTTCTGCTTCACACAAGTGATCAACCCCTGGGGTAAGAATACATTATGCTAATACCTTGTCAAATTTATTCGACTCCTGAACATGCAACCCCAAGCCAGAATTTCATCCGAACCCGCGATGCGTTTTCAGATATTAACAGTCGTATTTATAATCCCATTCCAAAGTATGTCTAACTTTGGACAGCTCATAGAACAGTGTCCAACTTCAAATCGTATTTATAAACACTTTCATCACTGTCTAAGGAACGTCTAACTTTAGACACCGAAATTGGTTGTCTAAACTATGGCTAAAGTGGCATTTGCTACAGCAAAAAACAATTTTGTTGAACATGTTATAAAACACTGTTGAGAGCTCTAAGATCGAAAAAAATAAGTAGTTTGAGGTGCAAAAATACTACTTTCAACAATTTAATTTATAAATTGCACAAATTTCATCGTTTTATAAGACTTGGAAAAGCTGTAACTCAAAGTCAAATCAGCTGCTTTTTTGGTCTGGTTCAAGTGCTACGCCACACTCTTTCAGAGCCATTTAGTTGTTGCACTCGTATATCAAAACACAAAAAATGGTACTGCACAGATACATCATGAACGCCACCAGTTAGTTTTTCATTCGAAGTTGACAGTTTGAGGGGTTATTTAGACAACTGTTGGAATACATTTATGGGTTATTTAGACAACTGTTGGAATACATTTATAAATACGAAATTGGCTAAGGGTTGTCCAACTCTTTAGACACCGTCTAGTTGGACAGTTGTCTAAGGATGTTCTAAGCAAATTTTATAAATACGACTGTAAGCGTCTATTTCTGCTCTTTTCTAAGTCACATAACTTTGAATTAAATTGTTAAATAAAATGCAACATTTAATTGGAAAAGAATTGGAAATAATTTTTATTTAGGTACCAGCTGCTACTTTCTTGAATTGTGTTTCATTCACTGTATTAGTATTGCGTTAGATGAGTTTTTCTGAAAAGCTTGCTGTAAATAAAAAATTTAAGCTTAATTTAGATAAAAAAAACAACAAAAATATCAAACTCGCTGCAGGTAACCCAAGGCAAAGGCCGTCAAAAAGACATTTTGTCCCTTAAAAATGTTGAAAGATGTGATCTCAAGATATTATATCAAACTAAAGAGCGTCTGCTTTCAAAAAGGTTATCAATTTCTTGAAGTGCTTTTTAATCTTGTTTCCAAAAAACCATCGCAATTTGTACATTCTCAACACTTTTATACAACATAATGACAAAGGCATTGACTTTCATAAAGGCCCAAAATTAACAGCTCCATTTTGAGTTCACCTTAAACAAATTTCATTAAGGTAGGCAGGTACTTCTTCCACAAAGGCTAATTTGACTCAATTCAACTTCATCATATCTTCGTTGATTGCCGAAGAAGATTATAAATTGGAATATCCTGTAATTATACCTCAAAAACCAGCCCCATTTTCTCGAAGTTGTTTATTCAGATGGTTGTTCCAGTTTAATCAAGCTCTTACGACGATAAAGTATGCTTCAGTATTCAGTTTCATGCTACTGGGCTACCGTCGCGGCACACCGGGGAGAGAGTTAATTATAGCCGAAATAAAGAGGGGGACTTTGAAGGAAGTACATTTTTATATCTTCATCATATTTACCCAAGAAACTTTGGTAATTTCCTCTTTCTCGCAGCTCTGCTGAACACGAACACGAATACTAACAAACAACACATAGACACACACCCAAACACAGCATCACGTCCCCTCACAATATTTCATTCATTGAGAAAGACAAGAAGATTGGAAACAGTTGCGATGCGATGTTGCGAATCCAAATGAATCTTCTATGCGTAGCGAAGGTAATTCATATAAAGATAGGTTGTAACAGAACAGCAGGTAGAGCCTATATATACACACAAACATATTCCCCATGTATTTCAACACCGGAATAAATCAATTTTATTGCATGCGTCCGGATCAAGAGGATGTCGAGAATCGGAAGCGATTCACTTCGCACATACTTATAAGGGTTTGTTATTATGTACCTACGACTGCTATGAAAATATACTTGGCAGGATACAAGGAAGAAATGAAAATACACAACATATAACATACCTGCGACAACGGTTTCCGAACGCTGGAGTCTGACGAGAACGTGCTCGATTAAGCCAACATCCGTGCATGCCTGAAGATTTCGTACACTCTTCCGCAGGATTGCAATGAATACACTCCAGATTTCAGCCTGCAATAAAATGGAAAATGCAAATAAAAATGAAAAATGAGAAAATAATTTATGTTCAATGTGCTCTCATATGCGAACATGTACCTAGTTGTTATTATTATTTTAATAATGAAAATGATTGATTGTAGGTATGGCGGGGACAAGGAGGAAAGGAAGTCTTGTTTTCCTGTTATTGGTTTTCAATAATAATGTCGGCTTGAAGCAGACAAATTTGGCATTTGCCTTATTGGAATAAAATATTTGTAGTTAACCTCCGTGGAATAAAAACGTACACGTTCAGGAATGATTGGGAAAGTTTGGAACATCGGAGACAATGAGACACTGATTTTAATCTCAATTTAATTAGCAACTCAAAATCCACAATCAACATAGAAAATGGGAAAACAAGATTGTGGAAAACGCTATATATATACCCAAATAGATAGGGTGCCAAAAAAAAAACTAGATTATTGAAAAAATACTAAAATCCTAGTCTAACTTACAAACTACGTAAATACCTACGAATTTGGCTGGTTAAAGGGCTTTGAAGACGAGATTTTAATTGGGCGTTTTTTTAAGGTGGTTCCGTAGCGTGATGGTTAGCATGTCCGCTGAAAGCCCAGAGAAATGCGCTAGGCCCAGGGGCTTTTCGCTCTGTTGCACCACCCTATTTATTTCAATTTTTTTTTTTTTAAGAGAAAGTGCTTAAATTGATATCGAAATGGGGTTCATTACAACAAAAAAAAAAGCACGGTAAGAGAGAAGATAAAAGGGAGATACTTCTTAAGTTGCGAGGGTTCGTGTTGAAAAAGATGGGGTTCTAAAGATTTGGACAGTTAAAAGAACCAGAAAAGAGCCGATGAATAAAGAAGATATCAGATATCTTCCCAAGTTCTTCCAGACTTTTGAGATTTATTAGTAGAAGGCGGTTTTGATAACGAGGGAGGATCAATAGATCATGTCAAGGTAGGTTTTGAACGCTCCCAATCCCTGAAATTTGTACTCCTTGATAAGGGAACTGTATTTGAAAGGCATCTTCAAGGAGAGGTTGAAGAAAAATGATGTAAAATAAACGGATAACATAAGGATCTGAAAATTCATTTGACCACCGTTCAACAAAGCCAAGAGTTGAGTTGGCTTTAGACACATTATTGTCAATATGGGACCGAAAACTGAGCATAAGTTTAATTTCGTTTATAACCTTATAACAGTCGGAATTGGTTGACAATGGAGAAGATACGGAGTTAAGCTCTAACTCGCTTTCGCGAAAAAGTTATAGACTAATATTTGCTAACATTTAAATCTTTACAGTTCTTTTGACACCAGTGATGAGGCAGTAACGCTGTTATGGTCTTAAAGAATGTTATGTCGTCAGTGTAAAGTGAGTTTATTATAACCATTTATGAAAAAGGTAAAAAAAGGAGAGGACCTAATTGGCTACCTTGATGGACGCCAGAAGTAGCATGAGACGGGTAGGCAAGAGTGCGTCTGAAGCAAACAATATAATATATGCAGGTTAGTCAATCAAGAAGAAATTTACTTCAACTAAACCGATTGAGAGCCTAGATTAGATAACTTAAAAACTGTTAGTTTATGTGAAAATTTGTCAAAGGCTTTGCTAGAATCTGTGGAGACGACTTCAACTTCGTTACCTTTTTTTAAAGCTGAAGGCGCAAAGAACACCAATTCCACAAGATAGTGCTTGTAGGCTTACATTTCTGGAAACCATGTTGTCTAGGGAAAATGAAAGACTTGCAATGAAAACTTAAAAAATCTCATATAAGAGGCAATAGCGCGATAATTTTTTTATATCACCTTCGGGAACTTTTTTATTAAATGATTTTACATAAGAGGTTTTCCAAACATGTGGGTATTCTCCTTGGGCTAAGGATTAAATATATTAGCGATAGAAGGAAAGATAATGATGCAGGGCACTTTTTTCGAAAATATGGATGGTTATTAATAATTCAAATGACTGTTTATATACTTTTGACTTTCGAAAAGCGAATTTCGATTTGCTCTCGAATGAATTAAGCAGGGCTGGTATTGAAAATATATCAACCCTTACAAATATTGACGAAGCAGTCGCTTGCTTTTACTCCGTTTTAGAAAATTGCATGGAAAAAACCATTCCCAAAAAGACGCTCAGAAATGATAGTTTTTGCCAACCGTGGTTTACCAAGGAACTAAAGGCTCTGAGGAATAAAAGAAACAAGGCTTGGAAGGCCTATTTAATTACTCTTTCTCCAACTGACCACCAAATATTTATAAGTTTTTTTAAAGACTTCAAAATACTTTCTCAGAATCTGTACTCTAGCTATGTCACCCAAATGGGGTGTTCTCTGAAAAACGATCCAAAAAGCTTTTGGTCCTTTGTAAATTCTAAAAAAAAATCAGATGGCTATCCAGCCAACTTTATTTATAACGCCATTTCTTTAAAAAATACTCCCGACATTTGCAATGCCTTTGCAGACCATTTTAATGGCTCTTTTTGTAATACAAATCTAGAAATTGATGAAAAATACTTTGAATATTTAACTCACTGCTCGCAAGTGAATTTTAATAATATCCCTATTCAAAGAGACAGAATTACTTACTACCTCTCTTCTCTCAAAGATGACGTTTCTTCTGGTCCGGACAGTATTCCGCCAATTGTTTTAAAGAAGTGTTCCTCACGATTATCCTCTCCACTTGAACATCTTTTCAAGCTTTCATTAAAATCTGGAATATTCCCCACTCTTTGGAAAAAATCTTTTATCATACCTGTTTTCAAAAAGGGTGAAAAATCCGATATAAAAAACTACAGACCTATTTCAAAGCTCTCATGTATACCTAAGGTATTTGAACAAGTAGTCTGCGAAAGCGTATCCTTTTTTTCAAGGAATGTTGTCTGCCACCAGCAGCACGGATTTATGCAAAGAAGATCGACGGCTACCAACCTCCTATCCTTTCATCATAAGTGTTCCAATGCTCTTGAATGTGGGAACGAGCTTGATTGCATTTACACTGACTTCTCTAAGGCGTTTGACCAACTGTCTCATAACGTCATACTTTATAAACTAAAAGCCTTTGGATTTCCCCCAGTATTTATTGCTTGGATAAGTTCCTACTTAAAAAATAGGTCTTATGAAGTCAAATTTCGTAACGTTTTGTCAAAACCTTTCAATGCTATGTCTGGCGTGCCACAAGGTAGTCATCTCGGCCCCTTGCTTTTCATTATTGCAATAAATGATGTAATTTCTTGCATCTCCTATAGCGACATTTTAATCTTTGCTGATGATATGAAAATTTTTAAAACCATCAAAAATGCTTCAGATCGCGACTTCTTACAAAAAGATATTGATAGTTTTGATGTATGGTGTTCAATGAACGGACTAATTTTAAATACTTCCAAGTGCCAAAGTATGACCTTTTCCCGTAAAAGATCTCCTAGCATTGGAGAATATTCAATATCGCATCAATCCCTATCTCAAGTTTCTAGATTCCGGGACCTCGGTGTTCTTTTTAGTACCAACCTCGAATTTAATGAACACATCAACCTCATTATTAACAAAGCAAATTCAATGCTTGGCTTTATTAAGCGATGGGCTAAGGAATTTAATGACCCTTATGTTACCCTCTCTTTATACAACTGTTATGTTCGTCCCCATCTAGAGTATGCTTCTCAGGTGTGGTCACCATTTTATGATATTCATAAATCTCGAATCGAAGCAATACAGCACAGATTCATACGCTTCGCTCTCAAAGGTCTTCCTTGGGAAGATCCTTTCAATCTTCCTCCCTATGAAAATCGTATCCGCTTATTAAATCTTCAAACCCTCTCACAGAGAAGAATCAACAATGATTTAGTGTTTTTTCATCAATTAATAACCGGTATAATTGATGCTCCCGACTTGCTCTCCCACGTAGGATTCAACTATCGCGGAGGAACTCACCAACTACGCAATTTAGAGTTTATACATCGCTCCCACCACCGAACTAACTATGGCATGCATGAGCCATTAGCTCGCATGAGTAGGTTATTAAACTCCAATCCTTTTATTGCCGATTTCAACCTGAGTAAAAATAGTTTAAAATTAATATTAAGAACCAGTTTACCATCAGCATGATTCATGTTTAGTAGTTTTTTTATTACAGTAGTTTAATTTAATTTTTTATTTATAAACCTTGTTTAGTATTGTTTCACTAGTTTAGTTTGTTCTATTAATGTTAATTTTAATATAATTTAAGTTTTACTTTGTAAATGTTGTAATGTTTTTTTTTTATTTTTCCTCGTATACGTTCCCTTTGTGCTTGTGTTGGCGTTATTTACTAACCACTAACACTTGCATTAATGATGAAGAGCGTAGATAAGTGTGTACAAATGAGCTTGCTCTAAGTTCAGTGTCACTTAAGTCTCTGAGATGCAAAAAAAAAAAGATACCATCAGATCGAGGTGAAAATTCATCATTCAGTTTATTAAGTTTATACAATATCAGATCGGGTTCCATTGAATGCGGAAGAAATCGACCGAAGAAGAAATTAGGAAGTAACTGAAATACGCTGAATTGGGAACAAAAGGGTCTTCGTTCGGTAAAAGATTTTTTAAAAAACCTAGCGAATAAATGGGTAGTATTTTGTTATACCAAAGAGGAGAGGAGGTCATTGATTTAAGTCAGAATAATGGAACATAAAGGGAGATGGACTTAAATATTTCACTGTAACACATGTCAACAACGCGATGTCATTTACGGATTTGTTTGTGAAATTAAAAGCAACTCAGTTAAGATAATTACCAATTTTTTCAAAGTTGATCTTATGAAAATCGAAGGAATATGATATAGAAGGAGGAGGAATATGTGTAGAGGTTTCGTGAAATGGTGAAAGAAAAAGAGGGTGAGGTAAGCTGACAATAGTTGAGCGAGAGGACAAATTGAAAGTGATGAGTTAGAGGGATCAGTTGTAAAAATGGGATCAATGTGTCAGCCCATTTGAAAAACCGCTAACGTTTTGGTAGTAAAAGGTTAAACGAAGCTTGTAGATGGAAAGTAAACTAAGAACGAATAAACCTATCACGACCTGTTTAACTACGTTGTAGATGCGATAAGCGTTTAGAAAGAATATATCCAGCACTTCCCGTCATTTCATCGTAAGCGACAAAAAGAAAGTTTTACAGGAAGACGTTTTTTTGGTTTTATCATAAGCATTCAAACGAAATGGACCGAAGGTCAGCCGCTTACGATAAAATTTATTTTCGCTATAGCTTTCGGTAAAACAGTTATAATGCAAAACTAAAAATACAGAAAGTTGCCCAAAAATGTAACCTGCTGAATTGTATAAAAAAAAACTATTTTGTTTAAAATGTCGATTTTACGATGACTTCGCGGGAAGGGCTCGATATTGTCCAAACGACTTAAGTCATTTGCACTTTTTGATTTTTGGTTTAAAAATCATGACACTCCGTAAGAAAATAAAATAATAAATTCTTTTATTATTATTACTTTTTCTTTTTTTCAACAAACGACTTAAGGTAACTGGAAACTTTTTGGGGAGACATTTTAAGAAATTAGTGATATTTTACATGAAATTTCATTAACATCAGTGGAAAGATGTAGTATGTGTAGTGTGCAGAACGTAGCATACATCCGATCTATCGTGAAGGTAGGGTTATAAAAATGCATATGTTTTCATATAATTTTTTGTACCTCAAACCAAGCCTATAACAACTTAGTTCGGGCCCTACGGTGATCGAATTGAGGAAATTAAAGTAGTTTACAAGTTTCTATTCAAGCGGGAAAATGTGGACGTAACTCGTTTAGTCTACATATGTTACTAGTTTCAGTTTTTTCGAAGTTCCGGGTTATGTTCCCGTTCCTGTCTCGTTGCCATTTGAATATGGAGATGAAAGTTTATGTAACTTGGGGATAGCACCGTATTGTAAAAGTGAACAGATTTTAAAATGAGTTCAGTGGTTTTTAAATTCCCGTTCCTGTTCCCGTTCTTGTGGGAATATGGGGATGAAATATAGTCTATGTTACTCAAGGGCAATGAAGCACTCTAACCATGAAAAAATTTTTGGAATCGGTAAAGTATTTTCCAAGTACGCGGTTATATTCCGGTTCACGTTTCTGTTTCCAAGAAAATATTGAAAGAAAGTATAGCCTTTGTAATTTCTCAGCATAAAAACCATTTTTGTGTTTTAAACTTCATTGAAATCGGCTCAGCAGTTTCGGAGAATTTCCAATACAAACACTAAGTTCTTATTTGAGTTCCCATTTCCGTGAGAATATGTGAACGAATATCGGCCTAATGGTGAAAGAATTTTGAGATTGAACAAGTTTCTAATTTCCAATGTACGTTCCCGTTTCCGTCCCGTAACAGTAGGAATATAGGTATGAAATGTATTCTATGTTAATGGGTCTAACACCATATTGTAATAGTGAAAATAAAAAATTTAAATCACTACAGTAGTTTTTGCATTCCCATTCCCGTTCCGGTGGGAATATGTAAAGGAGTTTTAAAATCGGTTAAGCAGTATCTAAGCTCCCGTGCACCTTCCCGTTCCCGTGGGAATATGTGGATGAAATAAAAACATGAAAACCTTTCTCTTGGAGTGATCCTATTTCTATTTATAAGAAAACCGCATCAAAATAAGTTTTTAATTTAAAGATCTAAGCAAACAGACAGGCAGCTCAGCGGAAAGCGGTTATGTTTTATACTATGTAAGTATGTCATACCATCGCAGTAAGAAAATGCGGTTCTACCAGACACAATATTTTCTTTCATTAAATTCAATTAACTTTGAGGCAGCAAGCTAATCGCACTATTTCGTTCCACGCAGCTTAAGACTCTTTATTATCAATTTAAGAGGTTAACACACACCAACATGAAACATTACATGACTCAAACCACGTTGCAATATACTATAATGTTGTATTGGTTGCCAGAGCTCTGAGGCTGCTTGCTTAGTATCAAATGAAAACTATACTGGGAATTAAAATGATAATTTCAGACTGCAAAAATATTTAAAACATAAATTAACTTTAAGCCACACAAGAACTAAGCCGGTTTTCTTTTCAGCTTTACAATAAAATTAAATCGCAGACGTTTCCCAAAAATAACAGCGTCGACTATCCCAGCAGCTTTACATGCTTTTGTTGCTTTGAAATGTTCGTCCTTAGAACTGATTTAAGGGAATCCTAAAATATGAGCAAAACATAAATTATTTTCCTCAGTTAAAATGTTTGTGAGTTAAAGCTCTGCATTTTAAAAACAAGCAGAGGATTAGGTCAGTACCTAGCTATCCGCTTTTCAAATCAGAGTCCAAGATACACTTTATTTTAATCTACAAGAAGCTTAAGTCTTAATCTCCATAATGGATTTTGTGAATTTCAGGATTAAATCAATGGAATTAAAAAGACAACTTGAGTAACCAGAACCACCCATCAAGCACTACCAAATACAGAAAAACAATCACATAAACAAAAATAACAATCCTGTGTAGAAGTATGGACTTGGAAAACAAAATCAGATTTAACTGTCTATGTTCAATAACTAATATACGATCATCGTCCATTATATGCCTTCTCATAACGTCTTCATTAATAAGGAAGGTTTGCAATTAAAACTTTCGCATCGCTTAGGTACTAATAACATTGCCTGTATGCCAAAGTATCGCATAATCACTTCACAAACTTACAAGGGGAGAACTAATTAATCAAGAAATTGGAGTATTTATTACCAAGTTATATACCTCGTTAGTGTTTCATTACTCAATTATGCCAACCTTATGTTTCGTTTATGCGAATTAATATAGGACATGAAGTGCATGCACAGCAGTAGTTAAAACGAGTGTTTTTTTTTAATGTTAGAATGTATGTTCGTTGCTAAAGTATCTTACACAGTAGTGTTTTGCCTCCCTAACAACACACTAACATCCAAACTTTCGAAAAAAGGTTTGAGGCGAAGTTTGAAGTACGTACAGTGTAGGTACGGTTCATTTAAAAGGCAGTATATTTGCTTTCGACATCAGTTTGTAGTTAAACACGAGAAACTTTCGTGCCAAGGAGACAACAAGTGTTCAATTTGATTCAATGCAATGCAAATATTGAAAGTTTCAAAAAGTTCATAAATGGGATCGTAGTATGTATTAATTAATTAACGTCAATTTTGATTCACTTAACTAGTTCTTTATTTCAAAATCATCAGCCCCCACTTATTTTTGATAAAATCAGTTGATGAAATGACTGAATTTAATAACGAATTTATTTTCCATTATTAGGTTTTATTTTCCACCATCAAAGTTCACTGACTAATGCCTCAAGCTCTAACTTAAGGGCCCATTCCCCCTCAATTAGTTTAAATCTAAATCAATTTTCACTCATCCAAATAAAATCTCTTTAGTTCACTCAGTGGAATCCCACCGTTTTCTCCTCAACCGCACATTAAATGCAATGACAAGTATCTTATGAATCATTAAAAAAAAAAAAAACCTCATTCAAATAAATTTCCAATTCGTATCACACCATCCGTAAAGAGTAAAGTTTGAAAAATGGAAGACCCCTTTAAGTCGGTCAAATTAGCAAAAGATGAGGATCGAAAGCCCCAGGTGTTCGTGTCAGTCCGACCAAGCATCCAACCTGACTTTGAATACAAGTTTCCAAACTGTAAACATGGTAAAAGTTGACCGAGACATAAAAAAAGGAAAGAAAAAACATTCACCAAACAGGACACACAAAAAAAGAGCCAAAGGACTCGAAATGTATTTAAATCTTACTTAACAAAAAAAAATAAATAAAATTACGACTTGGGCAGAACAAGCTATTTAAACTCCAACAACCTGCCATACTAAACAGTTACATAAGGTAAGGTAGATTTATACACCACCATGCCACCTGTTTCCGTATAGCCAAAAAGAATCCGGGAGTGGGCATTTGGGGTGGCGAACTACATAGAAAGGGTTGTTTTGGGAACGGAAAAAAATATTGCGTAGGTGTAGAATGTGAATAGAGAAAGAAGTAAATGACAGGAAAAAGGACAGTATTTAAGATGGAGAAAAAGTCGACGGCTTTATACGAATGTTGTTTACTGACCTAGTAATCTTTTAGTCTGTGTATAGGCAGGAGGCACACTGCACACAGTCGAACGAAGATATGAAGTTATCCTGTGTCAGAGTGTAATTTGTACTCTCTTTCGTTTTGAGTGGAAATTTATTCAGGTGAATTGCATGTGGAGAGCGTATACGAGTACTTGTAGTAAAGTCGAGGACTCAAAAGAGTTAGGTACCTACATAGGTAATAGCAGCATACATCTTGTGGGGGATTAGAAGGGCTTGTTTTGTGCGGTTGTTTCCGGCATGCGTATCCTTGATGTAGAAAATATAAATGGAGGCAGCCGATCCACATTCTGCTTTATGAGTATTTTCGTTATTTTTCTAGGTTCTTTACCATTTCTCGGGTGTTAAGTTGCTTATGCAGAGCATGCAAATAGAGCTCTAATGGGCTTCATCCGAGAGAGTTATTTGGTACATAGTTGCTGTTACAATCATCTCTATTGAGTGTCAATTGCAAGAAGAACTGAATTTTCTACAAATTTGCATCCTGGAAGTTGAATCTCAGCTCCGGAATAGTTGGAATGTAAGGAACTATAGGGTTACACATCAGCTCCTTCTCCTCTGGGAGAAATGTAAGGAGCTGTTAACAATAACGAGGTCAACTATGTATGTCAATAGCTTTTATTCAAAAGATATATTTTGAAGAAAAGCAAATAAATTGTCTCAGCAAACAACTATTCGAAACTCCCAAAATTCCCTATTTGCAAATTGTAGTTGCCTTTTATTGATTTGCTTACATTTATACAAACATCGAAGTTGGCTTGAATAAGTTTAACAAAATGAGTTTATTGTCACAACACATACTGGTGACTACATTTGCTTTGCAATTTAAGCATAACAACAAATTTTCTGAATATAGAGCGAATGTTTGAAGAGTGTCTTTGGGTTGTATATTTAATATTTATGAGAACGAAAAAAGTACTAAGGTAAAACTATCTATTGGATTCAAAACATCGAAATTGGCCTGACCAAGTTCATGTCTACACAAAGCGCACTACGTTATGTTCAAATTCCAATTTTTAAGAAATCCAATGCCAGGAACCATTTCGAAAATTTGTCAAAAAAGCTAACGTAGCGAGTCTAAAGAATATCTTTCAAGCCGTTTAGGCTGTATGTTCACATATGGTGAGACCTGACAGACTGATATACTAAAAGACAGGCGAACCAAAAAACAGATTCACAGCCTGGATTGAGCGACCCCTTCTTGGACTTCTCTTTTATCGATGTGATAAGTTTGCTTGATTTTCATCTTATCTTTACTTTCTTATTCTTATATTAAGAGGTTTGGTTTTAATATTAAAAAAGAGAAATATTTCTTTAGGAAATCATCGAATATTAGCTTCATTGAAATTAGTATGGGAATGTCACTTTTAATGAAAAACAATTTCAAATAAATAGCTGCAGGATTATATTTATTAAGTTGGTATTTTAAAAAAAAAAAATATTCACATAAAAGCTTTGACAATTAAGTAATACAAAGAATAAACAAACAACAATTTTTTGAATGGTTCCTGTTTGAAGGTTGTTCCCAAAGAGTGTAGGACGATGTTGTCTTTTTTGTCAATTGAATCAGGTTTCCCTTAAATGTTAGTTAAGTTTTCTTAAGATTTACATGAATGGTTAGCAAAAATTTGTATTCAGATTATCTGCATTGGGTGATGATAATTTTTTTAGATGTAATACGATCTTAGAAGTATTTGGACTTGTTTGGAGACAGGTATACAACCGAATTTAAAAAGGAAAAAGTTATAAATAAAAGCAGAGAGCATGTTGTCAGCATCAGAACGAGCTCAAGCACGAAAAATAATTTAAAAAGAGATTTCTCGAGATTAAAACAAAATTACTTATAAACCACTTAAATGCATTTTGGAAGAGGCGATTCGAGTAATCCTTTACCAGAAGCCGCCCGATGAGAATCCACCAGGTGGAATCCTTCCTTTTGGTTGGTCGTTACAAGACGACGATACATCCGTTGTTGGTGACTTCTTTGCCTCTGGAGCGGTCTTTTCCACTGCCACCGGCTTCACTGTGATTTCTTCACGAATTTTTTCAACAATTTTGTTGGGATCCTCGGAATTCATGCACGCGTTCATGTTTGACGAGTTCTGTTGATTGTGCTTGGGACGTGCATTCGGGACTTGTGGGTCGACATCTCCAAAAATGTTAGTATGACCACCGCCTGGTGGCTTCAAAACGCGACTTGATGGACGGGCACTGTTGGTGAGGCCGATTTTGAGCTCAGTGGAAGTCATGGTTGTTGGTTTTTACTTTGATTGTATATCTGGTGGGTGGTAAGAAAGTTTTCTTTGATTGTTTCGATTATATCCTCATCATAAAGTTTCCCATCGCCAATCGCACATTTGCTGCTATATGTCCTCGAAAACTTCATTAATTCGATCTCAAAAGTCATGAATCAAATAGCCACCGAAAAAAGTCCAAAGCCATGTAATCAAAAGATGCCTATTTGATAAATCAAGGGATCAGAACAGATCAGGTCGCACAAAAAATGAGGTTGTATCTTGCTTGTGGGGCCTGTAGGATGTAGCACTGTCTTATGAAAAATAAAGTAGGCCACATCAATATCTCCCGATTCTGGCAAAACAAAATTATTAATCATGGTACGGTATGGCAATTCTTTAACCTTACCAGTGAAGTTACTGTTTCGTAAAAGTAAGGTCCAATGGCTTTTCTAAAATAATTCTTGGGTCTTCTGAGTCCCTAATGCGACAGTTCGACAACGAGGTGAGAATGAGCACAAGGCGCAAGACGTTTTGTCAAAGAAACTTCGGATCATTTTGGTGCATACCAAGGATCCGTAATATAAATAATGTCCGACAGGTTTCAATTGTTTTTTTTTTTGCATCTCAGAGACTAAGCCGCACAGAGTTTAGAGCAAACTTATTTGTACGTATACTTATCTACGCTCTTCATCATAAATGCAAGTGTTAGAGATTAGTAAACACCAACACCAGCACAAAGAGAACGTATAGAAAATATATTATATCTTATATATAAAAATGAATCGCAAAATGTGTTGGTAAGCGCATAACTCAACAACGCCTGGACCAATTTGGCCAATTCTTTTTTTGTTGTGTTTGTTATTGTCAGGAGAAGGTTTTTATGACATAAGAAATTTAAAAATTGACATTCCCACAGGAACGGGTTTGGGAACGGAAACTTAGAAGCTACAAGACAGGTTTCTAAAACGATTCCAGCATTAGGGGTGGTACATTATCCCTCTCCATCAGTAATTTAGATTATATTTCATCCCTATAATCCCACAAGAACAGAAACGGGAACGAGAACCAAAACCTTAAAAAATTTCCAAAATTCTTTCAACTCTAGGATGTTTCATTATCCCTCAGTGACATGGACTTATAAGTGGTTCCTTTCGAGGTTTGTTCCCCTTATTCCCACAGGAACGGGGTTGGGAACTACTGAACAGATTTCTAAAATTCTTTCGGCATTAGGAGTGTTACATAATCCCCCACCATGAATAACCTAGACTATATTTTATCCCTATAATCCCACGGGAACAGAAACGGGAACGAGAACCGAAAGCTTAACGTTATTTGACCGATTTCAAAAATTATTTCAACTCTAGGATGTTACATTATCCCTCAGTCACAATGACTTATAAATGGTTCCTGTCAAGGTTTGTTCCCCATATTCCCACAGGAACGGAATTTAAAAAATTGCGCGGATATTCCGGCAGGAACGGGTTTGGAAAAGAAAACTTAGAAACTACTATACAGATTTCTATAACCCTTCCCCTTTCTGCACTAGGATTGCTACATTATCCCCCTAAATTAGAAATTTAGATTATATTACATCCCTATAATCCCACCGGAACATAAACTGGAACGAGAACGCGAACCTTAAAGTTACTTGATCGATTTCGAAAATTCTTTCGACTCTTTGATGTTACATTATCCCTCAGTGACATAGACTTATATTTCACATATTTCCACGATAACGGAAGATTCCCACAGGAACGGGGCTGGGAACGGGAGCCTAGAAACTACTGGACAGATTTCAAAAATTCTTTCGTCATTGGGATGCCACATAATCCCAAAGTAAAAACGATTATTTTTCATCCCCAAGTTCCCACTTAACCGGAAAAACGAGAACGGGAACCTTAAAACTACAGACCCGAGCAACGCCGGGTGGCTCAGCTAGTATATAAATAAAATACAAATAGTGACATACAATATAGAACACCTAACATGAATTACAATAATAATTAAATAAACTACTAGAAATAAAATAAAACATAAGCTACAAATACTTTCATGGATATATTATAAACTAAGAAACATTGAACAAAAATCATGCATGTGGAGCACTGGTTTTAAATTTTTGTTTTAGACAATTTTTATTAACATTGAAATATATAGGTAGGGAATGAGAATTGTATAGCCTACTCATGCGCGATAGCGGCTCATGCATGCCGTAGTTGTTTCTATGATGGTGGATATGAATCAACTCTAAATTACGCAAGTGGTGAGATCCTCCGCGGTAGTTAAAACTTATGGACGAGAGCAAGTAGGGAGCATCAATAAAGCCAGTCATAAGCTGATGGAAAAATATTAGGTCATTGTTGATACGTCTTTGACTAAGGGTTTGTAATTGCAAAAGTTGAATTCGATGTTCATAAGGAGGTAGATTGAATGGATCCTCCCAAGGAAGACCCTTCAAAGCAAAACGTATAAATTTGTGTTGTACTGCCTCAATACGATGTTTATGAATTTCATATAGGGGAGACCAAACTTGTGAGGCGTACTCGAGATGAGGGCGAACGTAGCAGTTATACAAAGATAGTGTTACATAAGGATCATCAAATTCTTTTGACCACCTCTTTATGAAACTCAGCATAGAATTTGTTTTCCTAACAATTGAGTTTATGTGCTCACTAAATTCAATGTTAATATTGAAGTAAACACCTAGGTCACGAAAACTTGAGACATTACACAATGAATGACCAGAAATTAAATACATATCTCTACTAGGTTCACGTTTTTTCGAGAAAGTCATAGTTTGGCACTTCGAGGGGTTGAGACTAAGACCATTCTTTTTACACCATGTTCCAAAGCTATCGATATCTTTTTGAAAGAGTGCGCGATCAGAAGTATTTTGAATGGATTTAAAAATTTTCATATCATCTGCGAAAATTAGAATTTCACTATACGAAATGCACGAGACAACGTCATTAATGGCAACAATGAAAAGCAAAGGCATTGTTGTGTTAACTGAACTTTAAAAGTCTTAAAATTTTATTTTTCATGCAATCAACTTATTTTATCAAAAATTCAGTGTGTCCACAACTCCATAAAAATGCTTTAATGTTTGTTTTGAATAAAACAGAAAAAAAAAATAGAACAGCCTAGGAGCAACTTAAGTAGATTTTGCCTCTTAAGTCTAAACTATTCTATGATTTATTCTACTGACAAATTATTGTAAGCAATTTAATGTATTTTAAATTTTCTGAAAGAGGCAGGGATTGCATTTTCAACTTGAATCAAAATGAGGCAATTCTACGCATGCAAATTGTGTAAAATTATTTCGATGAGCATGTTCGTGAAACGTATCACACGCCGCATGAAAAGCGCTTTCTCGATTAGCCGTTCGAAACCGACAAAAAACTGTAGGTTCAATCCATTGCCTCAAAAGGTATGGTTGTGAGAAATGCGCTAGGCCCTTAGGCTCCTCGCTCTGTTGCGCCACCATATTTATTTCTTTCTTTCTCTCTCTCTCTCTCTCTCTCTCTCTCTCTCTCTCTCTCTCTCTCTCTCTCTCTCTCTCTATCTCTCTCTCTCTCTCTATCTCTCTCTCTCTCTCTCTCTCTCTCTCTCTCTCTCTCTCTCTCTCTCTCTCTCTCTCTCTCTCTTTCTCTCTCTCTCTCTCTTTCTCTCTCGCTCTCACTTCCTCTCTGTCTTTCACTTGCTGTATAACGATTTTGAATTGCTTTTCATTTAATGCTGCATTATGATAACTTGTTGTTGATACGAAAGTTCAAAGAGTAGCACAAGGACCCTTTCATCATATCGTATATTGGCCAATCCACCAACAGGCATTTAAAGAAAAAACATTCAAACAACGTGCGGTTTTCATTAAAGTTTTTTTTCACCGAAATGAAATCATTCAGATGAAATCTCAAATTATTCAAATGAGCAAGCATTTTAAATCAAAGCCTTTCATACTGTTCTTCCATGCTTTATACTTTCCAAACAACACCAACAATACCGAACGCAGAAAAGGCAAAGTAGTTTTATTTAAATTTCCCTTGTCATGTACATGTATAAGAATATTGAAATCCTTCGTGAAACATGCTGTTACAAAGTATCACTCTTTCATTAACCTTTGATCCCAAGCAGCACTCTACCCATTGGGAAATAATCAATACTCGTAGTGTATTCTTGTTCCATTTCAATGGATATCCGTTTTCATACTTTGTTGAAGTACCGGGTACACAAGAGTATTTATTGTTTCTTATTTCATTCTTTGCTTGGAATTTTGTATGAGTTTCGTGTTACACGTAACACGTACGAGTAAATACTCAAGAGAATTGCAGACGTTTGTGTTTATGTATATTTCTATCGATTTATCCGTAAAATATGATATTGGAGTTCAGATGTAAAATAACTCCATAAATAGGTCATAGAACCTTTGTTCTTTGCAAAAGGCACATAAAAGATTGTGTTAGAGAATCATTTTTCATAAAAAAAAGTAATAATAATAAAATAAAACCATCCAGGAGGAAAAGCTAAAGTATGTGTTATGGAACTGAGTAGTAGTCTTAAGTTATTACTTTGTCATGAGTTAAAAGTCACATAGCTTTAATCATATTCTTTATCGAATCAACTTACCAAACATTTTTGAAAGGAGCGCGTAAATTGCTTAACATTCCACCAAAAAACATGCAAAACGAAGATTGAAAAGTGCATTAAAAGAAGAAGAACCCTGCTTTTCAAAAAGGAATAAAAAAAAATGGCACAAAAAGATCGAATTTGGCTATGGTCTAGTCCTTTCTCTCCATTACTCGTTTAACGTTAGAAGAAAACCATCAATTTTCTGACTGGCGAGGTGAGAAAGTACCCTTCATTGCCATATTGTTTTCGAAGAACTTGTCAGTTTACGTTAAAGCGTTTTGTTGAACACCAACCTCATTCTTCACCTGCTAAGTTTTGCTATCTTTTCTTGGTCTCTTAACTTGCACTTCTTATTTCTAAAGAAGTTTTAGTTTAGAATTTTTAAAGGACTTCTTTACTTATTTTGCCACAAACCCCATCCACATACTCAAATTATTATTCTCTTCTTAATTTGAGTATTTAAATGATTTCTTTTCATCCCACCACCTACACACAAAAAATTAAAAACCAAACGTCTGTGAATTTGAAACCGCATTTTACCCATGACATCGCCTCCTTGTTTTCCTTTTTACATGAAACCGACTGAAAAAAGGAAGTCACATTTGGTTCCTATAAACGCGGTTAATGAAAATGCTTAAGAAAAGCCAAGAAAGTTCTTTTTGATGGGAAGTAGTCGAGGTATTTCATGGTTCTTTATTCACGGGATCTTCTTTATGTACGTGCACGTGTGGTTGCTCTCATTTGTGTGCTCACTCAGTTGATATGCCAGACGCTTTTAATGAGATCGACTTCAGGTATAATTAGTAATTAATTATCTGACTCTGCTTGGGTTGTGGTTTGTTTGTAGAGCTTTTCTCCTTCAGTCTGTTTTGGAAAAAAAAACCCAAGTGTGCTCTAGAACTTGACAAAAAAAAAGAAGCCAAATGACTGTTAGAAGACATAACTGAAATGAAAATCCTTTCTTAATTTTCATTTCCAACGACAAATCTTCTATGACAACGTCATCCTTTCTGAAAAATCTTATCATAGCAACATAATTCACAGAAATTTCTGAATACGTAAAAAAGAAAACAACTCCCCCTTCCCAAAGAGAATTAAATACGGAAACATAATACTTAAAGTTTGTGTCAACAGAGTGTCCTGCCAAAGGATTTGTCGCATGTCGCATGCATTTAACGTAGTTCCAACTTCATAGACTTACCGCATTTCATTTAGGTACTCTTATATGCTATAGAAAAGGATTTTCAATGGCGTTTTCCTTCGTTATTACTGATACTTCCGCATTATTCGTCGTCTTGCATCCTTTCGTTTATTGAATTTGCATCTCCGGAAAAGCTGGGTGGCAGCTTAAGTGCATTTGTACAACGATGGTCATGTTGAATAAATCATAAACCCATATATTCTGTATATACTTTAAGAAGAAGAACAAAAAAATAACCTTCTTTTCTTCCCTCTTTATATTCTGGATATAATTTATGCGATTTTTAATCAAAAGGAAATTCCCTTATAGTTTGTTGTGTGCGATGTTGGCAAATATCGATATCCCTTTCACATTGAATGGAATATTAAAATTTCAAAAAAGAAAAAGAAAAAAAAAGAAAATGGAACTGTGGTTCGTTTTTCATTCGATGAAGGGACGATGAGCATGAGATGTATTTGAGAAAAGAGTAAAAATAAATAGCAAAGAAAGGAATTTCATTTTAGTACTTTTTGTGAGTTTTCCAGAGACAAGAGTGTGGAAGGAGGGAAAAAAGCCGAAGAGGAATTTTTATAATTTATTATCGATTTATTGATACCAAAAATACTTGTGTGTGTTTTTGTATATGGAGTAAATCGGATTATGAGACTTAAATAGAGGCATTATGGAGAGATAGTTTCTCATGAACAGAGAGCAGAGATTTAATACAAAAAGTTTTGCATTTAAAAAGTTTTTATCTCCTGTTCGCATCAGTGTGTGCTTAGCTAACTTAATTTTAAGGACATAAAGAGTGAATCAAAGTTGGTGCAAGACAAAGTTCTAGAGTTTATGACTGATTCATTTTTTAAGTATTCACTAAAAAAAAACGCTTTGCATTGATCGATTTGAGAGTACGTAATGGGCTTATGCGTTTGTGAAGAACGAACGGAAGAGAAAATATTTATACCTCACATGAATGCAATACTTTAACTAAAAAAAAAGTCGCTTAGTTCATTCTTATAGGGAATGCCAATGTAGAACAGGCAAAAAAGAAGCGAAGGGGAATGACCAATTTCAAACAATGAACCTAGAACGCATCTTTTGGGGACCGCAAAAAATTGGTGTCTGTTCATAAAAATAAAGCTAAAGAAAAAAAAAGTGTTCTGGAGATTTGATCGCGAAAAATCTATAAACAATGCTCAAGGGTTTCTCGTGGACAACGACAAATACTAAAGTATTCGGCAACACGCATCAGTGGAAAAAGTGAGTCAGGCGGTTAAGAAGTTCGAAAGCGCCAAAATTCCTGAGATATTATATGAGTTTTGAAAAAGTTTGGGGGACATGGGTCTTTTTTGCTTTGCAAATCTTATACTAGAGGTCATAGTCTGCTGAAGCAATGGAAACAGAGTAACTGTTTACCAATGTATAGAAGGAGAAGGGAGATACACGAAGCTGCGATAACTACTGTGCGATCAGGATGAAGTCCTATACTTTGTCCATCCTTGAGCAGATATTGTGTAGCCAACTACGAAAAATCACGATATGTCAAGGGTAGCCCACAAACAGATTTAGTCCAGAGCATAAGTATAAAAAAATATCGTGATAATTTGACGGATTTGAATTATGTAGGTACTTGTTGACTTCAGAAAAGCATTTGCTATAGACAACCACGAGATCAAGTATGGGTGGCCCTGAGATAACGAAGAGCTCCAGAGGCTTATCTGGGATGATCAAGAATGGATATAACGGATCAGTGACGAAGGTAGGACGTCCAGTTGGTGTCTCCGAAGTATTTCAATACGTGTACACCAAAAAAAAGTAGGTATTTAGCTTTTTGCTCTTTACTAGAATGGCAATTTATCTGACTTCCTGCTATAAGGTAAAATGAAAAACACCTAAGAACATCAAGTTATGTCTGCTGACGATAGTGCAATCGTAAGAGAGGGTCCTACAGGTCCCTACAAGGACTTCGTTTATGGAAAGAAGTTTAAGAAAAAAATCTGGGTATCGTATTAGTCCAAAAGGACAAAATACTTGCATAGACCGTTTTCTGATCCTAGCATTTCCATTTTACAAAAATGCAAAAGTTGGTGGTTCAGAAACCCGTAGAAGATTTTATCCCAGAAAAGATGAATCAAATTGTGGACACACTGTTCCCAACACATCCTATCAGGCAACCCGACACCCCTAGGCTGCAGGAACAAGAAATACCATCATTCAACGTAGAGGAACTCAAATTGCATCTAACGCGCTGAAAAATAAAAAACAAAAACAGATGGCATACCAAAGGAAGCATTGAAACAAATCGCGCAATGCTGTCTCCAACTACTTTTAAAAGTTTACAATAGATAGACAGCTGAAGGAATTTTCCCTAAGTTTTGGAAAAAGCAACGGCTTGTAGGTACTTATCAGCAAAAATAAGGGAAGCCCGGAGTCTCCCTCCACATTCAGGCCTCTGTGCATACTGGTCACAGCAGACAAGCTCCTAGAAAAGCTATTGCAACCACGACTTATAGCTGCGATTCAAAGAATGGCAGACTTGTCTGAAAAACAATATGACTTCAGGAAGGAGCGCTTTACAATATAGGAGTAGTAGAAGAAGTAGTAAGTGCTGTCGAAAATGCTCAACAAGGGAGGCAAAACACTAAGAAAATCGTGCTGCTGGTAACGCTTGATGTCCGAAAACCTTTTGATTCATATGATTGATGCACCTGAGAGAAGATTCCAAGATCCAGAGTATCTCTTACGTATGATAAAAGATAGTCTCAAAGAACGAGAACTTATCTATCAACAGGAATAATATGTAAAGATATCACAGCAGGAGCAGCACAGGAATCTATCATTGGACCAAAACTCTAATACATCTCCTTCGATGCCCGGAGACTGCTTTCTAGTTGGATACGCTGATGTCATTGCTGCGGGGATAACTGCAAGGGACACCGAAATAGACATAGAAAGTCGAACAAAGTGATGCGAAGGACAAATTCCTGGATGGAGGAATATGGGCTGTCCATGGCTACTGAGAAGACTCCGAAGAAAAACTTCTTCTTCGGAACTTATAAAAAGCAAAAACTTCGTAAAATGTTTGAGAATAAAGGTCGAAACGAAACTGAGCTTTTGGAACCAGATACGGACGGCTGCTAAACGCGCATCCAAGTTTACAAGCCAACTATTTTGGTTGATGGCAAATGTAGGTGGAAAGTCCGCTGTCCAATTCCGCTATACGGAAGCGAGATTTGGGCTGGAACACTAAAACAGGAAGCGGCGATCACGGAAGCGATAGGGATCACACAGCAAAAGTGGCAAGAATGCTGGGAATCGGAAAGCAGGCTGATCGGAGACCTAAGCGAATGGAGTAACCGGAAACACGGTGAAGTGAACTACTACGAAACACAGTTCCTCACCGGATACGGGTATTTCAACACATTCTTGCACAAGACTGGGAAAAGAAGAAGCCTTTCGAGACAATACGGGGATTCGCTGACAGACGACGCTTATCATATAGTGTTCGAGTGTAGTAGATGTTAATCTGCCCGTCAGGAAATAAACACAGTTATCGAAGAGCTCAGCTCGAATAGTATCATAGAAGATGCTGAGAGACGAGGAGAGTTGGAGGCGAATTAGCATATATCTGACGCAGATCCTGAAAACAAAGAAACAAGTAGACGTAGTTGAGGAACTAGAAACCCGCCACCTAGACACGGATCCCCCATCGAAAAAATGCGCGAGTAGTCCCGAGCGGAACAGAAAATTTTGGATTTTTAGCCGGTATGCCAAGCTTATTACATCTTGGAGAGTTCGGCACACGGCGAAGTATGGATACTTCCTTGAAACATTTCATCAAAAGTAGAAAAAAAAAATAAAAATGTCCACTTCACAATTTTATCTGAGTGGAAGGAAATGTGCCTCTTATGCTTGAAAGAATTCAATATCCTTGATAAATATAAAGGAACTTGTGATGCCGACATCCATCATTGAAAAAAGCGTGGGACTGATGAAGTGGATCTGATTCTAAAACTCGGATAAGTACTACCACGTACAACAAGGCAAACACAGGAAACTTGCGTAGTGGCATTTCTCGACATAGAAGGAGCCTTCAACAACACTTCCTTTGTGTCCACAGACCGTGCTCTAAGGCACCACAATGTTCCACAAGTAATTCGCAAATGGATAATGTCCATGCTAAACAGCAGAATTATCCACAGCAATATCGAAGTAGTGGAAATTTCAATTTCAATTTCTTTATTTATATAGCTTGATCTTAAGATTAACATCTTGTTTACAATTAAGCTTCGTAATGGACTTATTAGTGGTAACATTCTAACTTGATAATATACATATAAATTATAAATTTATAAATTAAATAAAAAATATTGGAAATAATAAATAAAATATAAGAAATATAGAGAAAGTATTTAAAATAAAAAGAAGTAAGGCAAACGTAGAATAATATGCAAAGATATGTACAATTTACATCGATATGTAGCGTACAGCAAACCCAACAGGAAACATGGGAATAATGGGCTATAAAGTGGAATAGTAGTCAAAGACCTTCCTTTTGAAAATATTTTTGTCATCTGTGTCTCGCAAACGGCGCGGTGCGGCAAAGAATTCCATAACCGAGAAGCGTTGACAAAGAATTCATCGCATAAGAGGATTTCACACGTTTTTCGATACGATTTTAACTACTTTTTATTTTTTATGTATACTAGATTTTCCTGTATGAGCAACAGATAAAAAAAAAGACAATGAGCGGTTCATTTGATCAATTCGTTACTGCTTTCATTATTGAGCTATCTATAGTCCGATCCAACTACCCTCACTCACGAGTCACAACACCTGTTTGTCACCTGCCAAAAAACATATTTCACTTATATTGACAGTCACCTTAATTTTCTGGAAGAAAGCTTTCAAATTAAAATTATAAATTCTCAATTGGCACGCTTCCTATCCCTATGTCAAATTTATTCCAAACAATCTCGAAATTCCTTTGAAACAAACCACTTTTTGATTACCTTTGGTGCCATTCTGTCATATTATTCAATAGGACCCCAACTAACACCCACACAGACACACACATAGTTGAATATGTGACACATGTCATTTTCATGCAGAAAATGAATTCATTGAACCTCCAGCGCAGCACCTTTAACTTTCTCCCAAGTGCTTTCTGACTGTACCTCTATAACAGAACTCTATCTGCCGAAGTTTGTGTGTTGTCAGTAGCGATACAAAACGGCAAGCTATGGAATGCATTAAATTTTGGATTTTCCATATCTGTATAAGAGAACTGTTCCTTTATAAAATACACAAACAAAAATCGGAACAAAAGTTTGACATAGACATCCTGTCAAACCACCAACACCCAACAGAACAACCTAACCTAACACAGCCAAGCAATGAAAAATAAAAAAGAGACAAGGCGAATCCGGTTGACAATCTGACATTAGTTATGCCAGATGGTGTACAACACCTCCTGTCATAATTTGCATACATTTCACCTGTGAGTAGGTGTACAAAGCCATCCGGAAAATGAAATAAAAGTGTGAAGCTCGTCGGAAGTCGGATGCAGTCGCCGTCCCCGTCGGCGTCGTCGTCGTCGTTGTCGTTGTCGTCATAGCCGTCCCCGTCCGTCGTCGTTGTAGCTGGAAGAGATTCTCGCCAGGCATTAAAGCGCACTATAAAGGCAATTTGAATATATCAAAACCCCGATTGCCAACCAAAGAGAAAAGCTTTACCTATACACCTATTCTTCCTTTGCCATATAAGAAGACGACGCCGTTGCCGCCGACGACGACTACGATGAATAGAATAGTATAGGTAGTAGGTGTTTGTTGGCTGCAATTCCTCGTCTTCGAATGTTCTTTTTTAACTCCTGCAATGAATTGCGCTATATGGCACCATGTTGCCGCTGGAAGGACATTATTCCTGCACTTTGGGAAACGCGCAATTTGAATAGTATATGGCATAAAAGGTGCCATCGGGCGTAGAAAAGACATTTGGGCTCATGAATTGGGAGAACGCCAGCAGCACAAATAATAATACACGAAAATAATAAAATTATACTTTTGAAAATTCAATGGTCTTGCTTTTCTGATGAAAAAGTTAAATTTAAATTATGCAGCCTTAAATTTCAAAGGTTTTGACACGAAAGGGACAAGTTTTGGGTTCTAGACCTCACAAAAAATAATTTATTCACTTCGAGTCCAAGGGTTGCAAATGAATACAAATGAAGATAGTACACGTAGTGTGAGAGTGAGAGAAAAATATGGAAATTATCTTTTTCTTAAGCTCAAAATAAAATAAGACAACGTTTGTTTCTTTCTTCATAAAGTCGTTGCTCAAGCCTCATTGTGAGTAAACTCTTTTTGGGGCTATAGCTACGAAAAAGGAAAGGTTTACGCCATTGCTTTCTATTCAATTGTAGATCCCTCTCCTGAGGACGCCACTGCTGCCGTTTAAAATGAGATAAGGCTACAGATTGAAAGAAAATCTAATCAATAGGTTTCGATTGTGTATTGTGCTTTGTACCAGAGGTATAATGGGAATATGAGAAAAAAAATCCTCATTCGATTATCTGTATTAATGTCTCTCAGTTTGACGTTGATTGAATTTCAGATTAGTTTCACTAGCACTTCTTTCGTTTAACAGAAAGGATAAAGTCATTATCCAATCAAGAAGAGCAGTGTCGAATGACTCATAAGTCACTTAAACCTACGCAATAGAAATAAAAAAAAGCCAACGAACACCTACCTACATTCCTACATACACAATAAAGTACCTAGCGATGGCGACCTACCAATAACATCCACAATACTGAAAACAAGTATAAAAAAAACTTCTATCTACTCCACTACCATGAGCTTTTGTAGGCAGGAGATTTCCTCTAGCCTCTTCACTGTGCTTTACTTTTAAAAGAAAAAGTGTATCCACACACAGCTGGCATAACAAAGGAGAAGAAAAAAACTTATTTATCACAAACAGGACAAGGATAGAATAATATCAAGCTGCTGGAAAATAAGTTTTTTTTTTCTCTCTTGTGGCGACCATGAATAGTGTCCCCATTTGTAGTAAAGTAATCCATTTGAAATGGCTTTTTTCGGATCCTGCTGAAAATATTAAACTTAAGGTACAAGGATGGATGTGGATGTAGAGAGTCAGTTTGTTTTTGGGGCAGAATAACAATTGCGGTATTATGAGTCATTCAAGGAGCTGTGGGATTCGATTTCGCTGTCGGCGAAAAAAAAAAGATGACTCATATGATTTTTCTTTGTGGGTTTTTTCGAGATTTAAAATGTTTCCTTACTTACAAAAGAAAAAAATTGTGCTAAAGAGAAAATGACCGGAGTAGAGTGCGTTAAGTAGAATATTGTAAATGGACTCTAAACAAACTTTACGAATTGAATTTCTATACCACAGGAGGTAACTCTCTTTGATGAATTCCTGTAATTTTTGCAATTAAGCAGATATTTTTTCGTATACTCCCTCAATAGCGATTTCAATATACATAAATCCGATGGTCCAGATGGTATCCCCGCCGTTATTCTGAAGAGGTGTTCTTCTACTCTGATAAAACAACAACGTAGTCTTTTCTATCTTCCAGGCTCTTCCCGAGCAGATGGAAACTGCATTTGTTCAGCCCATCCCTAAAAAAGGCTCAGTTTCTCATATTCGTTTCCAAATTCACACACATTTCTTTTTAGAAGAAGAATTGCAACGATCCCGTATGACTAGCTGAATTCTGACCTTGACATCATTGTAATAATGGGGGTAAAATAAACTGTGTTGAAATTCAATGCGTCCAAGACCCAATGCTATATTTTGTCGTTATGATGATGTCCATGAATAAGTAGTACCTGCATCCTAGAAACAAAAGAATTTCTCAGTCCTGGGTAGACGATGACCTTCGTCGGAATGACCACATAAGGCGCCAAAAATGCAACAAAGTGATTAGGTTTCGTATTCTTAAGATCTTTCTGATCAGGCTACAATTATTTATAAAGTCTACATCCGTCCTAAATTAGAATATAATTCCCAATTTTAGTCAAAAGCTCCTTTGGTCTACTCGATGTGGTATAAAACAGAGCGTTAATAAAGGTTACTTGATCCAAATCTTTTACTTAGTTACATTTCTTGGGCAAATTAAGACTCGGAGGTTTTATGGTGCAAAGCACGGGGCCGCTCGAATAGCGGGTTAGTGGGCGGTGGTAAGCTTCGCACACGCCGCCTCTGGTTATACCATTGACCAAATATTTTTTTGTTTTCTGTTGAGATTCAAGCCACGACCTTCCCCAGTAACAGGCAGACATGCTAGACATGACGCTACGAATACCACTGCTTAAGTTTGTAAATGCAGTTTTTGGTGTCACAAACTGCTGCAAGCTTTAAACTCATAAACTTGTAATCAAAGCACACAAAACTGTAATTAACAAGTAATATGGACTCCGTTTTAACCTTGAAATCAGTGGCCTATTTCACTAATATGAAAGTTACAACCGCAAATTTGTACTTGTAATTTACAATTACAAATATGTAAACCTGTTTTTTCACAAACGGAAAGATCTTTGTTCACGGACTTGTGATCGATCCTAATAAAGTTGTGGAAAAAAGAATTGTTGGTCACAAGTGTTCAAAATTCCTGTTGCACCGGCATCAAGAATAATTATGTCAGCTTTGCAATCCAGGGAATCCGCACGCGTTTGTTCATGCAAAATTATAGTTGGGTTTTTAAAGGGTATCTGTCTGTTATTTTAAATAAATATTCCAAATTCGCGTGTAGATTTCTTCATTAAAGGATTTTTTTTTTTTTTTTGTGTTGGAGGTTTTTAAAATACCAGCTGGAGCACTCAGACCTAAATACCGGTCCATTGTACTACCAGATAGCAACCTTCTATTTGTTATAGCTTTCCAGATGTTCGGAGAAAAGCCAAAAGACGCTGCCATGGTAAGGAGCCTAAGTTACCAGCTCTCACCATGTCTGCGCCGAGTATCTGTAACCTCATGCGAGAAAAAGCAGGACATTCACAAAGGAAGTGCTCTGCGGTGTCCTCATCTTCTCCACAAGATTCACAGAGTGTGGTATCACTTAAGCCTAACACGTTTAAATGCTTGGCAAAAGAGAAGTGCCCGCTGGCAACGCCAATAAGCTTCCTACAGTCTTTTCTGCTACGAGCTAGCAAAAATGTTGCAGTCTTCTTACTAACGTTGGGAAGCATACGCTTGGTTTGTCTGCATCCAATGGAGGCATGCCATCTACGGTTGTGCTCTTCACAGATCCAATCGTTGATTGAAGCCCTCACTGAGGACGCTGGCAGACCTAGCGACGGTTCAGGTCCTGAGAAAGCTGTCTGAGATCCCTGCCTAGCGAGTTCATCGGCGATCTCATTTCCAGTTATGCCGTGATGGCCTGGAACCCAAATGAGACTCAAGGAATTTAATCTTCCGATCGCATTCAGAGAGCTCTTGCATTCCTGGATCACTTTCGAAGTGGTTAGAGGGTTGAGAAGGGCCTTAAGCACAGCTTGGCTATCGCTGCAAACAAAGATTAAAGGATCTACTTACGATCGTTATCAATCTGCTAATATTATGTTTTTCGAAGGTGTAATCTTAAAGAAACTTCAATAAATAATTGCATATAATTGCACTTTTTAAGAAATGCGTTCTTTGCGAAGGCTTCTTTGAAAAAAAGGTCAAATTGCTGCTAAATTCTTATGTCAGCTTGAAAAACCAAAAAATTAGTAGTATATTGATTTAAGGATTGATCGTCTAAGGCTATGTCCTAATTGAAGTTGCATCGCCCGACCGAACGATGAACTTCGGTCGGTTGCACTGCTTGTTGGTAGTGCTACCACAATGCGTGTCCTAATACCGGTCGCAAGATGCTCATAAGATCGCGCAACCTTCTCGTTGAGTGCTACTTCTTAAATGGAATTCGTACTCCATTTTCGCTTGCTATTTGCTAACAGCAACGTGACGAAAATCAAACTGGTTGATTTGAAGCAACTAGACTACTTTTCGTAGCGTGTCGGTCGCACTACCCTACAGTTTGATTATGAGAAGCTTTAATTATAAAGCTTGAACGACCATGAAACAAACATGTGCGACCGTCCTACCCCATCGCGCGACCGCTTTCCTGTGTTAATAAGGACACAGAGCAGGGTTAAGTAGTATTCACATGAGAACGACCAACGAACGACGAATGAACGAATATTCGTTAATATTGACATTTCATTCACATGAGTGTTTTAAATTCGTTACGAATAACGAACACAATTTACATCTAAAACAAAAATGGAGAATGAGTTTGAGGTTTGAGGATTGTGTGGAACGAGAATAAAGTCTGACAGTTCGTACCTACTAGATATTTATTCGTAACGAATAAATTTCTTTTCTCTATTTTTTTAATTTTAGGCACAAAAATAAGAGTTTATCCACCTAAAAATAAGTATGAACTATATTTCCATCGTTTCCTAAAAAAATTGTGAGGAATTTATTCTTGTAAGGTACTTGAAATCACATTTCTTGATTTATTCGTCGTTCGTTGGTCGTACTCATGCGAATAGTCCTTTATACTTGTTTGATATTTTGATCATCCGATGCAGCGCCCGTCGCTCGCTGTTCGCTCGCACGATGGCTGCCAATTAAGACATTGGGTAAGGCTATGTCCTAATTGGAGTTGCATCGCGCGATTGAACGATGAACTTCGGTCGGTCGCGTTGCTTGTTCGCAGGGTTAAAACCTCAAGAATCAAATTTCGAAGTGAAATTGTAAAAAAAGTGAAGTAAATCGAAAAATTGCGAAGTAGATTAGATTCGAAGAAAAAACTCAAACATTGGGTGTGTTTGATTCCAAGATTAAAATGAATTTGAGGTCTGTTCAATGAAAAATAGTGAAAGGAAAATGAAATTTTAGCGGAAATTGAAAATCGAGTCAAGGGAGTTATTGAAAATTGAGACTGATTGAAGTTTGAAAGGGTAATTTTTCAGTGTGCAGAAAGTGAAGTAGATCTCAACTCAAGCGAAGTAGCGAAGTAGATTTTGGATTTTTCTCAAAAGTGAAGTAATTTGCTTCGATCGAAGTAGAGGTTTTAACCCTGCTTGTTCGTAGTGCAGTGCTACCACAACGAGTGTCCTTATACCAGTCACAACATGCTCATAAGATCGCGCGACCAGGTTGCATAATTCTCAATTATAAAAAAAAAAACAAAAACGTCAAATAAAATATATATATAAAAGCCGGTTGAGATTTGGCAAGTTCCACCACTTGTATCCAGAGCTGCGAAGCCAACAAGATATTTTTACCAATGTACACATTACGTACATAAAATGGGATTCAAATAAATTTCACTATTTAAATTGTCTTCAAATTCCATTTTGCCTTGCTATTTGCTAAGAGCAACGCGACGAAAATCAAATTGGTTGATTTGAAGCAACCAGACTACTTTTCGTAGCGGAGGCGGTCGCATGAGTATGAGTATACACTTTGAATATGAAAAGCTTTAATGATAAAGCCTGAACGATCATGAAACAAATATTGCGACCGTTCTACTACAACGCGCGACCGCTTTCCTGTGTTAATAAGCACACACAATAGGGTTATTGTTGTTTGATATTTTAATCGTCCGATGCAGCGTCCGTCGCGTCGCCGTCGCTCGTTGTTCAGTCGCGCGATGGCTGCCAATTAGGACATTGGGTAAGAAGAATTCAGTGATGCGTCGCAAAAGTAAAGCTGTACAGTGACTATTTTCAGAATATTAAAAAAACACCAGTAGATTAACTGATTGTAGTTTGAAGCTCGTTGTCAAATTGTTGTTAGATATTAGTCACCTCTTTATTTTGAGAGTGTACTAACTACATAAATTAGAAAATGGAGTTCAATTCAACCTAGCATGGGGATTGAGTCCCTAAGTGGATTAGGATTCCGTGGCGTGGACTTATTTCCCTGCACCAAGGAAAACTGGCAGGATTTGAGGATTTGAGTTCCAAAGACTCTTTGGGTGGGTTTCAAACCCCGTTTTCACAAAAACTATTATACTATTCAGTTCTCATCGAGCATCAAACTTTATTGGGAATATGAACCTCCGTGCTAGATACACCTTGTCACATTCAGAAAGACCGTTTTTATTATAATGAAGAGATTATTTAATGACATCGGTGATTTAATGCACTTGGTCAGCTATTGAACGCTTGCTTCTTATTCAAAGCTGAGGACGGATGTTTCTACTCTATGAGACAGTAGCTATTGACGAAAGACGTTTGGTTTGATTTTAACCTTTTTATTCAGTGTGGGGAATGTTTTGAAGATGTATCTTTAGATGGTCGGTTTTGAACCTAATTCTAAGAAAATCTAATATGAAAATCGCGTCAAGGCCATATTTTCACTTTTATTCTCTTTTGCAAGAGTAACGCTAACTTATTTCATAATAAAATACTTATCATCCACTTAGACACAAATCGTGACAATTAAATAAGTACATGAAACGTTAAACAGCATTGCATTATCGTTACACCGCTCGGTAAGAAAGTCTTACTTAAAATAATTGAGAAGAAATCCTATTTTTCCAAAAAAAAATTGCAGAGATCAGTTAGACTTTATTCAGAGCCCCTTTGGTCTTACGTACAAGATTACAGAAGTACAAGTGTGTAAAATAGATTATTCCCAAAAGACTGACTTAAAAGAATGAATAACTCAAACAAAAATTTCCAATCTGAACTCTTTTAATTGGCAAATGAAACAGAAACAGATGGTCCTTACCACAACAACTGCAAAATTCATCAAGCAACGTGAGTAAATGTTACAAACATATTAAAAGACACCAACTTCGCTTGATAATAATCGTTTATTTTTCTGATTATTATTTCCATTTTTCTGATTTATATTCAATATTTGATCCTGGTCGAAGGAGATAAAAATGCAGACATCATATACTCCCTATTGTGGCAGCTTATTTCTTGTCACATTTTCCGTATATAGCGTCGACAAGGGATTGACTTTATTTTGTGTTACGTATTGGAAGCTGTGTATATTATGTATAGTATAGCTTATAGGGAAGGCTCTTTTGGTAAGGTTTTTATGTCCATGTTTGCGATGAAAACAAAAGCGGATTCAATATTTTTTCATAAATGTGAATGTGTCAGGTCAAATGACAAATTGACAGAGCAAATAACAAAGGACGTTGCTGCCGGTTGATCTGACATGCGTTAACCTCTCCGAAAACGGTTTGCTTTTCTTTTTGTGAGATTCAATTTCAGATGTGAGGATGTGGATGTACAGACAGAAGGTCAAAAAAGAAAAAATACCATGTGTATATACATATGAAAATTTTTATGTCTATTATAGTGGGATAAGGCCATGGTAAGTTTAGTCGATATAATTTGTAGAGTGTGCTGTGGATTTGGAAGTTGACATAGTGACCGGTGATTAGGGCTTTTATATGTGTGCGAGTCGAAGAAAGGGAATAATATAATAATTCCCTGTGTATGTGATGAATTTTGCTTCGATGGGATTTTCTTTGAAGGAGTAGGTATTCCTTATGCACGAGTATACCTTAATTCAGCAAAAAGTTAAATAATGGTTGGCTGTGAATTTGGCACTAATATAAATAAGTCAATTTATGCGTCCGACGGAAAGTCAATTTTCATGTGGTGTGAACTAATTGGACTCTCTCCTTTTACTTTGGTTGTTTGTGGGTTGAATGTCACTAAATCCGGAGCATGATAAAAGGTAGGGAAATTTGTTTTCCTTGCGAAGAAATCCTTGAAATAGGATTTTTTGAAGCGGGATATTAATCGCATTTTTACATTGGAAGAAAAAAGATACGAATTATTTATTATACTTATGATACTGATCATAGGTTAAAGTGGCTGTTAGCTCGGCTAACACTACTGATGATCCTTGAAGGGAAATATCTTTAAGGTATCTTGGAAGAACTTCCTTTTCTTTCCTGCTGCGTCACCCTTTATGTTTACATATTTAATTACTTGTTGATCAAAATTTAATAGAAAACTAACAAGAATAGGTTCGCGTTTACATACATTCATAAGGTGGCGCAACAGAGCAAGGATCTCCGGGGCCTACCGCATTTGTCACAACCATTCCTTGTGAGTGAAGGAAGTGAAGGAAGGAACCTACAATTTAATAATTCAGAAAGCGCTTTTCACGGTAATGAATTTACTACTGGGGGATTTGCGAATTTCTCGCGAAAGGTGAAACTCGTGAAAAAACATTTTTAGGTTTCGGTTTCGAACCTTCCGCGTAACAGGCATACATATTAAGCACAGCGAAACATGCACCACTCCGCGTTTGATAAACAGACAAAAAAACGAGATCAACGGGATCGAAGAATGATTTCCTTATTCACTTTCTAAAATTTTTTGAAAGGCTTCCTACTTGAGCGCCAGGGCTCGCTATTACTTCCAGGTTTGTTAATTCCGATCGGCTAAGCCAAAAAGTTCTTTCCTTGGCAGTGTAAGTATTCTTGAAGGACATCGTATCTCGGCCGAAAGGCGGTATCCATGAAATAATAATAATAATTGTTTCCGAGCCTCGACATCTCACGTAATATGCAGACATGTTAACCCTGACGCCACGAGACCATAAGGAAACAATAGCTCAAGTGCTTTTCTTTAAAAGCTACCATCCTTCTATTTTGTCCTTTACTCTCATCGGGCGCCATAGATTTTCACATCAGAAACCCGATTATCATTTTGATATTCCATTTGTCACTTCTTCATAAATCGGCAGTTTTCTTTTTTCCAGCGATAATTGTTATACTCTCGTTTCAACAAACCTCAAAAAATAGATATTTGTAGAACAACTAAGAAAAGATAAACGAACTAGGTATACAAGAGCAAGTGACTGGTATTACTTTGTTAATCATGAAAAACTTACTTGCCCAGCGGTATACTTTTGTAAGCAATTTGCTAACCATACCGACCTTATAACAACATGTTCCAACTTTAGACTGTGTCCAAACTTACTCTTCACAACTCCCTAAAACTCTACAAGCATATTTCATATTATTGCTTTGTTTAAAAATGAACTTGAAGAACTTTAAGAAAACTTGACAGGGATTGGCTACCAGTAGCAGAGTTTGGGATTGCACATTTAATTTCCAAGGAAATTAATTGAAAGTGAAACAACAAAACAAACAGCGTATTCAACTTGTAGCTGAAAGTAAGTTCTGTGTAATTTGTAGATATACATAAATAAGGTTGTGGGATAAATAGGTTGCTAAGACAGCGATTTTACACAAGAAATAATCAAACTGCGTTGGTAAAAAGTTTTAGCATCTCATCATAAATAATAAATAAATTCAACAACCTTGGAGTGTTCCAGATCCTAGTCCATTTCTGTCAACCACTCCTTTGACTATTGAAAGGAGATAAAAGAGCATTAATAAAAATGAGCTAGAGGCTATATGTATCGCCTGAAGATTCAAGAAGTTTCTCGAAGTGTTCGTCATAATAAAAGTTACTAAGACAACGCATTGGCCACCGAAGCAGAAGAGGCCACAGGAAGCTATGACAGCAGGATCTTTCAGGAAATATCAGACCAACTCACGAATAAAAGCAACATCTGTTGAACTGATTCAGATGAATTAGCATTGATATTGCACAAAACACTTATCTACGTTCGTCTTTGAAGCCAAATGATTAAAGTGGAAGTTCGAGTTTTTCATCCCACAAACATCTAATTGGTTTTCCACGGGTATCGACTTCTGGAGGGATCATAAGAAGTCCGAAAGTATGTACAATGCAATGAAAAGTACTTTTTCTATTAAAATAAATAAAAATATAAATAGGGTGGCGCAACAGAGCGAGGAGCCCCAGGGCCTAGCGCATTTCTCACAACCACGCTTTGTGAGGGAATGGAGGGGACCTACAATTCTCTGCCGGTTCCGAACGGCTAATTGAGAAAGCGCTTTTCATGGCAATGAATTAACTAACGGAGGACTTGCCAATTCCTCGCGAAAGGCGATACCCGTGAAAAAACATTTTTGCCTCTGCTGGGATTCGAACCTCGAATCTCTGGGTGAGCAGGTGGTGGATGCTAACCATCACACCACGGGTACCACGCACTTTTTCTATTAGCCATTCGAAACCGGCAAAAATTTGTAGGTCACCTCCACTTCTCACTAAGGAAGTGGTGAGAGAAATGCGCAAGGGTCCGGTACAACCCGAATAAGCAACCCTATTTCTTTATTTATATACATATTTTTACTAAGCTCAACTTAAAGCCGTAAGTCCTGTTTTTATAATTGAAATAAAAAGAATGCTGCAAAGCCTAGTTATATCTGCCAGGTAACCTCCAAATAGAGGAGAACTCGCTACCGCACGATGCACTGTCTGATTAATGAAACCGAACAGGAACGTCGTACTCAAAACAGGATCGTCGTACTCAATAGACTAAAATAGAAATAAATATGTCTTATACGAGCAGCATCAACAACATCGACATCAAATATTTTCCCACAGGAATCGAATTGTCAATTCTTCAAAAGACCGGTAAGACATCCATGAAGTGCTGGAGCAAACACATCTTCACAGACCCAACATGATACAATAACCAAAAATGTGCAAAATGGGTACAGCCACTTAATGATTCGTTGGTGGAGTCGATGTAGTTAAACACAAGTTGTGTTTCTTTTCTCAAGTGAAACTATGAAATGAAGTTACATACTTCACAGTGAACAAAATACGTGTCTCTGTCAATGTTTTATTTTGATGAAAGAAATAAGAACCTACTCTTGTGTGAATAATTGAAAGTCATGTGATTTACGGTCAAGTAGCTCGGAATAAAACATTCGTGGTCAGTTATATTTTATGGCTCTGATTATTGTGAATGGTTCAGTACCTACACATAACGCAATAAATATGATTAATGATATATGACCTTGGGTGAGAATAGGATTGAAAGCAAGTGTATTTATATTTTACTGACAATAAATACTTTGGGGATTGCAATTCAACTAAGATTGATGTTTCTGTAGTGATTGTTGCATCTTAATGACAGGAAAATCCACCACACACACACACAATTGGGATAAGCATTGAGATTTAACAATCAGCTTTTTTATGAACTAAAACTAACAACGATTAAAGGGTCACTGAGCAATAGTTTTGGAAGCTATTTTGAAATTTGAGTCTGGTAAAACTCATGGACGCTCTTCTCGATTTACTTAGGAGCAACTGTGCGAATACTCAAAGCAATTGATGCCTCAGCATCTACATTAAGGACAAGTTTCTGATGACAATGACGGTAACCTATTATTTGATCCTCTGAAATATTGCCATGTGTTACTCCAATTTTTTAAAATAATATCGAAACAAATTTACAAACAAGGACTTATGCCGCAGAACAGAGAAAACTTCGGATAATCTCACATTGAGAAAATGAAGAGAGAAGAGATGATTTTTACAAAGTTTGGGTACCTCTTATCGAGATATCGGGAGTTGGAAGAGATTTCTGCAAGGCTGCAGATAAGAACCAAGCTCTTCAAGAAATAAACCTGGATAAGGGGCAAACATTTTCATAATAACCACTTCAAACGTAATGAATGCTCGTAAGATGCGTTCGCTAAACTTCATTCACGGTATTCAAGGAAAGCTTCTATTGAAAGACGCAAAAATCTGCACAGAAGGCGACATTTTGATGGCCTTTGGAATAAACAGTTTTCCGAGAGAACTCTCTGGGCCAAGCTTGACGAAGTCCTTATATCCCAGTGGAAGAAATGACTGAAGCAGTTAAATACTCCAAAAAAGCAAAGGTTCTGGGCCAGAAGAGATACCATATTTGTTTTGGAAAAAGATGGGAGACATCGGGCTCATAATCCGCCTTATCAATAGGTTGCCAGTTGCTAATATACAAAGGGAAGGGTGGTACACGAAGTTGAGATAACTATACCATTCGACGAAGCTATTGTCGCAGATTTTGAAGATTATTGAGCGGAAGAAGTTCGTGGTAACAAAAGTAAGATGTCTTACTGGAGTCGCCGAAGCATTCCAAGTCACAGTAGATGTCCCACAAGAAACCGTCTTGAGTCCTCTGCTCTTTATCACAGCCCTTGACAAACTGCTGGAAGATAAACTATACAGAATATCAAATAACATCAACAATTTTTTGCAATGTATGGACCCATCATAAGCGAGATTCCTGTATATTAAAGTATGAGTAGGCGTTTTAGAAGCAAGCGGATTTCATGAAAGTCTCAAAAGACTGGGTACTTGAATTGTCCGTTTTCTGAATCCTATTGCTTATTCCATACAATTAATTGAATGGAAATGTGCTTCCCAAGTGTGAAAACTTCAATAGTTAAGACCCTTCTCACGATGACAACAGTCTAGAAGGGTGAATGAAGTGGGGAGAGAGCTTCAATAAATTCTGGGATAGAAAAATGCCCCAGAGCAGAAGGGAAGACTCTTCTGTATGACAGCTGGAGTAATAAAACTTCAAGTCAAGAATACCATCTTAGAAGTAGTAGAGCACGACCGGCTCAGGTGGTATGTCATGTTCAAAGGAGACTTCCAGAGAACACATTCAACAACGACCGCGAAAGGTCGAAAGGGAAAGAAAGGCAGACCAAAAAACTCCCGGTACAGCCGACGCGACGACCTTATTTTTTCATAATTCACGCGAACTTCAAGATGTTGTGCTACCCTTTGCGTGATAGTTAGCATGTCTGCCTGTTAACCAAGAGGTTTATGGTTTGAATCCCAACAGAGGATTCAAACCATTTTTCCACGGGTATTACCTTTCGCGAGGAACTAGCAGGCCCTAAGTTAGTAAATCCATTGCCATGAAAAAGGCTTTCTCGATTAGCTGTTCGGAACCGGAAGAAAATTGTAGGTCCCCTCCATTACCTCATAAGGCATGGTTGTCATAGATACAACATATCCTGGCACTGCTCGCTGTTCCGCCACCCTATTTATTTTTTTACTTCAAGGGGTTGCTACTACCCTTAAAATGTTAAATACACAGTGAGTGAGTGTTAGGAATTAAGAAAAGGATAAGAAAGGAGATTCCGACGCACATTATTCTTGAATTTCTGTGCGATGGAAACTTTAGTTGGGTAAAGCATTCAACATCCGGGTGGAGCGACTAACAATTTGCTCTATTTTGAACCCTGTCAAGCAGGCGCAATGATGTTTGACTTTTTTTACCAGATAATCAAAAAACTGAGCTTTGTTTCTGAAAACAAGAAGGCAAGTTTGAGCTACTAATAAGAAACAATCGTTTTTCGATTACAGTTTAGATGTGAAAATGGAAACTAAGTTGGATTCTCAACGAGAGAAGTCGAAACCAAAATCAAGTGTAAATGCTGATGGCCAGAATTTGAACCAAGAAAACAGCCAACAGCTTTAAGTAAACAGACAAACCAGGAAGAAATTGTCTCGGATTGTAGGGCAGTGCTCAGTTGCGTTTTGAAGTCCGAAATAACCTATAACAACTTCACCATGACATCGATCCTTAAAAAATTTCAAACATTTTTGAACAGAATGCGAGTTCAAACGAACAAAAAAAAATAGATAACACCACAAAAGCCCTTCTTAGTTAATTAACGAAAACATGTCCTTTTTTGCAATAACATCCTTTCATGGTTGACTTACATTTACCTTTCCTTTAACCACAACATTTCGGTAACTAAATTCTATCTCCATGATTATACTACTTTAACGTGCAAAAATCCGACTGCTTCTTTATGTCACAAAGCAGAAGCTTTGCCCTTGTCAAATCCTATTAGCCCCTGCACACACGAATTATCTAAATGCCATTACTTTGAGGTACCTACGTACCTACCTTTCCAGGAATATAAAACCAAAAAGCCACTGCTTTCTTCCCCTGACACGTTGTTATGGAGTACGTCTCAAGAACTTTGTTAGTTAATACACAACGACGACACTCCCCTAAAGTCACAAAATACTTTCTCATTAAAGGCTATTCACACACACAGGTATACAAATACAAACACACTTGCAAAAATATACTTTTCTAGTCTAGGGGATAGGGGTACCCTTCTCAACTTATCTTAATAATTATACAAATTTATTCCATTAGCCTTGAAGTAGGTGGGAAGGATGGTGGCAGAGGTAGATATGGGTTTATGCAAAACACCGCCGCATGACATCTGATAATCTAGATTCTATGTAGAGTACCTATACAAACGTGTGTCTGCTGGCAGTGACAACTTTGAATGTACCTTAAGTACTCTCAATCGTAAGCCTCATCTATAACATCATAATCCCATCAAGGACATGTGACAAGGACCAACAAAAACACACTTGTGGCAACGAATTAAATCATTCTCCTATGACATACCATTTACAACTAGTTTACTCTCAACATCCTCAGCCAGGTAACCAACACGAACACTAATAAATGGCAAACCCTTGCCGAATCCTTTTTTTTCTATTCATATTATTTTGTATTTGGAAGAAGTCTTGTGGCGAAAATAATTTGTAGTGCGTATCCTTTAATTTTAATTTTATTATCGGAAGCTTTCTCCCCCAAAAGGTTCATAAAGATAAAAGATAGAAACCAACCGAGTGAAGTAAATTATACTTCGACTCTTTGGTTCCGTTGACAGCGGGGTATAATACATAGACGGTCAGCCGGATCGGTGCGGCCGACGCCGACGGCGACGGGTGTCGGAGAGACCATAATCGTAACTCAAGGCAAGGGTTACAATGCTTTTCCTCATCATGGATTTAATGGAAATAGCTATGCGGCAAGATTTAAATATTTATTTTGTTGTGACCTCATCTCATCGCCTTAGAAAGAAAAAAAAAAAGTGGCAAGGACGACGATATTTATGGCGGTGTTCCATGAATTCGTTTCGCACAACAAACAAAGTAAGTGATCCTTGTAGGTCCTTAAAAAACGAATAAAATTTGGATGTTTCGGATCTTTTATCGTGTGGTGGAAGGTTTTCTCTACACAAATTTAGGAATACTATCTACGTACATATAAACGACAGCTATAGAAGGCTCTTTATAAGTTACCCTCTGATCAGAATGTTTAATGAAGCGAAACGCTGCAGTGTCGTCGTTCTTATCGTTTTAAGGTAGCTGTTGGAAAGTCGTAAAGCATTTAGTACCTACCTTTACGTGACGTAAGGCTTTTGGGTTGCATACCTAAAATATATAAAAACGGAAGGTTGTGTTAAATGCTTTTTTTTTCGTCAAGTCTCATGTGGGTTCAGATTGAAAATTGTGAGGAAATTGCTTTATAGTCTGAAAAAACAGGCGTCTTTGCGGGTGTGACTGATGAGAAAATATAATTTAGACTCATAAAAGATGACAACGGAGTAGATTTAGAGCCGACATTTGTTCAACTAAGACATTATGTTTCTTACTTTGAAACAACGAAACAAAATGAGAGAATTTAATTTTATGGAAAGATAAATTGTTTGTTTTTGAGTAGGTAACAATTCACATTGAATAAATGTCGGTTATTGTCGGTGGGTACCTAAATACTTTATGGGCGGTTGTTGACCTCTAGGTCGGCTCCTTCAGGATTTATTGCCACAAAACAAAAACTCCGCAATGCTTGAGTTAGATTTCAAACGTCTTGGTTCCACGATGACTTTATTCAGACTGATCTCTTTTTCTTAACAAACTGTTTAATACTAGAAGTTGGAGTTTAGCTTACTGTTGAAACATCGAATGAAAGAGAAAACGAAATGTTTACATAAAATTGTACAACAAGTCATCCGAAGATGTTGAACTTAAACAGTATCCTTATTTGTTATGTTCTTTTAAGTGAGAGATAATATTCGAATATAAGAGTATAGGGTGGTCAGTATTCTTTTAAAGAGCTTAAAATGGTTACGAGTCAGCTTGTTACCATATTTTACTTAAAAATCTCTTACAAACCTTAAGCCTCCTAAGCCACAACTCGACTCTGTTTTGAGTTCTGGGTATAAGCACAAGACCAAAACGACGGAAAAATCATAGATTAGATCTGGTAGTGCCACTACAGTTTCTAAATGAAACCAATTTCCAATTTTTCCAATACTTTTGCTCAATGAATTGAAATTGCCACGAATTTCACACGCAGGTACAAACGCTAAACATTTCAGAAATCGCATTTACAGGCTAAAATTCTCATCTTTTCCACACTCTTTGCCTAAACGTTCTTTTTGGATCATACGGCAAAGGATTTGTCCCAAATGGAAAGCAGCACTTCCGCTAACCTCGAAGGGAAAAAACTGTGCTGACTTGTAGCTAGCCTTCTCGAAGTCAGAAATTATTATATCAACATCAAGTTAGAGGTTGAAAAAGAAAGAAAACAATTCTTAAAAGAAAATGTCATAAGCAGCTCTTGACTTCGAGCCGATTATGAAAAGACTACTGCGACGCTGCGACAGCTTCATCCTTCACCATATACAATACTAAGAAAAAAAGCTGCTGTCGCATGTTCTTACAACTGCATTGGCAGTGTACTTGTCAAAACAGTCCTACAATGGGGAATCAAAAAACCAATTCAGCTAAAACAGAGTTGATCTGCCTTTGGAATCCCTCGCGTAATGGAAAAGCTACAATGTGCAAACTCCTGTCCTTGACTGTCTCCGATAACATAATTGTTACTCAAAAGCAAAGCGTTAAATACCTCGAAATTCATTTCTTCGAAAACGATGCATTAGCTCTCCTTTGTTCTCTTGTGAACGTAAGAGGTAAACTCCAAACACAAACGTGAGTTTTGCTTTACAAGCAACTGGAACTGATTCGTCCCATACGTACTTATAGCTTCGCTATATGGTACACGATAAGTCGAACATACGCGAAGAAAGTGCAAGTATTTGAGCGTAAGGCTCTTTGCTTTAGCAACATCTTTGTACAGAAAACCAAATTCAGTCCACTACTACAGCAATGAAAGGGTCTACAAAACCTAAAAAAATTGTCTGCAACAGAAACAAAAAAGTGTTTTTCACGGATATCACCTTTAGCGATTAATTGGGAAGTCCTCCGTTAGTAAATTCATAGCCATGAAAAGCGCTTCCTCCTATATGTAGGCTTGAAAATAGCAATAAAAGCCATGGGTCTAAGTTCTTTTTTTTTTGTGGGTCTTATTGCCTCTTCAAAGTGGAAACAAAGCTTTTAGGGGTTATTTCAATTTTTTCTGCAAAGAGGAATGGAGATACGACCGGTGCTTTTGAAGACGGAATAGGTGAAAGGTTCAGAGGATAAATCAAGGCCAATTTGTATCCTTAGATGTTTAGGAATACCACTTATTTGGAATACGCCTGACTCGTGGAAACTATCAGTGAAAACAATTGGTTTTTTCGAAGTAGGAATTAGATGGAACAAAGCATGATTCAGCCTCTGGTGGCATTGAAGCGTTCATGTGAGGCTGGTGTTAAGTGACATTTGAATGTTACAAAGATATAAGCGATTGCACTTTTCTGAAAGGACTACGGCCTACCAATTGCTATCGAAGACGAATTCTTTAAAACATTTTATTTTCATATACAGCCTTGGCCAAATGTGTTAGGCATTTTTGTTCCTATTCTCCGAAGCTAAGTAAAGCAGATTTCGAGAATTTTAAAACAGAAAGTCCAAAAGCACCTCGCAACATCCTAAGAGATGTTGAAAAGTCTTTTTGAACAAAAAGTGAAGAAAATTTTGTTCAGACCGTAAGATGCAATTGGTTTGACAAATGTCCAAAAACAGTAAAAGTTATGAAAATTAAAGATGGCAACAGTAAAAAATTATTTTTTCTCATACCTATAAAAATAAGTTTCTTATGTTTGGTCAGTTTTTAGAGGTGACTCATACTTTTGGCCATGGCTGTATATATATATTCAGTGATAGAAAAACGTAAGAGATCGTGCAAAGTCCATCTATCCCCTTACTCACCTGAATACTTCAATTTATTTCCGACCAGGAAACTTGAAGTCCTACAAGCCATCGTTGAAATTTGCACCCTCGATCAAGGGACTAAGGGAATCAAAAAATTGTTGTTATCTAAGACAGGGTCGTCTGCCTTGAAATCCAAACCCTTATTTTGGATGTAGGATCTGAATATGTAGATTTTGCAGAGAATCACAAAAAGCAGAACAAAGACGAAACTCTACGATTATCTTGCTTATTTCAAACTTGTTTGGACAATTTGGTGACTTAGGGTACAGTTTTTTCCTATGTGTAGGTCTTATAACAAAACAAAAGAATAGGTTCACAAATCATTCTCAGATCTGGCTTAACGAAAACAGAGATCATCTTTAAAACAATGGCATTTGAGGAAATTCCAGTTCCAGACTCTTATAAAATTAAAGTGACCTAAAACCAAATCACTCTTGTTTTAGAGCTGAACCCCGGTAATACGTGAATATGACGAAGCATTGGGCACAATCCACTATTCAGGCCCCAGAAAACACAATAAAATGTAGAAAGGTACAAGTACCACCTTATCTATCGACATTTGTGATGGGATTTATGTAGTTTCCCTCACACCTCACACCTTTGCAAATAAACCAAAAATCGAGGAAATATTTTCATTCAATTTGCTGGAGCAGAGATTTAAAGTCCATGAACCATTTAAGAGGCTATGATTCCCCAATATAATGCATCTCTATGGTCAATGAAGTACAACAATGGAACAAGAAACAAGCATTCTATCCGAGTGTACTACATATTTGAGCTCACAACCGAAAACTATGCAGCAGTACACAAAATGAGATCCAGGATATCATTCACATTAGGAATGAGACATAAAGCTCGTTATTTTGTTGCCACTTAATTCTCTGAAGCATAGACCCATGTCGTACCAAAAACCCCATGTGATGGTGTGTGTATAGGCAAATATATAGAAACACAAGGATCCTATGATGTTGTGGCATGACATGGGATTCGTATTTATGTTCGTATACACATAGGAGTATATGTTTGTCCTTTGTACCAAATGAATGGTGAATAATAAAAAAATTGGAATGGAAAATTGGTATTTCCACTATAAATGATAATTCAGGGGAGACACACAAGAAGATGATGAGGAGTTGATGATGAGTGGGTAGATGTGATGATGACATGAATTCATCTGAATTGGGGATTCAGTGACAACAAGAATGACACTCAGGCTTTGAGGCAGCGACAAGTGCGCGACAACTGTATTCTCGTGTTCCTATGATTTTCCAAAAATAAATTGAGTGGTTGAACGTTAATGCTGTTGGAAATAAGTATGTACATATTTGAGTGGAGTAGGGAAACGATTCAATTTGAATGGAAATTAGAAAGCAATTTATGCAAAAGATTTTCTGATTTTATTTTTTTGTTTTTCCCTTGCTCTCTTTATTTTTTCCAACCCTTTTTTGACCTGAAAACCCAAAAAATTGGTATAGAGTATAATTGCTTTACCCACATAAATTTAATTTAAAGTTATGATGGGATGGATGTACATAAACAAAAAGAAAACATTGTGATTATGCAAATTCATTATCAGAAAGGACGAGGCGAGCCTGCCCTCATTTGCAATCACAAGCTATTGTCATAAAATTTAACTACGTACCTACTAAAAAGAAAAACAAACAGAATACTTGCTCTTATCCATATAGACTTCCATTGAAATGCTATTACAACTCAAATATTTGTTTCAATCCAAATTGTAAGATATAAAAAAAAACTGTCAAACGTATTTTTTGACTGTGGCTATAAGCGGCATTCATCTCGGTACTTCTCGGTAAAAAAAATAAATAAATAGGGTGGCGCTACAGAGCGAGAGGAGCCCCTGGGCCTAGCGCATTTCTCACAACCATGCCTTGTGAGGGAATGGAGGGGACCTACAATTTTCTGCCGGTTCCGAACGGCTAATCGAGAAAGCGCTTTTCATGGCAATGAATACTAACGGAGGACTTGCCAATTCCTCGCGAAAGGGGATACCCGTGGAAAAAACATTTTTGCCTCTGTTGGGATTCGTACTCGAACCTCTGGATTAACAGGCGGACATGCTATCCATCACACCACGGGTACCACCGAATGGAGGTAAGAATTCCAGAAAATTCGAGAAAAAAAACTGTTTCTCACGGGTATCGCTTTTAGCGAAGAATTGACTAGTTTTCCGGGAGTTGTTACAAACTGACATGAAAAACGCTTTCTAACTTTGCCTAAAATTGTATGTTCTCAAAATGCGTTGAGCCACGATGATTCCATAGCTTTGCTGCACCACCCTCTTTATTATAAAAGTGCACGGGCCTGTAAGCTGTAACACAAAGTCACAAGTCTACAAGTCGAGAAACATTTTTAGTAATATGCTCACTTCACTTGTAGAAGGGCGATCAAAATTTTAGTTTTGTGTTACAGAAATTTTTACATTTGTCATAATTGACTTGTATTACAAGCACTTGTGGTTATGTGCTAAAGGCCCGTGATGTCTGCCGAGCATCTCACTGCCTCTGTTGGGATTCGAACTCGAACCTCTGGATTAACAGGCGGACATGCTATCCATCACACCACGGGTACCACCGAATGGAGGTAAGAATTCCAGAAAATTCGAGAAAAAAAACTGTTTCTCACGGGTATCACTTTTAGCGAAGAATTGACTAGTTTTCCGGGAGTTGTTACAAACTGACATGAAAAACGCTTTCCAACTTTGCCTAAAATTGTATGTTCTCAAAATGCGTTGAGCCACGATGATTCCATAGCTTTGCTGCACCACCCTCTTTATTATAAAAGTGCACGGGCTTGTAAGCTGTAACACAAAGTCACAAGTCTACAAGTCGAGAAACATTTTTAGTAATATGCTCACTTCACTTGTAGAAGGGCGATCAAAATTTTAGTTTTGTGTTACAGAAATTTTTACATTTGTCATAATTGACTTGTATTACAAGTACTTGTGGTTATGTGCTAAAGGCCCGTGATGTCTGCCGAGCATCTCACGGCAGATGAGCTGTTCCAGTATCCTTTGGCCGATTGTAGGGCAGAAAGACCTTCAAAATTGAACCAACTAGGTATATGCTGTCAGAAACCACAGGTCAGCATTTGAAGCGTTCTGATCAATATGGTTTCAACTACCGAAATGGTAGTTTTTAGTTGAGAGTTTTTAGTAGAGTTAAGTTCTGTTCCAGATTCTATCGTTTCTCTACTTAGTTTATCGATGCGGAAAAAAAAACAGAACAATGGCAGAGATAGATAGATAGATTTAGGGGACGGGTAGAGCTTGCTCAGCTCAATGGCAGAGAACAGACAACAGTAGTTTGGGAGAGTTGGGAAGTTTTCGCCTAGCGAAAATTTCACCACATTTAAATTGATTTCAGGGCCGTTCGTGACCGTGACAGAGGATTCAGAATTGGATGGTTGACTGAATGTTGTTGGGATCTATTGCGGCTCAATGCTATGCGGAAACGGTATCTTAGGAAGCCAAGTCCCGATTATATAGAATCAAGTATTAAACGTTTTGAACCAACACAGGCACACGGCTTCATATTGTGACCGACACAGCCACATGTTTCCAGATTGTGAAACACCCAGAGCCAATACCTGCTGACCCTGATCAGAATTGTTATTCAATGTATTCGTACTATCGCCAGAAGTTAATGCTGTATTTGAGAATCGTCACCTCCATTTGCCTAGTTCCGCGTTTAAAGAAAAATTTCACGAATGTAGTAGATTGGATGAGGTTAGTTTGAATAATGGGTGCTACCGCAAACCCCCACTAGGATATCAAGGTGCTCACCGGGATAACTGACGATGAGTACGTGGGGGAGGGGAGGGGGTAGAGGTCATGAATAGTCGGTCATGAATGAGTTCGTGACTAGGTTATTAGGATAAATACCCTCACTGAATTATTCGGTTCCCTGAATAAACTTTAACATCCTGTTCAGTGGAATGTTAGAGATGTCGCCCAGTTCGTCAAAGAAGTATTCTTCGAATGCGTCTTTTTCCTAGTGAAGGCCAAGCTTGGGCACTCAGAGAATAATAACTTGCCTATTTTTCGTGGAATTCTCTACATAAGCCCGATGTGCTGATGACCACCTCCATTATGTGGGCACCGAATCAATTGTGAACCATCAGAATGCCAATGAATGGAGAGAGCCGAAGCCTACCATGCTGAACATATCTGGTTAATTGTTTCTGGAAACATCTGGAAAAAGGTTTCATTTTTCTTTTTTCTGCTCTAGTGGCTTGGGTACAGAGGCATTCGTATAGCTGGTCCCGATTGACGACCCAATTTTAGCCAGCATAACCGCCATTTTGTTAACATTGTTAAGTGTCCTGTAACCGAAATTAAAGTTACTGTGTTCGTTACGCGGAACAACGGACTTCTACTAGTAGTAAATTTGTGGGATTTTTCTTCCAGATTCCGAATCGTTTCTTATCTAAATTTATTGACGCGATAATCACAAAACATGGGCAGGGGACAAAGACTGAACCAACTGCGCTTTTGAAGTGGACAATTCACCCAGCAATAAAATAGTCTCTTAAAGGTATCTTAAAGAATTACTTTCCTACGATAGTGTAGGTACTCTTCAAACTTCAAAAACAAACTTTTGAAAACTAACAGTAATATAATTTGTATTGGCGAGAACGAATTCCTTTTAAGTTTTTGTAAACAGTGCAAACAAGATGTGGACGTTTTCGTATTGACTAAAGAGTGTGAACAAGATTGGAAAACAAACAAATGTCAAATATACAAATCCCTTTCAATCAAATCGAGGCGTACCCTAGGGCGGATCACCTGAGATTAGTGGGAGAATTGTGATCCCTTTGAAATCAAAATAATTCTCGTAACGCCGAAAAAGGAGGAGGGTGATTTATATTGAATACATTCCAGAGAGTTAAGATTAACTAGAATCTGGAAGCACTGAAGTTTCGAAATCAAGTCTCCACAACTCAAAATATCTGATAGAACACTTTCAGTAAAATTGAACCACCATAAAAAGCTCTTGAAGAGTTCTTAGGTAGGTATTGCCAAGAGTATACATAAAAAACACATTTGATAGGAGGTGCTGATTGGTAGTATTCCAAACAAAAGCCACTTCAAAGTGTTAAAAACGGGTGATTACGTGGGAAATTGTTAAAACAAATGAACTAAGAGCAGAAAGTTTTCTTGTATTTGTTCCATGGTACTGTTTCATTCCGCTCATCTGCCGAATCACTTGTTATGCTAGCCGGACAATGGTTCATCTCTTAAAACGTCTAATTTCACCAACAAAGAATTGGCTTTGAAAGCACCACATAACCTGTACCAAATTCAGCATCGGAGATTTTGAATAACAAATTTGAAGCTTGATTGATTTTGGCGGCTGCTCATTTATGCAATTGTATTCACAACCCATGTTTAATATGCTTTCCCAAGTAAAACACACTGCACCGATGAGATTACCTCAGTAATCAGAAGCATCACCAAGTGCGTCCCAAGTAAATTGATGCATTTAAGTAAAAATATACAAGTAAAAAGGCTGGCAAAATAGACCGAGAGTCTAGGGGCCTAGCATTTCTCTCAATAATAGCTTGTGAGGATCGCAGGGGTCCTACAAGTTTTTTGTCGATTCCTAACGGCTAATAGACAAGTTGATTTTCGAAGGACTTGCCAATTCCTCACGAAATGATACCCGTATACAATTTATTCTCGTTTTCTGTTGGGATTCGAATTTCGAATCTCCCATGAAACAGACAAACTTGCTAGTCATTACACCACTGGTACCACACCACAGTACTTAGCTATTAGACGGAATCCAAGTCCTAGTTTAAGTTGCAATAACCCTCTTAAATCTCAATGCAGAGAGAAAATCTTCTTTTTGTAGAAAACCACATCGTCACACTTGAAACGCTTTGCAAAAGTGTATTTCTACTAAATAAGGACTCACTTTGAAAGGAAACTGATATGAATTTCATGGAAAAATATTTAATTTCATAGTCCTCAATACAGCCATTTTATTTTCCATCGTAACACTGTCCTCCCACACCTAAAATGGCTGTGGGCTTGTGGTCTATTATGTTCGAAAACCAAATTTCCAAAGTACGTAACAGAATACTCATTCGACTCCTTTGAATTTGTCTACCCACGAGTTTTATTTCAAAGAGTGAAACCCAACTTTTTTTTGAAAATAATGCTTCTGAAAAGTATTTTTAGAAAAATAAAGAGAGTTTTTCTTAATTGGAGGTGATTTTTCATTCGAAATACCCTTCTTCAGATGCGGCTTTAAGGTTACGAAAACGATATCCAACTCAGGTTTATTTTTCCTGTACCTTTTCCATAAAATATAATGTCTCCTATTATTTTGTTTTTCTTTTTTTATTATTTTTATTTTCAAAATACCCTACGCCCATACAAAGGCACAAGCATACATTATGGCTTACACTCAGAATGGTTATCTGAAAATAACTTTTTCCATTAACCTTCTTTGCCTGTAAGATTTATCATGCTAAGTACACCTATTTTTTGTAATGGCAATCTTATCTTGTCTTACAAAAAAAGAAAAAAGTAATATGAACTTTTTTTGTAAGTTATGATCAGAAACAAACAATTTAGCAACTTAAAATATTAATTCCGAAACTCTGCAATGCTGAATCGGAGTTTTTATTTTCTTAACACAAAAATGACATCCGGTCAGACAATTTTGATAGCTTGTTTCTTATCCAAGTCTTCCTTTGAATTATGAACTCCCAATTTCATTTACAGTATATGGATACCAAATACACACTGGAAGTTCTATCTGTTAAATTCCCTTCAACCCGAAGCACTCAAGTTCCTGTCAAGCACAAAAATAAAATACAAATCTCTTGTAAAGTTAATAAAGATGATGATGCTAAGTTGAACTTTGAGTTGGAATAAATTTTTCAAATGTTGTCGGGCAAAGTTTGTTTTAACATTCATTGCTTTTATATATTCTCTCCCATCGGATGTTGTGTGTGTGTGTATATTAAATGAAAAATTGCTGTTTGGTTATTTGGAAAGTTTTCCTTTATCCATAACACCATGTCCATGATGCATGTGGCTCTTGACTTTGCAAATAAATTCCGAGAATAATAATCGTTATCGTAAGGATTTTCTTGAATAGGATGTAACCTCGATTTACTCAAGCTTTACTTCGTACAACAATCGCATAAAATCAAAACCAATAAATGTTTGATTTTATGAGTGCATTCGAAAGGAATTGAAATTTTCATAAAATGTTCATGAGTGCATATGCGTACGAATCTAAATATTAAATGATGAGTTGTTAATTGTGTGAAATTCAATATTCATGTGATTGAATGGAGTGGGATTTTGGCCTTTTATTTTCGGATTATAATGAAAGAATTTATGTTGGTTTTATAAACTTGACTCACCTGAAGATTGGGCGGACAATGGTCCAGTAGTTCTAACATGTGTTTGATATTTTGTGCATCTTGTATCACAAAGTTTAATTCCATATCAAATTCACCGCCAACCAGCTGAAAAAGAAAAGAATTTCAATGAAAATGTTATTCAAAAGGAGCAACGAGTTATATTTTGAAATACAGATTCTTCTAATATGAAAGTACATAATCAAGTTATTTTACCTCATAATGAAAACTATAGGTCGTTCCACTTTCATCATATCGACGAAATGAATTTCATAAAAAAGCTTCTAACTACAGATTTATAAAAACACACTGACACTATTAAAACGTCACAGTAAAGGGCAAATTGGGTTCTGTCAGGCCAGCTTGCCTACCAAGGTGTTTGTTTTGTCTGCTTGTGTTTGTCACGAACAACTTCAGATTTTATGGACTTGATTGAAGTGAAACTATTTTCATTATGCTTTTTTTTATTTTTCTAAGTATGTACAGGCGTTTTTCAATTTCAAAAAAAGCACAGTGTTATCCTTAGGTTGTGTAAAAGAGAAATAACAAATACTACGGAGTTGATTGAGTTATCAAAAAAAAAGGTCTTGAAGAACATGGAGGATCTCAACTCCAATACCTGCTTAAAAGGCAGATTTTTGGAGTAGAGGTCACTTAATTTGCAAGAAATATTGTCGCCTATGACAGTTTTAATGATAGTTTTAGAGCAGTTCCCACTGTACAATAAGTTGGACAGACTTTGATCTGAACGACCAATGTTGGGTTATGCGAACCCTCAAATGACCGCTTGTCTAAATGGTTGGATGGTTTTCAAATGTTTTTGAAAATTTTGAAGTTGGACAAACAATTGGAAAAGAAATACTGACGAGATACTAATAATAATTTTTCAGATCATAGAAGTAAAGACCTTAGCATCACATGCATGTCTTCCCCAATAGGAACAGACATTTACAAATTTATTCGGAGGGAATCCTAGAGAAGGAAAATAACATCCGCGGTCCTTACGAATTGGCGAAGCCTTCGTTAGAAGATTCATTGCCATAAAAAGCGCTTTCTTGATAAGCCGTTCGGACTCGGCAGAAAATTGTAGGTCCCTTCCATGTTTAATCCCATAAAATTACGCGTTAGTTTTATCTCACATAAGAAAAAAAATTTAAAAAAAAAATCAGGAAGTCGCAATATAGAATAAAGAAAATTTTTCAAAAATCTCAGTTACTAAAAACACAAATTCTTAACCTGTAGAATGCATTGATTTTCTCACAAGTTTTCATATAAGAAATTACCTTTCATATAAACATTACTTTTAAAAAAAGAAAACGCGGATATTAGAAAGAAATTCTTTGAATTTTTGGATATTATTAAATCCGTCATCTACTGTACCACTGTACTGTAACAAAAAAGTTAAATTTTATCAAATTTGTTGTGAGGTTTGGTTTCTTTATAATCAGCTGGGTTATTGATGACGGATATTTCTTTGGCTATTTGTGAGTTTTCAAGTGTCGGATCGATCTGGTGTGATGTATGTAGGACATTCTACAAATATATTTATGTACTTAAAGAACTTTATTGCAGAGATCACAAGATTCAGGAAGTTCATTGTTATAGCAATGTCTAATGTCTGTCGCCTGTCGTCTGTCGTCTGTCATCTGTTGTCTGTCGTCTGTCGTCTGTCTGGGTTCCAATATGTGGACGTGTAACAAAAATCAGGTCTATTCCTCAATCAGAACCAACAAAAAAAAAAATTCGACAACGTCAAAATGTGTGTCAATGAGATGAATTGATTTTTAGCGATCGTATTTCGATCGTTTTCCGTTATTTAATCCCATCAGCGGATATAAACAAGCAACATTTGTAGGGTTTTGATTTGCGATGTAAAAATAACACCCAAAGTAATTATGTAGTTCGAAGCACGCGTATATTTCACTCAAAAATGTAATAATTGAGTCTGTTTACAGTATAACAGAATAAATCATTGTGAGCAATAATGATTTCGTGAAAACTTTAAACAAACCAGTATTAAAGTGTGAATGAAGAACGCTTGCCACTAGCAGGCATCACACCATGATGGAGTTATATATGAGGTCAAACAAAACAAAATGAACAACATTTGTATGGTTTTAGTATTTAAAACGACGCACATAGGACGTGGAATGGTTACTGTTTAAATTTTGTGTGTTAAGAAAAAAATTGCTTGATTTCAGCAAGGCTCGAACGCCGAACTAAGGGGTAATTTTATCAGTGAAGTAGAAAATACAATTTTAATTCTATTCTTACAAGAACAAAGTTATAGTTCCATTTGAACATTTTCCTTACTCGTTTTCGTGATCGCTATAACTGGTCCCTATTTGGGTTCAGTTAAGAAATGGCAAACACATCACATACCCACCACAAAGCGAATACCTAATTGAAGTACGTCCGGGGGCGCCATTCACTTAATTATTACCTCGCTTTCAAAAGATTCTCTTATTTTTGAGGTCAAACGGCGGGGGTTATTAGTTTTTCCTGCACATTCCGAGATTTTTAGCTACCCTGGCCAGTTCACCATCTCGTTTTCCACTACATCCCTGTTTCCAAGGACTCAGATTAGTTTGCTGTTGAGTTCCAAGAATCTTTATCTCTTCTCCACAGGTTCTTACAAGCATGAACTTTACTTGAACTGAAGGTTAGTTTCCCATCTTTCAAAGAAGAAGGTTTACTTACAATGCTCGAGGCAATGCTAAGAATGTGGAAAAGCGTTTGAAAAAGTCTTGGATGCTTTAGCCTTCTCATGCCAAAAACGCCAAAGGCTCAAGTTTTTTCTCAAAAATTCTGCTGCATTTGTAAAAGTCAACCTTATGGAGTTCCGTAGCTGCTTTTTTACGCTTAGTCTCTAGTTCAATTAAGAATAAACTTTTTTCGGATTAATATATTTGTTTTCAATTATAAATAACAATAAAAATGAGAAGTGAAAGAAGGAAATTGATTTCCCAGAACAACTGAGTTCTAACCAAAACGCAATGTTCTTGACACAAATGCCAAAACATTTCGAAGCACCAACAATACAACCGAGTAGCTAGTGCAAAATGACTACCGTTGCAACAATACAAAAATTTGGGTCACCTTTTAACTTTAAAGTACATTTTACTTTTAACTAAAACTCTTGGAAGGACTCATTAACCTAAAAACGTTTGCAACGAAGAAACAACAATTGCATACATTCATCCATGTAGTGTAGGTCTCTTCCTTTGTTGCATCCATAGTCTGATTAGTGTCAAGGTCCAACTATAATCAACATTCCCTTCTTCGTGCTTACCCCAAATTCTAAATTTCATGCTCTGCTTAGCTCTACGCTGTCCTTACAAGTCATTTACTGTACACATTTAAGTTTAACCTACGCATTGTTTATGGCTTCACAAAACAGCACTCCGTTGTTGTTTCTTTTCCTCTTTATGGTCCATGGGACTGATATTATGTAGTAGGTAGGTACAAGGTATACCTCGCCAACTGGGTTAGTTTTCAAACTAACTGCTAAATTTATTTTAATTTTTTTTTTTTTGGCTAAAGAAATATTCAAATTAACCGTTTATTACTTATACTATACTTGCTGTATATGTATACGAAGTATAAAAAAAGGCATCTTTGCTTCAATCACAAAGGCTAACCAAGTGAGACTCTATAAGTAGGTACTCTGTATTTGCTCTATTTCGTCTTTCATTCATTCAACTCATTAAGAAATTGCACTTTACATTTTAAGGAGTTGTGTCGGGTTGTTTACCCCACCCGCAACATACAACCCCAAACGACCGACGACGACAACGATGAAGAACATGAAATGCAGACAATCTTTTCAGCAATTCATTCCTCTTTGGACCCGTTCTTACCCTTAAGGACAAGATGCCATGGCGGTATGTCGGGTGGTCGGTCGTCTTTCGTCTATATCCTTAATAAAACGAATTGAAAAGCAATGGGGGTAACGCTTAGAAATTATGTGACGCCAGTCTTCTTGGCGGTGTCTTTATACTCACCCGCAGCAAACTTCTTCTATTCACCGCATAGCAACAACAACACTGATGTGTATCCACCAAACAAAAGATGGAATAAGTAAAGAGTTTTTTTTTTTTGAATGACGAAGGACGAAGCAAGTGATTGTCTGACAGTCAGCCCTTAAAATATTTTTATGCTTGTAGTTGTATAATTTCATCAGATTCATTTTATGAGCTTTCAAGTTTGATAAAGAGACACAATTATCTTACCCACCGACGAGACGCAACGGGGGTGGGGGTGTGTATTTGTTTGGGTGGATGCATAGTGCCCTTTTAAATGTCATAAGGTCTTAGTATCTTGTGTCGTTCTATATACGAGCAGAAAAGACAGTTTTTGTTTCAGGACAAAGTGTTCAACAACCGCTTAATTGATCTTGAAGCATTGTGCGAGTCATTTGGAATTGATAAGAGAAAGATTTTCAAAGAAATGCAGTAGACTTTCTTTTTCGCTCGGAAAAGAACGTTAAGCTCGTTTGGCCTTAAATTGAATTTAAAGAAAATGAATACCCGGTGTTAAGTTTAAAACAAAATAAGAAAAGAAACTCAAATTATGTGGCAGACCGTGTTATGTTCTCTATCTAAATTTGACACAACGGAACGGCGCGTTGCGATGCAGAGTTACTTCTGTTTCGATGAATTGCTTGCCCATATAACCGCCATTTTTGCCTCTATTACGTATTTTTTAAATAGCTCAAAGGCTAGGTAAGGAAAAAACGAGCCTAAAAACACGAAAAAGCTACCAAAATTTATGAGAGTATAGCTCCCCTTGGTCGCTGAAAGCGAAGTACTTTTCTTGATAAATTTTTGGAGCATAGTGTTTTTGGAGGCATCACAACTCTTTCATCTTTCTGATTCAGACTTGTGATTCTATTTCTATCATGGAGTACGCGGAGTTGATCTCAAGAAGCGTCAAAAAGCCTCTCGGTTGAATGAGTCCAACGAGGATGTCAGCTGATGCTCAAAGTTAAGTTCCATGAAACTGTCTTTTGCCGATAAAATCGAAGAGAGACATTTTGAGGTTCATCACATCAAGGTTGTCAACAACAGTGAAAACCAAATTCGATAGTTTTTGATGCTGTGAGATATAATTTTAATGAAAACGTTATCAAAATTTCATACTGTTCACTTTCCACAGATGATATCTTTCGAATAATAAAAATGCCATGAAAATATACTATGCCTAGGACGCATAAACCAATCTTATGATGACAGTAAAACATTTTTTTTTACATAAATGAAGTTCAAAGAGGCAGAAATAGCACTGAACACTTAATTCACTGAAAATGGCACTGGATATTGAGACAGTACATTAACAAACTCTTAAGTCCTTCAAGGGACGAAGTTCAAGTGTTTTTTTTTTCTCTAAAAATTTGAGTAGGATATCTTCTACTGAAATTATTGCGTGAATCTTTAGAGAAAACGAAGTCCATAAATGCAGAACATCCCAGGTGTGCGTATTCGCAGAGTAAAAGAATCAAAGGCTTATTGAGGCACCCTTTCTAAGGCAAACAGTTCATTAGGAAAACGAATGTTGCCCATTTCATGGCGAATACTTTCTTCACCACCAGTTGATGTGAATTCGTTGTCTAGACAATCAAAGAAAAGGACTTAAATTAGACTGACTACGCATACGATGTTCGCTTAGGACAGCTGGTCACGTAATTAATGTTTACACTCATTGGCATAATAAAGTAGGGAAAATTCAAAAAAGGACATTGTGCCATACCAGCACAACCATGAAATATTTGAACCACACTCCTACCATAAAAGCCGCAGTATTTATTTTATTTACTATCCTCAAAGCGAAACGAATTATATTAACGACCCGAAAAATGAGGTCAAATACAACAGTCGGCAGCGTCATTAAATACGTACATTTGATCAGCTGGTACATTTTTGTTTTATTTCCATGTCTTGAGGTCACGTGGTTGCCTACTGAGATTTACGATCTCATGGTTTGCGGTTTGAATCAGAAATTCATCAAATCTCTCTTTCCACCACCCCCTTATACAATTGGATTCCAAATCCCAGTGGGAAAATTGTATACCCAAAAAGTTATGCGATAAGAGATTACTCTTTCGTCAAGTGAATCCCCGAGACGCAAACTGCTCTCCTCCAATTATACTCTTCAAGAAACTTTTAAGCTTTCAAATTAATTAGATTATTTTGAGTCCGTTTCCAGTCAACAATTTATAGACACTGAATCAAATATGATTTAAACTTTGATCCTTATGGTACTCCCGTTTATGAAAGAAAAATATATAGGTAGGTATATCACTTGACTGAAGTGCAAAAGTACTTTCGAATCGAAAAATTCAATCCACTTGGGTTTGTCGAAGAATAACAGTCTCTTATACTTGAGAAGAGTCAAGTGCGAAATGTATCTTCTCCAGAATATAGAGGATGAAACAACTTGCTTCCCGAACAAAAGAAAACACAACCAATACACAATACAGTTAAAATATAAAAAAAAAATAGTGAGCAAAAAATAAATCCTACCCAACACATAGAACATTGTGAAGTACAATCTTGGCACGTTGCAATTTGTCTTTCTTCTTTTATTTTCCTTTTTTATTTACTTATTTTTGATAGAGTTTTTCAGCAAAATGATCAAAAATAAAAACAAAAGAAACTCAGGAGGCAAAAACGCGACTTGCCATTGCCATTGAGAAGAACCAACGAAGAAGAAAAATCTTTTAAAAGTCTTCCTCTTGTTCTTCATCTTTCTCTGGTTATGATGGAAAAGTTTATATTTTTAACCAGAACACCCACCACTGCTTACTTCCTTTTCATTTTTTGAAGGCAAGTTTAAACAGGAACCAGCAGTGTACCCTGTCCTTGGGTGCATTGCTATGGACACGTTAAATCATATCATCTTTTCTGTGCAAAAAAGTTACATGGTATGAAAACTATGTTTTTGAAGACATGTTCTGGTAAATCATTCACAAACCGAGGCAGATAAGTAAAACAACAAAAAATCGCTATAATCTTAGAATTTTGCACGAATTCTGATGAGTAGCTGAGTTGCAATGCCCGTACCGTAATTGAAGACGAAAGTTAATGAAAAATACTCAAAAATCGAATAACTAAGATAATAATTAACTTGACTAGGTAGCTGCAAAAATTTTTTTCAATAGAAAAATTTTGGAATTAAATTCAGTTTCCACGAACAAAGCGACGACGCACTAGACACCTCAGTTCATGAGAAACGAATGAAGTTCTTGATAAAAGTTTTAAAATTCAATAGAAAACTTTAAACGGCAAGGAGAAATGCTGAAACTCATTAAAACTCAGTAGCTTTGCTACATTTATTTTTAAATTTTATCTACCCTGTCGTTTTGTCGTGCATTAAGTAATTTAATAAAAGTCAATATAACCTTGAAATAATTTTTAAGTTTTATTCCAAATTTAATGGATAAAAAAGCGCAGTCTGAAACTTTAAAGGAAAAACAAATTTTAGCACTAATTGAGTTCGTTAAGGCTTACATATAAATATTTTAAAATTAAAGCTCTAAGGGTCCAGTTAAACCAACCAGGAAGACGAACGAGGAAAAAATTTCAAATCCAATGATACGAAACTATATTTTCGTTAGAATTGAATAGCAGAGCTCACACTGTACAATTAGTTGGACAGACTTCGATTGAAGAATGTTGGATGTTGGATGGTCGGATGTAGTTTCCCTTCAGACTAATATGAACTCTGTATAACTTCAAATTTTCAAAAATATTTGAAAACGGTCGTCTGAGGGTTCACATTATCCAACACTGGTCATTCAAAACAAATTCAAATCCAGTGACTCAAGTTCTACTTTTTGGAGAAATATTCGACAAACTGGAATAAGTCGTAACAAGCAAGAAATTGTAGATGAAATTAATATAGAAGAATTAAATAAAAAATTCGTCTTACCACAATCCAACATTGCAAATGATTTATCATTCGTAAATGTAAATAACAACATTAGAAATTCATTATCACTGAATTGTGTTGATATTTAGTAGGTAATGAGCTTCTCAAAATTAGTTCAAAAGCCGCAGGTTCGGATAATATTCAACCTGAATTCATAAAAATCTTATTACCATTTTTGCTCCACCAGATAACGCACATTTTCAATACAATTATCACTACCTCTGTTTTTCCAAATCTCTGGAAAGTTGCTAAAATCATACCCCTACCTAAGCCATCGCAAGGTAATAAAGTTGAATACCGTCCTGTTGCTATACTATCATTTTTCAGCAAAGTTTTTGAAAAAATTGTAAGCCACCAGATAACAAAATTTTTGAATGATAACAAACTAATTGTTAACCACCAATCTGGTTTTCGTGCAAAACACAACTGCACTACGTCATTGGTTAAGGTCTGCGATGATATTCGAACTGGGTTTGACAAGGGTATGATGGGATTAATTGTTTTTTTGGATTTTTCTAAAGCATTTGATAGCGTTGATCATAATCTTTTACTTCTCAAACTCAAATCCAAATTTTCATTTGAGAACTCGCTGTGCAATATGATCAACTCATATCTTTCAGACAGATCCCAGTTTGTGTATAACAATCAAAAGTGCTCAAGTTGTATAAGAGTCCCGTTGGGTGTTCCACAGGGCTCAGTACTAGGTCCACTCCTATTTTCATGTTTTATACACGACATAGTCGAATGTTTGTCTGACTTTGAATATCACATCTACGCAGACGATGTTCAAATTTATAAAATGTTTTCAAAATCTGTTATGAGTATGACTCAAGAAACCATTCAATTGAATCTAGAATTGTGTAAAATCTTTGCCTGGACTATTGATAATGCTCTTAACCTCAACACGTCAAAAACAAAAGCAATGATTTTATGTCGTAATAAATGTCAAACTCAATGTCCTTCTTTGTTTCTCAATCATACACCAATAGAATATGTAGAGACAGTGAAGAATCTCGGGGTATATTTTAATTATAATTTGAATTGGGACACACATATTAATAAGACGGTTTCAAAAATGTATGGTGCTTTACGAGGCCTATGTCCAACAGCTAAATATTTACCAACCGAAGTTAAACTAAAATTAGTGAGATCATTTATTTTGCCTATTTTAACTTATTGTTGCGAGCTATTCTCTAATATGGAAGATGAGTCCAGAAGAAAACTAACCGTTGCTTATAATAGCTGCGCGAGATATATTTTTGGTCTGAAAAGATGTGATCACATTACCGAATTCACAGTTCAAATTGCTGGTTGCTCGTTGTCAGGTCTTTTGAAGTATAGAACCTTGTTATTATTGCAAAGAATAATACATCTTAAGGAACCTAAATATCTTTTTGATAAAATAACGTTCTCAAGAAGTAATCGAACATTGCAAATTATATTATTATACCGCGCTATAAATATTTAATCACTTCAAGGCAATTCTTTGTTTATGCTTCTCAACTATGGAATCAAATTCCTCATAACTTAAAACTAATAACCAACACCAATGTTTTCGCAAAAGAAGTTCTAAAATTTATTGTTGAATCAAACTAAAAATTTAAATCTTTATCCATCCTCTAGAAAGAAACTTTTTCTTTTTTCTATCTTTCTTTTTCTTTTACTATTACATTTCTTTCCTGTCTAAAAACATAAGACTATGAATTTTCCAATTGTATAATATAAATATAAGTATGAAGCTCTGTAATACAATTTAAGCATGTGCAACTCAAAAGAAGTACTTGTATATCTTATATGCACTATGAATATTATTATAATAAATACAAATACAAATACAAATACAAACCAAATTCTGTCCAACTATGTAATTGTAGGTACAGTGTGAACTCCGTTAGTAACAAATGTCATACCAATCAATGGCTGAGTTATTAGGTACTCCGAGAATTATTTTTGCATAGACAATCTTTGATTGCACTAATATTTTATATTTAAATTGTATTTTTATAGTTACCTCATGCAATTTCGTTTTTCGTGTTAGCTGGGGGAAATTTCAGTCAAAATTGAACAAGTCGCATTTTGCATTTTCCATATAATTCCAATGATAGACTCACAACAAACCTTTTGCTTGCGCTTAAAGGCACTATAAGGCATATTTCGCAATCAAATGATAGAGAATACGAAAAAAGTAGGTCCTACAATTCTTACTGCCTGTTTGTTTGTCTGTATGTCCGTCTGTCTGTAAATGGATCTACAGCCTTAACCGCTTGTAAAATTTTCTTATTTACAGCTAAGGTCTGTGGAGCAGCCTATATATGGGTTTTTGGAGTTGGATTTCTAGGTCTTGAAATAACGGTAACAGCCTTAAAGCCGTTTTGAAAGTACTTTCTCGGAAACAACTCGAAAGGTTTTGATAAAATTTTAAGGCAGGAAATATTTCTTGTTTGTCTTTCTTATGATATATAAAAAATGAGCACGACTGGGTCGTACGTAATTGCGACAGTATTCTAATTACAATATCAAAATCTAAAGGCTGTGTACAAGGTTTTAGTTTTCGCTCTTCGTATTAGATTTGGTGGTACAGGGTTGCCAGCTTCAAACTGATTATAAAAACTATATAAAATCACATCAATTATTGAAAGAAATTAAATTAAATATTCCAAATGTCTTAAGCGGAAATCTAACAACGCCAGCGTTTTAACATATAAACGCTGAAAATTTTATCAAAATCGTTAGACCAGTTTTTGAAAAAAAAAAATTATTTTTTCACTTTTTTTAGAAATTAGTTTCTTAAAAACCAAGCATGAAAGCTTTAATATGTGGCCAGAAGACATTTTGGCAAAAAAAAATTTATAAAAATCAAGGATACCGTTTTGAAAATATTAAAAAAAATTCATAAAAATTTCTAAATTGGAAACTTCTCAAATGTTGGTTGATATGAAATCTCTTTTAAACAACATAGAACTTCTTAAACATAAGATTTCGTCAAAAGCGTCACATAAACTTTCATCGAAATCATAAGAGCCGTTTTCGAGAAAAATAAGTGTTATCATATCGGACCCAGTTCTAAAACCCCTCTGTAGACTGCTTTACAGACCATTACATGCAAAATTTGAAGAACATTGGCTAAGCGATTCAGGCTGTAAGTCCATTTACGGACAAACAGACATACAGACATGCAGACGTACAGACAGAATTGCAGGACCCACTTTTTTCGTACTCTCTGTCATCAATACTTACCTCAAATTTTTTTCAGCGCGATTTTGAAATTTGCCTCAGTAATCGTAAGTGAAAATTGGAAAACGGTACCTTTAACACCACTGCTTTTCCTTAAACTGAATTCGTTATTGACTAAAAAGATTAGGAAGAATTTTTTAATTTCAGAAGTCTTAGGGTATTCACAAGAAATTGCGTATCATGATTTGAAAGATTTTAATTTTTGAAATTTTTATTAATTTTTAGAAAAATTTTGACTTTTTTAATATTTTAGAAATAATATCTTCAATTTTTTCAAATTTTTTGTCAAAATATTTTCTAAGATCGTAAGACTTACATACCTAGCTTTTAAAAAACTTGTTTTTTAAAAAAAATGAAAAATAACAAATCGGTTTTTGAAAAAACCGGTATAACTGTTTTTAATAAGTTAATTTAATTTAATGTTTTTTTTAATATTTTATGTGATTTTATTTTATAGGTAGTGTGTATGTAGTTGGCAACCCTGTACCATTAAATATGTTATGAAAAGCTTGTACTTAAACCTAACAACCAGCCTCAAGATTTTTATTTTGTGCTTTGCATAATCGCAAGTTTGTGCGATCCAGTCGTGTCCATATTTTTCGTGTGCTTTGCAGTAGGTATTTTGTGACTGCGAAGAGTTGAGAGCCTGGCCACCGACATGTTTTCCTACCACCAGAAATGGAGAATTTTGTGGAGTTTTTTTTTAATAGGTAGATAATCACTTTGAAATGTAATAAAACATTAATACCAAATTGATTCACATCTTGGAGACCAACTGACAGGTCCAAGACACGAGATTGATTATACGCTTGCTAATCGTTTCTTTCAACAAATCAAATCTAACATAACTTTGCCAGATCAAGTAGACTCAATTCTCGAAAGGTGAAATCCGTGGAAAAACATTTTTTGGTTTCTGTTGGCCAATCGACCGACCCCAAATGAAAATTTCATTGAACTCGCCTCTAAACTGATCCATTGTTAAGCGTAATCATCACACAGGAGCACTCATTATTAACAGTAACATTGCGATTTACCTGACCATAAAAATGGATGAAAAGTGCGCTATGAACTTTCTTGACAGTGCACCCGTTTTGATAATAAATTTCAATAATTTTCTAGCGTTACTCGCTTTTAAGACGATTCGTGGTTAAATTATAGGTTAAATTGAAGATGTTCGACAGTGACACAAAAAACTATTCGTGAGCGAGCGGTCAAAACCAGTGTTGCCATAAAGAAAATAGCAAAAATATCACCAACTACTTTGTTCGCGGGTTCTATTTATTGAACAGTCAACCTAGTGGCTTGTGAAACCTTAAAAATTATCTCAACTAGTAACTAGCAAAGCGTAAGAAGTTTCAAACACTGGAGTGAGTATTCGAGATCCTCACTGCGACTTTGGTATTTTGTTTCCCTGGTGGTCTCTGCAGAATTGAGTGTGAGATTTGATGCCATCACGTGATGGTAACATTTATATCCCTACCGTATCAATCTTTCCAAGTCAGTGCTTGGTTCGCCTCTTCTTTTTCAAACTGAAAACTTGATGTTCTTGCATAAATTCAGCTTGAAGGCATCTCACCACCAGCTCTCATTTTCTTGTGTACCCACTCCTTGTGGTTTTCGTTTGGCAAACTTTGCTTCAAATTATTTCTCTTTAGACCAAGAGCTTTTGCTTTGGTGGCACAGTGAAATTCAGAACTTCGTAAGGTTGCGATTATGATGACTTGTTTGCGTTCTCGCCACCAGTGATACTAATTCTGCTTCGGTTTTTGATTGGAAAAGGCACTGGCAAACTGTGACTATAGCTTCTCCACTCCCCTCGTTTTAGGTATAACCGTTCACCGCGAGCAATGTATCTTTATTTGTATTTTAGTTACAATCAAATATTTGGCTATACTGCTTTGCTTCATGTACCAATTTATCTTCAAAATTTATTTTAAAATTTTGCAGACCGATGGTCGATTGCAATTCCTAGAAAATTAGAAGTGAACAAGAGAAAATCATATCCCCAATACGAAGAAATTCGTTCAAATATCATCTGGAAACTTACTATCAACTTTACAACTACAATTAAGCGAATAAAAAAAAATGATAGTAATTATCTCAATTAATTTATAAGAGGAAATACAGCATGAAACATAATTAACAAAACAAAGTTTGAGCGACAACAACTTTGTAACACTTCAATGAGGCAGGTTATGTTTTCCCGGGTGACAACAGACTAACAAGACCCTATTATAAAATCATCTCTCTGACAAGAACAACTGCAGTGCACACGCGCCCCCACTCTTTCTACGTAACATGGCACACAGTCCTGTGAGTAGAGTGGATAAACAAGAGTAGAAAACTATTTGAGTATCAACCTACCTCTGTAAAGGTTTCTATTTTTATTTTACTTTTTAAGACTCTCCCTCGTTTGGGTACTCTTGTTTACTCTCCAAGATGAAAGATGAAGACAAGGTAAAGAAAATTAATGTACACCACGTATCCAGGTCATAACCAGCATCCCTCTTAATATCAAAGTGTCTTACATTTCTATGTTTTTTTTTTTGTACTACAACAGTACAGCACCCTTAGAATCTTTTCCTTAAGGTATAACAATGACTGTTCGCCAACGTAATTCTTTTCTCAAGACCAAGTTTTAATGAAACCTCTGAGAAGCAGCATAGGACATTATTTGGGAAGGGCATTTTGCCCCTTATACCACAGCTAATTATCATACGAGCCCACTCAAGACGTGACCACTTTTTTTTTGTGTTTGTTAAACTCAGAGGCCATAGCTCTCTAGTCTAGGACTTAAAGTTGAATAAATTATTTGTTAAGTGTTTACAAAGTAATATTTACAATGTCCAACGGTATGACGACCACAACAGAGAAAATTACCGCGAAGGACATCAAAACACTTTGCATAGAAATTTAGTTTGTGTTGCGAGATTTATTTTTTTTTTTGCTCTTTGGTTGTTTTTTGCCCTTGTTGATGTACAATGTATAGTTTGAGGGGATGATGAGTTGGTGAGTGGACGATGTAATTAACATAAAGTAATTATGAGACTTCATAAAAATGATGTTGGTGGTGAATCTTTACGACACTAGCTACATAAATATGGCTGCGGGCAACCGCACAACCTCACCGCTTGCACTGAGCTATTAGGTACCCACTCACTGTTTGTGTTGGACTTTATAACTCAGATGGGACAATAATAAGTTTTGTTTAATGGATCAAATTATGTCCTGGAGTTTTTGTACTTTATTCCATAACAGTGATAATAGCCTTGATGAAGAGTGAACTTATGAATTCTAATGCCGAGGAAACATGCAATGGTTTTACATATTTGTCGCTCACTGTTAGGCATTCGAAGTAGTCATAGAGAGCTACAGTTTTGGCCAAAAAATATAACGCACTTAAAACTTTTGGTACTATTCTCCGAAATTAAGTACAACAGCACACTACAACATTTTAATAGTATCAGCAGTGGCAGCAGCGCATTTCATGTTTTATTTTGAAGCCTTAATATTTAAAACAATTAACATAAGGAAAAGAAACGCCTTTTACAACTAGAGGGGGAACACTTGTGGGATATATTTCCGTCCTGGCAGAAACAATGCCCAGCGACTTAATTGAGTATCAAAATGAATGGTTTGCGTTCAATCTCTGTTGTCTATTGAACAAAAGTTCATTTATTTTCATAACACAGTCTTCAATAATCCAAAAGGATATATGTATCTTTTCAGACAGTCAGGCGGCCATCAAATCCCTGGCATCAAATTCCTTCAACTCTATTCTAACCTTTAACTACGGATCATCTCTCAGGGAGATGTCAGAGCACAGAGACATGCCGGCGCATAGAAACATGCCGGCGCATAGAGACATTTCAGGAAACTGCAAAGCAGATGAACTCGCTAGAAATGGAACACTTCTGCCCTTCTCACCGAAAACGGAGAGTATTGGTATTATAGTCGCTACATACAAACTCCTGCTCAAGCCGGACGTATACAAGAAAACTAATCTGAGATGGTCAAGCAGTTTAACGTGTGTAACGCAGCAAAACAGATCTGACCTAAGCTAGATCTTAAGCGTTCGAACGGCTTGATCTCTCTCAAAAGAAAACACATCAGTGCGACGATATGTGTCATCACAGGACACTGTCTTATTGGACGACATGTCGCAAGGCTAGGTGTCACCTCAAAGGACTTTTGGCGAAGCTGCATGGATGAGGAGGAGAAAGAAACTTTTTCCTATGTCTAGCTTTAGCTCACAAACCTAGGATACACCAATTTCTTTGAAGACCCTAGTGATCTTACTCACATCGACGCCTTTCGTCTCTCCCGGTTCATTGTATGCTCAAATGGTTTTATTAGAGGATACATTAGATCCATCGTGGTATCACAATGGGCCCAACGGGCTTAAGTGTGTTATCCGAGCTGACAGCCACTTTAACGTAACGTAACCTAACATAACACGACCTTTTGCGAGGAACTGGCAAGTCCTCCGGCAGCAAAGTTCACACTCTTCACACAGTTCCCCTCCATTCACTCACAAGGTATAGTTGTGGGAAATGCGCTAAGCCCCGTGGCTACCCACACTGTTGCGTATGAATGCATGTATGCCTCCTAGAAAACTCGTTACTTCCCTTTTTTAATATGACAACTCTAGTAAAAACTCATTATCGCATTTTTGAAAGTCCGAGAAAGCATTTCGTACGTATATGAAATGAGATAGTACACATTTAGGCGTTTACATTTGGACAGTTATTTAAGTAAAAAAAAAATATTGAAGGAGTTTTATGTTGAAGGAAATCAATAAGAATAAAAAACAAATACTTTTGTGAGACTTCAAAATCAACGAGCTAAGTCTAGATAAAATTCTTTTAATAAGCTTACTGTTAAATTTTGTAATCAATTTTTTGATTAGGGTTCAATTCAATAAAAATGTTCCAGTAATATTTTTGAAATTCAGCATATCGCAAACTGTAAGCTAATGCCTGTGAAGTTTTAACAAATTGCGCTGTAAAATTGATCACTCCAATGAAATGAAACAGTTCGAAAACTACTTACATACTTAGGTTGGCATTTAAGTTCTGTGAGGACCTGGCCATTAACCAATTACTTTCGGTCTTCCTTCACTTTATTGTGCCACCTAAGGCGAGGTCCTGATTTATCCGCTCTCCCTGATTTATATGCAATAAGCTCTCAAAAACCTGTACACGGCCTCTACATGGCCCAGCCATCGTGTCTTGCGTTCTCCGAGCTAACTCTTTTACTTAGGTATGCCAATAGCAATGTAGCAATTCAGTTCTCACAAGCAGTTCGTTGTTGAATCTTCTTCTCTACCCAATATTCTAACACCGGAGCTGTTTTGCAAAGGGTTTCCTTATCCGCTTTAGATAAGACCCATACTTCCGAGCCGTAAAGCAGTACTTGGATGATCAAGGTCTTATATAAAGTGTAGATTTGATAGTAATAAAATATATCGAAATATCGCAAGGTAGCACATGACCTACCAACAACTCATGATCTTATTCTGGATTTAAGTTTATGTAACTTGTTAATTTTAGAAAACCCCACGATTGTTCTTGAGAGTTGAATTTAAATTAATTTTCCATAAACACATTTTTTTATCGTTGAAAAATTAAAAACCATCTTTCTTCAACACGTTCATGTAGAGTTGTAAAAACACAGTAGTTTCCTTGAAGATTGCAAATGATTTTCCTTTACTTCTTTGAATAAATTACACACACATGTCTCCCAGCTATAGCGTTGTCCCTTGTGGTTATTTTTCATCACAGTACTAATGTTATTAATTAAAACTGTTTCCAGCCCCAAGCTGTGTAGCAGTAGCCCCTGGGGATCCGCTTTGGAACATTTCTCATTAATACTTTCTCGGAAAGCTGATGATGAGTATTCAAAAGAGTACTTCGTGTGTACGGACTTGTGGAGATTAATAAACGAGAAAATTTTAATGAAATGAGAACAAATCAAAAGTTCTTCCCCTGCATCGTAATTTTTTCCAATCTTCATCAATTTTGTTCTGGAGGGAGTGAGTTTTTATAACGCCGCAAATGTTTCAATGCAAAAGATTTTGTTGGCGAATGTCCTTTTTAAAATCGCCTTTAAACTACAGATTGCACGATAAACTTTATGTGGTCCCACACATGGTTAGAACGTAAGCCCCATGTTGCATCAATGTTTGTTTGTAGAGGAAAATCTGGATTAATTAAAATTTACAGAAATACTACTAAGAACCTCACTCAGATGGATAAAAAGACGTAGATGAAAACTAACAATAAACATTTGTCGCATTCATGCCAGCGCAGCGTCTGGAGTGATGAAGTTTAATTCAACGCTGCCATTGGCAACTCATTTTAAGTTGAATATATGGAAGATTATGGAAACATTTAAATTTTACACATGTAATACCGTCGACTCATTTTGAATGAAACAGAATTAAGTATACAAGGACCTCCTTAGTGCAAATTCACTTCGCATTGGCAAGGAAAAGGGCGATGATGGAATTCGTAGTCGTTGCTTGTTGGTCTCTAACAGCATTAAATAAATATTATTTCACCATTGTAACTAAAAGTGTGAATTGAATATTATGTGGGAACTAAGAGGATTTGGCCCCAACACAAAACCAAATATGTTTTCCCACGTGTATTTCCTCCGATATTAATTTAATCTCAATGAAAAGCGCTTTCTCGATTAGCTGTTGGAGATCAGCAAACAATTGAAGGTCCCTTCCATCCAACAGAAGTTATATGGCTGTGAACAATGTGCTAGAGGTCTCGGGACGTTCCGGTCTATTACGCTACCAAATCAAAAATGATTACATTTTAAAACATGTTTACATCTTCACAGTTTTAGTTTGTTGTTGCTCAGAAATAAAACTCAACTTTAAATTCGTTAGATGAATTTTTTCTAAAAAGAACAATGCCAACAAAAGAAAATCTAAATCAATCATCTGATTTCAAAGGCAAATCTTCAGAACGGCAACAAACAGGTTTCTCATAATTTTTCTTTTTTGCTTTTCAAGGATCAAAATCTTTTAAATAAATTAATTTTAGTCACACTTTTAATATCCACATCCTTGTAATCTCAAATTTCGTAACAAATACCACGAATATCTCATAAATCTGGCATAAATAGATAATAATCCTGCGCCACAATATATCCGCAGTTGTGTCCTTGCTGCTGACTTGAACAGATTGTGGGTCAAAAGTCGGAAGTAATCCTCCATTATGTTAGAGAGAGGAAAAGAAAAAGAAAACACCATTAGCTCCTGCCATCCAAGTTAATTCCGGTGTTCTACCATTTTCGAAAATTTGGCAAGCTCTCGTTATTAGCTTTGATGGAAAAAAATAACAGAATCCGGAAAAGATCACGAAAAAAAAACGAAAGAAATTATGCCTTTGCCTCCCAATAAAGTAAAAAAAAAAAGAAGGAAAATTCTCATTTTTTCTGTAGTCAAGCCTGCCTATAAACGAAATGGCGTTTGCTTCATTTTGATTATGCGAAGGATTTACGCCTTAATAGCCATGTCTCTGGCTAAAGGCATTCGGTAATAGCCACAGTTTGTATAAACGGCTCTTAAAGCAAAACGTATGGGGGTCACCGACCCACCAGCTAACGATCCAACAACCGACGACGACCGACGACGATGGACGAGGGTTGTCATCATAAAAATGAAGTAACCATCAAATTTGATGAGAATCACATATAAACATTCAATGAACACCCGTCTGTGAGTATTAGTATCACAGATGATATGGTATGTCCATCTTCACTCATATATGTATAATCCTAGTCAAAAAATTGAGTGAGTAAAAAATCTCTGCGAATACCAATGATTACGGTTTTGATTATTGCTGTTGATATTACGTATCTTTCGCTACACGTACATATTATATTGCATTTCACAAAAAGTTTGTTTTTTTTGACGATGACCACACCCTTACCGGAAAGCCTACTTTTATTCATAGCTTCAAATTTCATAAATTGTGTCCTGCTCGGAGACTGTAATATCAAAATGAATTTTAGATATAAGCAATCTAGATAGTCAGGGGTGTGTTCGACAGGATGGCCATCATCTAGATTCTAGATGAATATATTATGCTAGGCTTTATTGAAATTTTAAAATGAAAAAACAGGATGAGTTGTTTTATTGGTATGAAAGTTATGAAATGAGCCATGGGGTGACACTGACCAACGACCGATGAACGATGACGGTTAGGGCTCTCAGTTTCAATATAGTGGGTTGAAATTTCATAAAAAAAAAACTTATTGACATACTGTCGCATATGTAAAGCACTGCTTGAATGCCACTCTTATTGAATATGGAAACTGATTAAAATTTTATCAAGATTGGACCGCACTCGCTTGAAACTCCAATATAAAGTTATAACATATGAGTTTTCCTCCTTTACCTAAGCCTTAATGTGATAATATTATTTACTCTTTAAGCATATATGTACCTATTCCTGATCGACGCATATTCTTTAGGAGGAAATGGATTGAAATTTCAGCAGTTCATTGAAGTCGTTTTACATGTGCGACATGAATAAATATCCCATAAAGTTCGTTCCAGTTGATGTTTTTTGAAGGAATACTGCACTCCATTAAACCTGCGGATCACAAGTTAGAAGCAGTTAAGTGGGAGAACTGTGATCCATTCAAGCGATGCTTGTAAAGCAAAAAATGGAAGACGAAGAATAAAAGAAAGTTCATTCCAGAGACTTCACTTTTATCATTGTCAATGTAGCTATTTAAAATGTTATGGTTACGAATCCAGAGGTAAGACATACAACTGTTGCATTTTTGCACAGTTCAAGAATAAGTTAATTTTGTACTTTTAAATCTACAAATGCAGAACAAACCTCAACTTTTTCAAAAAAAAAAGTTGCTTAAATAGGAGGAGAACGTCACGATTCCCCAAAATGCTAGCAAGCATTTTAAAGAAAAACTTGGTAAGAGATATGTCAGCTTTATTCACTTACTCAGGTGGGCATTACAGTTCGGGGTGAACCCGAACCACTACCAACATATTTCGAAAGCGACTTCGTTTTCGGGCGAGCTCTCTTCAGTTTTGCACTCTAAGTCGGCTGAGGACTTTCTCCACTTGATTGCTTAGACGAGGTCTTCCCCTTCCGCGATTTCCCCGAAACGCACACTTTTCGACTCATAAAATTGTTAGTCCTTATGCTAAAATCTACAAGTCTTACAATTAAGATAAAACAACTAAAAACAAAGAGAATAAAAGAATTTAAATCGCTAAAATATCATTTCAAAATACATTAAAATGTTGACTTTATGTGAATACATGTAACACCCGAAACGATGGAATTACCCTTAAGCAATCATAGTTGAAAATAGTTTTCGTTGCAGCTAATGATCAACAATCTTTTCCATTTTCGGAGTACCGCAAGAATCTGTCCTGGCTCCCATCCTATTTCTTATTTACATTACTTCTCTATTGGAGCTCGACTTTAAAGGTTCGGTAAGTCCATTTGCGTATGATATAGGTTTTCTTTAACGTATGAAAAGTTCTCTGGATCTAGTTGCTGATACATGGCGGGATCTGAGTTCATTGGGGGATTGGTTTGCTGAACACAAATTGGTAAACTGTACTCACGCTGCTTATAATAAACTAGAAAACAAGAGGCTCACTTATGTTCATAAATTTATCTTTTATTAACAAGGCGAAAGTTGTGACTTCACATCATGAACTCTACAATACAAGCAATGAAACAAAAATAACGTTTTCAGCTTTAATTGGCTAGTAAATTTAAAATCTGGTACGCACTTCATGCACAGGAAAACTCTTAATTTAAAATTAGTAACTGCGTCTGCAGTCTACTTCTTCCACCGTTTTTAGGCCTCTTAGTTGCAGAGAAAACCCTTTTGAAATTGAAAAAGTTTATGAGATTAAATATACTAGGACCTATCATTGACTCAAATATGAGTTTTCAAAACATATTGAATCCCTACATGTATTTTTCGTTCAACTCTTCAGCTGTTTATTACTAGCAAAATTTGTGTTCTGATGTGGTCATAAACAAATCAGTTATGGTACTTTTCCTTCCAAGTAACAGTACGGTATTGTGGAGTACAGCGAACGGTTTGAGAACAACACCAAAGAATCGCATTACAGAGGATATACTTCAAAACTGAGTTGCAATTTGGAAGAGAGGTATTTATTGATCAAAATAGACGCGATAAGTGTCTTGATGGTTAGGAATTGAAGAGAGCTGATACGCTTTAATTTACTTCCTAACAGAGAAGATTTCCCATTCTGTGCACTTTGTTTAGCTTTTAGACGTTTGGACGGCAATCTTCTCAAAAGTAAGGCCCCTAAGGTCGGCCCAACTTAAACCTTTGCTTAATTTATTTTTATCAAAAACAACGCTATTTGGGTTAATATGACACAAGGGTTGGTATCGCGACACAACGGGTAATATGGCACCCAATAATTTTTTTCAATACAATTTTTGTATTTCACTAGCTCAGCCGAACGGCGTTGCGCGGATCCGTAGTTTTAAGGATACCGGTCTCATCCTTCGTTTCCCGTAGTTTTAATATAGATAAAAGTCACATTCAGGTAAAATGTCATAAGTCGAGAACAGGTTGACCGACTTCAGAATTTTACCAACATTCCCTAAGCTACCACAAAAATTTGGTTTCATTCGGTCGAGCCGTTCTCAAGTGATGCTATCAGAACCTACACTTCTATTTATATATTAAGATTGCCAATGAATGTGGAGTGAGATTTAATGAAAATTTCAGCAACATAAACCATCTGAAAGAACAACTGTACAGCATCATAAAGAAAAATGAGGATTTAATGATGTGTTCTTTTATAGAAAAAGCTAAAGAGTCGTCCAGTAGAATAATCTACAGTCAACTAAACTACAATCTCGGTACCAGAAACTATTTTCACGATTCACTAAGTTATGCAGAAATATCATTAATATTTAAAGCAAGATGCGAGGTTCTGAACTTAAACGGAAATCCTTACAATGGTAGTTTCAATCAATTTTGTACACTGTGTAATTTAAAATCAAAGGAAGATTGTCTGCACTTCATCAGTATATGCCCAATATTCAAATCTGAAAGACGTTTTTTTTTTCGGGAAAAATACTCTTACATTACAAGAGACTATAAACATCTTAAACGAATATAATAGGAAAACTTAAGCAATTTTTTGAATAATATTTACAAGTACAGATTATTATTAATAACAGAATACCACTAAATTAACAAAAATGTTAACTTAAATATCTTTTGTAAATACAATTGTCTTTGTGTATTAAAAATGTTAAAATAAAACCAAAATGTATATTTAAAAACAAAAAAAAAAAAAAAACAATTGTCAATCTGGCTGACGGCATAGCCATAGCTCTCAAATTCAAAATGTTATCTGAAATTGCATTGTATGAATGAAAATAAATGAATTACTTACTTACTTACTACTTACTTACTTACTTATATTAAGATTGCTTTAATTGCGCATTCGCTGTGGTGGTAGAAGAAGAGGCTTCAGATTTACAAAGGACAAACAGAAAATTTGGATAGAATCTGGGTTCCAATTACCGCATCAGTGATCGAGTGAGTGAGTACTATTTTTCTATCAAAATTCGCTCTGTATTACAATGTTCGTTTATCGACTTATATTCGTTCAATTACTGATAAAATTGAATTTTATTTGCCGGAATACTGCAAACATTGCATTTTATCGCAAATACAAGTTTTTTGGCATATGCGGTGCGGCATAAGCTCAGAATGGATGTCTTGGGAAGATAAGAAAAAATAATCGTACAGAAAGGGGGATTTTTTAAAAAATTGCTTTAATTTTTAAAATATTTATTAAAAATCAACCAAGCCGCTAACAACTACAAACTGTAAGGTTTTCAAAAGCCAATACTTTGATCTTTAATAAACATTTTAGTTCGCAATTGATTTTTTGGGAAATCAGGCCTCAGAGCTAAAATTATGAAAAAAGATCAAATATTTTTATTTTAAATTAGTAAAATATCTATAAAATTCTGCCACATTAAGGACCACTGTTTCCTTCAATAAATCAATGCTCTATTTACTTTCTTTCTTTAAAAAATCTAAAAGAGAAACAAAAAGTATCTAAAATAAGATAATTTGAAAATAGAGAAAATCAACTCATCTCCAAATTTGCGTTTCTCCAAGGTTCGACAATAGGTTTATCAGTTAAATGTTGCCGTATCATTCTAAGATGCAAACTTTTTTCGAATTACACCGACACTTATAAATTTTCACTGCACTCACCTGCTGTGAATTTTGCTTTTAAGTGAATGTACAATTCTTAATCCTTACACCCCTGCCATACGAGTTTTTTCTTGCCTTGGCGCAAACAAGCCGTCCTGAGCTCTTATCGCATCTTATGCAAAACACCCTGTATAGGACAAGGCTCAGCTACAGTCTCTGATTTTTTTGCTTTCAAAATTCGAATGTCCCCTTTACTTTAGTTGAGTAACATTGAGGGGTAATTAGATCTAATTTTTTTTTCACGTTTATTTGGTAAGAACTTGGGATCCTGTTCTATAAAGTAAAGGACCTTAAGCTATGTGATATTTAAATGAAAAATTTTTAAAAAAACTTTTAAAATAAACTAAGTGAAATGAAAACCTTAAGACTGCAGACTTGATGCTTAAAAAAAAGCTCAGTCTCAAAATCAAGAAATTTTAAAACCCTTCCCTTTAATCAGGATACAGCATCAAGTAAAATTTTTTCAAACTAATATAAGCCCCAACAAAATTCATTTTTTTTTACTATTTTGTTAGTGACAGCTCATTCTTTGTTCCATCAGTTTAACTAAAACAAAAAAGCCTTAAATTCATCGACTATGATCAAGTAAATTTTACATTACGAAGACATCTTTGATTTTGAGTAAGAACTTATTTTCTATTTTCAAACAAACAAAGAAAAAAAAGCAAAAGAGAAGACGACTCAAAGCGGTTCCTGGTATATTTCGTTTTTCATGCAAACTATTTGCACTTACCCTTCTCTAAGAATATGGTTACTTGATACGATCCATCGCATCGTTTTGTATTTGTTTTGCTTTCGCCATTTTCTATACAGACTTTTCCTTGAGTGGTATTTACATCTCCTTTGAGGGTATTTTACCGCACTGATAGCTTTAGCTTGTGGCGATGTTGAAGAGCACTGCTCTTCATTTTGCAACTCAAAAGCAAGACCACTTCAAAGTTATTGCTTTATAGAGTCTTTACCCATTTAGTGCGGGCCTGTTTGCTCGTTTCTTTTTCTTTTTTTTGCTCTATTTTACAATCTTTGTCCTTACAATCGCTGAAAAACGATTCATTCAAGCCTCGTCGCAAACGAATACTTTTACAAACTTTTTTTCTGTTCGATTAAAGATCTGGGAAGCAATTTTTCAAAGATAATAATGATTGCGCCATTGTGATTCTTTTTTTTCTCTTATAATCCCTTACTTGTGTAGGAACTCTTTTTGCTGCGCACTATGATGGCGGTGAATATTCTACGAAATCAGCATCCCTTCCCCAGCAAACTTCTGTTTTTCGCGTTTGATTAGAGGACGACGCAATTTGCATTGAAGAAAGGAGTGAATTTCCTCACAAGGTACCTACAAATCATTCAAATTGAAACAAAGAGAATATAAATGAATTTCAGCAATTTCCATTGAATCCTCAAAGAAGGAAACTTAATTTTAGAAACTATCGTCAACTGCTTCGATTTCGGTATTCAGATGAATTAAAAGTTTCTACTCTTTTATAATTTGATAGTCGAACTGAATGAAATTATACAAAACCTAGACCTTAAATCGTTTGTTATTGGTTATCATTTCCTCCTGCTTTCAAGGGTCGCTTTATTTTATACACAAAATAGCAAAGTAAATTATAAATTTATTGTGCAAATTTCACTGATTACGGAACGGAACTTTAAAAGTTTAATCCGCACTTGAGAGTGGAGGTAAATTTAAAAATTCCTTCTGTTGGCATTAATGCGTTTACGTGCCTCCCACATCCACATCCCCATCCACACCCTCATTCAATTTACACAAGCACCTTTTACAGAAAGAGACAGAGACAGCGTGTATCAGACACAAAAACGTATACCAACAGAAAAGTAATCTTTATCGGCGCGGCAGCGTTGGCCTGGGTTCTAGGTATCCGGAACAAGTATACAAAAAATCATAAAAAAAATGTTCTCAATTCATTGAAATAACTTTTAAGGACAAACAAAAAAGAAAGAAGCAACAAAATATGTAATCTTCCTCCACCAAGACAGCCTCCGCACGTTTGTATAGTAAGTATACTTTTTCTTGTGGCTCGAGAGTGGAGTTCCTTAATCAGTTTCCTCAAACTTTTTATTTCTTATTTGTATTTTAGTGCCAACTTTTAGGTTGTAAAGTTGTTTTTGGTTGAACATTTTCCATTATAGAGTGCCTACCTATAATTTAAGGTAAAGAGGAAGCCCAAATTAAATGCTCATTCGGTGAAAGGTAAAAAAATAAGGTTTCGTCTTTTTACGATCAATAAAGTTCCTTAATGAAGAAGTAAAAGCTTCAAATTAGTATGACTTAACCCGAGTGAGTTTCACTGTGAGAGAGTTAAATGAAAGCTCAAAGAAGAAGAAGTCACAGCTATACTGTCATGAGATTGCAATAAGAATGGCTCGTAAAAAAACTTCGTAAGGGCCACTTATTTAGAAGAAGAAAAATTTGAAAATATGTATCTGTTTATGGTATTGGCAAATAAAATTTTAAGTATGCTGATGAGGAGGCAAATACACTTGTTCTTAATCAAAAGAAATATGTTACTTCTATTTGTAATGTTCTCAACACGGAAATGCCGAAATTAGGTGAAATGTGGAAACATTTTCTTAACAATAACAGTTGTTCGCAGACTGAAAACTTGTAAGATCAACATCGAAAGTTTAAGAGATTTACAGATAAAGGTAGCTGTGAACACGAATGAACAACGGTTGACGGAGGGGCTGCTTTCCTTTTCCAAGGGTTTCAGTTTAGTAGGCCACCATAACAATAAATTAGAAGGGCTTCTCCAAAAGCTAAAGTTTTCGTCAGTTACTTTTTCTTCTAAGCAAAAAGAGAAATTCAGTCAAAGCTGATCCACGTTGTTTATTTATTTACTGTAAAATATGACACCCATATGCCTCAAAGCTCCAAACTAGGACCCCTTTTATTTTTCGTGAACCAAAATGAGCTTTCTTTGAAATATTCAGCGAACTACTTGCAATGGCTGAACTTGTCTGTTTACATAGGCTCAGATTTTTTTTGCAAATGCAAAAAAGAATTAGTAGAATTTACTATGTCACAAGTTCCTAGTTTCCAGCATTGACTTAGATCAACAATTTGTAGCTAAGAATGAATGGAAATTGCCGATTCAAGCAAATGTCGAACAAATACCGTCAAACGAAAAAGTGGCAAATTATTGCATACTACGAAATGCAAAAGATTTGAAGGAAAAGAGAAAACAAATGAATGGCAAACACAAAAAATGAAGGAACACAACCTTTACAAACACTGAAACTAACTCTGACTAATTCGTCAAGCCAAGCCTTATAGCACGAAGTCATATTAGTAAAAGGCTATCCAAGGCTAACAAGTACAAGGTTTGTGATGCACGCCCTAGGCAAGGAGAGCAGTGGCAGAAGTGTGCACTTTGAATGAACATAAGAACCCCGATTCGAGACTGTAAGGCTCTCTTTCATCAAACATTTTAGTATTTTCGAGTACATAAAACAGAAGAAAAGGAGCTAACTTCCTTAGAAGTGAAGCAGGTCTTTTGGATGTGGAACTCGAACGCAACTTGGTCAAGGTTCTTTGATAAGGACCTTGACAGCAGTGTCCAATGGGGAATGAAATACCGCGTGAATTCTAACGCTCTAAATTCAATATTGTCTCTTGTCGTTCAAGCAAAAGTTTCCACTCTTGTAACTGAAACAGCTTTCAAATCTTCGCATGTGCTTTAGGAAAGGTTCAAATCCCGCTCTGGACATCTACTTTTCTTTGAAATTATATATTAAATTACAACCACATTATTTCCATCTACTGCACTACAAAAAAAATTAAGGCTGCTACCCTGATAGTACAACGGACCGGCAATTAGGTCTGAGTGTTCTAGACTAGCATAAGATGTTGGAGTACCCAGGGCTCCGCTTTTTCATTAAAAACCTTTTGTCTGAAACTTCTGGTGCTCTCACTTGTTTTGCTGACGACAAATTTCTCATATTTGTTCTCAAATTCACGTCTCATTTCTACCGTCGCGTCGTCGCAACGCTGATCTGCAACGATTGTGTGTGATTAGCTTATTGAATTCTGACATTAACAGGCACTGTTTCATGCGATAGTAAAAACCGAGTAAAAGTCAACACTTGGATAACCAAATGATGTCTTTTGTCAACTTTTACTGTCTCAGTTTACTTCCATTGTATTTACTATTTGCATGTTACATGGCACTTATGTTAACGATAATCTTCGTTCACATATGTGAACAAAGATGTCGAATATGCTCCAAAATGATTAGGTTTCTTAAAAAAAACCTAAAACCGCAAAGAATTCGCTACCCCTCTTAATCTGACTACAGTTTATAAGTTTACACTAGCTCAAAGACAGTGTTGTATAATTTCCGTGATTAGGTGCTTTCCAAAATTACTTGCGAATACCGACATCTAGTACAAGAGCTTATCAACTGATATGCGATATTTCAAATATAGGATCGTTTAAGTTTTTGAACTCATCGCAATGTTACCTGCCCTAGTTTCTTTCATCGTATATTCTTCACAATCAGGTTTCCAGTAAAATAGAAAGGACAGGCATATATGACGAGCATGTTCGACGAACATGCCGCAGAACATGCCAACACATTTAACGATCATTCACCTCTGTTGGTTCAAAAAGTGTAGGCATGTGCGGTATAGAAGCAGAAGTAGTTGAACTCTTGGTAGTTTCATACCAAATAGCATGTTTTGTTCGCAAGCATGCATTTCGTGTAAAATCAACACTGGAAACTCATAACCCAAAATGAAGGCTGCTCGCGAGCATGGCCCTACACGATTAATATATGTGAAAGCCAACGAACGGTAAAAAATCGAAATCTTTCACCAGCAGTGAGCGCTTCATTAACCATCCCCTACACGAAAAAACACGACAAAAGAAGCCTGATGATGGCATAGGTTGGACTTTCAGGGGGGTTAAAACTGTGACGATGTGGCAACTATGAGTGGGGCCTAACAGCCAAATTCCGTAAGGATCCCAACAAAACGATGGCCGACGGGATTCCAGAAGGGGTGGGAAAAGCCGCACTACACATACAGAGTGAGGTGAAGTTTTTCGTGGTGATGGTTTAAAACTTTTAAACGATATTTGTTTTTGGTAGGAGGTGAGGCTCTGCAAGGAGGTATGGCCCTCTATATCCAGCCAGTTAAACCGTTCTACGTCAACGTGCCACACCTCCGAGCACGAGCATTCTTTCCCTTCTCAACCTTTCCTTCTCTCATTTGCCTTTCCCTTCCTGTATACCAACCTTTCCGCTTCCGTGGTTAGTTCCTGTTTTCCGACCTTTTGCTCATCCCACTTACCATTTCCTGTTCCTACCTTCCGTTTCCTATCGAATTCCCGTCCAAATCCTATAAGACCATCTCGTTTTATCTCCCTAATATCAAATGGCAGGGAGTGCCTCGTGAACCATCCCCTACACGAGAAAAACACGATCAATACGAAAATGTTACGAGAGCATATTTGTCGTTTAAGGCCAGCTTAAGTTATTTAGGGGCAAGAGCCGCCTTATTCTTACGAGTGCTCATTAGCTTCACCCTTAAATAGGAAACTCATAATTTAGGTGCTCAACCCAAAACAACTCTGTGTTTATCCCCAGCATTCGAGTGGCAGCTCTGGTTACCATAGCGTTGGTTGTGTGTAATAATACTCCTTAGATTTTCTCTATTTTTTACAATTTCTACTGTGATTTATTTGTGTCTCATAGTTTATTTATGTGCTTTTAAGTCCATATTCTTAGTTGACAACAGTGTACAGTGAAATTGTGTTAAATATCTTAATTTTTGCCAATAAATTGTGTTTAGCTTTGGTAAGCGGTGTAATTCTCTCATTCAAAAAAAAAAAAAAAAAAAAAATCCGTAACCTTAATTGAGTGATAATTCAAGTGCAAGTCTCTTGAGCACTTTACGCTACTTGAATTATCATAATTACTGCATGAAAGCTTTTTTATGTGTTTTATAATCATAATTTTTGTGGTTTAAATTATTACTTTTGTAATTCAAATTTTAAATTGCTCCACGGCGTAGTTGGTTAGAGCGAAGATAGTTGTGTCAAGCATCTCAGGTTCAAATCTCATACTACCCAAACAAACTTTTTTTTGGTTTTTTTCTTTAATTAAAACTAAACTTTTATTCTCAATCTTTTTTTTTTCAGTTTTCTTTTTCTTTTTTTTTACTTTTTTTCAAATTCTTTAATTAAAATGGAAGGCTCAGCGGTGAAATGTCTGGACTCTTCCCCTAATGCATGCCTTTTTGCATGTTACGGCCCTTATGGGAAGTTTTACCATGTTAAATGCGTTGGGTCAACCACCTTATTTATAGAAAAGGTTGACGCATCAAAAATTGCAGTCTGGTTTTGTACTGATTGTAGGAAAATCTCTCTATCCCAACTTGCTTTTAAAATGTCGTCATTCAAGACTGATATAGCCAAAATCAAGAAAGGATTAGATGAACTGTGTAGTAATTTTAATGATGCGGTTTCAAACCTTAATAACTGTTCAGCCCCCAAGTTTTCGGTTGACATATCTACCTCAACTGATGGTTTGGAAGAGCCGTATACTCCTCTGCCTCATGTTTCACCAAAAACAATTGACTTATTAGTGCAATCTACTTCAAATATTTCTAAACCTAATAAGTCTAAAAAGAAAAAGCAAGATACTCACTCTTCTGAAAAACGTTCATGTCTTAGGAGCTGTATTGGTCCTACTAATAATAACGAATAAATAAAACGAGCGAAATTTTGATCTTCGCGGATGATATGAAAATTTTCAAGAAAATAGACTGCGCAGCCGATCGTCTTATTTTACAATCTGATGTTGAAAATTTTGCCACATGGTGCGATAAAAATGGATTGATTCTCAATCTCAAAGTATAACCTTTTTCGAAGAAACGTACACCGGCATTTGCATAATTACTCGATTTCTCATCAAACATTATGCAAGGTGTCCAGTATTAAGGACCTCGGCGTTTACTTTAGTTCCAATTTCGAATTTACATCTCATATCAATTACATTGTTAGTAAAGGAAATTCAATGCTTGGCTTTATAGTAGGGGAGCCCAAGAGGGGATTTCGCGCGTTACTCGAGCGCGTCAGAAAATCATATGGGGAGGTACCTTGCACCCTGTAATGTACTCCTACCATATATAAAACCTTAATGTTGGGGCGTTCGCTGAGGGCAGCCCGTCAGATTAGTAAAAAAAAGTCGATCATCGGAAATACTCGAGCGCGTCAGATTAAGAAATGGTAGGTTGATTACATCGAGAAGAGTGTATATTTCAATAATCTGACAATTTGAGCGGGGCCTTCGTAAGTAGGAGAGTCACAAAGATGTAAAAAAAAATCGATGTTTCGAAATACTCGAGCGCGATTAATTTTTTTTTTATTTTGAAGGTAATTTTATCAGGATTACGGAAAACATATAATCTGACATTTTGGTTGGGGCGATTAGGTAAAATCGTCAATAAAAGGTATTATATATGATGGTTAATATCTCGCTTAATATTGATATTAGCAATTTCGTCCAAAGACCTTTTTTGTAGGAAACTAAATTTTCTACAAGTTTGTAATTTGCAATTTTTCTGTAGCTTTTGTTATTTACGAGATAACTGCGACAAAACGTGAATTTTATGGAAAAATCTGGTTAAGTGGCCCGTACCACCTTCCTGGTATGAGTAACGACTTTGCAAAAAAGAACATTTTTGTAGAGCGTTCAATTTTGAGAAAAAAACATCTTTGGTTAAAGTGATTCCATGAAATGCCGCTGAGCTATAGAAATTTAAAAATAGAAAGTCAGAGTTTCCGTGTATTTTCAATGGGAAATCTTCACACCTTTTGATCGAGGACTTAAAATTAATATTAAGGGCTCAAACTTTCAGGGAGGTTTTTTTTTTAGTATTTTCAACAAAATTTCAAATCAAAACTTGTATATACATATGTCTACATGTTTTTTTTATTGCATCCAGTAATAGAAAATAGAAACAACAAAGAATTGTTACTTTAAATTTGTCAGACTAAGAGTACGCCCCCATATAATTGTCAGATTATCATCCTGGAGGACGAAGACATCAAGTTGATCACTCTGTATAAAAATCTGACGCGCTCGAGTATTTCAAGGTCACGTTTTTTTTTTACATTTTTAAAAATCAGCCATGACTGATCGCCCCACTCAAATTGTCAGATTATTGAAATATACACTTTTTAGAGTACACTTAACATTCACTTTGAAAATCTGACACGCTCGAATAACTTTTTTTTTTTTTTTTTTTTAACCTCTCTTTACGGCCATTTGCCCCCCGTAAATCGTCAGATTAATATATATCCGTTATCAGAAAGACAAAGCGCGTATACTCTATGAAAATCTGACGCGCTCGAGTATTTCAATTTAACTGTTTTTTTTTACATTTTCAAAAGCTCATACACGCCCATCGCCCCACTGAAATGAAAAACTGCCATACACTTTTTTTCGTTTTAGAACGTAAACTTCACAATCCAATAAGTCCCCATGACGCTTTAGTAACTGCAAATTTAGCGGCTCGGGCTCCCCTACTATTATTAAAAGATGGGCTAAGGAGTTTACTGACCCCTACGTCACTTTTTCGCTGTATAACTGTCATGTTCGACCCCATCTAGAATATGCTTCTCAAGTATGGTCTCCTTACTATGCAGTCCACAATTCAAGAATAGAAAGTATACAGCGAACATTTATTAGATTTGCTCTCAAGGGACTTCCTTGGACTGATCCATATGACCTTCCACCGTATGAGCATCGTATTCAACTTTTGCAGATGCAACTACTTTCGCATCGGCGAATAAATAATGATTTAGTCTTTATTCACCAGCTTATAACAGGACAAATTGATGCTCTTGACTTGCTCTCATGCATAAGTTTTAACTACCGGGGAGGCTCATACTAACTGCGCAGCTTGGAGTTACTTCACTGTCCCCATCATAGAACTAATTATGGAATGAATGAGCCTAACTCAACCTAAACTCAAATTTAATAGATTTTCATATTAGTAAAACTACGTTAAAGTCCTTAATTCGAACCAGAGCTCCACTCTCTTGACTATGTTTTTTATGTTTCTTATCTCTTAATAATTGTAACATTTAATAAGTAATTTTAAGTATGTAGCTATCTAATTTGTTTTCGTATATTTTTATCAATAATTTTGTAATATTTTTTAGCTCTGTTGTCTTGAGTGTGTTAGACTTAATTTTTGCTTACTAACAACTAACACCTCGCTAAATGATGACAGTGATACATATTTCTGAGTACTTAAGGGTGAAAAAACTCTTGAAGAAAAGATTCATTGCTTCACAAGCTTGAAATAAGCTGTTCTGATAGTAAAAAAAAAAAAAATTACAATTCACGAAGACTCAGACTCTAAGTTAAAGTACGCCAATTCTTAGCACACAAATTTTTTCTGACTAGGGTATTGATGACCTCTACATTTCCGTCGGACACAACTACAGTCTGATGAAATTCCACAAATAAGTTGATATTTGCTACTCGAAAACTCATTTAAATTTAGCTATCATAGCCTCTTGTTTTGTTCCTCCATGTAGACGGGAGTAATGCACTTCTTCTTCCAAGTCAAACAAAGTCACATAAATCTGATTTCACTTAGAATGCTGCAATAAAATAGCTCGAATAGCGATAAAATCTCCCTCATACCTTGCACTTTCTTGTTTTTAGTTAGTCTAATTTATTCAACCCCACGATGGTAAGTTGAAGTTATGTTGGTAGATGCTTCCGTTGACAAACAAAATGTCCCTACCCAACTTCTCATATTTCTAACTTTTCCAACGTACGTAGGTTTCAGTTTTCAGACATCTCAACATAAATTTAAATCCTATTTGTGCGTCGATAACTTTGCACGAGTTTGAAAAAACTCATTTTATGTTTGCATTATCCACCCACTATTTTAGGTAACGATGTATATGTAGGTACCTACAACCTACATATACCGTTATCATTTTTTGTTGTTTCATTTCTTATATAAACAAAAAAAGAAGGGCAACCATCTTTAAAATATTTCAACTTCATTACCTACAACAACAACAACAACAGGATGAGAAAAAACGCTTCCTCCCATCGCTTAGCCTTAATCCATCTTTTCAATTTTAAAACGCTGCTCGTCTTATCCAACAACTCGAATCTGGATCCACATCATTACCGTTTTAACACCCACGCACACGCAAACACAGTGCATTAAATTGATTTAAAAAAAAAGACGACAAATGGCTTTGAATATACCAAACTTTGTCGTCGTGGCACGCACTTCCCTTAGAATTGATATTGATGTTACTTCCAACGAATTATCAAAGCATATTATTATGTTTGACTTTGTTCTCCAAGTACCAGTAGTACCTACTACTCAAGGTATTATAAAAATCCGATCAATATTTGGACTCGTTTTCGACATGATTTAAAAGATACGTACGTACTTGTTCGCGTACAAAGGATACCCTTTTTGGTATTTTTTTTTTTTAAGTGGAAGAATTCTGACGGTTGAAGTATACGTCCCCTGTGACTTTTTGGGAAACAAGAAACATTATCTCATTGTCCTTATAGGAGGAGTGATTTTATATTTCTCACAATTTCTGCACAGATAAAAATAATGGCTTCCATAGGAGCGCCATATTTATGATTATTATATGCTCGCTTTGGGGAGGCTGGATTTTATCGCAAAAACAAGTGAGCAATTGACTCTGACATGGAAAATAAAACGATGACTACAGTTTGCAAATTGAAGTGCGCGGGAACGGGAACGTATCAAAATGAAAGTTGTGCTCTGTGGAACAATGCTGACTCCGTTTGGCATTCATTTTCACTTTGGATTCTGAAAATGCACTTAGTGAGTAATTCAAATAATTGTTGCAGTCGAAGTGAAGACAAATAAACAAAAAAAAAAAAAAATACTTGAAGGAAGGAAACATCCTCCTTTTGTTCACTCAGGACGTATTTATCATCAGAAAACTTCACTTCAATTTTCGGCAGGTGTATGCTGCGTTGGGAGTGCTTTTGTTTTCTCACTTTTTGTGTCTTTCATGGAAGGAACGAGGGGATTTGCATTAATGTAAGTGCTTCTTTCCTCCTCGTGAGAAAGGATGGGAGGAAAAATTAAAATTTACCAACAATACCATCAAGCCGTCTTTTCATGTTGTCCAACATACCTCCTCATTCATTCAATGCCGGTAACGTACCAGAGAACATTTCAAATTAGTTGTAATGAATAGCATGTGTTCCGGAGCCGGAGGTGGTACATATAACAAGACTCGGCAGCAGTAATTTGAGCTTCCGAGTATGTTGGTTTTTTTTTTATTCTTTCTCATTCGCAGCTAATTATGCTGAAAGGTAACCGCGAGTTTTATGAACGAACACGGATGATATGATTTTCTTGTGTGTAACACACTGCCACAGTGGAAACAGCTTTTCTTCATTACCGCACGAATAATGTGTGTGACATGCTTTTAGCGAAGAGCAAATTCTCGTTCGCAGGAAGTAGGTTATATGGTTTTTGCTAGAGAAAGCCTGTTTTTGTTGAATAAGTTTGTATGTTTTTGTATATTTGTCGTTGATAATTTCGCTTGTGTGCTTTTTATAGTTGTGGGATACATTCACTCTAGAATTGTAATTACTCACAGCGGCCTAGCACGTCGCGTCAGCAGAAATTGAAACCAAATGGCAGACGAATGGGTACAGATGGTTTTTTGAATTTCTCTCCTAGGTAGTATCAAGGACGTCAACTACCGGTAACCACTAACGCACACAATATTGCGAATTCTATTAAGACTCTCCTTGAATATATTCACTGGGATAGCGACACGTTTGGGCTCAACTTTTACTTACTTTCTTTTCGGCTTAACTATGCCATGTACGATTTTCGCTATTCATTTTAGGATCATTTTGAGTTAGTGCTGCTCGAAGTTTTTATTTGAGCACCATAAAGCCTGATGGTCCCAAAATAACTTTTGCTATAATTTTGCGATAGCAACAACAATGAACCATTCGCGTAGGTTGTATCATATCATAACAATGGTTATAGCATTTTGATATTACGCTTTTAGACTGAACTGACTGACTGAAATAGACTTGTTTCAATAAAATGCACGAATAATTCCAGGCTGTGGGGCCCGTGAGTGTTACGCTGGAGGTTCGTGGTTTGAATTCCAACAGAAGCCAAAATGTTTTTCCACCGGTATCGCCTTTCGCGAAGAATTGGCAAGTCCTCCGAGAGTAAGATCATTGCCATGAAAAGTGCTTTCTCGATTAGCCTTTTGGAATCGGCAGAAAATTGTAGATCCCCTCTATTTCCTCACAAGGGCAATGGTTGTAAGAAATACGCTAGGCCCCGGAGCTCCCCGCTCTGTTGCGACACCCTATGAAAGTGTGTAGTCCTTGCTGAGAGAAAATGAGAATATGTAGCATTTAAGCCGGTCAGCCTGCAGCCAATTCCTGGTACATATCAACGTTTTTCAACACTATAGTTTAACATGTCTACCCTTTAGGTTTTGACTTTTAGGGTACTTGCATCCATTTCTGCTTTTGCTGTTATTGTTTGGAACACGAGGTGTATCCAGTTTAACAGCGTTGGCTCGATATTTATGGAAGTAAGTGCCTGACGAATAGCACTGTATTCAACATTTTTGAAGGTCCCCTGTATATCGAGGAGTGCGGCAAGCGTGTATTGATTTTTCAATTGCTCTGAATACTTCATGAAGCGCAATCTCAACTGATTTGCTAATTATGTACGCATGTTGAGCTGTCGAGATAACATAATTGTTTAGCTTCTTCGCCTAGGATTTTTAGCAGCCTATCCGGACCCTTTGGTTCAGTGTGAGCGGGCTTACCAACTTTGGGGATGAATATGACTTTTATTTTTCTCAAATACTAGGAATAAGAGTGAAATCTCGAAAGCCAATGAATGTTTCCACTAAAGCCGGCACAATCAAAAAAATTTTAGAGCATCATTGGAATGATGCTTTAGAGGATTGCAGTTTTCTATGCTGAGAATGAATTGATGGCTCACATGACCTTCCATTTATCTACTAATTGATTTCCTGTGTTTGACCTATGTAAGGGTCACTATGTTCTGGAGATGCCAACTTGAAAACACCCTGAAAAAGGGGTATTCATTAGCGGCTACTTGGTTATAGAGCAGGAGTCAGTCCATGTCTTCTATTATATCTTCTAAGAAAACTTGGGGGTTTTATATTTACATTGAACATGACTCTTCTTAGCCTGCCCCCACCGATGGGGCACTCAATATCTGAGGAAAGATTGTGAGACAGTGCTACTTTTTCATAATTCCTTTTTTTGTATTCATTTATTGATAAAGTTTGCTTTTGTATAGATCCCAACCAATCGGAAGGTTTCTATATACTGCTCTATGGTAAAGCCTGGAGTTTTTTCTGAGGTTTGCTTGTCCAGTGTCCACCATATAGAGCAGGATCTACCTTTTCCATTGGATAGTTGGCAAGAGCTTAATGACCCTGATAATTTTGCTTACATGGTTCTTTCTATATCGATGGAAGCTCCACATGGTTCAATAAATGGATAAAAAAGTTCTGTAGTGCCACAATAGTTAGACTGGCCTAATTTTGACAACTGAGCTGAAAGTCACACTAACCCTACATAATTTAATTGAAAAACACCGCAAAATTGCTTTAAGGAATGTTTTATGCGACCTTTTGAAAGTTAATAAAGTTGTCTTTGAGCAGAACAACTTTCAAAGACAACTTTACTACCGCAAAATTACTTCAAATTACTGAATTTGACATTTAAATCATTTTTAATTCTTAAAACACCTTTTTTGAACTGTCGTACACAAATACGCAATCAATCGACTCAAAACTACAACAAGAACCAATAGAGCGGCCAAGTATCTATGGACTTGTATCAGCATATGCAATAAAAAATGAGAACTGAAACCAAAAATGATGTACGACCTCTTTACGTTGTTAGTCAAGCCAAAAATTGCGCAGCTGTAGTATCGTGGCCAAAACAAATGAAACAACGGCAGTCCATAAGCTGGAAAACCTTTACTAGCTGCATGCGCACCACACCCATGCTCTAAGCGTAATGCAAAAGTAATAACTCCAATACACCTTTTTACAAAAATAGAAGCAAGCGTGCCCAACCATTCATTTCAAGGGTCATTTTATCTCGAACCCGAACCTAAGGTTCGATGATTGACAGCCTAGAAACGCACGAAACCTTTGGTAACTGCTGGGATATTTCTATTCACGTCTAGGGAGGTGCAAGCACTGAAAGCACTGATTTCACCTGTCATAAAATCCAACTCCTCTGGATCTCAGCACACAATGCCCATGATGGCAGTGAGAATGTAGATATCCTAGTTAAAGACGGCACCTCTTAAGCATTCGTCGGTCCTGTGCCTTTATGTGTTAAAAACGGAAACCAATTCAAATGCAACAACATCTGCATTTTGTTGGTCTCAGACTTATTATAAGAAACGAAAACTGAGAAGTTTGCCGACGCATTCTAGGGTCACCTAGTGGGATGCAGTTTAGTTGGAGAGCTGTGATCCCTTAGATATCACCATGCTCGTAACGTCAAAAAGGAAGAAGAAGAAATAGAAACCAATTCAAATACAAAGCCCAGAACATTCTAATGGAAGGCTTCAACAAAGTTTGGGATATTTTCTCTGGCCAAATCTGCTCTTTATATGCCAGTATACACAAAAAACATGAAAAATCCGATTGGGCTTCAAGAGGAAAACTATCGAAACTTGCACCGGACCATTGATCGGTTATGGTTCTCTAAAAAAAAACATCTACACCAAATGAGACTGAAAGCAGACCTAATCTGCAGAATGTTCATCACTTCTCCTTCTTAGAAAGCAATACTTGACTCCGAGATCATCCCCTGGATAACTTTAAACTCATCAATGACTTTTGGATCAATTTAGGAGCAAAAAAAAAACTGCTCTAAAACTTCCTATGGATTGGTACAATATGTTACATAGCAGTGACTAGAGCTGCATAAGCTCAACCCACCACATAATCTAATCTAATCAAATCCAATCTAACTCAAAACCACAAACTGGTCTATAAAAGATTTGTTCGAGTTCAACCTTCCTTTACATATATCACCATCAAGAAGTGTTAGAACTTTACAGATTCGTGAGAATTTTAAACTGATGATAGGTGCTACACAGATAGAACCTCTACCAGATAACTTTTAATATTGGCAATGAATCGCGCGCCTTTTAATCTGTCCAAACAAAAGCACCTAATTCTCCTAACAGCCCAAGTTTATTTGATTTCTTCCACCGCCTTCACAAAAACTTCATTCAGAAGACGACGCGACCCATTATCACTTGCAGTCTTTCACCCGAAACTTCAGAAATTTGACTTCCAATTTTGGGTTTCATTTCAATCACCGCTGTAGTTGACAAGGTGCCGTTCCTGCTTGATGAGCTTAGTACTCAACACAATGAAACAATGTGACTTGAACATCCTTATGACAAGTTCACCAGGAGAGTTCTGGGAACTAAATCCCAAACCCTCATGGCAATAAAAGATTTTGCAAAACTGTTCGCAACTCTATTACTCTATTCGTTATAAATACCATTCCTGAAATAAAAAAAAAAAATACAACAATTGCAGTTAAAAAATTTTAATCCTAAAATCGAATCAACAAAAATTAAATTCAAGAGACCCAAGTTCTCCTGATAACAAAGAAATTGCTAAACAAAAACCCACATAAAGGCAATGGGACAAAAACCACAAACGTAAACATCTTGAACACCTACCTACCTACCTTCTTTTGTCAATGCAAATCGAAACAAAAAATAAACAAAAAAAAAAAACACTCCCAAAAGATTATCCTTGTTCGAAAGAAAATCAAAAATAACAAAGACAAACCAAAGAAATGGAAAGAAAATAAAAGCACGTCGAAAAAGGTGTTAGTTTTCACATTTGCAATAAAAAACGTTCAGTTTTTTGGATAAAGATACTGGAAATAGGTAAACCTCACCTACCTATTGCGTCGTACATGTTTTTCTCGATTTACAAAAGTTAACATGAAACCTAAGGTATACCTATTGGTTTGTACATTCATTTCGTTGTCTTGGTCTTTTTGGGATTTAGAGACGCAATCAAGATGAAAGTTCAGTGGAAAAAGACCTTTTTGTGTAAATTAAACCGTCTATTTTCCAGCCAGCCTTAGAGCCACAGAAAAAAGGCAGTAATTTAAAAACAAAAAGGAAAACTGCGTGTCCCTCCATTTATTTAAGAATTCAAAGAATACATCTGTGGGTATTTTAGCAAAGGAAACCTTGCACTTTAAACTGCTTCCAAAACGACCTCATAACGTATTCTAGTCATTGAATCTGTCGATTTCTTATATTTGGTTTCTTTGGATGTCCTTTTTCATTCTTATCATGCGTGTTATGCAAAACTCACGTTTGTGGAACAAATTGCTCTCATGAGGTTTTTTATTTTTTTTTTCTGCTTTATACAACGTGGCAATAAGCGAGATATAAATTTTTTATTCTTTTCTCGGTGGCAATATAGAACGGTTGCCATAGTTGTATGCAGATCAAAAAAGCAGACACAATTGACACCTAAAGTTGACACTAGGCACACATGACACAGCACATGAGGTGACTTAATGAGATTTTTCTTTTGTGCCATTCCAAAAGCGTTTTTTTTTTGCTGTTCTCAGATCTCAATTTTAATCCTGAAGTAATCATTCACCGCATGTGTCGTCTTCGAGAAGGACATTCAACTTCACGGCTTTCTTTGGAAAAACACAGATCTTCCTAAATCATTCGGCACTTCCACACTGACAACCTAACCACGTTGTTTTTATCATTTTAATGTCCACTATTAAAATGATACAAACTCTCAATATAAAAAAAAAGAAACAGAGCATACCCCTTTTTTCACTCCAATACCGATGCTTTCACAGCTTGTGTCTGCTTTGGCAGAACACTAAGATCCTTTTCATTCATAAGACAACAACAAAGAGAAAAAATATCGAGAGATAAGGATGTGGATTTCAAAGGATAAATGTTTTGTTGCGAGTCAGCAGAAATAACCATTAGGACTGGGAGAAAAATAATACTCCTTTGCCCACTTGTTCTGAATTGCTCTGAAAGGTTTTTCCCTCCCTTAACAATGAAAACCAAACCAGCATCGAAACGGGTTCGAAAGGAGTTTGTGTGTCTAATAGTTGTAGGGACCTACTATGGTGTGACAAGTATTGTATTTTACCATTTTCCCAGAAATATATTTCTTTTTGCATCGGGAACGCCATTCCGTCCATCAGCAGGACCTCTTTCTAGGACTATGCTTTGAATGGAGATTATTTGATTGCCTGAGTATAGGTCATAGTATGAGAGATTGTAGCAGGAGCCATAAAAACGACGGAAACAATTCCACAGAAATGAAGTGACAAGCTATTAAAGGCGAAAGTGTTTCGGAAATTCCCCAGACGTAGATATACAGAAACAAGTTCCATGTGAATTAGAATTAGTTCTGGAATCTGGATTGGTAGGTAGCGCATTTTGAAGTAAGGGTGGGTAAATTATGATAAACGTTTTGCGCAACACAAATTAGAATGATTTTTTTAAGTTCGGCATATTTTTATACGTCATTTAAGCTTACAAGATGCTACAGCTGAAGATACAAAGAACCATTTTATGTGAAGAGTTTTTGCCTTGAAGGCCAAAGTAATCTTAGAACTTTTGCTTTGAGCCCTATTAAAGGTTTTCTTAAATGGATCTACAGCCTGAACCGCTTGACCGATTTTCTTCAAAACTTGCAGTTAAGCTTTGTGGGGCAGCCTACAGAAGCGTTTTTGGAATTAAGTATCAGCCTCTTGAAATAACGGTACCTGTCATATAACTGATATGATAATACTTATTTTTCTCGAAAACAGCTCCAATGATTTCGATTAAATTTCGTGTGAAGCATTAGTTCCAGATTTTCTTTCTAATTATTAAAAAAAAAAAAAATTTGGAAAAAGTCGGAAAACGCTTCATACCATAATAGCATTTTTTTTTTAAAACGACTTTCTGGTTAATGGCTCACATGACTTTGACGAAATTTTGTATTTTGGAAATACTAAGGTAAAAAAAAAAAAATTTGAAATTTTTATAACTTTTATCAAAAGTTTTTGATTTTTTTAAATATGTATTTTCAAAAAACCTTATCATTGATTTTCTTCAAATTTTTTGTCAAAATATCTTCTGGCAAGGTCTTAAGCTTTGCGTACTTGACTTTAGAAAAACTCGTTTTTAAAAAAAGTGGAAAATAAAAAACCGTTTAGGAAAAAACTGCTCCAACGATGTGTATTAAGTTTTCAGCGTTTATATGTATGAGCAACTACAATGGAAGGGATTTTCGCTTAAAAACTTTGAAGTATTGAATTAAATTTTTTTCATTATTTTATGTGATTTTACTCAATTTTAATAATTAATGTGTAGTTGGCAGCACTGTACCACCGAATATATAATGAAGAGCGAATACTAAAATTTTGGACTCAGCCTTAAGATTTTAATATCGTATTTAGCACACAATCGCAAGTTCTTGTGACCCAGTCGCAGTCGCGCCCATTTTTTTCCTTCTCAGCGACGCGAAATCTGAACGCTCGAACCCAAAGACTCGCGCTTCTACTTGCTCAAAAGAAAACGACGGATTTGACTCAAGATACGAAGAAGCTAAAACGATCATTCCGAATATGCAGTTTGGATTATTCCGGGAGAGGCACTTCACTATTCATCCACTCCTGAAGCTGCAAGGGGACGTTATCAGGAAACTCAAGAACCACCAAAACACCAGTTGTATGTTTCTTGGACGTTGAGCAGGCATTCGATAGTGTCTGGATAAACGGACTTATCCATAAACTAACCATTTAACTCTTTCCAGGTTCATTAAAAAAAATTTTGTTTAACTTTCTTCATTCCAGATCCTTCTACTTGCAAGTAGACAACACCATTTCTTCAACCAGACCCATCCAAGGGTGGTTGCTCAAGGATCGAAGCTTGGTCCTTTCCTGTATAACATATTGACCTCATAACAAACTCAACCAGAAAATGCCACCAACATTCTCTTTGCGAATGACTCCTTGACCTACGCGCACCGTCACCTGTGATCGCAGCTCTTAAAGTTGAAGACCACATAAAGAAGCTCTACGAGTGTAATCAAAATTAATTCAGCAAAGTCCGAGTTAATTTGGATAGAAAAAACCCACACAAGGACGGAGACAATCGAGATCAGCTGCAAACTGCCACAACATTTGCATCAACCTTCCCGACGGTAGGTACCCAGCTCAGGCTAAAGAAGCAGGTCAAGTATCTAGGAGTCCACTTCAACGAACTGATGCGTTACAACCCGCACGCCATTGCAGTTGTTAAAAAAAGCTAACTATACTTTCTATCAACTCCATCCGCTGATGCTCAAAAGAAGTGAACTTAGCCAAAAAATAAAATTATTGCTGTATAAGCAGCTAATACGACCTGTAATCACCTGCTGTTTTTCCGTCTGGCTTACAATATCCAAGACTGGAATGCAAAAACTGGCTGTATTCAAGAAGAAGGTTCAGTGCTTATGTACGGGACTTAGCTACGATCTGATATGCAGGAAAACCGTCAGCGTTAGGAAACTCTAGAAGAAGCTGGAGCCATCCCACATGGTGCAATTTGGACGACGAGACGCCTACTGGAAAACCTGGCCAACCATCCGAACTTTTTAGTAAGAAGGATAGCAGAAGAACACCGACACCCGGACCCGAGATACATTTATGCGATATAAAACTATTAGACGACGATACATTCAACAACGATGAAGCAGTGGCCTACTACGTCATTTCACCACCGTGAATAGTTGCTCCATTACACCCCCCCCCCTTCTCCCCTTACACCACCGACCTCCTTCAGCCCCATCACACTCCATGGACAACAGGAACAAAACACTCCTACAGTTATAAAATACTTATTCTTATTTATATTAATCACTAGTTAAAATTATATCTTAGTATCTGACAATGTATATCGTTAGGCCCCTTATAACGTATGATTAAGTATAAGGGCGGCCGTGGTTCAGTGGTAAGGTATTCAGTAGGTAGGTAGGATGCGTGGGTTCGAATCCCGCTCTGGGCATCTACTTTTTTTCAGCCTCCCAGTTTCATCTGGACGCCGCGTCGGCCGTCCTTGAGGTTATATATGAAATTACATCCACCTTATTTTCAATCTACTGCACCACAAAAAAGGAAATTCTGCTTCCCTGGTAGTACAATGGACCGGCAATTAGGTCTGAGTGCTCAAGATTAGCATAAGCATTCTCTTTTAAAAATATATATTAATTATCAATTGTAAATATCTTTTTGTTCAATAAAAATCGTTAAAATCGTTAAGATACGAGGGAGTTGTGGCTTGTGATCACTTCAAAATCACATCACAAAGAAGAAAAAGAAACTGACTACCTATACGCTCAAGGTTTGTGTCAAACAGAAGCAGAGCTCTTGATCTTTGCATCCTTTCAGATAGAAATACTTTTCAATGTCAGTTATCGAAGTGAAAAGGCTTTGGAAACTCAGAGGACAGCATCATAAGTAAAGCGATTTATTTGGCTAATGCCTTTTTTCCTTTTTAAAATTAGTTGTTTTATTTGTGGCAAAAGTTGATTGGACCGTTATTCACCATGGCTAAAACACGGTGTTTAGTTTCGAAGCTTAGTGCTCTGTTCAGAACTAAAAAAGCCCCAATTGATGAAATGCAATATAAACGATCAATATAAATGTACAAAGACATCGAAACTAACATCTGTACATTAAAATTCATTATTAAACAAAACGAACCAAACGTCCATGCCATTTCCACACTCAACGCCTTCAAAGTTCACTTGATTCATCACATCCATTTGTTATTTGACGTGCTCTCTTTTTTGTATTTTTTCACACGTGATGAAAAGTCAACGAAGATTTATGCCTCTCTCTTTCCATCTATAATAGCTACACCATTTCCATTTCATGCTGCCTCTCCTCCTCTGTTCTTAAGATAGATAAATAAGCTATGACATCATCATCACCGTTATGCAAAAATTATTCAACAATAAAATACGGAGCAACAGCAACAACAACAACCACGAAAAAATGGCATAGCTCTACGTTTTGTATATCCAACCACTTGACTTATGATGATAAATATCTCGTAAATATCCTAATTTATTTTTATTTCCATTTTCATTTTGACATTTTATGTATACATATGTAGATATAGAGGTAGGTACTTCCCTCTGACAATACCAAGTCTCATCTCATCCATGCCAGGGATTATTTGGGGGGTAGGTATTGCATCGTTATATTATTCTGAACGCGGTAGCAAAAATGAGAAAAGCCTTCATGTTTTGATTTAGAAAACCCTCGAGCCATTCCTAAAACAAACTGATTTTAATTTTCAATTCAATTTAACGCTCCTGCAGAGTTTCGCTCTGTTCAAATGGTAGGTACACGCGCTGGCAAAGCATCGCCCTATTCATCAGTTACACTGTTAATGTGTCATCTGGGTGATTCGTTGTTAGGATAGAAGCCCACGTTAGTCTATATTTCTATGTAGGTAGGGATATACATATGTCAATAGGATACAATTTTTTCACATTACTTGTGTCGCCATACTTCTATTGAACAACGCAACGCTCTCATATGTGAGCGAATGTTTATGGCCATAACACAATGGTATTTGCTGAATCCACCAAAACCTGGTGCCAAGGGACATGCTGATGTTGATGTACCTACCATGTTGTCTGCTGCTATGGATTCCCTGTCCTGTGATTTCTTTTTTTCTTTTTATGAAGAGAATATTGTCAGCTTCCGATTCAAGGCAACGTATTGTGATTTATCGACTCGGATATTTTTTCTCATTTTATTTTGTACCCCGCTAAACGTGTTTTTATAACGTTCAATGAAGATGGGAAAAAATACGGACTTGTTTTTCTTCCTTTTTTTGTTGTCATACTGTCATTATTAATGTATTATGTGCTGCGGTAGTGTATGACTGGAAAATAAATTGACTGCCGAGTACTTTTTTTAAGGGACTCATTGTGAAAGTATCAAATATTGAGTTCCAATTACGTGGTACATATGTAGGTATACGCAGAAAAAAGACAATTATCAATAAGTTTTCATGAAATAAAAAAGTCCTTTTGATTTATTTTTGAATTGAATGATGAAAAGGGTTAGAAGAATAAATTTCAGCAATGATTTCTTCATTTTTTCTTTTTCTTTTTTGAATAAAGGATAAACACCAATGGATGTTAGTAAAAATGTTCAAAGGCTCAATTTAGACATAAACCAACCATTGCGATCTAAAATCGGTAGACTACGATTCAATTATTTTAAAGAGCGCATCACACAAGCTTCCATTAAAAATTACAAACCCTGTTGGATGTACGTGTGCCTAACTTCATTTCAAAAACAGTATACAAGAAAATACAAATATCTGTTATGGATATCGTGGGTTTTTTTGTATTTATAAAATTTTTTTTATTCTCTTGGGACTGAGCTGATACCACATTACCACTGGTACGGGAAAAGCATAACTACAAATTCAAAACATTCAACTTAAAACAAAAATAGCACAATTCGGTATGACTTCTATACGTTTTTTCATAGGTTTTTCATCTTTGTGATGTGTGCTGTTTTTGATATTGTGCAGTCCATAGAGTCATACTCTAGTGTAAGTACGAAGTCATTTTTTATAGGAACTTTTAGGTCCGTAAATATGCATGTGACAGTATGAAAAATACAGCTTATTACGTAAATAAGCTATAAGTTGTTACACAAACCAATTAGAATCTTCACTAGGATAACAACTTTCAATTTTTTCTATATCCTTTGTCGATTCTGAAACTGTTCAACATCTATTTCCGGCGACAGTGCTGCTGTATTTGCATACTGATCACGGCATGTCATCGAAGCAGCACTATTTGCGATAAACGTCCAGTGTTGCCACACTCGGTCGAATTAATTGATAGTTCAAACAAAAGCTACATCAAAAACGTTCAACTTATGCGTTTAAAACTAATATTTTTCTTACGGGCTCCCAGATTTCACTTTCATAAGTCGATAGACATCGTGAAGAACTTACCTGAAAATAAAAAAAAAAAACAGATATTGTTAATGTTAAAAGACAAAGTTAAATGAAGGTGTAAATTATCTACGAAAATTTTTGTTTCAAGAATCTCAAAAGCTATAAAGGAAAATCAATTCACGTAGCTGTAAGCAGGGTGCCCAAATAGAGAACCCAGACGGAACCTTTAAAGAGGACAGCCCAACTTCTTCTTAATAAAATGCTGTCTGTCCCATCAACAATTCATCGCTCTATTCCTTAAATAAATAAATAAATAAATATGGTGGCACAACAGAGCGTGGAGTCCCGAGGCCTAGCGCATTTCCAACAACCATTAATTGTGAGGGAATGGAGAGAACCTATATTTCTCTGCTGATTCTGAAGGGCTAATCGAGAAAGCGCTAATCATGGTAATTAATTTATTATAGGAGGACTTGCCAATTATTCGCGATATACGTAAAAAATCTTTTTTGTTTTCTGTTGGTATTCGAACCACGAACCTCTCGCGTAATAGTCAGACATGGTAAACACCATGCCACGGTAACACCTATATGTTTCTTATAATAGCAGAAAACCAAAGACAAAAATTATTCAATTTTAAAAAACAAAATAATTTCTTTGAATATTTTAAAAACATGCTCAACAAATTTAAAGTTACAAATCTTTTCAAAATTGAACGCATCACCTTAGTGAACTGCGTCTCACTTAATTAGCATCTGTCAGTTTAGGTGTGTGTTGCCATTTTTCATTTATATTTTTCTTAGGGTTGACCCACGCTTGCTTTACAGCTATTTATGTTGTCAAAAAAAGACCGGGTTTTTAGCTCTAAAAAAAATGACTAAAATCAATATTATATCCCTGTCATTTAAAGAAAAATATATGCCATCTGTAAGCCCTGCAGTTTACCTGACATTGCTCCAGCAATGACTCAGGGCGAATTGAGAGCAACCCAGGGCTGTATGTATGTATTTACGCTTTCAAAATTGTCTATGCCAAACAAACACTTGTTTGAAACAAATTTAGCAATTTACGTTATCGGAACGACTTTTAACTACTCAAAAAGACTTGAACAAATTAAACTTCAAATCTCCTTTTATCCACGAAGAAGTATTTTGGATGCATGTGGTACCTTTCAGAAGGTCTACAAAACGATTTTTTATTTTCTGTCTTTAAAAAAACTTAGAGGAGAAGTTAAGAAAGAAAATGAACAATGTGGTAAAAAATTTAGAAACGCAGTACTCAAAGGAGCTACTCTTAGGCTTGAAGTTATTGATTCCTTAAAATTAGAAGATTTTCTACGAAGTAGAACTTTTCAGTTTTTCGGACTCTTGGTATTGCATGTGAATTCCCATAATTTGATGTAGAAGACAAGAAGACGGTGAATCTTAAAAGAATTACATGTACCATGTAAGAACAAGTAACTTAGAGCTGCTTTGAGGATCACATAAGAAAAGTTACACTCAATAAATGAAAAACAATATTTGCTGTTAATTGTGAAAACTCACCGCCATAAATGCCCTAACTCCAAAAAAATGCATTATTCTCAATGAATTTACTATCGGAGGGCTTGCCAATTCCATATAGACAGACATATAGTAAGCACGCCATAGGTACCGAAGGAAAAGAAAGTGATTTCTCAATTAGCTGTTCGGAATCGGCAGAAAATTGTATCTCTTCTCCATTCCCTCACAAAGGCAATGGTTGTGAGAAATGAGCCAGGCCCCAGGACTTTTCGCTCTGTTGTACCACCCTGTTTATTTTATTTAATGCCAATACAACACTTCATCTAAGATTTTTCAGAAATTTTTGCATCTTTTGCTTCGTTTATTGATAAAAGTTGTGAAAAAACTCTTTCATAAAATTTGACGTTAGAAAAAATGGTTGCATCAAAAGCACCTTAGTAAAAATAAACAGTGCAATTAAGGTTAAGGTGCAACAAAAAACTGAAAAAGGATCAAAACAAGAAAAAAAAATTGAAGAAGGCAGGCTATAAACCCCCTCGTTTTGGTCGATGGTAATTTTTCCCCTTTTATTAGACTTAAGACTACCTATAGATTTACCGCATAGAACCCAGTAGGTCCGTGCTCCCAGTCACTACAACTATGCTGGATGTGTTCAGAAAAACGCATGTTTAAACAAAAACAGATATTTCCTCATTAAACTGTTGTTGAAATAGAAACTTCGAACCTCTTCTGTATCCATCCGAGACCACTTCCACAGGTATATCGCTTATAAAATTAAATCTATAAACCAGAGAATTCACCAATCCCCGATCAAAATTCCCATCACACAAGGCAGTTTGTTATTCGAAACTATTTCGTATTGAGTTCCTTTTTCGTAATTAAAACTTTTCCGTGATGGGTATGCTTTAGGTAAATAATTACTATCCTAATTAAAATCACTGTTAAACACCACTAATCTATCCTCTAAGATCCGGTCATGCATCGTTATAGAACCAACAACAACAACAACAACAGGAGCAAAGACCAACACACTCATTAAAGCAGAAAATTTATTCCAAAAACAACGTCTATTATTGTTGTTGTTGCATAGAATAATACGTTGAATATTCTCCACAAAATCTAGTGCGTACATCCGCTATATCACACTTAAGTCGTACAGTTGCCATTTGTATAAAGCTTGCACAACAAACAACGCAAGGACATTCAATCTGCCAGCTATGTACCTTGATATCTGTACACTTCAATCTCACAAAACACACTTTCAAATAAAAGCTCTTGCCGGCCGCTACGGCCCCACCACCATCCATACCATTCGCCAAGGTGGATTAGTTGTCTAATGTTTACCAAAAATATACACAAAATCCAAAAGACTCTCTAAAAAGTCCACCTATACAGCGTTATACTAAACTGACTGCACACATTTTGCTAAAAGGATACATTTAGTGTATGCACTGTGTGGCTACTGTAGCGTTATGGTTTTTCTAGTGTCTAAGCAAAGCATGCATGGGCTCCTGTGTTTATATTTTAACGTAATTGCATTGCAATCCATAGCGACAACCAAACTGGGTGTTCCTCAACGTGATTTCAAAAATAATTGAAAAATCTTTTCTCATAGGAACATGTGAACTTCAGAATTGAAATGTTCAGCAAGGAACTTCTGCGGGAAACCGATAAATTTTGGGTGTGAGGACCATCAAACGTAACGCAATTGTAACGTCAGACGTATTACATTAATGCCTGAATAACAATGACACTTGAGCTTCGATTTCCACTCCGCGCGTTTACGTGGGAGCGCTTTGTGATCGCATTAAATTGAAATTATGTTGCTGTTTTTTGTTGTCAAAGCGAAAAAAGTTAAAGCAAAAGTTCAACTGAAGCGGATTTTTTTCTTTGAATTTGTGTCACATTACGTTGTCTTGATGTATACGAACCAAAGTAATATGGAAGTCATAGCGACATTGTGATGGAGTATAATACAGGCTATTTTGATATATGTTTTCATCTACATTTACGCCACTCAAGACCCAATCTCCACTCAGAGTGGCCTCATAAAAGTGTGATATTGACAATGCGCCGCAGCGCCATCGTTAATGTGAAGTATCGTTTTATCATCCAAAACACAGATTATGGTTTGGTCTGATTCTTAAAACTTTTTTAGAGGCTTATTGAGTACTAAGTGAAGCATCCAAACCTAAATAGCGGTAAAACATCAGGTAGCAACCTTCTTTTGTTATAGATTTTCATGTCTTCGCAGAAAAACTTGAAGACGCTGCCAGGAGGAGTCTATAACTGAGTTGCCACATGACAGCACGTTTGTGTGCCGAGTGTCTAAATTTTAAGGCATATGTTTTAAAGACCATTGTCAGTGACAAGTGCAACGTAACGTAACCTAATTATAATGCTCATATCAGCCAAAGCACATCTAACGCAATTCAAGAAACTGAGATAATAGTGGACTAAATTGGGATAGTTAAATATAAGTTAGATCATGTAGGGTAACTTGACTATGGCTTTACGTACTCTTGTAAGTTAACACATCATTACTCCTCATTTAGAGATGAGAGAAGATTCATTCAAAGGCTAGAGAATTCAAGTACCTGATGGAGAATATGTAACGTAATTTGAATGGTCATGCAAGACATGCTTTTGTTATACGGTATGACGATCATAAGTAATTGTGATCACGTGACGTAACGCAAGTGCGACGCTTTTATCCATAACCAAGTTTAGAGTGGCTTCATTGAATACATGATGCTATGATGATCAATATCAATAGCGATAAAGTGGCATAATGTGCACGTAACGTAACACAGTCAAGTTATTCAGCACACTGATAAGCGATCTTTATAAAAAAGCTAAGTTTTTCAAAATACTATCGTGTTCGGGAGCGTTTAATAGATTTTGAAAAATATGCTTTTCAAATCGCTTCTATACTTATAGCGAGCACCAAAATAGTCAATTGAACATCTTTGTACTCTACCCAGCTTTACCGAAGAAAGTTCGAAGCAAGATCCACTTGCAGCTGATGTCTTTCATCTTTGTAACTCCTAAGTATGGTTTTTAGTGTGACATTTGTTTTATTTCTTAGGAAACTTCTTTAAATAGTTCAAAATGACAAAAAGTCACAATTGTATGACATTTACAAGTGAAACAACCAATAAAGTTTGCTCCAAACTCAAGAACGTCCGAAGGGACGCTCAACATAAATAGGCAAAGAAAAAAGAACTGAAATTGCGTCAATTCAACAATTAACTAAACACCCTGTTTTAAGCCACATGATTTCCTATCAGCAAAGACTGCACTAGTTTTAAATCCAAAAAATTTAAAGAAACATCGTCTGCTAGGAGAAAACAGCGCGGCGGCCTTTTTGTGAACAAAGCTATAACGCCTTACACCAGGCCCTCACATCAATTCCACCCGTCTCACCCATTCGAAGCCACAAATTGCAAAGTGAGTGTATTGCGAGAACGTTTTCATGCTTCGTTTGGATCAGAGAAGCATTATGAAGCAGACACTTGGCAGTTTTGTGGCAGGCAGTAACGTACTAAAAGCGAAACCCCCTCTTTTGTCGGCCCCAAAGAGGCACACACAACTAACCCATACACATCTTATATTATACACATGTACCTATATATAAGTTAACGTAATTGAGCATGAAGTAGTATAAGCAAGAAGTAGTACGAGTACCTTATACACCTATTCTAACAACTTTGCCTCGTGTATCCCAAAATGTACTACAAGGATATTTAAACAGCAAAAATGTTTATCGGCCAACACCATGAAGCATCGTTAGGGATGTGGTGCAAGGCAAACAACAGCAGCAAGCCGGCATAATGTGCCACACAAATGTTGCTGTTAACTTTTTTAATGAAATGGAAGTCTCCCCCATTTCTGCATAAACCCTCTCGCTTTCCACCAACCTCTTGTTATGGGTTAAAGTTTGCTTTTTTTCTTTTTATTATTATTTCTGTTTTGCCTGCCATCTCCAGTGCCTTGTTTGTTATTTTCAGCATGTAAGGAGTACGGCTCAAATACATAAACTCATTATGCGGTTAGAAAACTTTGGAGGCAAGAATGGGTGAGCTGGTTTAATGTTTATAAGAAACTTTTACATTTTTTTCCGCGGGTACTAAATGTGTACACATTAAAGAAAAAATCATGAGCTCTCCTGTCGCATTGACTTGCTGATGAAAAAAAATTTGAAGTTTGTTGGTCGTTATATTGAAACAAAAATAAACGAACATGTTTTTCTACTTGTGACCACACAATCTCGGGAAGACAGCTTTAGATACATATACGGAGTTAGTTAGTTAATTGACTTGATGCACCAAACATCTGATCAGATCCAAGACCGAAACTTGTCCGAAATGACTATGATCAATAGGTTGAAACTTTCGTACTTTACTTAATCCTGCGACACTGCGATAATTTCTTCAAGTAGGAATAAAATGTTCGAATACTGTTTTGCATTCGACCGCTTGCCAGGATACCTGGACCGTGACAAGCTAGCTCGATGATTGCACAAAAGATTCTTTGTACCTTTGTGTATCGTAGATGATTTGCCCCTTACCTCTGATGGGGGGAAACGAATTTAGTTGAACAGAACAGCAAAATAAAGACACGAGCTACTTTCAAGTTGAAAACAAACTTCGTAATTTAGTGCCTTAAAATACTATTTAGAGAGAGCAAATTTATTCAAACCCAATAAGAGTACCCTAAGAAAGTCCAAAACGAACGAAGATAGTCATTAAATTTTCCTCGGATGCCATTTTCAACACTAAAAGCATTTCAAAACAAACACTAAGGGCGGATGTGATTAATGAAAGTGGCTAGCGGCAATAGTGTGGCATTTTCTGTTTAGACCAGCTCTTCAGATGTTTTTATATTATTTTTTATGATTCTTTGCTTTTTGAAGCGAGTCAACCTATTTTATGCTGAACGAATCTAGGCAAAGAAAGATATTTATATGAATGTAAGTTGAGGAAGGGAAGGTCCTAGCAATGTATATCCGTTAATGTTCTAAATTTAGCGAGTAAGAATTATATGTAGGCATATTGTGGTATACGTTTTTGGAATAAAATATGAGTCCGAAGCAGTCAGTGGTAAGATTCTTTGAAAAATGTTTTTGGTTTAGAAGCGACCCAAAAAGAAAGGCAGAAATGTTGTAATTCACTACTACGTTTTGGTTGAATTTTTGTTCATATTCACAGAGTAACAGAACCACAAAATAGGCCTTGCTGAAAATGGTAACCAAACACCTCTGAGGTTCACTTTTGATAGAAGGAGTGGAACTAACCATAACTGAAAAGAGAATTGGATTTCTCCTTTCAAATATTTACAGACTCTTATCTCTTTTTTGTAGCTCTTTTCAATTTTTAGTTTTCAAAAGGGTGTATCACTAAATAATAAAAATGTAGCCGTGGGTGTATTTCTGTCAGCTAATACATCACGCGTGTTATGTATAGTACAGGAAGTGTCATCAAACTTGCAAGTTCTGATGACACTGGCAAAAAAGCTGCGGCGCGGTTTATTCATGGGAATGAAAAGGTTTCAAATACGAATACCTGATGTTTCCTTTGCCAATGAAAGATGTGATAAGCAATTTATGCATTAACGATGTTTTAAGGTATATGTTTAAAGAAAGAATAAAGGTCAGTCATTACTTGGACACCAAAAAGAGTGTCTGTGTTTATTTCTCGAAGCTCAATTTTAGTTACTGGAAACCTTTGAAACTTAACGCGCAAACCACAAAATTGAATCTAACCGTTTTGTTGCCTTTGAGCAGAATACAATCTTTTTTTTAATAATTAACGCGCACATCAAGGGGTTATGACTACCCTTATAATGTTATAGAACACAGTGCGAGCATTTAGGAAAATAGGAGAGGATTGGAAGATTGCTCTTGAACCTTTGTGAATCGTAATGCAGGGGAAATACAGAGCCAGGTAAAGCATTCCACATAAGGGTGGTGCGACTAAAAAAAGAATCTCTATACTTGACAGTACGCCCGAAGTTGGGCTCAAGGTAAAACTGATGAGCATTCCTGGCAAGGCGGGTGTTGCGGCTAAATTGTTTCAGGGGAGGAATGCAGCTGGCTATTTCACTAGAGCACTGTTTGTGAAAAAAGCGATAAAAGAGAGAGAGACAGGTGACTTTTCGACGATGTTCAAGAGAATCAATCGATTCTACGATTGAACTATCACCTATCAATTTTAGCACTCTATTTTTTACCCTATCGAGAAGGTGCAAAGATGTTTGAGGAGCACCTAACCAGATATGGGAGTTGTACTCCAGTTCTGGGCGGATGAAGGCCTTATAAATTGTAGCCAGATCAGAAGGGATGAAGAACTTCCTGCATCGTCTCAAGAAACCTAATCATTTAGCAGCGTTTTTGGCGACTTCAAATATGTGGTCATTCCAACGAAGATCATCGTTTACACACATACCAAGACTGACAGCTTTTCGGTTTCTTCGATGCAGGTACCATTCATGGATAATGGCAATGGGGGAATGTTAAGCTTCAACGACAAGAGACAGCATTGAGTTTTCGAAGCATTGAATTCAACTCGGTTCTTATGACATCATGTAACAATGCTGTCAAGGTCAGAATTCAATGAGCTTATCATACGCAGCCGTTCAAGTTCCACATCCAAAGAGCAGGGACGTGAATTTGGAAACGAATATGAAAAGCTGAGGGTCGAGTCGTCAGCAAAACAGTTGAGAGGATTAGAAGTTTCAGACAAGAGATCATTTATAAAAATGAGGAAGAGAGTCGGAGACAAAACGGAGCCCTAGGGCACACCAGCATTTATGAAGTGGGTATCAGACTTGAAGCCATCCAACACATATTGTATTGAACGGTCGGAAAGGTAATTTAATTTCTAATACAACAAAGAAGAGACTCATCGATACCATTTTCTATAAAAGAGCCTGATGCCAAACTCTATCAAATGCTTTAGAAATATCAAGCGCAATAATTTTACTTTCTCCAAAACAATGTAAAGATTGGTTCCACTTTTCGGTGAGATAAGCCATCAAATCACCAGTGGAACGTTTGCCACGAAAGCCGTACTGACGGTCATTAAGAAGCTTTCGTTCTTCAAGATATTTCATAAGTTGACGGTTTATCAACGTTTCCATGACCTTGGAAAGAAGGGACGTGAGTGCAATTGAACGATAATTGGAAGGAGAGGAAGATTCGCCTTTTTTAGGGACTTGCTGGACAAAAGCAGTTTTACATCTGCTCGGGAAAATCCCAGCTGAATTGGAAAGAAAGAAAGAAAGGTTTTGCCAGCGTAGAAGAACACCTCTTCAGAATAACGGCGAAGATACCATCTGGACCAGCGGATTTATGTATGTTGAGATCTTTGAGGACTCTCGCAACCGAGCGAAATCGAAAAAATATCTGCCTCATCACAGAATTTGCAGACTCGAGCTCAGGTGGAGCCAATATGCTATGAGGAAGTGTCGAGTTGGCAGCAAATTGACCTGCCAGCAAATTGGCTTTGTCGATGGAGCTAACATATGGATAGTCATTGAAGACCAGCGTTGGGACTGATGACGTGGTCGAATTCTTAATGTTTTTGACAAAAGACCAAGAGTTTTTACTTCCTTTTGGACATAATAGTATTTTTTGCCTTACTTTTTGGTCATGTAAAAACTTAGCCTTTTGTATTTGAGCATTGCAGATATTTCTGGCCCGTTTAAACAAATTTCGATTTTCTACTAAACTTAAAGGTGTCATTATTCCCTTTTTAACCGAAGTAAAACATATCGGGGTTTATGTGATAAGGCCAATCATCTCCTATGCGTCAGTTCTTTGGTGGAATAAGCTCTCATACGCTATTGCCTCTTTTGCTTAATTTCAAAGATCAATGCTGAATCTTCTTAACCCTGATACCTATACATCGTGGGGTGTACTCTCAAGACCATTTCTCATTTAAAGAAATGTGGTCTCTGGCACAATTTCGACTGGAGCTTTGAGGAACTCGCAAGCAGCAATGGATATGCCGTCTGAGGTCTGACACGATGATCCCAATGCTCAAACTGCGTCAAAAATACAAAGTGAACTTTCCTTCGGCTCAGAACTCTAGAATCTGAGCTAGGAAAAGATTATTATTGAATCTTCACAGATGGTTCGAAAACCGATGATGGATCTGGCCCTGGTGCCTATGTGAAGAGTGATGACAAACGACGACTGCAAACCTCATTAGGCACATACGCATCCGTCTTCCAAGCGGAGGCGTATGCTATCCAAATGGCTTTGAGCTACATTAAGAACAATGGCTTAATGGAAATAGTTAGAAAGTTTTTAAACGAGGCACTTCTGTTTAGCCAAACACTTAAACATGTTAGGCTTAAGTGATACGTGATGCCACATTCTGTGAATCCTGTGGAGAAGATGACTGCGCGGAGCAATTCCTTTGCGAATGTCCTGCATTTTAACGTATCAAGTAACAGATACCTGACGCAGACATGGTGTTAACTGGTAAACTAGGCTCTTTATCGTGGTAGCGTCTTTTGGCTTTTCTCCGAACATCTGGAAAGCTATAATAAAAGAAAGTTGCTAACGGTTATTAGATTTTTGTGCTCCAGTTAGTATCATGAAAACCTCCGATAGGAAAAAAAAGCTCATCGGTTACAAGATGGGCAAAAAAAATAACAAAACCTTAGTTTATTGAAGTTAGTGTTATTCCAAAAAAGGGATTTATAAAATTCAGTTAATTATTTTAGAGCAGAGAAGGTCCGCTATAGATTCTTCGGAAATGTCTTCCGCTTAAAAAAGGTTTGATGCTGACGTCTGGCTGGGACGGTGATTACTCTAGCTTCTTACCTTGGTGCCGGTACTTCAGCTGAGAAAAAGACAAGTCTGATTTTCAAGTCTTAATTTTAAGAATTTTTTTATGGCGGGGCGGTTTTCCGGTCTTCACGGTTTGGTTTGAGAAAATAAGCTAATACGAAGACAGTTCTAGTTTTAAAGTCTTAGTTCTTCGGACTTGACCTGCAGTCATGTTGGATGAAGGTTGAGTACAATTTGACTGTTTTTATTGTTAACTATTTTCCCAACTTCAACTTGTATTCGACGTATCTACGCAAGAGCTTATTCCACCAAACAATTGACGCATAGGAGATGATTGGTCTTATCATAACCGCATAGATCCAAAAGACAGACCCCATGTCTTGCCAAAGGCTCCCTTACATTGCTAGAAGACTGATAGCGCTTTAGCAGTCTTTAACTCGACATGTTTAGGCCAGAGAAAATTGTTATCTAGGATTACTCCAAGATGTTTGACTTCGTTTAAAAAGGGGATGTTGACGCCTTTAAGTGTTAGTTGAGTCAGACCAGTCTCCGGTCATACAACATGGAACTTCTGTGCACATGTTTTCCTCTAGGCGCAATTGATATTCTGATACAATAATCAACCAACTTCAGTGCCTAATTATAACTAAATAGCACACAATTTTTGTACTGACAACTACTTTCACTACTGTCGAAGTAGGTGATTCAGCTAAAAATCGATAGAGACCCACACAATCTCGTTATTCAAGCTCCAAAACAAATCTCTCTAATTGCTGTTGAAAAGTTCCAATTACTTCGATTCGATTCATAGACTGGACCTATTCTCGGTATCAAAATCAATTTTTTTAAGTGCCAAAAAAACAAAAAATAGATACAGAAATCTATCAAATCGATATCTTTCCCAACAGAAACGGAATTCGATCTTTTTCTTATCCATTTTACGGTTCTATTCCCACTTATCTGGTTTAGACTAGTTTTCCGCCTGTGGGGTAAACCGAAATTGTAAACCCGACAACTTTAAATAATCAAAACCATACCCGATTTTGCCTCTAAGTTATTATGTGAGTGTGTACCAAATTTTAAATCTCATAACCTCGCGATTTGTTCCCAAAATTAGTATACATCAACACACTTTCAATACACGTTCGGTTCATTTCACTGCATCAAAGTCATAAAAAAAAAAACAAATTCAGATAAAGATTAACTTATCAATAGCTTAGGCGTCATCAATCACCTATCTCAACCAGGATATGTGTTTCCCCAGCAAGCCGCAATCTGAGGAAAAAGGCAAAACGCCGACGGCATCGGAATTCAATCTAAAAAATTCATCTCTCGAAGGCTCTCTTCTGTAAGTGATCCCAATTTTATACTCTGAATGAATAAAATAGGATATTACATTGCCATCTGGGAGAATTTGCTTGCCTTTTTACAAAGAAAGATGTTTTGCTTCTACTCTTGGTTGTATCCTCCTGCCAACCGCAGACACTGATTTCTTTATTGCTCATCCTTTTTCCCAGCTAGTTATTCCTTCTCTCTCTCCTTTTTTTTTTTTTTGCATAGAAGAGGGTGACGATGATGAAACCTTACAAAAAGGGCAAAGCAATCAATTCAACAAGCGAGCTGTGACATTCTGCTCAAACACTAACCAGCAACACACAACTGCTCTAACATCACAATCTTTTCTCTTTTGGCACAAGTACGTCATACATTTTTTTAATCGTTAGTCTTGCGAATATCCTTTTCTTAACTAGCTGCAGGGCTTTTAGTTTTCCTCTTTTTTTTTAATGTGTGTTTGTGTTACATATTTCTTTTCTTATACATACTTTCAAGTTATTGTAATACAATCCGTGCTAACGTCGAAAAGATGATCCAAACCATGAATCGTATGTTGTTGTGGAAAGCAGAAATCCCTTTCATTGAAATTATACCTGGGAGGCTGTTCACATGTCAACAGTCTGGCAGCCGTAATCTAGTTTCGAAATCAGCTTTTCTTCTTTTCAAAATAAAATTCCATAGGGGCTTGCAAGTTGTGTCACCTGTAGTGTGAAAAAAAGGTGTACCCATTTGTATGGATGATGATGACACAGGTAAAGTTTAACCACATTGTGAGACTTTCAAAACCTGACGCGACACACAAAAGTTAGTCTTTTGATATTGTTCAGGGGAAGTCTCATGATATTATCTCTGAGCTTGAAAGCTTCGTTTAAAGTTTGTAAAGTCTGCTGAATATTTGATGAACTGTTGCAAGGAACGGAAGAGCATAAAAAAGTTCATCAATAATGCAAAAAGTTGTTCCTCTTTCAATGTACGAGCTGAAAGTGTCAAAATAGTTGGCGTCGAGCAAATTGCAGTCAAATAGTTATTCATAGAGTAGATAACTTGTGCATAAGGATTAACTTTGTTGATCAAACGTGTGCGGGCTTATGAGAAGGGTTTATTTCCCTGCCTTCACATTTAGACTTGCGTATCTACAGACTTCCTGTGATACGAATTGCTGGGTCTCTCTAACCGCAGGCGCAGCTCTGTTTGCTCCACATTGAATAAAGCCATTTGAGTCCGTATTTAAGTTTTTTAAATTCCTGCATTGGACATTGACTTGGTTTCACAATACGAGTATTTAAAATAATTGCTGACGAGGAAGTCAGTTGTGCTCGAAACTATCCCACTTATTTTTACCATAAAAGGTACCTCAGTTAAGTACGAGTTTGAGGTTCAAGTCCCACAACCATCCGATTGCTTTTTAACAGGTATTTCCAACAGTGAGGAATTGTCAAGTCCGCAGAGAGTAATTATTTATTACTTTGAAAAGCGATTTTCACTAAACCCTTCGCAATGATGTTGAGTATAAAAGTCGGAATTGACAAAAGTATGTATTGATCCCAGTCATTTCTGATGAAATACGGTTGATAAAAAACAACCCGACCCACTGGGCTACCATAGCCAACCTATTTACTTATCTACGAGGTACCTCTTGTCTTGAAGCTGTTTTTATAATTTCCATTCACAACAAATTCGTCACAGGACCCCCACTTAACAATGCATTGAAATAAGAGGGAAATTGTAATCACACCTCCATAGCAAAAACAATGCCTGAAGCGTTGAACATATTGCGTCCATCGTCCCCAAATCATTGACTCTTCGCTTAACACAACACAAGTCTCTTACCACACAAAATCAGTTCAATTTTTTTCAACACGAGCCAAAGCTTAAAAGTTCATTAATTTATCATCAGTTACTTGCTTGACAAGGCTTTCGTTTTTCATGCTTCAGACGCAAAAAAAAGGAAAGGAAAAAAAAATGATTGATTTGCTTAGCGAAGTGTGAGATAAATTTCAACCGAAAGCAAACAATTTTGCAATCAAAAGAAGAACGTGGATCGATTTATCTGAATTGACTTTTTTCTCTAGACAAAGCACATTAACTTTCATATCAACCCCCGTTTCGTTTTCTAATTCCTCTTAATCCATCGGAATTATGTGACAACGAGAGGGTATATACGATATCTGTACAAGCATAAGAAGTAGGTACCTACTAAGTAGAGCACAAAATAGATTGGCAGGAGCTGTATCCAACCAAATGTTTCCAATTTAGCAAATTTTTTTTTAGTGAGTTTTAGAAGAGATTGATTTGGTCGGTAGGTTGGTTAGAGAGACAAATTTATAAATACTCAATATCATTTCGAAAATATGCTTAATGTAGATTAGCACTAATTAACGGTAAAAGCGGAATAGAAAAGAAACCCTGGTTATGTTAATCAATCAAGTTTTAAAAATTTACCTTCACATCATATCCTTGTCCTTGAAGGCATTTCGTTGAAAGTAACCCAACATTAAATTCGATTTCTTAGGAATCAAAAAGTCGAATTTGCTTAAAAGACATGGGTAGAACAGAAGTTTCTCCTTTTGAAGAAAACTTGATTTGCTTGAGGCTTGAGTTTGTTTTGCAATGTAATTGAATGGGCTGACTGTTCCTGATTGGGAAATAATTCAACATTGCAGATAAACAAGTGAATGCATAAATGAAAAGGTCATGTCATGAGACATTAAAAAGTAATGGAAAAAATTTCGAAGAAATTCAACTCGCTTTCGATCAAAGTAATCGTATTCTTATACTTTTAAAAGCTTCGGTATTGGAAAAAGTAGATAAAATCAGTGGGAATATGGGGAATGATGTTGTTCAAGAAAAAAAGGGAGATTTCCAAATGACATATCGAACATATGTTTCTGTTTTTAAAGACTATTTGACATTTTGAGTTGTTCTCAATTATTCGAGAAGATTGATTTGATTAATTTAACAGAAAGACAGTATCAAAGGTTAGGCAGGTAGGTAGGGTTGTAGGCTTTTTTGCACATATAATTGGGAAAGGTAGGTAGTAATTTTGGAAGTAAGTTGGAAGTATTATTTTCTGGAAACCGACATATTATTCATTTGATGTTCGACGTCGTTATACAGAATTGATCACAAATTTTTTTATGAGGTGTAATTCGATAAATGCTTAAGCAAGGACATATACTAGTTAGAAACTGGTTCAATGTCATCAAAGATAGTATATAATGAAATCTCAGACGTCTATGGTGTGACTCAGATGGGAGTGTGTAAAATTTCATATATCACTACCCCACAAGGAAACTGTGCATGTAGCAAAATGGTTAGAGAGTCAAAATTTTACGCATGACTTCGAGGTATTTTACTTTGATGAATATGAAGGTTAGTACAGCGCTTATGCAGAAGATTTTCTTCCATCAGTGGTGCCACTTCACGCTCTTATGACACTATTCAAATAATAATACCATGGTGCCAGTGGCGTGATGGTTAGAATGTTCCACGGGTAGGTATAGTCTTTGGGGAGGAATTGGCAAGTCCTCAGTTAAAAAATTCATTGCCATGAAAAGCGATTTATCGATAACCTTTTCGAATTCGGCTGAAAACTGTAGGTCCCTTGCATTCAATCACAATGCATGGTTGTGAGAAAAGCGCTAGGCACCGGGGCAACCCGCTCTGTTGCGCTAAATTTTTTATTGATAATGCCTAAATCATAATCCCCCATTAGCTTCAGTTTAAGAAATCAGTACGAAATCGCTTTGACCTAGAGCTAAGTTGGTTCGTGTACAAGATAACATAACGTGACTTCAATTCAAAGCAAAAAAGTTAGTTTGGTTGAACTTTTCTTCGCTATACAAGTAAAATAACAACAACAAAATCGTAATTTCTCCCCAAATCACCTACGCTTCTATACTGCGGTCATCAGGCCAATATTTACTTAAGGAGTGTATGGTGAACCGCTCCAGACAAAGTGACTTACTGCGACTGTCTAAGCAGAGCCCAGCGATCAGCCTGCATGTGCATAAGCGGAACACTGCGATCAACATAAACCAAACATACTCCTTAATTTAACACCCATAGATACCTTCAGCAGACTAATACAATAAAAAGACAATAACAACATTGGTCAATCAACAATCCTGAAGTTGGTCGGATCAGTCCCGATCCCCCAATTGGTAAATTTCCATCGAAGAAGGGGTAGGTTGTGTGATATGCTCAGTAAACATCCGTATGTTCTCAGACAGCCAAGCAGCCCCCAAATCACTCAGTAACCGCCCTCAATTGTCGGCTTTATCTCATGTAGATGGTTGAACAGTTCAATATACACTTTTCGGGTGCCGGGGCACACAGATATCCTTGATAACCTCAAAGTCGATGAACTCACCAGAAATGGAAACGTTCTGCCGATCTCAATCAGGAGGTTGAACATTGGTAGACCCATCTTAACAAGCAAACTCATGCTAAGAAATGATGCCATGGATAAAACAAACAACAGGTAGTGGCAACACCACTACTTGTGTGGCAACAAAACCTATATGGCCAAAGTTAGATTTAAAGCGCACAAGAACATTGCTATTCCTACGCAGATTGCACGTTGGTTCCTTAATCGGTGTTATTACCGGTCATTGCCTCATAAGTAGAGACACCATAAAGCTTGGCGTTTCATCAAAGGACTTCTGCACAAGTTGCTTATACGAGGAGGAGCAAGACACAATACCACACCTCCTCTAATCATGTGCTGCTCTTTCCGTCAAAAGAAAACTGCATCTTGGAGAAAACTTCCTCGATGATGCAAGCGATCTGGGAAACACAGACACCCTCCACATCTATCCCTTTGTTTGAAACCCCAAATGATTTAGTTAAGTGAGCTACTCCTTCAAAAACTGAACCTTATATTGATTGAAGTGTTCTTTTCCCGGCTCTCATTTAAGCCTTACCACATTTGCTTAAGTTTTGAAGTATAATAAAATCAGTTGAAGGTAAACTTCTGATTATCATTTCAACAACTTCATAGTATAAAGAAAAAGAAGAAGAAGAAGAAGAGTGTCACCGGTTAACGTTACCTACATTAAATTAGTAACTTTAGTATTGCAACTATTAAAAATCAAAACACAAATGCATGTCGCAGTTTTAATCAATTTGCATATAATCGTCTTCGTTGAGAATTCGATGTATGTAGTTATCAACATTTTACAATTCACTCTTAGCATTTTAAACTAACAAAAGCAGAGCATACCATCAAGGACATCCTGAACCCAGTAGGTAGTATCCTAAGGCAATGCCAATAATAATTTACGATTTAAAAGAACAAATATGAGGCTCTTTCCACAATGAGGCTTGGTGAAATTACTTCTTCTTATAGATGAGATCTATAGAAAAAAATACCACAAGCATCTTCCATTCGAGCTTCCATCGCGACCAATTTACTTATCTCCACCTTTGCTTTCAGTGTCAAGGAAATTATTAATTAAATTAGTTCTTAAGTATCCGATGAGACTCAATGAAAATTTGTAATTTTTAAAATTCTAACCTAACAGAAAATACCTACACATAGAAGTACTCACATCAAGTCATAATTTTGCTGTTGAACAGAAAAACGATTCCTCCACAGAAGATTACTATTCGCACAAAGCAGAGATTTCAAAGGGTTTGATATGTCTCCTTAAATTTCATTAAAAAATATTAATTATTGCCTTGTTCATCACAATACCCAACAATAAGCCGTTCAAAACCTTATATACACAATTCTAAGGAAATCGTCCATCTCTTTCCAAAGTAAAGATACATTTTGCTTCAATAACTGTCTTCAGCCAGGTAGGTATTTAAGTTTCAAAGTTCCTCTTCTGCTTGGCCTAGTCCATTAATCACTTAACCCTGAACATGTCTTATCTCACGCGTTCAGGAACTTGTATGTACCTTCTTCCTTCCCAAGCATCGGTTATATGGTCAAGTTTAAATCTTCCTTAATCCCTGACAGTTTTCACTGTATTTCAATTTTTTCTCTCCTCAAATAATTTCCACTATCTGCGCACAAAGTCCACCAGCCATGTTCCACCTTAATCACCTGTCTCCCAGATGTACCACTAGAAGATGGACTGCATCTTTGAACCGAATCATGATCATTAATCACTATACCCGGGTCTGGGTGTTCGTTTGAAGATATTGCCATCAGGCAGATACTCGTATAGCATAACAGTCTTCATCAACAATCAACTTTATCATTACATTATCACTATAGTGGGGTTTTGAGAGGGCTGTTTCTTTATTTCGGCGGGCGGGCTTATGTATAGGCTCCCACTTTCCAATGCGATTTAATGAACACGAGCAACGTAAAACATCTTTCCTGTTTTGTTGCCACGTGAATTCAAAACACAGTTAACGTCTGCTTTCATTGGAAAGAAAACAAAACACCGACAAAACCAATGCGAAGACGCAGTAGACGACGATGATGTTGATAATGATGATGGTGGTGTGCATGATGAGTGTGTTAATGGCTCTAATTTTTATTATGCCAGTGTGCTTGGAATCCTTTGAGCTTCCCATTTCAGCTTCTATACATAAATTGTAATTACACACACTTTTCAAACAAAACCATAGGCAAACACTAGCAGCACACTCATGCACTCGTGAATGCATTAACAGCAACATTGGGCGACTTAAAGGACTTAGGTATATATGCAAGTAGACACAGCCTATGCAGTAGCAGCTCTACAACGACATTGCTCCCCTTTTCCTTTTCTTTTTTTTGCTTTATTTTTTGAGTGAAATGCGTTCGTAGTGGCAGTAGTTGTTGTCTTTTACCATTGCCATCTCAGGCTCCTTCAGCAGCAAGCTTATGTTATTTATTCAATGAGATGTAGAGAACTGCAAAGTCCTGTGTTAGAACAGCAGCGTATAAATTTCAATTGAGCACACTTGATCCTAAGAGTAATGAGGCAAGCGTTGTTGAGTAAACATTGCCCCAGATTATTGTGTGCTGTGTTCATGTTTGCTATTTATCAGACAGTAGGGAGGAAAAGTATTCTTATATTAAAAACAAAAACCCAAAGACAATGAACAATCGACGATCTGTATTCTACTGGGCCTGAATTTATGAATACTCCTGCTGTGGCAATGACAACGATTTTATCATTCTTTGTCCTCCTGTTGAATAGGAGACAACTTTTCCAACTACTCCGGTAACCAACGCAACGCAATAAGAAGCTTTCATTGACTCTATGGAAGTATTTGAAAAGCGGAACATCTGAAAAATTATTGTAGGCGTATGAAAAGCAGCTTAGCAATATAAGCAAAATGAGGCACAATCAGGATCTACACACAGGTCAACAACAACACACGCTCTTTCAAGTATTCCAATAAATTGTTCTGTGTCCGCATCCTTTTAACTCATTTTTAATTTCCCAAACTTGTCTAGGAAACTTTCCTGATGATGTTTGGTAAACGTTTATCCAAAAATATCATTTAATCAACCTAGATTTCTATCTAAACACGCAACATGCCACATGCCAAATACTAACCACAGCTAAAGACTACTTGTCAGAAAGACAGGCCAGCTAAGTTATAAAAGACATTACGTGTGTGGATGGTTGAACTTTTCTGTTAGAAGGCTCAAAATAGAACCAACCACTCGTCCATATGGCATCCAAAAAAAAGAATAAAGAAAAAATTAGCACAATACTTTATGGTGCTTGTTAATGTGAGAATGAAATAATAATTATTTTTCTCCGCAAGAGCATGATTAGTAATTAATTTTTCCTCCCTTTCCTTTGTTGGTTTGGCCTTTGTACATTCCTTTCATGGTTTCAGCTTTCAGCATGGAAAAAATAAACTTATTTTTTGATGCATCCATTCTATTCACACATTGTATCTTACCTACTTTATTTTTTTCTCTCTTGAGTCTAGAGGAAAAACAAAAGTTATGTGTACCTTCATACCCACCTATAAACCCACACAAAGGAGCCAAATTTATTCAGTCGGTAAATGGTAAAAGTTGTTATCCTTTATACTCGTATCTCGCATAATTAGCGCTCTGGGATATCATTATCATCATTTCGTTGCCAGTGCACTTACTCGTTGAGGTAAATTTTTCCCAGTCTCATTAGAGCCATCCCTCTCTTAATCGACATTTCGCCATTAATTGATATTATTCTTTCTGGGAGGTGGTGTTTAAAAAATATGATGATTGTATTTTTGAAGAAGACCATATAAACGGACGTTCATTCCAATTACCTGTAACGAAGGTATGGAATGGCTGTAATATCGGTATTCGTTATACAAAAATGTTAACGGATATTCCTGTGCTATATTCTTCGGTTGTTGAATTACATACGGGGAGGATATGAACATCCTTACATATCATCATAAGTAGCTAGCTACTCAAGGATTCAGATTAGAAATGAACTAATTTTTATTCAAAACATATTAATGTAGGGCTGGGCTAGTTGGACTAGGGACTATTTCGACCAAACAAATTACGCAAAAACTTAAAATAGCTACCTGTAGCTTTGGTTCCTGAGAAGAGCACCATAAACCGTATCGTGTTTTTTGTTCAAAGGCAGGAAAATTGGGTCGAACAAATTCTTAGTTTTTCTGGTAATATAATTTTTTTAAGACACGTTGTAACTGTTAATTCAAATAGTTTTGAGTGAACTTGTATTTATTACGACATGCTGTTCGTCACCAGGTTACAAAATTGCCGCATAGTCTGAATCATGTGATGCGAATTCCTCTGCCTGTCTGATGAGGTATCGTTTTCAAACAATAATTTATTCCTAATAGAATAATCTCTTGTTAATACTTATTAAACTCATTATTGCCGACACAACGTAAACCACTTGCTTGTCAGGCGCAAATTTGATTAACGGCAGATCTTAGAATAAACCCAAGAATATAATACCGATACATATCATCTTAGCGATTTCAAGGCCGCGTATGACAGAGACGAGCTGTACAAAGCCGTGTCTAGTTTCGGCATCCCTGTAAAGCTCGTACTCACGCTGCTCAGTCAAGATATTGACAAAGGTTTTCGATAAGGCAACAAGCTGTCTTATTTAATTTAATTTCCTTAACATCATACTTGAAAATATTGTTAAAAATTCAAACGTCAACACCAGAGGGACAATCTTTCAAAAGTATGTACAGTTACTCGCTTACCCAGATGATAATGACGTAATAAGAAGAAGGAAGCGTGATGTCACAGGTGCTTTGCGAGTATTGAAACAGAAGCGGCATTTGATGTTGATTTGATGATTGATAATTTTGATGGCTAATGAGGGTAAAACGAAGTATATGTTATCATCACGAATTGGACAAAACGTCACAATAGACAGATATAACTTCGAGGTACAGGACTTCGTCAACCTGGGATCTGCTATAGACAAGGAGAACAATATCAGAGCGAAGATCAAAGGAGAACAATTCTTGCCAACCGTTGCTTCTTTGGGTTAAGAAGGCAATGGAGAAAAACCCTCTCTAGAAAAGCCAAAGTAACTATTTAAAAGAGCTTTATCAGCTTTACGGCACGGGAGCGTGGACCTTATCGAAAGAGGAAGAAGAAACCCTTGGTGGTTTCGGAAGAAAAGAAAGATGTGCGCAAGGTATGCATTACAAGACTACGATGGCTGGACCATGTAAAGCGGATATGCATTAACGCTCCGGCTCGAAGAGTTTTCGAAAGCACATCGCAGAAAAACCGTGGAACGGGAAGACCTCGTCTCAGGTAATCAAGTGGAAGAAGACCTCAACCGACTTAGAGTGAAAAACTGCAAAGAGCTCGCCTGACATCGAAATCGTAGGCGAAAGATGTTGATTCAGGCTCAGGTTCACCCCGAACTGTAATGCCCACCTAACAACAACAACAAAAATATTCTTCTACTCATTGATGGCTACCGTCAAAATTGTTTATTCTCGAGAATATGTTCTAATTTTTGGCAAAGATTTTTGAAATCCATTCGGTGGGATGACAACGACAGACTTACTAAACAATAATTCATTCGGTTTTCTTATATCTGACAACATAAACAGCCGCTATCACCATTACCGGCGACTTGCTTTTAGATTGTGGTGTCAAATTAAATTGAAAATAAATCATTAGAGATGGTAAATATAAATATAATTATTTAGTTTTACTGTACTAAGAAATAAAAATCCCTAAAAAAGACATAAGATTTGTCCTTTTAAATGAAACTTCAATTAAATAAACAAAGAGATAAAAGATAACTTACATAGCTCAACCAATTCAACATGCAATAAATGCAATAAATAAGGACCCTGCAGAAAAAATATAAAAAAAAAATCGACAAACACTTTAGTTCTTAAAAAGAAATTGCTTCCATGCATCCCCAAAAATTTCACTCGGGATCGTAAACGTTGAAGTAGACACTTTCTAATACTATCCAATGTTCGAATGCAAAAATTTAAGAACACACGTAGTTGCTTTTTAAGTGAAAGATTAGGGGAAAAGGTAGCAGGCACAGTCATTCCTAACCCTTATGAGCATCTCTGAGCTAAGATTCACTCTACGGTCCCCTCAGAGTATTAAAAAAATACAAGCAATACCCCAAAAAAAAGTAGATAAGAAAAAATGTTACGTATTCGCCGTGGTGTCCCTCAAAATAGTAAATGTGAATAACCCGTTGAGTTCACATCATTTATATTTGTTTCCTTAATTGGTGGACATTTGTTTAAATATTTAATTTAAATTCTGAGTAGATAGATATATAGATACCAAGACAGATAAACTCTCTATTTATTGTCTAAAGTTTAAAATTTTTAAAACTAATTTTTTTTAAAGAAATAAGAAATGACAATCGTCTTCTTATCTAAATTCTTAGTACGGAGTATATTTGCTCCATACCTATAATGTTTATTTCATTTTTCTTATAAATGGAAAACTTGGTTCCATTCCAAGACAAAAAACAAAGTACACACCAGTTCGTGACAGAACACTTCGAGTACTTAAAAAAAATCTTTAAACGCAACCTTATTCCATGCCTTTTATTTTTCTGTTTTTTTTTTAACGTTGACTTTTTCTTCCATTTTTTCAGCAGTTTGAAACTCACACCAAATGTTGTACTTGGGCAAGCAAAACTCAAAACTTACATTCATGACCACTTCTTTTTCTCCATTTTTGGCATGAAAAATTCAACGCAATGTTGAACTTTGCTGGCTTTTTTATTAGAAAAAAACGGAGAGATGCACCAACCTATGTATGTATGTATAAAAAATTCAGATACTAATCCTTTCGTTTCTCTGTTTTTATGTCGAACGAAAATTTAATTAAAATGCACAATTCAGTTAGCAGTTTGACGAATATCTCAAGTTGCATGCTATTCGTGAACTTTTTTTTAGGATTCGAGCTGGGTGAGTCTATTAGGGAGACATTTTTATCACGAAAATCATTCATTGAATTATACGAATGTTGCCTTTTTTTAAATCACGAAGTTGTAATATCACCAGCTCAGCCAACGAATCATCAACAAACAGAACACTGGGCGGCGAAAATCGTTTAATTTTATCAAATTATAATCACATTTGAAATGTTTGAGATGAGTTTTTTTGTTGAGATAATCCACGTGTTTTTTAATCTAATAAATGAAAAGATTAGTAAAGTTTTTAACAATTAAAACACTTTTTATATTTCCTCAGATGTATAAATCTCACTGACGATGGAAGCATTGCTTCTGAAATATAAAAAGTGTTTTAATTGTTAAAAACTTTACTAATCTTTTCATTTATGTTTGAGATGTTTAAAGCAAAAAATGTATTTAATTTTGGCAGCAAAGCACCTGCAGTAGCAATAATCAAGGGCTTTAATCTAAGGTCGCTGTTAACGTTGAAAGTGTTGGTTACATAATAAAATTCACAACAGAGAGCCTAGCATATTTCTTACAACCATGACATGTGAGGGAATGGAGGGGAGCTACAATTTTGTGCCCAGTTCCTCGCGAAAGACAATAACCGAAGAATAAAATTTTTGACTTCTTCGAACAATCAACCTTCCGCTTAACACGCAAACATATTTTACAACACGTCACGGGTACAGCATTTTCGTTTTTACAACTTAATTTGTCAAAAAAAAAGGGAAAATGTTAGCGTTGGTTGGTGAAAGAAAAAGTGGTGATTCTTAATAAAAAAACAGACACAATTGTGATGTCTTTTTGGCCCTTCAAGACTTTCAGCCATTAAAAAATCACTTTTTCTTCTTCTTTTTCGGTGCTATGAGCATCTTGAAGGGATCACAGCTCTCCCATTTATCTGCTTCACACAAGTGATCCGCTCGCTGGGTAAGCCAAGCCTTTTAAAGACCTCAAGTTTAAAAAATACTATAGTGGTAGCAAATGGTAGCTAAAGCGAATTCAAAATAATTCAAAAGCAATCCCATAAAATTGAAAGCACAACAGTCCAAAAAATTATTTTCTGTTGGCCTAGAAGAAAATAATAAAAAAATTCCTAGACTTGGCCATCATTTGAGTATTTGGAGAAGAAAGTAAAACCAGCCAAGAATTGTGCAAGTGTATTTGACAATTTCAACGGCGAAGAATCGATGAAAAATCATATCTCATTTGTCAGTAAACAAAGCATTGTTTCGTTATCCCATTGATATTATCACAGTAAACCCTTCCTTCATTTCAACAGTAAAAATGCTATGGTTTCATCCCCTCTTGATTATTTTCTGAGTCCAAATATGAATAAATGGCCCGCAGATAAATGATTTAAATCAAATGAAGAGGTTATCACAGGATAAAAGGCCTTTTTTGTTTAGCTTGATATATATCATGTTAATGAGACAAAAATTTAGACATCATTGAAAGAGGGTAATTTGTAAAAATGAGATAAAGTCTAAAAATAAAATCTTGACGAAAAATTATGTCGGCTAGAGGGTGTTTCCTACATTATATTCGGTTTATTGGAAAGTGATGTCTAAACTCTTCCTGAAGGCAAAAAAGAAGCGAAGACACCTCAATCGTTAATGGAGGAGCGATTAAAAAAAAACTAACCTACACGAAGCACAAATTTTTATAATCTTTTAGGATTTAGATTCTTCGAGTTTCTCGCAAAATTGAGTTTAATAAGCATGCAAAAAAGTGACCTCCTTAAACTGCGAACGAACACAGATTTATCCTTAATTGGGACTATAGACTCTTCTTAAGGTTCTTATTACGGAACCTTCCGCCTAAAATCAAATTAAAAAGAGGATTTAGTAAATCTCAATTGCGTAATAGATCGATACTTAAGCGATGTCTCTTAAAGATCCTTTCTTGGAAGAAAAAAAAAATACACTTCCTTTGGGAGAATAGATTTAAATATAAAATCGGGATAATAAAAAATTGATGCATTCGCAATTGCCTATCGCAAACCCAAAATTACAATCCATAATACACTTACATAATTCAAATTTGATTTTATAAGAATTTCATTTCGTTTGCGCTCCTCTGCTTCTAATTCACATTCGCTTGGTTGCCCACATTTGCAAACTAAGCACCATCGCAGACTCCGCAGATCCCCAGACGCGGTTGGTGGGCGCCCGCATCCCTAATGGATTCCAAAAATGGAATCGCAAGTCATTAATAATGTAGGACGTACTACACTACGTGGGTTGTTTACACTTTTATTTCGCATCCAATACGATGTTTGTACATTTGTTTCCATCTCTTGTAAGGTGGGGTCAAACAGAATAGCAAGTATTTTGTTTTCATTCGTTTTTTTTTCTCTTTTTTTTGCAAAATTCATTCAAATTCGTGTTGAGTTTTTTGTATTCGAATTCTGGGGAAATATTGGATGTATGGATGGGTTGGTCCTTGGTCTTGGGCTTGGTGTTGGGATTGGTCTTAGTCTTGGTGTAGGCACTGTATTGGCGCAAGGATATCAAATGAAAATTGAATTTTTATCTTCGTTTGGTTGTTTGTTGTCTTGTTTCTTTTATCTTTTATCTAGCTATTTCGGTTTAGAGGGTGCTTCAAGTTTATTTACCGATTTCTCAAGCTTAGTTATTTATTTTTATTTCCTTCCTTGCCCCCACTACTCTTCCGCATTTTCCGCAGTTCTTTGGCTGAGAAAGAAGGGAGAAGGATTCGAGAAAAACGACGAGGTTAGCAGATGCGGTTTATCAGTATTTTCAGATAATAATTGAGTAAGACAGATATGTGACAGATCTAGGACGGGAAAATGTTTTTTTTTTTGTTCTTTTTTACATTGCCAAACAAATTCAACCCCGCATCTGAGTTCGTTCAAAAGGAACTTGTACCTACTTATTTATTTTGGAAATGGTGTACTCAATAACCTACAATATACCTACACCATTTTAGATAAAACGTGGAATATTTTAAACTTGTTCTTGTTTTTCTTTCAACACACAACTCAGTCAGCACCATCAGGCGTTGGCTGTTATGCGGATGTGTATTTTATTATTCGAAAGGAAGTTTGTTGTTGTTTTTCTTTATGCAAAATGTACTTACATTCTCACAAAGGTATATGTACCTACAGCAAAAACAAAACAGACAAGGTGAATAGATAATGGACTTGAATAGGCGGTTTATCGATTTTTGATGATACAACTGAACACGAGTCTTATGCCTTGTCAGTGTTTCAACACGTTAAACAAAAATGAAAAGAAAAAACCGCTCACCTGATAAGTGTGCAAAGGAGTCCTTTTCAATCGACATTTAAGTGACTCAAATCAACTTTGCAAATTTTCTCAAATTATAACTGCCTACTGGATTGTATGATGTAAATACGATCACAGATTTGTCCCTAGTGCTATGTAACATTATCTTATTTTTGTAACTTTTTTAGAGGCATGCAAATATTTTTCAAAAAGATTGGATTCCGAGGTTTTTTTTTTCAAGAGCATAACAGTGCTACCGACTTTGAAAAGGCTTGCCAATAAGGACTGTAGTGGCAGTATTTTCTGACCAGGGTATATCCCAAAGTCAATGCTTTTGAACATAATGTTCATCTCTTCAAAAATTAAAGCCATACAATTAGCGTTCCTTTTATTGAATATGCTTTCGTGATGCTATAAGTAAGTTTACTGTCGAAAAATTTACTTCATTGAACACCCAAGCTGGTTTGGTCTATGAAACTATAAGAACAATGTTTATTTTTCCGCTCAGAGAGTGTTATGTAAACACTAGTCACGGAGTACTCCAATAAAGATCCTTTAAACTAGAAACAACAATCTTTTTCAAATAATTATTCAGGCTTTCGCAGAGAAGCAAAAATTTTTAAAATACGAACCCTCATCAGAAATAGTTGACAATTTCTGAAAAAAAAAATGTCTTGGCAGAGTACTTTTCGTTTTATAAGAAGACAGTTGCAGTGGAAATGCTCTGCAAGGTCATCAATTTCCCTGCAGGATGCACACAGGGTTCTTTCATTAAAACCGAGCACACTTAAACAGGAAATTGTCCCGTGGCAACGCCATTTGTGATTTCTGTAGATTTCCCATTAGCGTTGCGAAGTATTCTTTTATAGTTAGTCTGTATCCAACAGTAGAGTGCCAAAACTGCTTTTGATTTTCAAACATTGTCAAAAGCCCTCGCTCTGGAGTCTGGCAAATCGGGTGTAGGTTGTTCAAATCCTCAAAAGAATGTGTTTGAACTTTGAACAGGCAAATATATCATAACTATTTTGGTCATACTTTAATGGCCATGAAACCAAACAAGGCCAGCCTAGGTTTCGAACCCAATGCAGGGATACCTTGTATTTTTTGGCAACTTTTAAAGTTGTTATCAAAGTGGACGCACACTTAATTTTCCTAGTCTAGCGACTATTTGCCATGTACTTGAGCGTACGTTTCTTCTTCAAACACGGACGAGTATGTGTGCAAGGTATGCAGTCTTATGTCATCGGTCTCATGAAAGTCCAATCGGTTCTGCAGTCTCTTGTGAAGATTTATCAGCAGTTTTTTCTTCAGATTCAGATGGGAACCAGTTCTAATTGAAGGAAAATTGATTTTGAATGTTTGTAGTGGATTGACCCTTGGAAACTCAACGAGGGGTACCCCACGGATCACTAGTGCGTAGGAGTTAAGTGGCAGAGCTGTGGTTCCCTTCCGATGGTAATTTCGAAAAGGAAGAAGAAGAAGATTGAGCTTTGAAATCATTGCAAGCTTGTGGGTCCATCCGCTCTACATGGCCCAGCCATCGTAGCCTTGTGATGCGAACTCTTCTAGGTATGCCTATGTCGCGGTACAGCTCATACAGCTCGTTGTTGTATCTTCTTCTCCACACATTGTTTTCGCAAAAAGAACCAAAGATCACTCGGAGTATTTTTCTTTCGAAACGACCAAGGGTTTCTGGGGACATTAAGGTCCTAAAAATGATTATGCATTGGTGTTTCTAGAGACGGTTTTGTTTCTCAATTGCCTTCTTAACCCAAAGAAGCAACGATTGGGAGGAGTTATTCTCCGTTTGATCTCCGCACTGATGTCATTATCTGTATCTATAGCGGATTCTAGGTAGACGAAGTCCTACTCGACGTGTTTTCGAAAGCACAATGCAGGGAAATCGTGGAAGGGGAGGACCTTGTCTTAGGTGGCGATATCAAGTGGAAGAAGACCTCGATTGGCTTAGGCCTCTTAGGGTGCAAAACTGGAGAGACATCGCCTCGAAATAGTAATAATCGAAAGATGTTGGGTGAGGCCAAGGTTCACCCCGAACTGTAATGCCCACCTAGGTAAGAAAGTAAACCATCACTTGCTCTGAATCACTTTTAAAACATTGAAATGGCAACAACTTATAATTTTATCAAAACTTTTGGCATTAGAATTCAATTTTTTGTGTTTTATTTATTCTTGAAAACCACACGTCTAAGACGCACACTTTACCATTGACAACTTTGGCCAGAATTCAAGGAGGTGCCACACATGGGGAGCTCTTTATTCACTGATATTATAAAACACTGTACACAAGGCCAAGGTCTCGTTTATTACCATTGCATTCTTCAGTATCAATGACTTGTCCACACTTTGGTCTCCGTCTGTGTTTTTATGGTATATGCACTTTAAAAATGTTGCATTATTAAAACATTTTTTACATAAATAGCAAACAAGCATTTCATAAAAGTGTTGAGATATAAGATTAAAGAGGGCTGTAACAGAAAATATGCTTTATTGCACCTTTGTGCAGTGTTAACGTTCATTGCTTCATGTCATTAGCAACTACTAACTTCGAAGTGTGGATTTTTTGGGATTTTAGGAGAAATAGACTTACGTCGAAACCTAAGCCGAATAATGTGTATGGAGTGAGTTTTCAGTACAAGACTGAGGGTTTTAAGTGACGGCTCATAAAGAACCATAAAGTGTGTTTTCAGTCTAAGTCGTAAGGTGTGTGTTAAACGTAAAACCGAGGTTTGACCACCATGTTGTTTTTTGGCCTTTTTGGTATTGTCTTCAAGCAAGTTTGTTGTAGACAATTCCACATCCGTTCTACTTTGCTCCCCGCTTTTATTTTTAGAAAGCAGTTTTAAATTCACTGTATAAGAACCAAACCAAAACTTCACCTTGAAAAAACATTGAGATCTACGCCCTTCTGCTTCTATATGGTTTTTGTCTTGGGTTTTCTATTTCTCTAAGCGTTATTCATAATAGACTCAGTGGAACAAAAAAGACAAATATGTTTCGCTCTTCTTCACAAAAACAAACCTAAAATAGACTTCACTGCCAAAAGCAAACTCATTTATTGCCATAGATAAAACAAAACAAATTGTCTATAATTTGCCAATCCTACTCATTGGTTTCCCTTTCTCATTCATTTATTTAATAGAAAATCCCCTATCAATTAGCATGACGAAATCAATTGAGATTGCTAATGAAACCAAATATGCCAACAACACACACCACAGAAATAATCTGCTTATTATTATTATCATCATCGCAAAAGCAAACAAAATCATTTACCTGCAAAATAATAATAACAATAAATTATTTTCTTATCGTTTCACACACAAGAGCACACTCTAAAAATAAATAATCAATTGATCACCAACAACAAACTATTATTTCATATCCAATAGCTATGTGAATCTCGTCTCGTCTACTCGAATAGATTTATGCACATACAATAATATATAATATTTAACAAAAGTACCATGAAACATTTATACTTAGCCAATCAGCCGACAGAACAGAAAAGCAATAAAAGCAAAAAAGGCCTAAACTGCTATTATGCTTATGCTCATATAATTCATCTGGCGTATCGGGTCAATGTTTATCTATTACCGCGAAATGAGTTCTCGATAGAAACAAATTCAATTAAAATCATTTCCACTTGTACTGGGTCAGGATATTGGAAAACTTCGTTCCATTTTTCTTTTTTTTTTTTTTGCAATATCACGACTACAAATGAGTATGGGATGCTCGAATTATACGCGTGCAAAGTATTTTATTCAAATTAAGTTTTAAGCCGCAAAACCTGCAAGGGTAAAGGGTGTTTTTTGAGCTGCATGAGAGTTTTCTATGGTGTGACAGTCAAAATGTGTTGACATTTCAGTTCAGTAAGGTTTGGCAACTCGCCAGGGCAACGCACGTGGTACCCGGGGCGTGATGGTTAGCATGTCTGCTGATAGTCCAGAGGTTCGTGGTTCAAATCCCAACCTAAGCTTAAATGTTTTTTCACAGGTATCGCTTTTTAATAGGAATTGGCAAGTCCTCCGATAGTAAATTCATTGCCATAAACCCTTTCTCCATTAGGCGTTCGTAACCGGCAGAAAATTGTAGGTCCCCTCCATTCCCACACCAAGCAATGGTTGTGAGAAATGATGTAGGCTTTGGGGCTCCTCGCTCTGTTACGCCAGCCTATTTGTTTATTTATTTATTCACAACACTTTCAAAGAGAAGAAATTTGGTATCTATAGATATGAAAAAAAAAAAACAAAAACAAAATCATCTGTCAGGATTTAGTGACAATAATCAATTCAGTTTCACTTTATTTTTATTATTGAGAGCTCTCAAGCTCTGTAAAAATAGAAACACCCGCTATATGCACTTCTGCACATAGGCACAGCTTTGGTTGAAGCCAGAGAAATTGTTTTGTTTCGAATGTGATTTATTTTTAGGAGCCTGATTGGAAAAATTCAATACAATTGGCAACGCTAAACTGGTGAGTGGTGAACCAAAAACATGTGAGATTACCTAATACAAAACCGATAGTAAATTGGAGATTTATGGCTCGGCAATGCAATCAAAACACTTAATGTGTAGAACTATTTGGATTAAGTATTTTTCAAAAAAAGGTTTTTATATTTAGATTTAAGAGCAAAGCACTTGATAGTTGATAGACTATGTGGAATGTGGATCTGGATGGGATAAATGAAATTATTGAAAACGCTCTCGAACGGAAATGAATATGATCCATTTTTTATATGGAAGTGATATGAGAGAGCTACGTAACTCTAAGGGAGACTCAACAAACTTGATTAAAAACAAAAAATAAAAATTAGGTTGCGCAACAAAGCTATGAAGTCTAACACATTTCAAGGGCCTACCATTTTATTCCGATTTCGAACGTTGAAGTAAGAAAGGTGTTTTCATGGTAGCCTGTAATTTGAATTACTCTCGGAGGGCTTACTCGCGAAAGGCAATGCCCGTGAAAAACATTCCACGTAACAGGTAGATAAGCTAACTACTACTCCACCCACGGGCACGGTTGTCAGTTTGGTAATTTATGCAGTTCTCTTATCGTGTGTTGTAAGAAGTGCATTAATAAGTTCACTCGTTAAAGCTCAGGGATTGCTCTGTGGTAGAAAAATCTCAACTTACAGTAAATATAAAGTTGGATGTTTTTTGAATTCTGGGTTTGCCATTAACTAACCCTGAATAAAACTTTTTTACTGGGGAAAGTTCAGGTAACAAACAGTGATGCCAAACGACACGTGTTTTTCTTCAAATGACCTACATGTGGCCGCTTTGTCATACACATACAGACGTTTACACAGACAAGGTTCTAAAATTGCCATTCATTGAACATGCATTCTCCCGAGTTAATCATGCAGCTGGAGCCTTCTTTCTTGAAGCTAATCTCTAGCTGCCTTGAAAATTCCGGCGTTGAGGGCCTGGCGTGTGCAAATGCCCTTTTATTTGATTTAAGCTAATATACGAGTTTTTTTAAGACTTTAACCCACTATATCGTGGGCTTATCAGCGGAGTAGTAAAATGAGTAAAATTCTAAGGCTCGAGGTTTTTTAAACTTCTTTCGATTTCGATTTCCAGTTTTGCTTTTGAAGTAACGAACGAAACGAAACACTACATACCGCAGCATTGGTTACAAAAACTGTCGGCTCTGATACACTCACAAGAGACATAACAGAACAATTAACAAATGACAACAGCACGTGGTTGTGCGTACAGTAGCTCCCCAATCGAACCACTAACACCGGCTCAACTCGATTTAATTGGTTTGTTTTAAAGGGAACGGATGCTATCGAGTGACAAGGCCGTGTTTGCGAGTTTGGCAATCCTAAATTCTTAAAGGTCTAGAGTATAGAATTTTTGATCATAGTCTTAGTTGAATTTGCAAAAGTAGTTTTTCCAGATCCTCAGAAGAGACTGAGTTTCTACCATGATTGAATGTCATTTCGGGCTTTGTTCTTGGTTTTCCACTCTGGCATGACTTTTTTCACTTTCGGTACAAACTCTGAAGCTCACACATGGCATGATATTTCTATAGTTCTTCAAACGAGCGCTTTTCATGCTGCTTTTCCGTTTGAGAACTTGGTGTTCACCATCAGCATCAACCATTATTTTGGTAATTTTAAGCTATGATTGGTCGTTTTTATTTTCATTTTTGGACACAAATTGTTTTGGCAAGTGGCAAACGGCCCCACGTGCACCACATTTCACCTGAGAAACAAAAATGGATATTCAGACCTTGAAGAAACAAGGGAGTGAGAGATGTGATCTTGGTTCATCTTTCGGTTTTTAAACGCGTCGGTAAACGATTTGAAATGAAAGATACTTTTGCAGAGTCTTCACTTACGATATGACACAGCACCAAACGAAGTCAGAGGTTAATTCAACTTTACGTATATTATAAGAACATTCACAGAAAACAATTGGTAACTGGTATGCTGGTCGAATTCCGTTTCGAAATAAAGCAAAACATTTTTCAACGATTTAAGACCGAAATTGAAACACATTTCTGATGTTGAAGGATATGCTTTGTAAGATATGCAAACGGCGGCATATCACACTAGTAAATCACTAGTGCCAAGCAGTTCAGTTGGAGAGCTGTGATCCCTTCGAAATTAGATTATTAAACAGAAGCCATTGGATATAAAATTGGAATACACTAATAGACGAATACTGAAATTCAATGTGTGAAAGGCACTAGCAAAAGACTTGATCGCGCCCATATCCACCACGAAACGTGTTACTTGATAAATTGAGCAATAAGTTGCGATGAGCACGGGTTTTTCGGAACTCGTAAAGAGGTTTTAGATGACCTTCTCAGAAAAAAACATTAGCCCATCTTGCTCAAGAGCAATAATAAGCGATTTATGTTATTTTTGTCAACATTTGAATGGAAGACGAGTGGAAGATGAACCTTAATTACAATTTGATACAGACTATGTGACTAACACTTAAGAAAAATCTTCTGTGAATGCAAGACACTGCAGATGTATTTTCTTCACTCAAATTAAAAATTCCAGTTCGTTTCTTGTACATACGGTGTGGGTTGCTTTTCTGGTTCTACGAATGGTACCAGTACAAAAAAGCTTGAAATTCCATTTTTTGGATCCAGATATATGTACCTCAAGAGCAGCGATTATTAACGAATGAAGCTAAGCTAAGCTAATCTGTTTCAAGGGTTCACAGCAGTGGTTAATATTCGAGTTTAAGCACACGTTTAAGTGTAGTCTTCTTGCTGAACGAAATCATTCCAGTGTAAGTTCTTACGGTTAACCGGTGCAACTCGATTCCAATTTCATCGAAAGTCGGAACGAGGCTTAAGGAGCTATTCACTACAATTTACTCTTACTCTTAGTTTATGGAAACACTTAAAAATTAATATCAATCTCTTCGCAAAATATTCCGGTGGAAGCACAGCGGGACAGCGGTATACTTACTCAAATGAGAATATACTTTTAGAAACTTTCAAGTCTAGGAGACTTACCTGAAAATAAAAGAAATAAATATATAAATTAATCATAGTGAATGTGTATAACTTCTACAATAAAGAGATTATTTTACTTGATTAATTAGTTTTCAAAATTATTTCTTAAAACACTAAAAGAACATGATTTAGAAATAAAAGTTCAAAAATTGTTAAAAATTTGACAATATACGAGTATGGACTTCAGCTGTAAGTTACTTCTAATCAGAAACTTCGAGTATTTTCACAGCAGCAAAACTAAATCTGATATCAAGTAATTCAAGAGGTCTTTGGGCAGACGCGATCAATGATATGTATGAAGGTGTAGCGAGAAATGTAAGAACTTCAGCTGGAGTAAACGAAGAGTTTCAAGTCATGCGGGGTGGGTAAACAGTAACAGAGCATGTTAGGTTCTCTACTCCTTATTACTTGGTCAAAGTTAAAGCACCGGACACCCAAAGAACATCAATTATTCTCTGCTGGGGATGGAATAACCATCACATCCTACATCCTTAATGGGCACAGAGATGGTAAGACAGAGAGTCAAATTCATGAGTGCAATTATTTTGCCAATAAGCTATTTTCCGGCCGGAAGCACACAACACGAAAGAACCCAAGTTATAGCAACAATGTTAAAGCCAATGAAAAAGTTAGTTGAGATTCAAAAAAGTGAAAAGCTTGCTTTTTGGCTGCAACAAATTGGCCACTTATTCTTTTCTTACAGTGTAGAACTAAGAAAACTTTATGAAATGTGCAGTAACAAGCAGTTTTTGTCATTTTAGTCAACATTTGGAAAGAAGAGAGGAAAAAATTAACCTTTATTGCAATCTGATATAGGCGCTCTGTTGGTGAATTATGTGCATTCGTTGACTAAGACTTAAGAAAACACTTATTTGAGTGCAAAAGAATGCAGAAGTTTCTTCTTCACTCAAATTAAAAATTCGAGTTTATTTCTTCTAGAGACGGTGTGGGTTATGTCCCTGTTTTTACTCATCGCGTTTTGGTGTACGTTTTGGAAGGAAGTTCGATTTGTATCAGTCCAAGAAATACTTAAAATATCCGCCTATTCCAAGCATTTAACTGTGCTTCCGAGACTGGCTTCAATGGTCAATTGAAAAATAACTTTTTATGACAACATCGAACATTGAATAAGTCAAAGGCTAATAAAGTGGTGTGAATGTTCCTCTACAATCTAAAATAAATTCAATAGGGTGACGCAACAGTGCGGGGAGGCTCTGACACTAGCCCATTCCTCACAACCAAATTTTGTAGAGGAATAGAAGGGACATACTATTTTTTGCTGACTCTAATAAACAAATCGAGAAAGCGCTTTTCAAGGCATGAAATTGCCATTAAAGAGACTACCGATTCCTCGAGAAAAGCAATACTCGCGAAAAACTCTTTTACTTTTTCCTTATGGTTTTATTTTCAGAATTGAACCTCCCACGTAACAGGCAGACAAGCTTACCATAAAAATACCACCTAAAATGAAATAAAGACTCTACTGTTGTGTGCTCAGGGCTTAAGTGTCACAAATTTGGACAGTGAACAGTGAGTATGAGAGTATGTCGACGACGACGACTGCTGAGATGAAGAGGAGTAACAAAAATAGCTGGAAAGAATTAGAAACACTAACATCAGGAGAAGCTAACAACCCACAAGAACAGAATGGAGCACAACCGGAATGTAAGGTGTTTTCAAGTTTAAAAAAGACGCCTCCGCTGCCGTTAAAAACCCAATATCGTACGATATTACTATACCCAATCATAGAAATAAACAGATTGCCCAAAAAATTCGAGATATAATTAAAGTGAATGAATCAACAGACATATAATAAATCAAAACTGCAAGGAATATCGACGACTTCTGATATCAAAGCGGCACACCTCACGAAAAAGAGTTGTGATTCGCTTAAGAACACAAATCTCCCACTAATCTTTTTGACTCCAGCGATCGCCTGTGGGATACACTGATTCAATAGTTATTTTGATATAATCAGGGTTCGTGTACTTACAAAGCTATTAAAAAACTGAGTGTACATTGTACAAGCTAAGCGTAGAAAGGTTCGTGCAAACGATGAAGGTATCGCTAAAAGCATGACTAGGAGATTCCAGTAACACTTTAAAAAGACGTTCAACAGAAGATCATCCTGCTTATTACCAAGGTAAGATGTCTGATGTTTCAAATAAAATGCACCTAAAGACTACCTCGCTTTGTACCTCCCCTACAAACACTCTAAATATGTTCGATTTTCCTTTCCAAGCGCCTTTAAATCGAAAGCCCACAATATCCATACCAGGACCTTAGTTGAATTTGAAAGTCTTAAAATTCAAATCCTTCTCTTGATTCTCTTTTCCCTCATCAAAATTTTTATCCAAAACCATCAACGACAACAGGTTTGTTATGGGAGGGTCTTCGGCATCTTATTAGCAAAGCATTTTATCCAAACCTCAAGTATGTATCATATCTCTACTAAACATGCAAAATATTTGGTAACGCTGTAAAGACCAAGACATTCAATATCATCAAGACTTCTTTTGATTTGGGTTAAATTTGCTGACATGTGCGCTTAAATTTTATTTTTTTTATTAATAAAAAGAAACGCCTTTTAAGCAAAAATTGTGATTTATTTTTCCACTCCATTAGCCTCTTAGCTGAGAAAGAATGGTTTCAAAGATCAACGAAATTTTCTTCAACAATTTTTCTAAAGAAAGTGGGTTACGGGTTACCTTACCTTCTTACCAACACACTTCTACAGAAGTGGATGTATTACACATCAAAATCTCCCGCCACTTGTACATTAATTTTTTTTATTTCTTTTTTTTTCAAGCATGCAGGCAATATCCCTTTCAACCATCATTAACGGAAAAGATACAAATATCCCGTATTCCATTACATTAAATCCTCCTCTAACCCAAGTGCTTCTGCTTCCTCATAAAATATGTAAGCAAACCTTCGTTTTGCGTAGGAGGGGGGTTGTGGGATAGAAGTAATGCAAAAGAACAGAAAGAAATCACAATTCATCTCTTAAGTTCCATAGAACTGTCTACACAGGCATAAGCGAAAACCCTCCAACTCCACCACCACCACCTCCACTATACTCGTATAGGTACGGACCCCAACTGTGACAGCAAAAGGGATGAAGCAATTCGTTTTGGTTCACTGAATTTTACTCAGCCCAGCCTATCTACCCATCTACCTCTTACCCCTACCCCTTAAGCTGATGATTTTACATGATTTTTAGGTCAACATGTCAAGCTTGGGAGAAAAAAAAATAAAAGCAAAAGAAACAAATATGGAGAGAGTTTTTAAATAAATCTTTTCTCCGACCCAATACTCAAGCCCGACACATTCGTATAGTGGCAGTTCAACGACATGGATTTTTCAACTGATCCCTTCTTCCTGATTGTGTTTCTGCAGAATATACATTATGTGTACAAGAAAAGAATACGTAATAGGTTACAAAATATGCAAAGTCTTGTTGCAAGGAACACAAATTTTATCTACGACTTACCGAAAAGGCTTTAAGGAACACCAAACATTGAATAATCCCTTCCATTGTGTCGCCTGTCAGGCAAAAGGTCCCCGTCAAGTGACGTCCTTTTCTACCGACTGTTGCAGCTGCTAAAGAAGCATGCACCAAGGCACGTTGTTGACCTTTGGTACCAGGCAAAGCACGAGGAAGAGGTGCAGCACGCATTAGCCTCTCCAGAGAATCCATAGTTAGCTGAGTTTTTTTCATAAATGTAATTTTTTCCTTCTCTTTTTTTTATTTTTTAGATTTAAGTTGGGAACATTAGAAGTATTCTCTTTATTTTCTAAATATTTCTTCTTTTTTTTCTCTCTATTTCACTAAACCATGGCTTCTGCTAACGGTTATGGCATCCGTTTTCAGCACCCCGAGGGGTGAAGTTTCTTTGAAAGACATCCGGATTAATGAATGTATTGAGTGCACTATCTAAAAGGAACAGACGGGAAGGATAAAGAGATTTTTATATTCTTCTCTTCACTTCTTATTTTTTTTATACTTTTTTTTTGGCTTTTGTTCTTATGTCCTTCTTTTTTTTCGTTATCTTTCTTAATTGCGATTATCTAACGAGTAGATAAAATGCACTTCTTCACTGAAAAACACTTTTAATTCACTTTAATGGATTTTAATTATAATTTTCACTTTAATTCACTTTATAGTTTTTCACATAAAAGACACTAAGAGAGATATGGGGTGTATATACATAAATTTATCTATCATCTGGTCTATAGTTTGTCTTCGTCGAGAATCTTTTAATTCACCTAAAAGGGGATTTTATTTTGTTATCACAAGTGAGTGCCGAAGAAATGTGTTTTCTTTTTTTTGCAGCTGTGAAGTGAATAGTGTTGTTTTGATGGCAAAAATGATAAAAATTAAAAGTTAATTAGTTCAATAGCAAAGGACATGCATTTAGTAACTAACAAGCTCGTTTCTATTGAAGTATTCACAAAAGATAAGTTCTATGGGTAAATGATGGGCTTTGATAGGGATGAGCGCAGCTGATGTAGTGGATAAGCTTAAATCAATGAAACTATTTGCTTTGGGGTTCGATGGGTGAGATAGTGCCTGTCCCAAAAACATACATAGTTTGCATAGTTTGGATGGTAATAGGGCTTAGTTTCAATGCGTTTTACTAGTGTCACCTTTAATCGTGACAACATGATCTTAGCTTAAAGCTAATAGTTAAGCAGATATAAGGTTATAATTTCGACTGAATACTGTTAAAATACTCTGCCTGAATTAACACACAGCTACAGTGACAGAAAGGATTGCTTTATTTGTCAGGTACCTCCTTTTCTAGTTTTACGGACATGGCATTACCGCTTCATAATTTGAAATGAGGTTTACAGTATTAAAGCCCACATTATTTTTACATGAAGTAGTATTGATCCAGTATTCAAAATTTGACTATGTAGCGTCAATATTTTGGAAAACGACTTCCGTGTGCTAACTGATAAATTGCATTTAATGTCATAAAAACAGCGTGGTGCACTTATTTTCTATATGAACATTTTAACAATTTGACATTCAGTTAAATATACATTTATAACGTTTGAAGCAAATAAAAGGGTTGCAAACGTTATATATTTAATATATCAGTACAATGATGTTTATTCTAGTTATCAAAGTCGACAGGATAAAAAACGATTTCTTACTGCCAAAGGAAATACAAAGCTGTGAGCCCATTTTTAAAGCGAGAACATGAACTCATAGAATTGTAAGCATTTTCATGGTTCAATTGGATAAAAATTAGTAAAAAGTGAAGTCAGAGTGGAGTCGCGTTATAAGCTATACTTCTTGGGCATGCAGAAACAAGTAAGAACCGAAGAATCCACAACGTATGCCACAAGTTTTGTCTACAACAGGAAGAATAATAAAACTTTAAAATTTTGAAAGAATGTTTCAAATTACTTCAGCAGATCACGTTCTCGTTCATGGGAATGAAATATAGTCAGTGCCATTCAGGGTCAGTGTAGCATTCTAATTTTGATAGAATCGATCCAGCAAATTCCAGATTCCTCCTCTCAATCACTGCACCGTGGGAATGGAGGGAGGGGGTAGTTTGTGTTACTAAGTGATGAAATACCATTCTAATGTTGAACGAATTTTTAAAATCGATCCAGCAGTTTTTCATTTGGAATCCCATTTGAATTCAACCTGTGGCTTCTTCTGGGGGGCATATCGATTTTTGGAAGTGCCGCATTGTAATATTTTCAACCTCAAACGTGCTAGAAAAAGTGGAATTTGATTTGAATAAAAAAAATGTTCATAGGTGGCAATACTCGTAACCAAAATACTCAAACGATATGTTGAATTAATCGAAGAAGCACTTTCAAGAAATAGGGATGGGCAGCTAAGAAAGACTTTTATTGGAATATCAAGATAACTTAGCCTCACAGTCAACAGAACTCAAAACATTGTATCTTCAAACTATCAACCTTGGACAAAATATCGCATCCACACTTTATCAAAAAGCTTTCCTGCACTAACTCTAATACTTATAACCACGTTCATCGGCAACACTCTAGACAATTCTAGGCAACTATTGCTGATTTTTTCATCAATGCGAAGAAGTTAGTGGTGCCACCATTAGATAAAAAAATAAAAACTTTCAAGAAACCTGATATCATGCCCAACTTCAACTGCATACAATTTTCTAGTGGCGTAAAAGACTGATAGACTAAGCTCAGACACGTTTTATCTATTAGCCATCTATCTCACAAATGGATTTCATTTGTAGTTTCTCAATAATCCAAAAAAAGAATAAAGCAAATAGGAGAACCTCATGGTGATTAACAAGGACCATATCCATTCTATAATAATGAATAACTGGAGAACATGTCAGGGACGATAACATAGCTCAACGTAGACAATTCCATGTCATCATTACGATGCAACAAAAAACTATGCTGCCGTTATATCGGTTTCTGTTTGTGAATTTTGTACCGCATTGTGGTGTTTAGTGGCCCTCAGACACCGAGGAGTTCCAGAAGCCTATGTATGATGTTGAGGGCAATGCTGGTGATGCAGGCATACCTATTCCAGAAATTTATTTGAACAGAAATGTGCCACCCAAGTGTGAAAAGCCTCAATATCTGAGATCAACGATCAGTAGTCGTAGTAGCTTTCACTCGGGATGACGACATCAATCATCGAGTAAGCGTAGGATGGGTGGAGTAGCGAGCTGAAAGAAAGACTCTCCACCTCACACACATACGGTTCACATTGTTTGACAACGTACAAAAAGTATGAGAGTAAATTTACAGCAACTGAGATGAAGGACAGCAGTTCGATCTTCGTAGTGGAAGTCAAATATACCATTTAAAAAAATTAGTAGAGCACAACCGGCTCAATTGGTGTTGACATGTTCAAAGGAAAGACTTAGAGAACCCCGTCAAAAAGACAATGCCATACAACGTTCAGAAACGATCGCGAAAGAAAAAGACCAAAACCCTCCTTTTACATATAAATACAACAAAATCAGCATTCGGTTAGCCTTAGATATCGAACAATCCAAGGCCGGGAGATTTGTCGATGCATTTTAAGGTCAACGCTGTGTACCCCACGTGAAGATTACTAGTGTGAAGCAGCTAAGCAGGAGAGCTGTTATAGCTTTGAAATAACTTTGCTCGTAGCACCGGAAAAGGAAGAAAAAGAAGAAAAGAAAATAAAAATGAATGGTTTATCCAATTCACTAGTATTGCCTTTCGCAAAGAATTGGTAAGACCTCCAATAGTAATAAACGCCATGAAAATGCTTTCTAACTTCGCCGTTAGAAATCGGCATTAAATTTAAGGTCCTGTGAATCCATTAGACCTAGTGGTTTCCATAGTCTTATGGCGCTAAGTAGGGTACTTCACTCATTCTCATTCAGTCAAGTTGCCTATATTTGTTAGGAGCAGAATTCAAGTTCATGGGACATTGCCACTCAACAATTACAGTTTAAAGATGGTATGCGGCATAATATAAATACTCTATACTCTTAATCAAACGAAAACCCGTAAAAATTTCTCTGTTCGAACACTTTAAGGAGCCAGGAACTTTTGAATGCAGGACCACCACTTCTATTTGTATTTTTGAGTGATGACTCACTGTCACTGGTTTTTTACTGTGAGTTTCTATTTAACAACTATATGCTTAAAATCTTTGGACAAATTCTTGGAAACACTTTTGAATCCTTCACTCAAGGCAACTTCTTTGAAAAACACACCCTTTTCAAAAACACACCCTTTTTAAAAACACATCCTGTCTATTGCTAGGCATCATAAAATAGTTGCCAGAAGCATCGAGTATGTGTAAAGTTTGTGGTTACTGAAAAGTGCTTAAAATAATATGTATACCTACCTTTTAAGAACATTAAATCATTTTTATGGATCGTGCAAGTGTACATACGTAGAATTGTACACATTGAAATGGCCGCATTCAATAAAACGAACTATTTCAAATGATTTAAGCATATTATCAACCAATGTTATCTCTCAGATAGACGTTCTACACCGCTTGCCAAATTAAGTGCCGACAAGTTATTTATTGCTTTGCACAGACACTAAAATGAAGACCTCTTTGGTTCATTAAAAGACGCTTCCTCCTCAATTTCAAAACCGCATGACCAATCCTGTTTAATTTGCCCATTCATCAGTATTGCAAACATAAATTCAAAATTAAATTGGAAACTCACTCCTATAGGTCCTCTCTTTCCTACAAACATATTATTCCTACCGATACTAAAACATCCAAGCAAGCTTTATTTAATAAGGCATTTCCTCAATTTATGTCCTTTGCGACGCTCAGTTCCAATGAATTTGATTTCCCTGATTCGCTTAATGTGAAAACGATTTTTCAGAACAGGTGGAAAAGCCTATACTGGCAGGGTTTCATTCAACGATTCGTCACGCAACAAAAAAAAAAAAAGAAAAGTAGAAAGGCATTTCAAGCAAATTAACTCCAACGAAATCAAATTATTTCAAGGTTAATCATTTTTGTAAATTTAAAAATAAAAAATGTACAACAAAAAACAGAAAAGCTACACCCTCCTTATAAAGACCTTTTGATGATCCATTTGTATGCTTCAGCACTCAGGACAAAAGCCTCTCGAAGACGGCAAGGAAAAAACACAAACAAAACTGATGTAAACAGTCAAACAGAAAAACTGAAAATAAAAATGTTGCTTTTTCGCGTCAAAGCACTAAAGGAAGGTGCAATATATAAAGCATTTTAAAATGTCTCTTCTACTTTTTTGCATACCTATACCAATAACAAAGAAACCTTCGCAAGGTGTTTGTCTGTGTGAGTGTGTTTAAATGTTTTTGGGGCGCCCTGTTTTTGTATGGAGTCCTTTAAATAAAGACTCTGTGACTGTGAATTAAAATTGTTCTTAGGGGCAAAACAAAAACAAAAAAACGAAAGAACAGTTTTAAAAAAGTTTACTACTTGTCAACTTCAGAAATGAGAACAAGATGACAAGACGACAAGAGGAGACTGAGGAGCTCCTTTTATTTATCTGCATGGACATGAACAAAATAAGTCAAAAACTCTCTTTACAAGGGCAAATGCGCCATTCAAGCTGAACGCTGGGAGCTATGTTATAATGTTGTTATTCAACATCGGATGCTATTGGCTATTCATTCTTCATTTAAATATAATTTTTTCTTTTCAAGGACGACAGGTACGCACGATAAGTCAAACAAGTATAGGGCCTACCTTTGTCGTTTCATTCGGAATACTCAGTAGGATGAGACTGGATGGAAGTGAACAAGAAAAAACAAAAAGACGATAGCAAATAATTATCAAATGTTTAGAGAAAATGAGACGACAAGTTAAAAATGGACACCTAATTACATTTATCAGGCACGTACCGCGTTCCTCCTACAGATGATGCTGCCTCTTCTTGTTCTTCGTCATCTGATTTGGCTTTTTTGGGTTTGCATAAGTACCTATATACTTCTGACTAGGGAAATTTACTCTCCTAAGATCAGCTGGGAAAATATCGTGAGTGAAGTGGAAATAATTTAAATTTTTGATGGATGGTGGCTCTTATTCAAAAATCAAAGTATCTAATGAAGTTAAATGAATAATTTTCGAACGGGGGAAGAGCATCTATTTTCATTATGGTCTGCTAAAATATGCAAAATGAAATTTAAATAGAGTGTAAGGCAATTTGCATAATTATTATTTTAACATTTTCTAAAGCTGTCACTCAAGAAGCTTTCAATGTAAAATTAAGGATTCTTTGGTTTTACAGAAATTTTAAGATACGCATTGAATCGCACCGAGAGGAATCTCATTGACTGTAAAAGAGGCTTCAATTATATTTGAAGCCTTGTTTAGAATCGAATAGCTTCATTTTCTATCGAAAGAACTCAAAATATGTACCTAAGTTCTGAAGAAAACAAATAAATAAAAATAGTGGTCCAAAAGAACATACCTAGCAAATACTTTCCCTCATACTTCGCTACGAGCTTGGACCAAAAATAAGAAAAAAGATTTGTAATAAAAAAAATGGGCACGACTGGGTCGCGGGAACTGCGGCTGAGTAACAGTAAGACGCTTCACGCTCATCATACTATAATTAGTGGTACAGGGTTGCCATCTACACATTAATTATGTGAATTGAATAAAATCACAAAAAATATTGAAAAAAATTCAATTAAATATTCTAGAGGTTTCTAGCGAATATTATAAAATCTTTTTAATGAAAATCGTAAGAACTGTTTCTTTAAAACCGGTTCTCTATTTTTCACTATCTAAAAAAAATAGTTTTTTTAATCAAGTAGATAGGCAAGCTTTAAGACATTTGCAGAAAAATTTCTGAAAAAAATTGAAAAAAAAATCAAAGAAACAGCTTAGAAAACAATCCAAAAAAAAAAATTTAATTTTTCCAAATGTTGATTCGCAATCTTTTTCTAGAAGACCTAGGACTTCTTGAATACTACGTGTAAGTCATTAAAGAGAAAGTCGGTTTACGGTTTTGAATAAAACAATACTTCTTATATACTTTTTGAAAAAAAATATTTACATCACAAGAAAGACCTTTAAGAAATAATCCATTCCATTAAACTTTATCGAAATCATTAAAGCCGTTTTCGAAAAAATAAGTATTTTCAGAAAGGTTTTACGGCAGGTAACGTTATTTCAAGACCAAGAGACTCACCCAATCTGTAGGCCTTACAGACACTAACTGCAAAATTTGAAGAAACTAGGTCAAGCGATTTAGGCTGTGGGATCCCTAAATTCATTCATCTTAATTAAAATGAAATGAAAAATGAAGTGAAATGAAATGAACTGAAAGATTTCATGTAACTTTAAAAATGATTGTGGTCCAAGTCACAAGTCACAGGAAGGAAACTATGTTTTTCTGAAGGTTTTTTTTCTTGAATTCAAGTTTAGACCCAGAACTTTTGTTCCATGTATATCTAGGAAATTTTAAACCAAAAAAGTTCTAAAACCTAGCCATGATTTGTTTTGCATCCTAGGTAGAGTCGTGAAAAGATTTGTAGTTCATAACATATTTTTGAAAGTTCTGGACGTGCTGAATTTAAATTCAGTCACAGAATCGTTCTATCACACCAGGGTCTTGAGATTATGGAAACAGTAAGGTCAAGATTTCAATGCTTTATTCTTTGAAAACTTGGCGTTGGAGAGCGATTTGAATTGAGCACACAAAGAACTTTAAAGAATGTGTTATTTTATGCTCTCTAACTAGGCTTCAACATAATGGGTGATATGAATAAAACGAAAGTATTAACTAAGAAGTAAATGAATTAATTAAACGCTGTAACTTTCAGTAAAAGGCTAAATTCATAGAATTTCCTTAATATCTTATGCATAAAACAAAGATGATACTAAAGGGTTTTCCAATAGGTATGATATGATTTTGCAGTGGCATTTCGGCCATTTGTAGTATGTCATGATCTGTCATTTGCTTTTTATTGCATTCAGAAGTGTTTACAATTTCACCATTGTACCACCATAAGCGTCGTGAACTTTCTGGTTTCGCCTTGGAACAACTTGAACTCAATAACGATTTTAATGAATAAACTTTTCCGATGAGGCTTACTTTCATTTGACTAGTGCGATAAATAAACAAAACTGGCGATGAAAATCCACAAAATATTAATGAAAAACCATTACATTCACCTAAATTGACAGTTTAGTGTGGTTTTTGGGCTAGTGGAATTATTGGTCCGTACTTCTTTTAAAATGAAGCTGGTAACACCATTACTGTCAATGGAGAGCGGTTTAGATCGGTGAATACCAACTTTTTATGGGCGAAATTGGAAGAAATTAATTTTGACAGCATTTGGTTTCAACAAGACGGAGCTACGTGTCACACAGCAAATGCAACAGTTGAATTATTGCGAGAAAAATTTTGAGATTCGATTATTTTAAGAAATGTTGATATTGAATGGCCTCCAAGAAGTCATGATTTAACACCATTAGTTTATTTCTTGTAGGGTTATTTGAAGTCATTGGTGTTTCAAAATAAACCAGATTATCTTCAAGCTTTACAACTCAATATTGAACGTGGCATTCATGATATACAACTTGATTTAGTGGAAAAATTGCTCGAAAATTGGGTTCATCGAATTTGTGGCTGCAGAAGAAAACGTGGTGGCCATTTGAATTACGTTTTATTTAAAACTTAATTGTATTGATTGAACTGCACATTAAATAAAAAACATTTGAATTTCCTCAACAAAAAGTGTGCTTTTTTCAAAAAAGAAATCATACCACTCCTATTGGAAAACCCTTAAAGTAGGCAAATACTGAATTCATCCAAGTAAATACTAGAATTCGCCCAAAATTGATAGGAAATACTTTTTTTGTGTCATTCTTAATTCTTATCATGCAATCGTGGCTTTAATGTTTCTACATGGGTGCAATCTAAGGCCCCTATGCAATATGGGAAGCTGTATTTGCTAAGCCACTCATGTTTTGCTTTTAACTGTTCCTCATAATTTGATGAAAAACTTGTTTAAAAATGTGCATTGTCTTTGATTGATTTTGCAACAAAATCAATTCTTCTACAAACAGTACTCTGATGGACACCTACATCTTCCCAGGATCTCTACCGTACTTCAAAAAATATTCATCTTTTCTTGATTCGTGACACCATTCGTTTCAGTTCCAATTCCTATAATCACAAAAAATATCATGACAGATAATTTTAACCACTTTGAAATTTCAAGCTTCGGCAACCTTTCCTTTAGCCAAAAATCTATTATGTTTTAAATAAAGCTGAAGCAATTATCTTGAGGCTGTTACTCGAAATCTCCTAGTTGAAATGCTTAACAATAAAGTATTCGCTAAACTATTCCATGTTTTCCCTATAAAGTTTCCCATAAAGTTTTTTTGAAAATCGACTCTGACTCTGAAGCGGATCTTCTATCTTTATATACTCTAAAATTTACATTTAATTTAAATGTGAAAAGAAACGTACTTTAAAAAAATACCAACTGAAACCGTAAAGTTTAAATTCATGCTGTGCTCTTTACCACCTTCAAATACAAGTCGAAAGCAGAAATGCACTAACTGTATAATATTTAAGTTGCTAAACTCATTTTTGAGTAACTACTAAATAGAAATAGTTACCACTAGATTTTATGCATACGAGATAAAGTATTTGCTTAAAAGGTTCATCTAAAAAAGTTAAGAACTATTAAGGAAAATAAATACTTTATTTCCAGCATTTACTCCATCAGGAAAAGCATTAACAGTGCTTTATGCATACCACCCAATGAATGATCATGAATTACAACTTCTGAAGCTAAATGTCCCAGTAATTTGATGTAATAGAGGCACTTTGATCCCAGACTTGCATTAGCGCATATCAAACTATTGGAAAAGCAGTGGTTTGTTTTAAGGTTAAAATTTTTTCTACATAGACTCAAAAGTATATTACCGAGTTACACGGAAAGAGAAAGTTTTCGAGAAAAGTACACTGCAGATTAAGTAGAATATCCGTCAAGCGGTTTAAGCTGTAGCTCCATATACGGAAAGAAATACTTGTTTTAAAGCCAAACCAGTTTGGATGCGCATCAGCAAAAAACCTTTATCTCTGCAAATAGTTTGAGTTTTGAAAAATCGTATAATTTATATATTCCTAAATAGTTAAACACCAGAATATCCCCTTAAGAAAAGGCTACACAACAAAATTCAGAATTATTCTTATTTTCCGGAATCAGAACGACTCTTATACCGGAACTAGAACGTAATTGCTCAAAACAACAATCCAGAATTGATTGAGAAATAAAACAAAAATTCAATCGCAGAATGTACTGAACATAGTCCTTTGTGGTATAGCAAGTGCTCTTGGTATGTGATAAACTTTGACCTTCAAACATGACAACGACGACAAATAAGCACTATGGTGGAACTAATTCAAAACAACGTCGTCCAAGCAATCAGTGTCTGATTGAGCACAAAACATCTGAAATAGAAATGATATGCATTAGCATTGAATTGACATTATCACAATTGCCATAGCAATTCTAAATGAATAGAGATTAAGACCAATGATGAAAAACAGTAACGAATATGAGAAGCGGAGGGTCCATGATATTTAAGTCAATAAAGACTTTTAGAAGTTTAAAAATATTCATTTGAAAAAAAAGTCAGAAGCAAGCCCGAGAGACACAATTCGTCGAGACAAAATGTCAACCTCCAATGAACTGACCCATCCATTACGATCCAAGATTTGCTAAACTTAACACACAGACACCAGAAACTATAAATAACAGTTAATCGTCAACTAAGTCTATTGTCAAACAAAACAAATTATACAAAGCATGGCAACTCTCTCTTGTCCAATATAATGTCAAACTCCAGCCACTAAGGCGACATAGTTTTAATAAAAGGAAAATCTCCTCTAAACAAGATAAATTGCCATTCATTATTCAGTCTCTTTGTTTGGTATGTTTGCTGGCTTCAACCAAGATAGTAAAAGGCTATTCATCAGTTAATACTTTGTAATAATTTCACATTTAATCTGTCGTTCATTTTAAGCTCTACATTGTTTGTATACTGTCAAAAGCAATGAATTTCGTTAGTCATTTTCCACAGATTACCGTTACTTTTTTTGTAAATAGACAAAAGATAAGGAAACTTTAGAGTAAACTTTAAAACTGAGACAAATTAGAAGCCCTAGAGAGCAAGCACAACAAAAGGCGTTTTGAAAATCTAATTGCAAACAAAAACTTCAAATTATTTTTAACGAGATACCCCGAGAATTTCTACGTTATGTTTCCTTTTACAATAAATTTGCAGGAGAAATTTGTGTGTGGTTTATCTATTGACCGCCCCAGGCACAGTATTACAAATAATGAAACGTTCTTTTGTATTATAAAAAGCAAAAAACTTAGGTATGCATCATATAGATATAACATTTAGTTTAGGGAGTTATGAGTAAGTGCCTAAGGATATACATTTTTCTTGTTGGGCCATGAAATCTTAGTGATTTGGTTCAAGTAGACTTGTGTACCTTCGTATTTTGTGTAAAGTACAGCATTCCATGAGTTTGCAAGATAAATCTAACCTTGTCCAGGATATATATTCATATGACATCCCACTTCTTTTGCCCAGAGCTCCTCATTGAATTTATGGACGGACAAAAAGGATATACCAATGAACAAGTATGCAATAATGACCAGGAAAAAGGAATGTCTGGTTTATTGCTTGGTAATGACTTGCTATCATACCTTTTTATGGTTTCATAAAGACAACCCTGCTGAAGTAAGTTACATAAATTCATAACATAAAAGACCTCTTCTTTTTTAAGCTAGAAGTTGATAAATTAAAAGTCACACGATAAACAATCTGAAAACATTAAGGGGAAAGCCAGAAACGTTTTCAAAACTGGCAATTTCAAAAGATGATCAAATAAATAGGAATTGGGAATACAACATGCACAGGATGGGCAAGGTTTTAGCTTCCCATTTATGCCGGTTGCGATACTTTGATAGACTTGCTTTTTCAGCGCAATGACTACATTCCAAGGACTTCTCAATTCCTCCCGACACACCGTACCCGAAACAGCATTTGCACTTCGACTGAAAATCCATCCTCAATTTATGTTGTAACAACCAAGGGCTTCAATCAGTAACCACGGCAATATGGTAGTATTAACTCATACATTAACAGAAATGACCTTGAGTTACAATGACGAAAAATGCCGGGACGATTCTAAATACATGCACGCAACACGAACATACACGAGTCATTTGAAAAGAAAAAAAGGGTCGTGTAGCTCCTCTTCGTTCGTTAAGTGCGAATTTTTTGAGTAGTTTGAGGGAAAAAAACAAGTCGTATGAATCGTGTTGGTTCGTTTGAAACGAAAGCTTTGATTCATTTCTGATGAAAAAGATTTTTCTAAAATAAGCTCATCGTTTTAGATAAAAATCTCAGAGTGTTGCCAGATTACGCTCAAAGTTCAAGTAATGTTATTTTTAAATCACAGAACCAGCACTTAAGAAATAATGTCTTAAATTGCACGTAGCACGAATTTCATTTTTAAAATTCTAACTGTAGCACTCACATCTAAATTCCGGTCCATTGTACTACACCACCTAACAATCTTCTTTTGCCACAGATTTCAGACGTTATTAGAAAAGCCAAACGATGCTGCCATGACAAGAAGCTCAGGTTTCCAGATGTCACCACATATGAAAATGCAATCAGTTGGAAAAAAAAGTCTTGTCCTAAGAAGAATGGAAAAACTTCCTAAGCGAAGCGTATAATGTATATGATTCGATTTTTTGGAATATGAAAAAGACAGCCCCGAACAAAATCTAGTAGCGCTTTCAAATAAAGAGTATGAGAGTGGTTCTTTTCCAAATGAACGCGGTTCCTAATGCACACAAAATATTTCTGATAATCGCTGCGTTCAAGTTGTTTGTGCAATGTGCACCAAAATCGGCAGTCGGTAAGATTTCAAGGAGTGGTCCAAAAATTTATCTGAGAGCGATTGAAAAACATAAACGCTTTGTTGAAAAAAAAGCTACACACGTTTAAACCTCAAATTTAAGCTGACTGCATTCAGTATTACTTGAATCGTCTCGATCATTACCGACGTTTTGACTTTGTGCATTCACTTGTGTTCTTATTAATCACTCCTGCCGAAAGCGAGCAAGCCCCAAACTTAAAATAGATCTCAGATAAGTGATAAAGTTTTCCTTCCTCTTTAGAAACATGCCGGGTTTCCAGAAAAAAGAAAACAGAATTTCCGCTCCAGCTTATCAGGCCTCTACTCTCTCTGTTGATTGGCATTCTAACGGGTCAAAACTCATTGGTTACCCAAATGATGAGAATGGGCAACAGCACATCCGACCTATGAAGAGGATGCGAAGACGAAGAGGTAGATGAAGGATGATTCAACTTCCTCTGTAAGTGGCCCACACAAGAAAAAAGAGCTCTCGGCAACATCTCCAATATCTCACTGAAAAGCATACAAAAATTCATGCAGGGCTCCAAACGGATCAGTGAGGGTTCCCAAATCCCAACTCCAACCCATTCCTCTACTACCTTCAACCCATCAATCCGGCGAGCACAAGGGATCCTTGAGATCCGAGTGATGTGTTGCCATACTTGCACCTGCACATTCATCCAACCTAACCAAATATTCCATTCCTCTTTTTCAAGATCATGATGCTCGTTGCACTTTAAATGAAGAAGAACCAATGTACTTAATAAGCCAAAACAGAAGCCATTTGGTGCTTCACAGATATGGCTAACATTAGCAATATGAATAGCTCGATATCCGCTTATTCCTTAAATAGGTAAAAATAAAATGACAACAATTCATTTTCTCTTTTTTGGGTTTTTCAAGTGGCTGATATCTATACGTAGAATTCATCAAATTCTGTTTCGACTTGATCCCCTGCGTCACAAAACAAAACATTCACTTCCTCATTGCTGATGTGACATCCTTTTCCACTTAGCTTAGATACCATATGCAAGTTATTTTTCTACAAGTCTTTTGCAAACATTTTTCATTTGGGATGTGATAAGGAAAACTTTAAGGCCTGTGGTATGTATACAGGAAACGTCTTTTTGCCTCTCCATATAAATATACATACTCTGTCAGTGTTTGGATAAGGAAACCTTATATGATTGCATACGATGTGCACACACCTCCATTCTTCGTGGGAGGGATAAAATAACAAACTAACAAGTCTGAAAAATGTAGGTTTTCTTTGCTCTTTATATTCTAGGAAACCTCACCTCCTACGATCTAAGAGAATAAAATATTTATTGCTTAGTTTGAATTCTGTACTTTTTTTAGTGCAACCTTTTTATCTTCACTAAATCGATAGATGTGAAACAGTGGCGTCGTGGCGTGGCGGCGGCGGGCGACTGCGATGGAGCTCATACTACAGAGCAAACGATTTTGTGAAGGAAATCGAAATGGTAAGAGGTGCTAAAGAAGTTCTTACAGAACTATTTACCGCAAAGTCCCCTTTTTTTTGTCCTCACCCAACCAGGGGCCCAAGAAAAAATGGTAAGTAGGTATATCGAACAAACAAAAACTGACTTTAAAGGATTCGCTTTGAAGAAAAGCTGGTTATTTAGTTTTAACACTCACTTCCTCCTGTTTGACGATGACGATGCGATGGAGTAAAAAGTATGTGCTCCTTTCGATATCTGCAGTATAAAAATCTGAAGAAGCTATCAAACATTAAATGCAGCCATCAAGCAAAACGAGGAGTCATCGTCCAAAGCTAAATCTTGATGGTGCAAAGATTCCCTTGTGCGATTCTCTTGTGTGAGGATGCATTACCCATTGTGAAATTGAAGCTAGCAACTTTTTATTTTACTGTTTCCTTGCAATTGATCCTTGGGTTTTTATATCCCGACGGAATATGGAGTTACCTTCAAAACGTTGAAAATTGAAAACTTTTGCAATATAAAATTTGGCACAGTCAGTATATCTTTTTTTATTCTCCTGCATCCTTATTGATTTTACTTTGGATAATGTTTAAATATGCGAAGACCTTGCACACTGCATTCGTTTGAAATTTAGTCTATGCACGTTTTATCCTTCTGCAGTTAGGATGAAGAAAAGTTTTCGTTTTTTTCTTCTTCGTGAAGGAAAGGAAAATGGAAAAAATATTATGACAACATTATTTTCTGCACTGCGCGTTGCAGGTTGCTTGTCGTTCTTCTCACATCTTTTTTCCTGCACCCCGGACATGCAGGAACAAAGTTCTGGAGCTTCTGCACGAGGTCATTTTTTTGAAGTAACTATGAATCACGTAACAGACGTTTATGTGGTTTGGAAGGAAAGTTTTTCTATTTCTTCCATTTGTCTCATAGCTGTAAATATTTAATATTGACAACCAGCCAAAATTGTCGGCATGGAAGATGCTATATATACATATCCTAAAATTACATTTACATTTACATTTACATTTACATGAAACCTACTCCACACATAAATCTGCGGAGTAGGGGGGTTGCAGCCGGGCGACAAAGACCATTTGGCTGATACACCACAAGACTAACTACACAAATACTACATAGAACAAATAACACATGACAACAGCACGCAGTAGTTACGGACGGTCCCCCATCTTGTCACTAACAGCGCTCATTCCGATTTAATTACGGTGTTCTAATGGGAACCGACTCTTTTCGGTTGACAAGGCCGTTGTCATCCTTAAATTAATAAAAAGCAATAGGTATGCAAGAAGAAAGGTTGCCATTTAATTTGACATATTTTGGTATGCATGCCTCTACCCACTAACACAAATTTCAGTTCTGATTTAGCAGTTCGATATGCGAGAGTAGGTAATCAGCCTTACTTCACCTACAGATTCCTAGAATTTGTACGTAATTCTCTGTTGTAATCTTCACTATCTTGTATCCTCTGACAGAACTCAAAGCCTAACTGAATTACGTCTGAAGGATGTTCAAAGGGATGCACTGACTCTTCTTCAGTTCTTCAGTAGATGCTTCAATTCTATTTATATTTATATTTTGAGAATTGTTTTGTGTATGATTGACAGACTGAAGGATAAAATTGCTTTTCAATTTGCTACAATCATCGATTCTGTTGCAATTGTTCCCCCATTGAATTCCACTTTTCACACAACACCAAATAGCAAAGAAAAGAAAATGTGTTGTTCCTACCTACACACATAGATGTGCTTGTGCGTCAGTAGAGTAGAGTATGTTGGGGTAGGAAGCAGGAACCCATGCAAAACAAAGAAAAAAAGACAGACATAAGAAGAAGTTCTATTGAATCGTATTGCTTTGAGGGAGGACGACGAAGGATAAAACTAATGAAATTGAATTTGTACTGATAACAACTAAATGAGGAGACTGTAAATTGTGCCGCGTCACTATTCTCTTTGCCTTTGTTATGTTCATAGTAATCCCTTTTTTCCTTTGCAAACCCTTCGTACGCTTATCTCGTCTATACTTTATACCCCAGAGAGGATATTGGGAAATTAATTTAGTAAGAAAGCAGAGAAAAATAATTACGTCTCAAATACACATACAAACACAAAAGCACCGAACCGAAACTTACAAAGATGTCAAAGAAGTCGAAACGAAGTTCTCTTCAATCAAATTGAAGAAATGAAATGCAAGAGGAGTGTCCTCTTTGAATGGTGCATTGATTGAATTGCAATTGCAATAGAAAAACGAAAACCAGGGAACAACAATCAAATACCATTGTATAAAAAACAGCAAAAGATGAATTTGAATATAAAAATAGAAATTTGAGACTCAATTGCTTATTTTTGATTGAATTGATTTCATGGTTGAGGTTATATCGCAATCAAACTTGAGTTTTCGAAGGTTTTGAGATCCATACAGCAATTTAACAGCAGATGGCGCAGGATTCCATGGGACTTAATTGAGTCACAGAGAAGATAATACTGAGAGTCAACTCGTATCCCCTCTTTTTAGAGAGGAAATCAAAGTTGACTTCTTATTTAGTAGAGCAAATGCAGAAGGCTACGCTACTCAAAAACAGACGGCGCAATTGCAGCAACAAGCATATACCTAACCCACTCATCCGATAACAATTAAGCTTTGGTAAATTATTAAGACTTTAAAGGAGAAGATTTTGCGGTTTTACAACAAATAGCGCACGAGTCACTTCAAAAGATGAGTATATTGCATTTTCTATATAATTCGCAGACCTATTGAAATTTCAAATAGGGACACAACGACCGTCCTATGGTCTAAAAAAGACGAGCAACAAGAAGCAACACTTGAAAGTCTTTACAACGTGTTGCCTGCCCAATCTAGATCCAAATTACTTGTTGAATCAAATCTCGGTGCAGAAAGTGAAAAAAGCTAACATTAATTTTTTTAAACCAAAATCCGTCTACCAAAAACTTTAACTCAAAAAAGACTTTTAACAAGAAAGTTTTAAAAGCTTTCAGGAGAATCAAATGGAAGTAAGCAGCTGATACAGTTGTTTGTTTAAAAATTCCAAATTTTCATAAATTAATTCATATCTTTTTAATCTTAAAGGATAAATCAAAAAGATCCTTATAATTGTGTCGTTAGATAAGACATACATTCATGAAGTGTGCGCAACAGAGCGGGGATTCCCGGGACCTAGCGCTTTCTCACAACTATGCAATGTGAGTGAATAAAGGGGACCAACAAATTTCAGCCGGTTCCGAACGACTTATCGAGAAAGTTTTCATGGCATTTGCTATCGGAGAACTTGGCATTTCCTCGCGGAAGGAGGTACCCGTGGAAAACATTTTTTTTTACAATTACTTAAGAACCTAATAAATTTTTAGAAATGCTTTTGATTATGTGCTATTTTTGGTGGTAATTTCCTAATTTTAGATCAAAATCAACTTTTTTCACATCATCACAAGACCGCGCATCAAAAAATAGTGCTGGCCAAGGATTAAATCGAGCTGCGAGAAGCATAATTTACTCAGAAAGATGCACATCTGGTTTTTTGAACTAAGATGAAAAACATCATTTACTTTCTAAACGACAACGCAACGGCATCAATGTTTACCCATACCCAACATGAAATGGAGATGATCTGCTTAAGAAGCAGTCAGTGTTAGAAAAGCTTTAAGAAAGCCAATCGGTGCCAAACTTAAGGCCCAGAGATTTCTAGGCAAGTATTCTTTGACGATTTCCGTTTATTTTTTGGTGTTTTTGGTTTTTGTCCTCCTTTATCTATCACCTGTCATTTGTCATCTATCATCAGCCATCAGTCATCTGTCATCTGTCATCTGTCATCTGTCATCTGTCATCTGTCATCTGTCATCTGTCATCTGTCATCTGTCATCTGTCATCTGTCATCTGTCATCTGTCATCTGTCATCTGTCATCTGTCATCTGTCATCTGTCATCTGTCATCTGTCATCTGTCATCTGTCATCTGTCATCTGTCATCTGTCATCTGTCATCTGTCATCTGTCATCTGTCATCTGTCATCTGTCATCTGTCATCTGTCATCTGTCATCTGTCATCTGTCATCTGTCATCTGTCATCTGTCATCTGTCATCTGTCATCTGTCATCTGTCATCTGTCATCTGTCATCTGTCATCTGTCATCTGTCATCTGTCATCTGTCATCTCATCTGTCATCTGTCATCTGTCATCTGTCATCTGCCATCTGTCATCTGTCATCTGTCATCTGTCATCTGTCATCTGTCATCTGTCATATGTCATCTATCATCTTCTATCATCTATCATCTATCATCTATCATCTATCGTCTATCATCTATCGTCATCTCTCATCTGTCATCTTTCACCAGTCATCTGCCATTGGGCAACTGTCACTAAGCCAACAATGATGTGTGTATGATATTACTTTCCTGTGCAAAGTATGACATTTTGTTTAAAAAAAGGCTTTCGACATCGCAAATAGATGATTATTTCCAGCTTGCATGTACTGAACTTATTTGTTATAAGTCCAACGAATAAACGTACTCTTATACACGTACCAATGGAAGATAGCCATCATCGAGCGGAAACTGCACCGTTAGCGGAAACTGATTGTAGCCCAACAACAACGCTTTGAGCCCAATTCTTTATGCGTCACTTCTTATGACACCCACTTAATTTCATTAGAATGAACTTGCTTCTCAATGAAAACAAGTAAAAAAATATATTCTTAATTCTTAAATGTTGCTCATAAAATGAAAAAATTTAAAGAGCAAAAATAAAACATGCTTTGAGATCATAGTCCTTCTCAATTTGCAAAGGACCAATTCAAACAACAAATAAAAAGGAAGAATCACAAAGAATAGAAACTTGTTAACAATTCAAAATACACAATTTCACATCACTGCCATATTCAGTAAAAAAGAAAATTAAAAAAAAAACATAACTTCCGCACTCATTTACCTGGACTTCACGAAAAGACAGAGGAGACACACATTTTCAAACAAAAACTTGAGTTCGTTAATTAGTAATATATTTATTAATATTAACGCGCCCGTGAATAAGAGAGAGAGAGATTAAAATTTTTCCGAAATACTATAAATTCGTTTTACGTGTTCATCGTTATCATCACTACAACTATAATCGCCTTCACCGGCGTCATCATCATCAGCGTCGTCACTCGACGACAAATATTCTTCATTACTTTCGCAAAAATTCAGTCTCGCACTTCTGGGCTCATTTAACGAGGATGACTTCTTTCCACTGAAAATGGCTCTCTTCAGATCTAAAACGAGCGGAGCTGCGGCAGCCGTTGGTGGTACTATGTCGAAAGTTGCGGCTGTTGCCGCTCCATGCGCTACTATCCCACCCACTTCGGGAAAAATTCGATTATCCGATAATGAGGACGAGAATTTTGTGAGGAATTTAGTGGAATTTTTATGCTTTTGTTGCTGCAGGTAATAATAGTCCCGTGGAAGTGATGAGAAATTCGTTGTATTGTTCGATGGCAAGAGAACAGCAGCTGGATTGAATCCTTGATGCTGTGGCAGCGAAGCCGACGATGATGATACCGAGTGCAGATGTTGCGGTTGCTGCTGTTGCTGTTGTTGTTGACGATTTAGTTGGTAGCTGTTTATTTGATAACGTTGATCTATTGACGTTTCGGGGAATTTAGGAAATCGCGTTGATTTTGGGGATTTCGGTGAGGATGCTAGGCTATTGCTAGAGGCAACACCACCAATAATCGGTGATGCAGATAGACTTGACGTGGGACTTGTCGGCTGCAGAGCACGAATTTTTTCTTCGGTTATTTGACGGCGATATGATTCAATTCGATCAGATGTAGCTGGTTGCGTACTATGCATGCAGCCTTGAAAGAAATCCAATGCTTCGTATAGAATAAAACATAGTCCCAGGACAATGAATGTCTCCATCATAAGAATTTCGGCATTATTTTTAAATAATATTTATAAAACAAGAGTGGAAGGAAACAAAATCGGAGGTTTTAGGTTTAATAAGTTTTTTTTTAAGTTTGAAGATTTTTCCTGAAACAGAAAGAGAAAATTTCACGTTGTAACACTGAGTGGGTTTGACAAAATTCTTTGGTACTGGAATGCTGCCTTCAAGATGCTTTTACTATTTACGCGAAAATTTTGAAATATCACCAGGAGATTCTCTTTTTTTGCCATCGGCACATACTTTTAAGTTACTCGTTTTTTACGAAGGAAAGCCTCATTTCACTTATTTCTAATAAGTAAATGAAAAAAATAAATTTAACAATAAATAAATAAAACAAACAGATGATTAAACGAATAAACGAACAAAAAACAAGTCTTCTTCATTTTCCGGCGTTGCAAGCATCGTGGCCTCGAAAGGATCACAGCTTTCCCACTAAACTGCTTCAAACCAGTGATCCACTTGCGGTACGCCGAAAAAAGAAATAGCGAAGTAAACAAAAAATCCAATTTTGGTTCATTCCATGAAAACTAGAATATCAGGACAACAACAGGAATCAAGCAATGATATGATTGCAATTTTTGTCCGGTTATCTACTCAAACACTGAAATTTATGATCGTATAAGATATAAAACAGAACTTGAATAATTTATTCGTTGTTGTAAAAATATGCAAACTATGCAAGCGCTGTTCAAAAATTCCACACGTCCACCGTAGTTGTCAAGCAATCATTCTCATTCAAATTCACGACTAAGACGAGTGCCCATTTCGCTGGAGTACGAATCTTAAAAACATCTAATTAATTTATTTGACTATAACTGCCAATCGCGATGAACTGGCAAGTTCTAAAAAAGAACTGCCATGAAAAGCACCCTGACAGTTACCCTTCAATCAATTTCACCACAATGGAAGTTGGTTTTACTTGGCCCTTCGAAATCGGAAAAAACCTGCGGTTCAAATAAATTCTCAGTTCCTGAAAGTAATTGTTGCAAGACTTCTGAGGTACAAGCATTCATACAGCGTGAAGCCCCTAGCGTATTTCCAACAACCATGCCTTTCGACTTTCGAGGGAAAAACGGAGCCGACACCCTATTTATTTTAATTTATTTAAGAACCATCAATAAAACGGACTATAGAATTTTTCCCAAATATGTAAACTTTTACAAAAACAAACCAAAATTATGGCATTCAGATGACGAGGTGGCATTTTTTATGAATTTTGATAATTCAAGAAACAGGATATGTATATGAAAACTTTGATGTATGTTGCTTGAAAATATAGACGTAAATTTATTCAGCAAAGTTTAATCGCATGTATCTTTAAACTATACAAACGTCACTTAACATCCCTCCTCAGCTGAACGTCTCAATTGTACGAAATTTGCAGATCAAAGCAAATATCCGCTATTTTAACTTTGTTTTATGTTATCTCTTAGTTTTTATGTTAGACTCCAGTGAGCTCAAGCTTGACGCTACCAAAACCCTACAAAGGTTTTTTGTCTTGTCATGTGCAAGATAGTAATGTGCTGTGCCACTATTCTGCCTGAGACTGAGAAATAACCTCGGCCAAAATGGAGTCGCACTAGATTACTCTTTTACTAGCCACAAGATTATTTAAAAAAAAAATTGTAGGGTTTCACATTCGTCAACATTTATAAGGTTTCATACTCGTTGAGTATTTAACCCTTTCGGGACGCAATTCAGGTGGCAAGGCTACAGAACTTTTGTATATTGGAATAAGTTATGGGGTTGAAAACAGTATCAATCAAAATAAATTTAATCTATTGATAGGCGTGTCCGATGGGCGTTGCAGAAAATTTCTGACATTTTGTGGCACAATGGCGTAATATTCATCCTGTAAAAGACAAAACAATACAATACCAGGTAGAGATAGGCCGGTACATATTATCACAATCAATTCAAACTCTAGGAATGTTTGAACTTTTCCTAGTATACATGTGCACCATGCGTCCCGAAAAGGGTAATCTTTTCAACCATGCAATGTATCTGACTTTTTTTCCTCATTTCTGACGAGTAATGACAAATATGATAGTCATTATACAAGGCGTTCCAAAACAGAAATTCTTGAAGAAGTTCTTTAGTAAAATAAGCGCAAAATATTTCTCTCGTGGAGACAGTAACAAAATCAAGTACACCCCAAGATCAATGAAAGGCAGACAAAATGAACGACAGTTATGGCTTGAGCATTTATAAGATTTATCTAAGACAAGTATTACCTCCAGTTGCATATCCCAAGCTTAAAGTAGCGCTTAGACATGACTAAATATAAAAAAGAAAATGGTGAAAAAACGAAGCTCGGGAGACCCCAGGGCAAAAGGCACATCTCTTAATCAGGCATTACGAAGGAGTGGGCTTTTAACTTTTTTACGATTCCAAATGGAAGTGGGAAAACGCTTTTCATGGAAGTGAGATCACCACAAAACCAATGAACGTTGGACAAAATGGATAGTAATTGTATTTAAAAAAAATCGGACTTTTTTTTAACAATTTAAGTGGTACCCGTGGTGTGATGGATAACATGTCCGCCTGTTAATCCAGAGGTTCGAGTTCGAATCCCAACAGAGGCAAAAATGTTTTTTCCACGGGTATCGCCTATCGCGAGGAATTGGCAAGTCCTCCGTTAGTATTCATTGCCATGAAAAGCGCTTTCTCGATTAGCCGTTCGGAAACGGCAGAAGATTGTAGGGCCCCTCCATTTCCACACAAGGCATGGTTGTGAGAAATGTGCTAGGCCCAAGGGCTCCTCGCTCTGTTGTGCCACCCTATTTATTTATTTTAAATGTTATTTTATCCATTACTCTGTTTTGATCATGAATTCTGGTTTTGGTATGAAATGAGTAAATTAATATATGAATAAGTAGCCCCTGGGCAAAACGCGTTTCTCTCAACCCGACATTGTGAGCAATGGAGTGGACCTTACATTGTTTTTTACGATTCCGAAAGACTTATTGGAAAAGCTTTTTTTCATGGCAGTTGAGATTACTCTCGGAGAATTTGCCAAATTCACAATAGCAAGAAGAACTATATGATTCTAGTAATTGAACCTCGAATTCCTACGCAACAGGCGAACATACTAACGAATGCACCTCGGGCAGCACACATTGTTTTGAGATAAGAGTATAAAAAGTTCCCTTTAAAAACAAAGACAAATAATTGCCGACGCCGAACTCCACCCTTGCGAAGGGCTTATCCATTGCACAACAAAGTGAAGCACATGAAATCTGTGGCTTTCCCTGGATAGTTCGTTCTCAAAAAAACAGTAAGTAAATAAATAATAAATTCCAATTTGTATTGCATCCATACCAAAAACAAGCACAAAAGTTGTGAAACCAAACCACAGTCCATAATATTTGTGGCTACAAAGCCACAACTCCAGAGGCTATCTTAACAAAGTGAGTTCGTCATAAAAATATTTCATCTGCAAAATGTTGCAACAATACAACGCATTGAATCTCGCTTGAAGAGCATCTACAAAGTAATAATGAATTGTGGCCAATGCTCTTTAGGCGAAACATTTCACAAAACAGCCAAAGGCAACCAGCAGCGTTGTTATGATTCCGAAAATTCGGTTTACTACGTAAGGCTGCAAACAATTAAAAATATTGCTACAAGCACGTATCGAGATAAATTGAATTTGATTTTTTGAATGTAAACATAAAAAAAAGAACATTGGATTAAGCCTGCCATAAGAACATGTACACATCAATACCAAATGAAAGACCTCTATACATCGAAAGCACGTGGTTGGTAGATGCTTGTGCCATATTCACAATGTACACAAAAATTAATTAAGCCTGAAAGCTTAAAATATTGTTTTATGTATTTTTTTTTTAATTTACTGACCCAAATGGCAATCAATTCACATTTTTAATGGAACAATTTGTGTTCGAGATTAATGTTAATTTAAACGTACCACGCTGTGCAATCAACACAAAAAGTAAATTTATATTCGCTTGTAGGATGTGTAAGTACAAATTTCTCCAGCTGAGAAGGGTAAGTGTACTTTGTATATGTTTCAGAGGTCATCCAGAACTTGCTTCATTCGGATTTAAAAACTTCAAGCTAAAAACCAAACCGACCTATAATACATCACAATTTTAAAAATTCCGTGATGTGCGACGTTATGTATGGACGACTTATTATTCTTAGATCCACGCAGCAAAACATAATTTCCAGACCATAAATTATTTATTTTTTGACCCAGAATACCTTACGGCACTATTATGCAACCTTGTTTGTCATCCCCCTACCAATTAGTTTGACACACAAAAAAAGGATGTTCGAATAGACTATTCATAGAATAAAATGAGATACGACCTTTTAAACAAGAATTCCCAGACTAACACTGTCTCTAACCATCGCCACATCAGCAAGTTCATGTTAAACAAACTAATAACACTCGGAAAAGAACATTTTCAACACCAAAGCGATACCTCATATTCATCCGCAGGCTGTATTTATTTACATTAATTAGATACCGTCCGTTATCTGAGTGGGACACGTGGACTCTGTAACATTGGGACACCGACTCTCTTTGTTATCAGAACCACAGTAAAAATTTAAAAAAAAGTGCTAAAAGTCCAAACCTGCTGAACTCAATGTTGTAAGCGATGTTGGCTAACCAAGTGAAACGGCAACATAAAAAAAGAACACACCCTGGCATAGAGACGGAAATACGAATAAAGCGGCCTTCACTCGTTATTACGTAAGAATCCCCAATAAAACAGTTAAAGGGTTGGTTAAACATGAACATAAAAAAGAAAAACAAAAAAAAAAAGATCACTGCCTATGGAAAACCTCGTATACTAATACTAACTCACATTTTGTGGTGAATAACTTATCAGCCTATTTAATTGTGTGTTTTTCAATTGCCATGGACGCCGCTGTTTCGAAAAATTAAATTAATAAACCACAAAGATATTGAAAATAAAAACAACTAACAATACACAAAAAAACTATTGTTGCACAAAAAAAAAACGACTGATGTTGAGTAACTGAGGCTGAGTGTTGCTATTGCTAGAAATCGTGAACTAATTATTCCTGCCTACAAAAAAAAATATGTACATCTTAAACTAATTAAAAAAAGTTCTCGTTTAATAGAGTATTTGTTGTAACATAATTTATTTTTAACATTAAACTTAACAAGTAATTTTTGTCACACTAATGACTTCTTAAAATATGAAGACGGATGTACCAAAGTACTGAGTCAAAATCATGAAACAAATCCAGGTCAAATTACAGAAGCAAAGTGCAAACTTTATAGCGCGTATGACTTAAACAAGTCGGTATAGAAGAGTGTAAAGTAACAATCGTTCAGGGGCTTGAAACGCAAAGCTATAACTAGATATAACAAAAGGACACTTGTAAGATTATACCCATTACACTTGTAGAAGAGCAAGCAAACTCTTAGCTTTGTTACAGATATGTTTAACACTTCTGTTACAAGTATTTGTAGTTTTGTGTTACAGGCCCCTGTTATCGGAAAGCTGTTGTAGTATTGTAATTTATTACAATTTCATAAAAATTCAAGCTAAGCTAGTTACAGCCAATATTGGGTTGAATAGGGAGTGTAGCCGTAAAACGGCACAACCTCACTTGGACCTCAAGGACCAATTGCGCTATCCGGGAAAGCGGAGGATGAGGAAGCCTAGTCTGGGCCCAGCTTGGGCACTCACAGGCGAAGTGAAAGTTAAATCCGTCCAATGCCTCTTCGTCTTACCATCCTCTACATAAGTCGCATGTACCAATGCCTATTCTTATCATTTGAATACCGAGTGAGCTGTGACCAGTGAGAATGCCAGTCAACAAAGAGAGAAGAGGCCTACTTAGCTGCAGAAGAAACTCATATTTTTCTTGGAAATATCTGGCCTTAGGTTTCAGGAAACCCGACAATTTTCTAATAATGATCACCTGTCGGTGTCAGTTTATAGAAAGCTAAGTTAGATTCAGTTTTTTTTTTTTGTGTTTTTGTGGCTCAGTGGCTTGAAAACAGATGCAAGTTATGACCCCATTTTTACAAGCTTATCCATCACTCCAATACAAGTTATGTCACGGTGTACTGGAGTCCTAATAAAAAATACGGTGTTCATTGCGCTGAGCAATATTAAATCACTGCTAAAACTTTCTACTGTGGTACTAGTGACGTGATGGTGAGGATGTCTGCCTGTTAATCGGGATGTTTGTGGTTCGAATCCCAACCGAAGCAAAAATGTTTTCCACCAGTATCGCCTTTCGCGAGGAATTGGCAAGTCCTCCGAGTTCACTACCGTGAAAAGCGCTTTCGCAATTAGCCTTTCGGAATCGGCAAAAAATTGTAGGTCCCCAGCATTCCCTCACAAGGCAATGGTTGTGAGAAATGCGAGAGGCCTCAGGGCTTTCCACTAATTTGATTTTTGTGAGTGAGATGCCGTTATGATCGCCTGGCTGTCTTTAGAGATGTCGAAATTTCACTGATTCAGTTTTTACCAGCGAAAGGTTTTACTTAGAAGACACTACAACAGGTTGGGAACTTTATCGATTGGTTTTTCTATGGGAAGATAGACTGAGAAAATATCTTATTCTACCCCTTCATCCGCTTTGAAGCCGACTGCAAAGACGGAGACATGATTTGCCTTTATAACCCTTTTCAACTTTTCAAGCCCCGCATTCAATATACAAAGGGGTGTTGTCAGTTTGAATGTCAATATCGAATAATGAATCATAGCTTTGTAGCTTGATAGAAATGATTTTCAATCATTACATAGTTTGGCCCGTAGTGCGCTTTTGGTGTTCATCTCTAATTTGAGAAGGTGAATTGGAACTGGCGACAGGAGAGTTCCCAGGCTGGAGTGTGGACCGCACGTTGTTTTAATCGGCGGTTTTGTTAGAATACCGCTGACTAAAATAGCGTCCGGTACACAATAAAGTCTGGGAACTCTCCTGTCGCCACTAAGAAAACAGATTAAGATTCATGCAGCTAGGCTTTTGAGATCAGTATCAAAAATCACCATCGAAAAATACGAATTGCTTAGGTAATCTCAAGTTTTGCAATGCCTCTAAAAAGGGTAACATAAAGAAATAAGTTTTTTCGGTTTAGAAATTAAAAAAGGAGAACATTAAGGACATTCCAATCAAAAATTTTGTAAGTAACAAGCTTAAGAAGGGGCGAGACCAAAGCGCATTTCACTCATGCATGTCTGTGATGATTGAAGGTGATTTGCTATATTCTGTCGACTACGAAAAACTAGGTCAGAAAGCAGGTGGTGCCGCTAGGGATCTCTAGAGGATCCCATGAAAGCCAACTACCGCGGGTTTTGTGTATAGTACAAGAAAGGTTTATTTGTAATTACCAAATTTCAAAATAAGCTTTAGTATTAGAAAACATAAGCCTTCAGTTCTCTTACTCAATATAAGTTTTGTCGGATTTATCGACTGTTTTCGTGTTTACAAATCTATAAAATGAGAACACCCAATGCCTGACGACAACCATACCAGGAAGCTGATACATTTTGTACTTTAAATATATGTTCGTGGTTTAAAGGTCCATGCCATGAAAAGCGCTTTCTCGATTAACCGTTCTGAATCGGTAAAAAATTGAAGGTCCCTTCCATTCCCACAAAAGAGGTATGGTTGATAATATTGTGCTAGGCCTGAGCTCCTCGTTCCGTTGCGCATCCCTATTTATTTATCGAATCAACTAAAACTGCAGCTGTAGAGTTTTGTTTCATCTCTTTGAGTTTATTATTTCACTAATACAAACACTCTACGTGGAAGAAATGCATTTCAATTGAATGCAGTGATACAAATTTCTTCTGTAATACTTTAGAAATCCTTGAAAGCATATTGTTTGTCCTTTTATGTGGAGCGACATTTTTCTCGAAGGGCCTTCCATTTGGAACAAATCGACTACAGTGTACGGATGACTTCTCCAGATCCTTCCGATCGGATTTCGGCAGCATTAAGAACTTGATTCCATTTTGAACAGAAAACTTTTCTCCGGAAATACTTAGAATTTTGTCTGCATCGAGAAATTCTGTTGAATTTTGATCTCATCAAAAGTTTTCCGATAACATTTCTCATGGGGTTTTTCGTTTTGATAAATAAAGACTTTTCCAACCCCTTGTGGTTAAGGACTTAAGTAGAACTTAAGTAGTATTCATAGGTACATAAAAGCTATTAATGCTTGTTTCTTCGTTTACAATTAGGTCCTTAATTATTATTTTCTTATATGTAGTTGAACAAGTCAATCAACTTCTCTTCCAAAAGTTAACGACGACGACAACAACAATAAAACCATAAACTTAAGACCGCAGCAATTTCGATGCGCACGAGAAAGTTTGTATAAGTCTCCATCCGGCTCTCCCAGCCCCATAGAACCAGCTTAATAAATACAAATAGATCCTCTTATGAGTCCTTTAGTAAGATTAACAAGTTTCTAGGTACCTACACAAAAGGAAAGTCGGATTTATTGAATATTTCATTCATTTTCGAAGAAAACATGAAGGTAAGAGACAGAACCCAAAGTGTGTATGGTTTTTCATAGAACTCCTTCAACATGAAATTGCTTTCTAGTTTCTACTATGCCAGTGGCTTTATTTGTCTCCTCTCAAACGATTCAAATTTTCCTATAGGAGACGGCAAAATAATTATTATTCATTATACTGCTTTTGGTTGTCGGTGTGCTGTGGTGTGCTGTGCTGTGCTTGGCTGGGGTGTGCTATAGCTCTGCCCTTCCAGCAGGAAATGACACTCGTGATAAGTTATTTGATTCTATAAGCAAAAGGAAAAGGATGTGTATTTGCTTTCTTCAAAATTTGACTGACACATAATTACTACGAGATTGTCGGTCACACGAAAATCGAATTAAGGGCCTAGACCACAGCACCAAATACAGCAGCATTTGCAATTCTTCGAAAATTATTCAATCTTTTCTCCCAACGGCAACATCAACAATTCATTCAAACTTTCAGGGTGATTTTTATGAAAATATGTGTTTGTGTGTTGTGAAGAAAGTTGTATAGAGCTGCTGGCAAAAATTAGATGAACGATGGAAAATTGAAAAATAAAATCTTCGACCGTATAATTGAGTTCGATATTCCGACATTTAGAAATTCACTTTATAATCATTTCCAAAAGCTGAGGTTGGACACGTTCGCCATGTATAGTCCTGGCTTCTGGTTTATGAATTTCTGTGTTCCGTGTTCTGGCGGCATATCCTTTCACAATGATGGAGGAGTATTTCTAATGAATTTTCGCCTTGAGCCATCGTCCGTCACAGTTCTAAAGCAGAACTACGAAATTTCATCCTAGTGCTTTAGACATACGTATACACATCACTCACTCACTCACTCACAAACACATATAGTCAAAGTCCTTTGCTGAGGACTATCATAGGTAAAAAGGTTTTTATTTTTCTTTTTTCATTTTGAACTCGCCCTGCTCGAGAGGGAAAAGTATGAAGTTGAATATGAAAATTTAATTGGAATTTTTGGCGAGAGTCTTGTGGCAAAATTGTATGTGTGCCTGGATGATTACTTCTACGGCGACCAAGGAGTTGGATATAAAAATAAAATTATAGAATGTAGAAAAGCATAGAGAATACGAGTGCTGTGAAATGTGCTTTGACAAATAGCAAACCACCCTACTAGATGCGCTCTTTTAGCAAAAACGACCACTCTTTCTCTCTGTATACCTTCGCAATCACGAATAATTCGTAATGGGGTAACTATTTTTACTTTTAGTCCCTTGCCACTTCCAACCGAGATGCTAGGGTGCCCAAAGGTAAGGAGTTGGGGGATTATAAGTTTCCATCGTAATGGACTTTCAGGTTTTCATTAACACTTTTTGTTAATTTTGTATTCGTTTTGTGTTTCCTTCTTTTTTTTTCAATTTTTGTTTTGCTCCTTTGCAACAAGGATGCGAGAGCTTATAGTTGGAAAGAATAAACAAAAAAAAAACACTTTACGGTGTAACACTTTGTTTTGCCTTGAATTTAAATGATAGCCAATGAGGTTGTGATGTTAAGGTGGCACTTGCCCGTATAAAAACAATTTCAGAATTAAAGCCATAAGCTTCAAGGTTGGAAGTGCTCTTCAATTGGTAATTATGCAGCAATCATTTTGTAAATTAACTGAATTAAATTGCGTTCGTCCAAAACAAAAATTAAATTTTCCTAATCCTGGCAAACAAGAAATTATTTTAGCAAAGTAGTCATTGGACTGTCGTCGCAGTGGTTCAAGTAGAATTGAAACAAATAATGCTATTTACTTTATTTTAATGACGCTTTTCGACTTATTTTCTTGTTCTTCTTAAACAGCGGTCGGCGGTGGCGTCGCTATGACCACTGTAATTTATAAATAGTAACAACTCTGCCACTTATCAGCTTCACACTAAAGATTCGCCTGCAGGGCTACAATTAAATGAGTAAATGACTCCCTTGATGTGAGCAGTGGTGTAACTGTGACTAGCATTGTAAGTTGTATAATTGTAGGATTGTATATTTATAGAAATACGAACCAACCGTTAAAAAGCTTTGAAATCACCAACTAGCATTGTTTTCAATGAGTCGATATTCCCAGAAAGATGGGAGAAGGCATTGATAGTGCCAGTTCATAAAAATGACAGTCCATCAGAAAAATCCAACAACCGACCAATAGTTAAAAATACAGCACTTCAGCATTCTTTTTAAACAAATGGATAATGACTTCATTATTGAAATAAGGCTTATGACAACTCAAAGCAGAACGGTTTTATAAATGGAAGTAACTCAGCTACTATTGCTTTTAGTATAATGGGTCAAAATGAAAACAATTTAAAAAGGTCAAAAACCACAAAAACAAAAATACAATTAAGAAATATACACACGATGTGGTAAATTTTCCGGCAGCTCAATTTCCTGCTAACTCGGATCTTCCCGACAGCATATTGGCTCCACCTAAGCGTGAGTCTGTGATGAAGCAGATATTTTTTCGAACTCGCTTGGTTGCGAGAGTCCTTAAAGATCATAATAAAAATGAACCCACTAGTCCAGATGGCATCCCTGCTAATATTTCGAAGAGGTGTTCTTCCACGCTGGCAAAACCACTGCTCAAGCAATTCTATTCTTCTAGGCTCTTTCCGAGAAGATGGAAAACTGCCTTTGTCCAGCTCATTCCTGGAAAAGTCTTATTTTTTCCCCCTTTCAATTGCCATCTATTTTCACTAACTTCCCTTCTTTCCAAGGTCATAGAAACGTTGATGAATCATAAACTCTTGGAAGGCTACAACGAGAAGGCAGACCAAAACGTTTCTGGTAAAGACAAATGCAAACGGCATGTGGGACGGTATAACGAAGTACGAAATGCGAGACAAAGAAAAAACAAAACCTGCAACAAAGATAGCCATGACAAAGACCGATTTTACATAAATCAAGAGAATGGATCCTTAAAAATGCCAGAACTATGACGAAAAAAAATGTCAAAGGCAGTCGTAAATGACAGCGTGTATAGTGAAGCGTAATCGCAAAGTAACAATAACGAAGTATTTTTTTCCTAGTACCGTTATTTGTAACTTATACAAACATTCGGTTCTCAGAAATTAATCAATCTACAGCGATGAGGCTTGCTAGCGCTCTCTGTGAAGTCAACGCAACATACCCCCCGGTGGATCACTAAGTGAAGCAGATAAGTGGAACAGATGTGATCTCCTCGATATAATGATTCTTGTAGCGCTAAAAAAAGTAAAAGAAGAAAAAGAAGATTTACTAGAGCACTTGGACCGTGAAGCAGCGAGCAATAAGCGCACTTGCTAACAAGCGTTTGCCCGTAAATCAAACTTTACTTTAGCTAAAAAAGTTACCTGAGTTTCACGACTTCAAAAAAATTTAATTTATTTTATTATTAGATCAAAAACTACTTTCCCAAACTTTTCAGCCTCACACACTCTAGGTCAGCTAGCCTTAGCGCTCGAAACTGTGTTTTTGAAATCTGTGGACAAAATATCTCGAGAACTACTCAATCGATCTTTATGAAATTTAATTCGTTCAAATTCTAGATTGTGCTCTTGACAAAAACAATTTTTTTGTTTACTGCAGATGATACTCCAAAAAGTTCCTTTTTCAACGCGGACGCACCGGTCCTCCGAAGGGTAGTCGGAAATGATGTCGCAAATATTTGAATATTTTTTTAAGAACATTTTGAAAACAATTCTGTTTTTTTTTTTTTTTTGAGGTTTTCAAATTACAGCTGGAGCACTCAGATCTAAATGCCGGTCCATAGTACTACCACATAGAAACCTTCTTTTCTTTCTATTTGTAGAAAAGCCAAAAGGCGCTGTGATGATAAGTTATAAGCTCTCACCATGTATGCGCCGAGTATATGTAGTCTCGTGCGAGAAAAACCAGGACATTCACACCTGGAAGTGCTCCGAGATGTCATCATCTTCTCCTCAAGATTCACAGAGGGTGGTAAGGTGGTTAAGCCTAATACGTTTGAATGCTTGGCAAAAGAGAAGTGCCCCGTGGCAACGCCAGTAAGCATTCTACATTCTTTTCAGCTACGAGACAGCAAAACTGTTCCAGTCTTCTTATCAACGTTGGGGAGCATACGTTTGGTCTATCTGCATCCAATGGAGGCATGTCATCTTCGGTTGTGCTCTGGACAGATCCTATCGTTGATTGAAATCCTCACTGAGGACCCTGTCAGACCTAGCGACGCGACGGTTCAGGTCATGGAAAAGCTATCTGATTCTTGCCTCGCAAGTTCATCGGAGATTTCATTTCCAGTTATGAAGTGATGGCCTGGAACCCAAACGAGACTCAAAGAATTAAGTCCTCCAATCCATTGAGAGAACTCTTGCATTCCGGGATCACTTTCGAAATAGTTAGAGGGCTGAGAAGGGCCTTAAGCACAGCTTGACTGTCGCTGCAAACACAGATACTTCTCCCCATCCAGCCTTTGTTTGTACGTAGCCTTTAGCCATTTGGATAGCAAGACTATAAAAATTTAAATAAAATATTTAACTTTTCATATCAATAAAAAATTGTTGAAAATACGTTTATCCCCTCGAAACTTTAAAGCTTTAATGAACTGATATATGCGTCTCATGCCTAGAGGCTGGCTAGATGTCTGAAACTACTAGGTGAGAAGAAGAACAATTCTGGATGAAAAACATGCCCGTTTTATGAAAAAGTCAAGTTACTTCGAAAGGCAACACTGGAAATATCTGTCGAACGAGCGTTCTCATACCTATCTAGTAAACTATAACAACACATTTCTTGAAACGGCTCCTACTCTGTCTCCAGAAGTGTTATTTCCAAATCATAAACTTACGGGACGCACGTTAATTGCGCATAGATTTTAAGTGTGTATTAACAAATGACTTCAAGTGTCCTTGCATGACACCATGATTAAGATGGGTCGATCGAATCCCAAGATAGCCGAAAGCAGACACTCTAGGCGTGGTGGAAGTTCTTCTCATTCTTCGCTATTCTACTGAGCATGACTATCTAAGGCCCCAAAAAAAACATAAAGCTTCGAGTAGCTTCATAAAAACGAAGGTTCAAAGAAAATACTTTTCACTTTAATTATCAAAACTAATATAAATGTTGAAAAACCTCTGAACTGCCATTAGAATATTACATAATAGTCTCGTAACGACTGTCATAAGTGACCAAATGCCAAAAAACTCCAACACACATATCAGTTAACAGAAACGCTTTCTTTTACCATAAAAAAGCTTTTGCCAATCACACCCAAGATACAATTAAATAAGACATTTCCAGAACACTATATGAACAGCTTCCTCTCTTTAATCCAAGAATAAGGCTCCAAGATCTACAGCCCCATTATACGAGGACTATCTTTATTGCTTTCCGCAACTAAAAATTATGAAACCCAAAGCAATAATGTTCCAAGTAGAATGTTTATGCAACAGAACACAAATGACAGCATCATAACAATAAATTTGGAGAACAATTCAAGCCGTTTAACCTTTCTGTATATGTATTTTTTGTATTTTTCTTTAGTTGGAGGTCACTGCGTCAAAACAATCAACGTTAATCCATTGTATTTTATTTTTCAGCTCACCTAGTTTTAATTTTTGTTATAGCCACACGTATACCAAGGTGTGTGTTCAGTGTCAGTTTTATCATCGTCCTTGTTTTTTTTTATTTTCTTCCTTTTTTTAGAGATGAAATTATTTTGATTGCCGTATGGAGTTGAAACCAAAAAATATAACCTTCACCTTGCTCCTTAGTCCTTAGCCGTAGGCACTAAATGTATAGTCAGCATAAGCACCATAAAGACTACACAGTGTACATAAAACTAGGCCACACGTAATAAAATGACAATTTAAAGCAATATGCATCCTGCTACAGTTATGACAGACGCGATAGAGCACTCCAAGCACGTACAACGTGTGGCAATGGCGCCCGCCCGACCCCAACAAAAATACACCATCAGCCATAACAATAAACTTTAAATTTAATTTAAAATCGATAACACCATCAAATTGAATTTCTTGCTTTTATGTATTATGTATTTCCTGTTTGAGTGGGGAAACAGGAAGAACCGAGAAGGGACTTGTCTCCGATGGAAGTTATATACAACATCAGCTATACTCACAGATATTTCAGAGCTGGCAATGACAATTATTCTACAAAGTAAACAAATCTATCTGAATTACTGTTATTGTTCTGTTATCAGATCAGAAGTTTAAGAATTACTTCCGCTAGCACAGTGTCAGGTGGGTAAATATGTGTGTCGGTATAGATATATACACTCCTTCTATTGTTTCGAGGAGAGAAGATTGATTGTCGTTAAGGAAGTGAGACTACATTTTGTATCAATTCGATGGAGTGCACAGAAAAAAAAATTAAAATTTGTTTTTCATTAACACACTTCTTCGTTTTTTCAGACCATCAAGGATTCTAATTAAGAAAGAAAAAAAGGGAAGTGTGGAAAAACTTTCAACAGGAAACCGTACATTTTCACTTCTCTCTTCGCTTTTTTATTATGAAATTATATTTCTTTTTGTATTTTTCTTTTTTATGGAATTTCCGAAGACAGAAAAGACAAGGGTGCCATTACAATTCTTAATTGTTCATGTTCAGTCACTCTAAATTTATTCTGTGATTTTGTTCTTCTTTTTTTTTTTTTGTCTAAGGACAACAGATACGAAATATTTTCAGCTTAATTAAGTTTTTTGTGATTTCTTTAATTTTTTTTTTTTGTTGGTTCGCCTAGCAAAAAACGAATCGGAAAGCGCTCGAGAAAGTTTTTATCCAAAGCAAAACGAAAGAATCTCTACAACTTTTTGAGTAATCGGAAGCAAGTTTTTCTACAAAATTTTATAATAAAGCGGTAGATGGTGGCAGACATGGAGTTTTGTTCCTCCCCTTTTTTTGTTTATAAACTTTGTGGAAACGAATTCATTGTTGGATGGCCTCTTCATTCGAAAAATTTTCATTTTGAAAATAAAATTTAGAGTTTTAATAATATTCTCGGTTTTAACTGAGGCGTGTGGTTAAGTAAGTTTTTACTTGAATTTGTAGGGTTTTGTATAAATTTGATGATGTTTATGAAAACATTTTTTGTCTAGGAGATGTATGTTGAAAACTGAGAGGATGAATTGGTTGAAATTGTAATTTTGGTAGAAAGTTTTCACAAAGGAGAACACTGTCAATGCCAATTATAGAACAAAACGACTGAATATTTGCTCGATGTCATAAAAAATGAAGCCATACAATTAGTGTTCATATTACTGGTTTCTACTTGTGCCCAGTTACTCTTTGCGGTGTGGTAGATTAAAATACCGTTTCTAAAATAAGGATGCTTTGCTTAAATCCATTTCTAGAAATTTGAGAAACTGTGTACCGTATTGAGCTCTTTCACACGTCATGCAATAAGATGGTATATGAACTGTACTTAACTCAATGTATTTAACTCATGAAGTTGCTGCGGAACGGAATATTTAACTTTGCGGATTCAATTAATTCATAATTCAAGCTGGTGGCTGATGAAACCCTACAAATGTTACTTGTCTCTGCTAAGTACGGATGAGGAATTAATGTTACAATCTTGTTTGCAACATTGATCGAGGAAATACTATTTCAAAGATTTTAACTCAGCTTACATTCAAAAATCACTCCATAAACATTAGACTCTAAAATCATTAAAGAGGAACTGTTCATACCACAAAAAACTATAGACGCGAAAGTGTAGCGCGTGTTGATTTGCTGCTAAGCAAAAGTGAATTGTGAACGCGACGATCAGGTCAGTGATACTATCATTGTTGTCATAGTGGCTTATGGTAGAGGTTCTATGGAACGAAGAATAGGCGTACCCCACTGGTGGATCACTCTGGAACTATGGTGAAGCAGATGACTGGAAAGGCAGTGATCAATTTAAAATTACTAAACTATGCTCGTAAATCCGTTAACGAAAAACAATATGATTTGGAGATAGTTAACAAGCACAGAGTTGTATGTGGTTGACAATAGTTAATTGACAAATGTGAAGGAATTTGCTCGAAAAATCGTCGAAAGTTTTATTTTAATGCAAGACATTGATCGACATGAACAGCCTGTTCTCTGATATCCTAAATTATACTTATGTGGCAAGCTTTATAGACAACAGTAATGTCTATTTACTTTAAGAAGATAAAATGGGCCATTTTAAAGAATGGCACCAAATCAACCATGTCTAGTTTCGGCATCTCTGCAAAAATCATACTACTAAGCAGGATAACTTTGGAGAATTTACGCTGCTCTCGTCATGGTCGGTAAACAACTCACGAAGTCTATGATGTCGAAAAAGGCAAGGCAAGGCGAAAAACTGTTTAACATCATACTTGAAAAGATTGTACAAAACTCAAACACCAACACTAGAAGAACCATCTTTCAAAAGTCTGTACAATTGCTCGCCTACGCAGACGATATTGACGTAATGGGAAGAAAGAAGCGTGATGTCATAAGTGTTTTTGCGAAAATTAAAACAGAGGCGGCAAAAATGGGTTTGATGGTTTATGAAAGCCAAACGAAGTATATGTTGTCATCAAATAAGGAATAAGGACACCGATCACCTACGAACTGGACCGTCACAATAGACAGACATAATTTAAACGTATGTACAGGACTTCGTCTACCTAGGATCCACAATAAACACGGAAAACAACATCAGTGCGGAGATCAAACGGAGTTTAACTCTTGCCAACCGTTGCTCTTTTGTGTTAAGAAGGCACTTTCTATAAAAACCAAGGCAACCTTTTATAAGACCTAAATCAAGCCAATCCTGCGCGGAAGCGTGAACTTTATCGAAAGCGGATGAGTAGACCCTTGGCCTTTTCGAAAGAAAAGTACTCTGAGTGATCTTTGCAACAACGAGCTGTATGAGTTGTACCACGAAATGACATCGAGCTCGCATCGCAGTGCTATGATGGCTCGACGAATTTTCGACACCACATCGCAGGGAAACCGCGTAAGGGGAAGACCTCGTCTTAGGTGGCACAATAAACTATAAGAAGACATCAACTGACTTAGAGCGCAAAACAGAAGGGAGCTCGCCAGAAATCGAAAGATGATGGATCGGGCTCATATTCACCTTGAACTGTTATGCCCACCTGAGTAAGTAAGTAAGAAACCAAATATGCAAACACTCATTCCTTTCCGAATTGCAAAGCCAGTATATGTCAATCACTAACATATTCTTTTTACTCAGCATCTACGAGGGCGGGTCTATAAGTCCGTGATTTTGTTTTCACTGCTGTTTGGTCTCCGTTGTGTTGTGGTGGATCCACGATTCGTCCACGGTAACGATGAAATTTTGTGAGAGATTAGTCTTACACTGTCTTTCTCATGATGAAAAAAATTTAAAAAAGTCTGAAAACGGTAACTCCAATAGTACCATTATCTTCAAAACCAATTTTCCCGTTAATGGCCGACAGGATGTTGACGAAATTTTGTATTTTAGAAGTGTTAAGTTTTTTAAGTAAGATTGCATATCAACATTTGAAAAATTAAAATTTTTGAAAGTTTTATAAATTTCATAAAACAAATTTGATTCTTTGAAATAACTTTAAAGACGTATCTTTGAATTCTTTCAAATCTTTTCTCAAAGGTACTTTTGGAAAAATCTTAAACTTTGCATGTTTGACTTTAAAAAAACTTGTTTTTATAAAAAGTGAAAAATAAAAAACGGTTTTTTGAAAAAACTGGTCCAAAGATTTTGATTAAATTTTCCGCTATTGAAAATGTATTAACAACTGGCAAAAAAATGGCGTTTTCAGATTTCTGCTTGAAACCTTTGGAAGATTTTGTTTTTTTTTTATAATTTTGTGTGATTTAATTCAATTTTCATAACTAATATGTAGTTGGCAACCCTGAACCACCAATTATACTATGTAGAGCAAATACCAAAACCTTTTACTCAGCCTTAAGATTTTGATATCGTATTTAGAGCACAATCGCAAGTTCGTGCGACCCAGTCATGCCCTTTTTTTATAATCGGGTTCGAACGATTTCTCGCTATAATATTTTGAATATCGGACTGTGAAAACAAGTTCGAATCATGGAAGATGAGGAATACTATCCACTCAAGAAAGTGAGAAGTGCGGTTATAGAGGGGGCATCGGGTGTCTAAACTAGGTCATCCAATCAGGTTCAGGCAAGACGCGTTGGACTAATTCGCACCCCAATTCAATAGCCAGAATAGAGAGACATCGCAACAATGAGTGGGTTGTCGATCAGCACCTACATCACATCGTCAGATGCGACAGTGGCCCGGTCAAATGAGTTTCTCACCACCATGAACAAAGAACAGGAATTCGAATGCTAATTGGGCAAAGTAAGTAGGCCTAGACAGTAGACACTCATTGTATGGTGAGAGTGTGTGTTTTGTGTTTTTGCACATTTGAATTGACTTTTTCTGTTGATGTATGTTTCGTCGCTAGCCTTCACCGATAAACGAGAAACGATTACTGAGAAAACAACATTCTGCGCCTTATTGCCGACATATGCATCGCCAAATGACGCAAAGTGCTGTCGAAAATTTAACTTCAAAACTAGATTGTGTATTCGAGCAAGCGCACTGCGAAATCACATTCAAAACAAAATTGTAAGAAATTAACTTTCAAATAAAGTCAATTTCACAGCAATGTATACAATTTCACTGAGTTTCACACACTAAGTGAGCCCTTGCATGTAGAATCATAAACGGTGTATATTTCTCATGAAAACACATAACTGCTCCTTTCTTCACTGAAATAACTGTCTTTTAAAATTATTCATATATGCCCTGGAATACTTGAACGTGGAAGGCATTTTCAAACAGGAGCAAAACTCCTCCTTTTCAAAATATATGTAGCTGAATATTTGAAAAAATAATACGATTCATTCGAGTTTTGCTGTTTTTGGGTCAGAATAAAACAAATGCCAAATCATTCGAATGGAAAATTGAAAACCTTAACATATTTCGGCTGTGTGTTTCTTTGGAATTGCAAAATCAATTTTTTGAAGGTAAGTGCGAACGCATTTCACAAGAATTTGATATTGGTGTTTGCTTTTGATAAAAACAAAAACAAACCTGCTTCATGAACAGTTGAGTGAAGATAAACATAATTATTGTTAAGCTTCCAACAGAAATTTTTTGAAATACATTTCTCGAAAACATTTGAGCAAACTTCGCAATTTCAGGTTTAGATGACTTGGAAAAAGACACATTTTAAGAAAATAGAAAAAAAACATTTCCCAAATTCAACTCACACATCACACTACTCTCAGAAAAAAAACCGTGTCAAGGCTCCTTTTTGTCGCAACTAAAAACAAGCCTTCCTTAAAACCATAACCATTACTTTTTCAAAAAATACGTCTCATCCAGTGTTTGAGTTTCTGTTCTGTATAGAAAGCCTCATTCTTATTCACTTGTCTTTTTTTCTGAATGGAAATCAATTATCCAGTGTGCATGTGAATAGCACATTTCAAGCTTTTGTCATTGTTGCCGCATCCCCAAGGACAACTCCCAACATTAAAATTTTCCTTTATTTTCTTAAATCTGAAATATGCATTGTTTGTTTGTTGGTATCTCCCCCTGATACTACTCTGTGTCTGTATTGTATGTGTTGCCAAAACAATCTCAAACTCGTTAGGAATAACACTCTTATATACTTTGTTTGAGTTTTGACGATTGTTTTCAATTTCCATTTCAGCCAGAGGTGTCATTCACGTCTGCAAAAATTTTTCACATTATCAAAGACGAGTGCACAAAAATACAAAACATTCACTCAAAAATCCAATCCATTTGTCAAACACAAACCTTAAGATGACGAAGTCCGTTTTTCGCACTGGAGCCCATTGTCTGGTGGAATTATTACAATCTAACACAAAAAAGCAGCATATGTGCTTTCATTTGAATCACACGTTTTTTTTGCCTCTCTCGCCTACTTTCAATGAAACCGCACAAAAACCTGGGGGGTAGGTAGGTATTCATCAGACCGATTTTTTTGTACCAACAGCTTCTGTGCCTCGCTATCTCTCTGTGTTTGTCTGTTGAAAAATTCACTTTTTCATAGAAATTCAGCCCGTCCAAGGGCGGTGGCGGAGGCGATGCGGATAACGGTGGGCGCCTGAGAGTGAATTGAATTTGGTACTTGGATATGCGTGACATATTATCCGACAATGAAAGAATAATATCAGTTAAAGCAGGCGCTTAAAGACGAGAAGATAAGATGAAATGAGCAAAAGAAACAAGAAAAATTGCTCGAATACGTCAACGAAATTGCATTTAGAAAAGATATATGGCAGTATGGAGCTGATGGAAGACTCTCCAGCAAATTCTGCAGTGAACAATTGAATCTAAGCACCTAACCTGGGTACGGGTGAGTGTAATTTATATTCAAGTGTAACAAGATTTATAACAGCAGAAGATGGTACCCGATGGATGTCAACTTTATTTAGATATGACTTAAGGCACCAAAAATGAATATTCATAGAATGTGTGAGTAAGTGGGTAGCTTTATTGCTGAAAATTAATTTTTAAACTTGATGAACTTGAAGAATTGATGAGTCCTGTAGTCCTTGAGCCATCAAATTTCTAAATTGAATTCGAGCAAGCCAAGTAAAAGCATTAAAATGCTGTGGTATCTAACCATTTTCTGTCTCTCTATTTAATTACGAACTTTAATTGCTACAAATGGGTAGATTTTTCGAACTCGCACAGATCCTGTTCCCCTATGATTAGGACTGTTGCGTTCGCATTAGAATATTTCTTACATTTATGAGTATGAGGGAAGTTTTCGAAGAAAATGCGGGTGAACTCTGAACTTCCTTTTTGTGTGCGAAAACAAGGACGAAAACGTTCGCTATCGGCCACAAGTTACCACAACATGTGCATCAACGTCCCTGATGGAACAAAGGTCAGGGCCAAAGAAAAGGGTCAAGTATGTAAGAGTCCACTTAGAGGAACTGATGCGTTTTAACCCACACCCCACACGCCGCTCCAGTCGTTAGGTAAGCTATTTATGTTTTTCATTGCGTCCATTTGATGATGCGCAAAAGAAGTGGGCACGAGATTACTACTTGACAGGTAGCTAATACGACCTGTCATCACGTATGCTTTCAAGTCTGGCTCAAAATATCCAAGACTAAAATTACAAAAATTGGCTGTATTCGAGAAGAAGGTCCTGCGCATCTACACAGGACTTGGCTATGATCCGATACTCAAAAAAACCCGTCAGCAATAGAAAACTCTATAAAAGAGTTAGGATCATCGTTATACAGAAGTGCATGGCAATCTGGAAGACGTCTACTGAACAGCTTGGCCAACCATCCTTACTCCTTAGTAAGAAGGATAGCAGAAGAAAATAGACACCCGAACCCGAGATACATCGATGTAATGACCCTAATGGACGACGACACAATCAACAACGATGAGGCAATGTACTTCTACGCTGGGGTAGCGTAATCCTACTACACTGACTAGAAATTTTATTCCCATTGCTAAGAAATTAGTTTCCATAGGCTAAATTAAAAAAAAAAAAAAAATCGGCCTCTGCGCGAAGTTGACGACACAGAATATGAATACCTGACTGGTTGGAGACCTAACAGATCGTAACTAAATGGAGAAAGATCATGTGATAGCATCAGCACATCCGATTTATGTAGAGGGTGTTAAGATGAAGATGTAAAAGTCAGGCCATTCCTCTACCCCTCAGCTCAAAATTAATCAGAGAGCGCTTCTATCAAAAAGCATTCTCTCCCCCTACTTTTATGCTTCGACTTTCTAGCCCTGAGACAACTTCGCTCGAACAAATCTTAAGCCACTATTTTTATTTATTTTCTTTAAATTAACAAATTGGAAACCCTTTTTATCAGAAACTAGTGAGTGTTTTTGTTGTATTTTCCTTTCGAATGGCTGGATTGAAGTCGTTCTACACAACTTAACACGAGCCACACCGTGGGAGCACTTAACAAAAACTGAAGCAATTCTTGGAGTAACTTATGAAGTTTCAATTTAAAATATAATTTTGCCTTTTGGTGGAAAATTTACTGTCCTGGTTTAGCTGAGCTTGTGAGTATTTCTAGAAAAATTTTTTGATTAAGGATTGAGAGCTTTCACATTTTATTGATTCCCAGATTTCGTATCATACTCAAAATTGGATTTAGGGATTGGCATAGTCTTCCAAAAGTTTAAGTTGCGTGAATTGGAAATAGGGATTGATATATGCAACAGGTTAGCATGTCTGCCTGTTAACCCAGAGGTTTGTGGTTCGAATCTTAACAGAAGAAAAAATGTTTTTCCACGGGTATCGCATTTCACGAGGAATTGGAAAGTCCTTCGTTAGTGAATTCATCGCCATGAAAAGCGCTTTCTCGATTAACCATTCGGAACCGGCAGAAGATTGAAGGTCCCCTCCATTCCCTCACAAGGCATGGTTTTTAGAAATGCGCTAGGCTCTGAGGCGACTCGCTCTGTTGCACCAAACTATTTACTTAAATTTTTGTTATAGGCAAGACTGAAAACAAGGGTTTTAACTTAGCGTCTTTCACCTAATGAGTTAATGATGAAAGTGCTTATTTGGAGCAATTTTGGATACCACTGGAAGTTACAAAAACGGTATTCAGGTAGGAAAGCGAAAAAATAAAGTTAGGATCTAAAAGTACCATAACAGTTTAGTTGGTGAATGGCCTACAAATGATTCGTAAGAATCACATTAGAACACCGTAATTAAATCGGAATGAGCGCTGTTAGTGACAAGATGGGGGACCGTCCGTAACTACTGCGTACTGTTGTCATGTGTTATTTGTTCTATGTAGTATTTGTGTAGTTAGTATTATGGTGTATCAGCCAAATGGTCTTTGTCGCCCGGCTGCAACCCCCCCTACTCCGCAGATTTATGTGTGGAGTAGGTTTCATGTAAATGTAAATGTAAATGATTCGTAAGAATTAATGGCAAAGACCAAACGTGTGAAAGAAATAAAAATGAAACTTATTCAGGAAGCTCATGGTGTTAGCAAGGGAACTACTTGTGTTTGTTTATGTGCGGTTTTGCCAACATATAGCGTGTTGAACCTTGGACTTTGATCAGACTAAACCGATGTCGATGATGGATGAAAAGTATCAAACATGCTTAGTTCAATTAAAATACTCGCTGACGCACCCGGCCCAGCTCGAGTCCCACGGTAATCGAATTGAGTAAATTAAGTAAAGTAGTTTCCAAGTATCCACTCTAATGGGAACATGTGGATGAAATATGGTTTAGATTGCTAAGTAGCAATGAAGCACTCTAATGGTGAAAGATTTTTTGGATTCAGTCCAGTTCTTTAAAGGTTCCCGGTTATCGTTAACGTATTCGTTCCCAAGGGAATTTGGAAAGGAAATATAGCCTATACCATTTCAAAGGTTCAAGATCCTTTTTTTTCATTCAAATTGGTTCAGTAGTTCTCAAGTCTTTCAATACAAAAACTAAGTTCTCGTTTACGTTCCCGTTTCAGTGGGAATATGGGTCTGAAATATAAGTATAAACCTTCCTCTTGCATTACTCCATCTATTTAAAAAAAAATCGAATCAAAACACGATGCGGATTTTTAAAAATCTAAGCAAACGGACAGCATAAGCGAATCTGTTTCCTACTATTTAAGGATACGTATAAGACTAAGAAAGTTCTTCCTTGCAAGAGAAAGTAGTGACACAGTCCTTAAATTTAATAATCAATAATTGAGAGCTCAAGACTTCACTGTTTTTATTTTTATGTTTTCAAATTTCTCCTTCCCTTTGATTTTCAGTCATGAATTGAGAAAATCTTAGGTTTTAAGCTATCCTCTAAACAATTCGTTCAAGGATATGAAGAGTGAGTTCATATCAAGCAAAATACTTATATGATCCTTGTAGTTTAGTCAGTTTTTATAAAAATAAAAATAAATACAAAAACCATATTTCTCATTTAGTATCCGTCAATATGTCAGCCCAACTATCAAACATCGAATCTCATGCTCATATCGACGATTGGAAAACCTACATATTTTTCAATTTACATTCTTTTAAGAACAAATAAGAGCTTTTCTTCTCCAGATTTCAAATGAAGATTGCATGCCAATTTTTCTTTCTTTCCGTTTTTTTTTTTTTTTGCACGACCACGCCTAAGGTATATTTCTGTTCCTGCTGCAGTCTCAAACAACAATCGTTGGACTCGGTCCAATAAAAACAATTTCATTTGGCATCGCATCCGCTTGTTATTACAAGTGTTTTACTGTGCACACAGTCAGACACCCTTTTAGGACTAAGTCTCCATCAGAATGTAAACGAGATAATTTATTTTATCTCCTTTCAAAAAGAACAGACAGGACGAGATAGTGAGCGAGAGTGAACGAGTGAGAGGGTAAGAAGAAGGACCAAATGACTAAACTTACACAACAAATCTTTCCAAACTGTATTCCTAAAACGAAAAAATATCTTTGCACATCATCTTGTGTCGTTGTCATCACTTTCGATGAACAATTGTGCTGCTCATCATCATCGACCGGCAGGACTTTTCTCAGCACCAATGGCCCATAATGCCACGGCCTCATCATTTTCGTTTCATTTTTTTTTTTTTTTTTTAATAATATTATTTATTCCATTTCAATATACAGACGACAAGGCGAACTGAAAATATTCCAAAGAGGAAATAGATGAAACCAATTCCGGACATTCGCAAGAGGGACATCTGGAGAGGGTTTTTGTGCACATGAAGAACATATCCTTATCAGTCACTAAAAATCACAGACACGTTCGTTTATCGCAACTGTCTGTCACACTGCCTGTTTTACTGATGCTGCTGTCACACTGCTACAAGGACAACGAATTCTATTTGTTTTTTTTTTTTTTTTTTTAGAGAAAAACTAACATTTCTATTTTATTTATTTTCATCTTAGTTGGGAAGCGGCTTGGATTTCTGTGCACACATTTCTGAGATTGAGCTTAGCACAAAGAAATGTTTCCTGTTTCTTTTTTTTCATTTTTTCCTTATTTATTTATAAATTCTTCTTTTTTTATTTCTTCGCTGCTTGTTTGGTATTTGCTTTGAAGGGAAAAGAGATAACACTCGAATAAGGATTTGTATGTCCACAATGGAGCGAAGGAAGAGCATACGAATGGCTAACATAATTTTCTTAGTTTGTTTCTATTTATTTGTTTATTTCATTTTGTTAAGTCTTAAAGGAGGGGTGAGTTGAGTTTATTTGTTGAGGAAACAACTTCTCGTCCATTTATGGCCGGCTTGACTGGAGACTGGGTGAATATCCTTTGAAATAAGGTGGCTGGGCATGGACACTTTTAAAAGTATACCTAAACATGTATATACGAACTCACCCTTTATAAAATTAAATCATTGATTTTTGAAGGACCTCCCGCAAATAAACTTCAGCACAAATTACAAGAAATAAACACTAGAACAAACAATCAACACTGTATATTGCGAACCAAACATAAATATTTTCATCTAAAATACATCATTTTTCACAGATGACATTCCAACTCAGACAAGAACATAAAACAAAAGTTGTCCCATCCTCTGAACGGCTCCCCTGATTGTGTCTATCTGTGTACTTTCCTGTTTGTATTTGCTGTAATGACTTTGATTCCTGTGTGGCCCCTGCAGATATCCATCATTATCATCAACGTATGTAGACAATTTTATTCCAATTTGATGTGGCCTACGTAATCGAATTGAAAGCAGCACAAAATTGGAACAGCAAAAAGATGAGAGCACATTCGGTAATCACCGTATAGGATTTTATCGATTGATTTTGTTGTCCTCGGGCTGTGAGGGTTTTTTCCGACGGATCGATTTGAATTTTGTTTATTATTTTTTGAGTTTTTTAGTTTTGTTCGTGATTCAATGATAAGATTAGTTGCATGTCAGGATAAAGCGGATTTGAGTGACATAACACAAACTTAATTGGCTCAGGACTTTTTTTAAATTATATTTCTGCAAAAAATTCAAAATTGTGAAAACATTTTAACAGCGTTTCAAGGGGGAATAGTGGAAGGAGATCTGACAAATCGCTTCTTACGAAAACGAATAAAGAGCTCCTACGTTCCCGAAATAATTTAAATTCAGAAGATTTCTTTTGCTTGCCGTATCATATTTCTGCGTAGCGAAATGAAATACTTAGAAAGGCACTGAATACATTGTAACGAGTTTAAAAACATCAAATAATGCAACTTTAATAAGAGCATTTAAAATTCTATTCACCAATGTAATCAAACAACTTCTTCCAAAAATTTGTAAGAACGCCAAAAACACTTGAAGGCATTCACCGAAAAAGGCTTCAATGAATTCCCAAGGAGCGACAAATAAAAAGATGACGTTTTCGCTATCTCTTTAGAGAACAAGTTCAAACCGTTCGATACGCTTTAGGCACTCATTAAAAATTTAAACTTATTACTTCTATTTTTACAAATTTGCATGGAACTAAGTTTATAAACCTTCTTCGGTTTGTTTTTAGACTTAAAAATTGTCTTTTGATCATTGGTGGCTGTGAAGAGAAGAAATGCTATGAAAGTTTCTTTTGAAAATGTTCGGAGGAAAACATGTTAATTTCAAAATAAATCAATTAGTGTCTGAGCTATTGCACTTCTCGAGAAAAGCATTTAACAATGATTCGGAAGCTTGTTGATGAATATTCAGAAGCGCAACTCGGTCACTCGGAAAAGATATTCAGGGAAATGTTTTGTCAACATAAACATAGAGAAATTAGAACATGTCAATGTTCAAAATTCTTAGAAATTTTCTACCTAACAATAAACTATAATAGCTATGCTGCCGTTTCGAGGAACTACAAACATTCCTACCGTGTGCTTCGCTAAAAAGCGAATCATGTGAAATGAATAAAATTGCCATATTGAGTTATTTTACTAAGAAATCTCATTGAAGTGAGTGGAAAATATTCAATAGAAAAACACTAATGATAAGGAAGTTCTCAAATCACTTTTTGCTCTCTTTCCCAAGCTAAAGGAGACAGAAAACCTCCCATGCAGTTTCTCTCTAGCCTCGATACAAGCTTCTGCCTCTCGGTGTATCTTATTCAGATTGTTTAACTTTTTGCTTAAGATCCAGACATTAATATTCGAGGAAAATATCAACTTTTATTGTTAAAATATTTTTAATATATAAAAAGAAATACACAAAACCAATGACACCTGTGGCGTAATCGTTAACATCTCTTCTTTGACGTGAGATTTCCAGGTTCAAATCACATATAGATCCAGTTGCGAATCTCTCCAAATAAATTTTTTTGCCATAAGAAGTGCGTAATCGTTCTCACTTCGCCTTTCGTAATTAACAAAAATATGTACATTCCCCACAATGTATGGTTTAAAAAAGCGTTAGCCCTGATGTGCCACGCAAGTCATTAATTCTTTTTTTATGAAAAAAACTATTCAATTTTCTTAATCAATAAGAGTTTTCCTGTTAAAGCAATAAGTTCACTTCTATTTAAAGGGTGGATAGGACGGGGAAGGGTGCTAGTTGGTTTCTAAAAAGTATATTTTTGTGATTTTTTTGACGACACGTTAATATAAATAATACTGATGTGTGAAAATTTCAAAAGGTAATATGAACAATAATTAAGAAACGTCTCAGTACTGGAAAATTCGAGTACAAAAAATGTTATTTTTTTAAATTTAAATTTTTTTGCGAAAAAAATCTGTGCTGGCTTTGAAGAAAATCATTTTAAAAAAAGATTGAAGTAGCGCGCTTTGGTCAAGCAGGTATAAAAATATTCATAACGTTCGTCGTCAATTTTGCTCTGATCGACTTGAAGTTTTGACACATTCATTTGAAAAAATAAAAATATTCAACTCAGTAGTCAAATCAAACCTTTCCTATGCAGAGTTTGCGGAGCATATGAGTAAGACTTTGTTGAAAAATTCGGTAGAAATTTCTTCAAAAAATACTTTTTAACTTAGTTTAGAATCAATCTACATAGGTACCAGTACGCTTAAGTCACAGGCATTGTCCGTCGTAGAAGTAATAAAAGAATTAGTATATCCAGCAACGGTGTGAGTTATGTTGGTTTGTTCAAACCGCATTGAGTTATTTGAGTGGTTGAAAGGTAGTTTTAGTTCGTGTTGATTGTTTTAACACCGCCTTATTGCAGTCGTTAAAGTTGAAAATCTCAAGGCATTGCCACAGTTGGTGCGAGTTTTAGGTGTTATTAGTTTGTCATTGGAATGAAAAGTAAAAATAATTTTATTTTTCAGTCACATTCCTGCTCTCGTATGGTCGAGTTCACACTGTACAATTAGTTGGACTGACTTCGTTTGATGGAAGTTGGATGGTCGGATGTAGTTTGCGTTCACACTTATCAAGCTTGTCGTCTAACTTTATGTCACATACTCTTCCACTCCGTCCAACTCCTAGATTTTCAAAAATATTTGAAAACCATCCAACAAGTTGGTCAAGCGGTCGTCTGAGGGAACCTATCGAGCATTGGTCGTTCAAGCCAAAGTCTGTCAAACTAATTGTACAGTGTGAACTCGGCTTATAAGACAAAATTATTTTAATTTTACTTTTCAATGATAAAACTAATAACATCTTCAAATTCGCATGATTTCTGTCAACACCAAGAGATTTTCAACTACAACGAAAGCAATGAGCTTACTTTGGATAGTCTAATAGGAAACCTTTTCTTATCGCAAATGACTGAGTATTATAGTTTAAAAGGAGCCAACACGAGTCACACGAGTTTTTTCATTCAAATTATTTAAATTGCGGTGTTAAACGAACCAACACGATTCACACCTTGGGTTCATATAGAGACTCCCTAAGCCACAAGCTGATTTAATAGTCAAAGCATGTACACACCAGGACTTTAGACTGACAAGGAAATTACATTTGTAAGAACTAAGGAACAATGACTCACTATTCGGAAGATCAGTTATATCAGTAATACCTTTGGGAAGGCGCTGCTACTTGAGCCAAACAATTAATTGTCTTAAAGAACTAACTCCTCCAAATAATTTTTAAAAATGAAAACACTACTTAGAACGAATTGATTCAAAAATTTGTGAATTTCCAAGTAGATTATTATACTGACAGCTCAATTTAAATCTTGGTGATGGAAACTAGGTAAACTTTTGTAGTATATTTTGAAGAAGTTACATAAAATTTACTGTCAGGATCATAACTGCCATTCAGGCTAAGCCAAAGCTTTTGCATTCGTTAACGTAATTAAATGAATTCATTATTTACTTACTCACTTACTTAATTAGTATATCCTCATGGTGTGTTGAAATCCTCTTAAAAGCATGCTACAAGTATTATTTTCAATAGTCATAAATTATTTTTGCAAATAATAAGTAGTTACGGTTTACGAGAAAAAGCAAAGTGAAACTGGAATGCAGCATAATTCACAACAACACAAAAGACAGTATTTTAATCTATTACACTACGTTGAACATGAAGTGAATAGGATTACATTTTCACAGCTTAAATGCACTTGAAGTAATACATAGTGTAATCAATTACATAAATCCTATTTGTAGTATTAAGTGATAGCGTTTAATTGCGGGGGTTGGCGCAAAAACAGAAATTAGTATTTAAAAAAAAATTATTGGTTGAAGAAGGAACTTAATTCTACAAAAATGTCGAGAAAAATTGGTTGACACTAGGAGAGCTCAAATGAATTAGCCTTCGAATAAAAATTAAAGCAACACCAAAATGGTGTGAATTTGCATGGATTTTCTTCTCAGAACGTACCGCAAAAGAAACTCGCTATAAAAAATTATCCTAGAAAAATTTTAGAACTTAATTGATTGTTCATTATAATTAACAAATAAGGAAATCGATACAATAATATGCTTTCCTCTTCTGACTGTGCCGTTGGGGGTTCGAGGTTCGAATCCCAGAAACATAATGGAAAAAAATGTTTTTTCACGGGTATCACTTTTTATGAAGAATTGGCAATTACTGCGACGGTAACTTCATGCCATGAAAAACATTTCCCGATTAGCTGGTAGGAATAATTGTAGTTCCTTTTCATTCCTTCACAAGGTATGGTTGAGAGAAATGCGCTGGCTCCGGGGCACCCCGCTCTTTGCGACACTTTAATCATTTGTTTCACTCATTCAATGCTCATAGAGCCATCAAAAGAAAACAAATAGAGGAAGAATAACTCTTTCTTACTTAGCTAACAGAAACTTATCACTAGAAACTATAAAGAAAGCCTTTCAATAGAAATAACTAATTTTAATTTTAGCATCACCTAGTCACACAAAATTGTGGTACCCGTGGCATGATTGTTACCATGTCCGCCTCTGCTAACCCAGAGGTTCGTGTTCGAATCCCAACAGAGGCAAAAATGTTTTTCCATGGGTATCGCCTTTCGCGAGGAATTGGCAAGTACTCCGTTAGTAAATAGCCTTTTGGAACCGGTAGAAAATTGTAGTTCCCTTCCATTCCCGTACAAGGTATGGTTGTGAGAATTGCTCTAGACCCTGAGGCTCCACGCTCTGTTGCGCCTACCTATTTATTTATTTATTTTTTAGCCACACAACATCTAAATAGGTACTAAATATTAAACATAAAATATTTTTTTAGCCTTGTTTTCATCTAAACTTTTACTAATATAAATAAAAACTCACGAACGTTTATCCGATTTGAATGGTTGTTGTTTCGATTTTTTGTTGGAAAGGTGTTGCTGTGCTGATGGTTCGTATAAAAGAAAAGCAGTCACTTTCAAAAAAAGAATTCATTAAAATCGGTTTTTCGTTCTTTGATACGGACCACCCTAGCGACCCTCTTCTTTGCCACCTTATAAATTAAAAACAATTTTTCTATTTTTTTATTGTTTTGGCCACAGTTCCAATTTCAAAATCTCTGAACAAAAGTGATTAGTGCTCTGGTTAATATTTTTTTTTTTTTTTTATTAAGTGTACAACTCAACGTGCAAATAAACTACAGTAGTTGGAACTAATCTAATAACAGAAAATCATAAAAGAAATACTAACAAAATAAAACTAAATGTGATATTCAAGAGCTAAATTAATCATCCCTCCCAAGACGAAAGACATCGCTGAGGTACGAAAACTTTTGACCATACATAAAAATAGTAAGTATACGCCACAGTTACTCAACATTTTGTATTGCTTTTATTGGCATAGCTGGCCAACAGAACGACGACTGCAGATTCAGAATGATGTTTTATAGGTTTCGTGAGATTAAAAAAACTATCTTATGTTCACTTTCATATAGTAAGTTTCCGCATCTACAAAATTTAACTATTCAGAACTTTGTCTTGAAACTTGTTTTGTCTCTTGAACTTATGTTTACTTTTACGTGATTGAATGTGACTAGGAGCAAATAAGTGTTAAAATTAAAAGAAGCATAATCAAAACGCCATGAACAATGAGAACAAAAATTAAAATTTAAATCATTTATGCACTTAAAGATAGAGAAAAATGTGATTACATAGCAGACAACCTAATTTTGAGTTTTATCATTACTACAACAAAACAGTCGTGATATAAAATAGGCATTGGCATGTAGTAATAAGGTACTCATTTATCATATCAAGGAGTGGTGCAACCCATCAAGGCTTTCAATTCAAAACCTAAGAACCAAGATTAGGCACTCTGATTGATATTTTATATCAGCATAAGAAATGCGCTCCGAGATAAACCAAGACTTATGTTCAAATTAAGTTTAATCAGAAGTTTTTTAATAAAATTTTCCTCCAGCTTCATCAGTCATTTTTAAGCCAGAGACTCACTCTGGAATCTCATTTTTATACACACAAACTAGTTACTAAATACGCAATAGTTTAAATGCTTTAACTAGACCTGTAAACAATTCCTTCAAATCACACTTGATGACAAAATAATCCATAAATCAATTTGCTCGGAAAAAGTTTTTTTATTTAATTTGCAAATCTTGCCACCATGTCATTTAAAAGTGATGCCTTGCACAAGGAAAAAAGATTTAAATTCTTTTCTATTGAAATCCTTCCTCCTCAATAGAAACTTTTCACCAGGCAAATGCTGAAATCTCCATAATAAATAAACTAAGAGGGAAAACCAAACAATCTTAGATATTCTATTAGAAATTCCCCCTAAAGAAATTCAGCATGACTCGATATTGATTTCAATATAACTTCAAAACACACGTATATTTTTAAGAACACAGAAAGCCTTCCCACAGAAAAACCCTTCATCCCAAACAAACAAGAAAGTTGCAAAAAGAAAAACAAGTCAGTGATAGTGAAAAATAAACAAATCAAAAGGTGAGCTGGTGTGAACATTGGTGTGAGTACAAATGCAACGATGCAATTCAGCTCGGGCGCCAATTGGGGTGATATTTTTGATTTCAAATATAATTTAATTTTCTTTGAAAATCGTGAAACACTGTGTTATTGAGAATAGAAGAAAAAACAAGTGGTGATGAAAATAATCAGATGCAATATGTAGTCTAAAAGTACAACTAAAAACTAAATCAAAATTTCTTGATTTTGTGTCAATCCAAAAGCATCTCTATATCAGCGTAGCAGAATCTTGAAGGCAGTATTCGCAGTGTATATTAAAACAAGAGGGATCGAAAAGAAAAATAAGTAAATTCATGTGAAAAACACACCTTGGTTCGTAGAAATTTGTTCAGCTTCTTCGCATTGATTTCTGTCTGTGCAGATGATGAAATGTGTTTGATTATTTTTTGAATTTATTATTTTCTTTCTTTATGTCACTGTTATCCTTTAGAAATTACTCGCTTCAACAACACGACATTCACTTGCTGTTGTGTCGATTTCCACAAAAACTATTCACCAGATGCTGATTTTTTGGGAATTTTTCATTGAAAAACTATTAAATCTGCGACGAAAACATTTCTCTTCTTTGATACACACAATTCCCGACCAAGGGTGTTTATCATTCAGGATCTTCGCAAACGACCACACACTAAACCGAGATTTTCCTATCAATTTCAAAACACACTAAACAAATCCAATCACTTTTCCGCCATTCCGAATGGGAAAAATAAAACTATAAAATAAAAGTAAAAAAGATAATTGATCCTTTCTGTTTTTTTGCCTCTTGTTTTGTGTGAAGGTTTGAACAACAAAATGCTTTTTGGGGTAATTTTGCTCCCGAAACGAATTTTCCGCAATAACCACGACCGTATGACGCCCGTATTCAAGTTGAACTGATGAAAATCAAGGGTTTATCCCTCAAAGTTAACAGAAAAAAAACAAAAAAAGCAAGCATCTGGAATGTGAACTCTCTACACTAGGATGTGTCCTGTCTGACGACACACGAAATGAAGAAAACAAGAGAAACTCAGAGAGAGAATTTGGGATGCTGTGGTGAAATTCGTTGATATCCTTGGAATAAGCAAAATAATTTATTCTATTTTTGTTATCACTTAAGATACTACACTACAGGATTTCTAGGTTATAAGCATGCAAGAAACGAAAAAAAACAACAAAATAACAAGAAAGCTTATTTAAGAGAGTTTAATGGTTCTCTTAGGTGTCGTGTTGGGGACACCTCCAAATATGAGAGAATGGATGCTACTATACGCAAAATCTGAAAAATTCACCACGCAATGCCAACACAAAAACTCTTCGCAGCATCAACAACAGAAATGAGCGGGTGGCGCTTTCTCGCGGGATTTTGCTGAAGCTTCTTATCAGTGAAAGTTGATGAGATGAAGTTTTAATCAGAACAGACGAAAAAAACAACATACCTACACAATAACTGCTTGCGTTCTTCCAGGACATGCGCCTTTAGAAGTCGATTGGAAAATTAACAAAAAAAAAAAAAAAGAAATGTGTGTCTGTCTTCCAAAGTCTTAATTCAAAAAGACTGCGACACTATGGTAAGGTTATTTTGCACAACAAAAAGTTAGGTTACTAACAGTTGTAGTGTTCGAAGGACCATATTACTCCTTCCCCACCAAAAAGAAAAGGATCACTTAGATGGCACATATATGTTTTAAGTCTTTCCAAAGCAAAAAGATTTGACAAAGGGATTTCCTAAAGGATTACTTCTTGTGACCTAAGTTGTTTATGTTTCTTTCATGCAAATTGCCACACACACACACACACACTTAGTCACAAACAAGACTAGGGACTTTATCAAGATGGGATTAATAAATAAACTGGCGGCGCGGCGGGGCATGGTGGTGGCGGTGGTGGCTGGTGGCTGGTTGCTGCTGGATGATAGTAATTTCCTTTTTAAGCAACCCGACTGGTTGTTTTGCTCAGTCCTAGCATGTTTAACCATTAAAGAGGTATTAACGTATGTAAATATATATGTGTGAATGAAGACAGTCCTTTTCCTCTAACAAATTGTTAAACCGATATACGACGCACATCGTGCATTAAAAGGTTTTGATGGTAGCAACCTAACCTAACCCGCAACTCCCGGTCCCGGTTGCCACTTCAGTAAGTCGCTAATGAACTACACAGCTCCATCCCAAGTTCACTGCGGTTGTGAGTGGAGTGTTTTACGTGGCTTTAAAGTAAATAGGGCGCGAAAATAAGACAAACAACCATCATGTGTATGTGTGTATCTGCCCATGTCTGTTCTAATGTAAATGTATATGATGGTTTTGGTTTCAGATGGAAACAAGGACTAGGAATGGGAATACTTTCTACTTTTATTTTTTTTTTATTATTGTTGTTTGAAATTCCGTTCCATATGTAGGTTAATTTTGTAGGGCGTATAGAGAAGAAAAAATTTATATTTTTTTGACTAGAACCTTGTTACAGCCAAAAATAACAGAAGCCGTGTTAATAAGTAGAGTGAAACTGTGATTTGGTGTAACAATTTTAACGGAAGCGCACTTGAAAGTACAAATTACATGCGATTCAAGTCTCATTACTGGTCGGAAATTTGCCGCTGTGGCGACAGCGGTGGCTGTGCGGCGCGGAGCGGGGTGGAGTTAGCGGCAAGTGTTCTCTGGTTTTTGAAAAATGTGTGTGGTCGGAGGCAGATATGTTTGTTTATTCCAATTTGCATAATTTTGGGGATATGGTATATAAATGGCATAATTTGAATACAATTTGTGTGCACAGAAATTGTATTTCTAGGAAAGATGTTCATAGAGATGTATCTTCATTTGTGATGATTCAGTATTGGGATATGGTGGAATTGGAAATTAGATTTTGCATTTTGATTTGGAATATGAATTTACTGATGGAAAAGTTGAAAAGTTTGTGAAGTGCATTTGTTTAGAAGTTGTAATGTAAATGACCTTTTTTTTTTTTTTTTTTTTTTTTGGAGGTTTTTAAAATACCAGCTGGAGCACTCAGACCTAAATACCGGTCCATTGTACTACCAATAATTAAATGACCTTAATAAGGATGTTTGCAATACAAAAACAAAATACTTATAATATGTGAAGATAATTGCCCAGACATTTTGTATTGAAATTTTTTATGAATTTATTCGAAGCGATAGTACGGCTCATTTTTGGGAGTCAAAATTCTTTTTCAAAACAATGGGAGCGGTTCAGATTTTGATTTTGTTCTTATTTTGCAGGTCAACCGATTTGTCGCTCAGTTAGTGGCTTGGGCCACGTACTCAGCTGTAAACTGTTAACAGCAGCAAAATTTAAACATATTCGAAAACTCAATAAAGTTCGTTTTCAGTTCATTTTGTTAAGCTAGAGTTTTTATCGAAGTAATTAGCCTTGAAGAGTCAATATAGGCCCTGGAGCTCCTCGCGCTGTTGCGCCCGCTACCCTATTTATTTACTTAATTTATTTTGCAAGGGTAAAAATGAGTTTAGACGCAAGGTCAATGACGTAGAGTGTAACAGGTAAAAAAGTCAGGTGTAAAAAGTTATTAGTAGGCTGCTTGTAGGTGAAATAACTACGCAAACAGTGAGACACCATGGATCTCGAACATTCTAGAATTGGGGATGTACGTACCTCTCTTTCACAGCAAACAATAAATTCTGCAATTGAAGCAGGGCACGGACATCTTTTCAGGAAAATATCAACAAAAACAACAATAGACCAACAACACCACCAGCAGCTTGCCGTTTTCAAACCACTGACTCTCCGTGGAGCCACACTTTACCTGTGTACTTTCCACTGCTGGATTACGTTGATTGTTATAGTTCACTACCAGTTGACACCAACTGGTCTGTAGGCCATCGACCGAAAGGTATCAGTCAACCTACCCCAAAGGACAGCGAAAACCTGCTTTACGCCGATGACTCTCTGACATATAGCACATCTATATCACCAACCATACCTGCCCGGAGAGTGGAAACTCATATCCACAAACTATATTCCTATTATAGTAAGTGGGGTGTCCGGATCAATTCAGCTAAGTCAGACTTCATCTGCTTCAGAAGGCCTGGAGTCCAAAGAGGCGGTCCTACTGCTGGTAGCTGCAGAGCCAAGTCCATTAATCTACTCGACGGAACAAAACTGGCTGTCCAAAGAAACGCGAAGTATCTAGGTATCAATTTCAACGAAGTGCTTAGATTCAACCCGCGCTCATGCATTGTACTAAAGACGGCCAACTTCACCTTCCACCGACTGAACCCTTTGCTGAGGAGAAGGACAGGACTAAGTCAGCCAACAAAGCATCTGCTAAGACCCGTCATTAACTACGGAAGCCCAGTTTGGTTCACCATCTCGATGACCGCGATGAAGGAGGTCCCAATTTTCGAAAGGAAGATTCTGAGACTCTGCACCGGCCTCACTTTCAACCACCAGCCCCAGAGACATTATAGTAACCAGCATCTGTACGAGACAGCCAAAATGACGCCCTTGGACCAATATCAAATATCAGCAAACACCCTAATCCCCTGATGAGAAAGATGACCACTAAGGACCGACATCCTGAGCCAAGATACGTTAGCGTGATGAACACTTTGGACGAAAAAGTAATGCCAGCCAACGACGAAGCCACGAACTTCTACGCTGGGTCAGCATACTTCCGTGGCTAGTTCCACCCCCCCCCCCCCCCCCCCCCCACAACCTCTGTATGTAGAGGTACACCACCGACAACCGGGACGGAACATCCCGAGATAACACAAGTCAGCCGACATATAATCAAGAATTTTTCTTTTCAGCTTTATAATATTAAGCTATTATTTTAATAATTATAGGCAATGTATTTCGTTGAATAAATGAAGATGTATTTCGTTAGGCCCCCTATGTGCCAACATTCCTACATTATTATCATTTTCTTAATTATTAAATTATCTAGTATAAGTATCCTCTATTCGTTCAAAAAGCATAATGTAATGGAAATGTAAATGGACAAAAAACAGTTCGGTCCCGGCAGTGGACGAGTATGCAACTCATTGGAGTACTCAGATTAAGAAATAAGAAGTCACCACGATCCAGGACTAAGTTATATAGTTAATTTAGTGGCTCATGCTATCTCAGAGCAACCATTGATTCTCTGCCTAAGTATCATTTCAGGAACCAAGCTAACGAAGCCCAAACCCCGCGTTGCCACAAGTCTAACTCCAAGAGCTGAAGACCCAGAAACATCCACACCATTTGAGTCTGAAACTCAAGACTTAAGATCCCAACTGGTTATCATTCGAGAACCAAGTCGTGAAGTCCGGACTAATCAAAATCCTAACCAAACCTTAGAGCGAAACTTTCATCATCAGAAGAAGTCTCACTGTACCCAACCAAGCCCTACCTAGTACTTCTGAATCCAATGAAATTATAAATCTGAATTAAATATTGAAACCATTGTATTAAATTATAAAACAACAAAATTTAAAACTCGGAAATAAACCTAGCTTCAATAAATCTAAATGTTTTGCTTCTTTAGAAGGCCCTGGATCCGCTTAATCTAACTCAGTCTTTGACAAAAAGCATCCTCACAACCCGTGATACCTGTAGCGTGATGGTTAGCATGTCCGCCTGTTAACCCAGAGGTTCGTGGTTCGAATATCAAGAGAGGCAAAAATGTTTTTCCACGGGTATCGCCTTTCGCGAGGAATTGGCAAATCCTCCGTTACTAAATACTTTGCCATGAAAGGCGCTTTCTCGATTAGCCATTCGGAACCGGCAGAAAACTGTAGGTCCCCTCCATTCCCTCACAAGGAACGGTAATGTTCTCATTACATTATGCGTAAGGCCCAGGTGTTCCGCGTTCTGTTACGCCACCCTATTTATTTATTTGTTTTATCCTCACAACTAGTCAACTTTGATCTCTAGACTTAAGTAGTGAAGAACATAAAAACAAAACAAAATTGGATTTTTTTTTTTAAATAACGTCGAGTTATTTGTTTGTATACCTAATATTTGAAAGTGAACTTTTGCGCACTGATTTTAATAGATCTTACCCAGTGTACAACGTATAAGTCATTTGAAGGCCGTTGCGAACCGCATGTATTCACAGATTCAAAAAAAATATATCGAAATTTGGTTTATGTTGAATCTTGGGTTCCGAAATTTGCTTTAAAATTACCTAAATCTGATAAATTTGATAAAACAAACTGAATTTCGCTATCAGCTTACTGTTGAATAAGATCAGCACTATTTTTGTGTGACAACGATATGTTCGCATCATCCGCGTATAGAGAATTGAGGTACCCTGGCTTAAACTTGTACTGCGCAAGAAACTTGAGACTTGAGCTTAACGTATTGAGTACGAGAGCTGGTGATTATTTTAGTCTGAAGCTTTTGAAAATCATTGTATACCACAATCGTTTGAAGATCACAATCACACCAAAGGATTTGTTATGGTAATTTTTCCTTTCACTAATCCATGTTTTAGGTCCGATAGATGTGGTGTTGTTCCATGAATCAACTAATCGATTATTATGCACTCCAACATCTTAAGAATAATGCCAATTTTTGCAATACCTCTTAAGTCACGCATATTGCATTGGTTTCAATTTCAGAATTTATTGTTCTAATAAGTTGACATATCTTTAGTTGAGGTGACATACCTCATAAATTGTTTTATTTTGTGGTCTACACCGGCGCACAATGCGCGGTACCATTTATAAAAAGCCTGGCAGCAAAGCCGATGCTCTCCTAAACGTGAAAAGCTATAAAGCTCATTGCAGTTAATACAAGCTTCATACATCGTCATCATCGTCTGAAAATTCCTGAGGAGTCACATCATAGTCCTGTAAAATCGGACGTTTTGTATTTTTTCGAGTTCTAAGGCTTGTACGGCTCTCTTTTTCATTTTTGGTTTGTACCTGAGCTCTGATTCCGTTCATAAATGGACTTATATACATACATATATCAACCTGGACGGACGAGCGTCATGTCATCTTGCCCGACACGACCGAACACGTTTTCAATATTAAATGCGCGATCGGGCAATTATATTACACAAAAATGACGTTGTATATTAAACAATGTATCTATTAAACACTTCTGACTCAATATAGTAACTCACATTAGCAGAAACTTCTTCTTTTACACAATTGACAAAAAAAAATTATTAGACTCAAAATTTTTCTCGACGTTCCATTATAAAAACATTCGCCAACTGAGAACATCTGCAACATGCTGTTTGTTGCCATTGTAAGACTGTAAATTTTTGCGTCTTCAAAAAAACTGTACCAGTTATGGTTATTGAGTAAATGCAAGTATGTCATCTTGTCGGGTATGTCATCTTAAACAGATCTCAACCTATCTCGTGGATCTACAATTTTATGCCGATTCCGAACAACAAAGTAAGGACGCGCTTTTCATGGCACTACAATTACTCTCGTAGCTGGGATCCGTACCTCGAACTCCCACATAAGACGCAGACATGACAACTATTAAACTATGTGGATCACACCTTTCATTATTAAATTAATTAATTGTGGATGTATTTTTTTTTAAGCATCACACATTTCAACCGAATCCCAAAAAAATAAACCAAATCATTTTTCATTAAATTTTCACCACAAAAAAAAAATTAACAAATTTATTATAAAAGTGACAGAAAAATTATTTGCTCGTCCCTTTGCCAAACAAAGAGAAAGCAAAACCGAATTAGCATCACGAATAATTAATTCTATTATATGAAGGCTTTGTCATTAAATATTAAATGAAGTGCTTTTTATACACCTGCCTGTATGACTCTACCCATAATTTAATTGAAGAAAACAGAAGTTTGTATATTATGTATATGAAATGTCAACATAATTAGTGCCTGCCATTGCCATTTTCTCTTCTATTAGTGCAGGAATTTCAGGCTGTCAGCCGGCTGACAGCATAATTTTTTGCAAACCCATTGATAAATATCCCAATCGCACAAAAAATAAAAAAAAATATCTTCGTGTCATGTGCTTGGCCAATACTGTCATTGTAGCAATCTTTTTTAATTATGATGAACAAATTTAATGTGATAAATGTGCCACTCTTGAAAACTTTAATCACACATGTGCCTGATTGAAAAGGTTAAAACTCTGGGTCATGGCAATGTGACTACAAAATTATTTTCTGCATTTACATTGCCTTCAAGTTCATACACTTTCTACTAAAGAAGAAATATTTGTTTACCAATCTGTTCCTGACAGCAAGGTTAATCCTAATTGACTCATTGAAGTAATTAAAATAAACGTAGCTGTCCTTGTTTGTACAAATTGACGTGACGTATGTTGGGGACCAGTCAGTCGTTCACTTACAACCAGAGTAATAGTTCTAGTCTTACTTACGGTTTTTGAAACTGATTTTAGTTCTCGTAGACTTACCTGAAAGGAAAAGCAAAGAAAAAAATATTTGATTAAGTGTTAAATACTCGTGGTTATAAGAATAGAGTTATTTCAAAGTTGATGTTGCATTAAGATTCACTTTAAATTTTTATAGATAATTAATAGGTAGACAAGCACAACAAGAATGGGAAGGACGGTGGCCAGGTGCATTTCTATCAATCATGGCTGGTGAGAAATAAAGAAGGGTTCATTGATTCCCAACGACGAAATTACTATCGTAGGACTTGCAAATACTTTCAAAATGTGATATCAGTGAAAAATAATTTTAAGTTCAGGGAATCGAACTGCAAGGTCCCACATAACATACAGCCATCTGGTCAGGTGCTTCTCAAACGTCTTTGCGCCTACTTGATAGGGTACAAAATAGAGCGTTTAAATTGATAGGTGATAGTTCAATCGTAGAATCGATTGATTCTCTTGAACATCGTCGTCATCGACAAACGTTACCTGTCTCAGTCTCTTTTAACGCTTTTTTTACAAACAGTGCTCTAGTGAAATAGCCAGTTGCATTCCTCCCCTGAAACAATTTAGCCGCAACACCCGCCTCGCTAGGAATGCCCATCAGTTTTACCTTGAGCCCAACTTCGGACGTACAGTCAAGAATAGAGATTCGCATTTCAGTCGCACCACCCGAATGTGGAATGCTTTGCCTGGCTCTGTATTTCCAAAGCATTACGATTCACAAAAGTTTAAAAGCAACGTGCATCGGTGTCTCCTTTCAAATCTTCTCCTATTTTCCTAAATGCTCGTACTGTGTTCTATAACATTATAAGGATAGTTATAACCCCTTGATGTGCGCAAATATGGAGGCACACAGAGGACAGAGCACGGCAAGACCGAAGGCCTAGCGCGTTCCTCCCAAACATACCTTGCAAGAAATGCAGTCGGCCAACTAAATTTTGCCGACTACGAACGATTTATTGAACGCTTTTTATTGAAGTGTAATGGCTCTTGAAGGACTTGCCAATTCCTCGTAACACCTGTAAAAAAACATCTCAATTTTTCTGGGTTTCCAACATTGAAATCCTCTTTGACAGACATCCTTACCACGAGTAGTAAATTTTTTTAAGATGTTAACATAACAAAAATAAACTTAACGGAGGCCAATGTCCCTTCTACTTGGCACTTTCAACAAAAAACGTTACAAAGACGTAATAAAACTGAATAGAAACAATGTTAGAATGCTAGCCGGGTTTTTAACCGGACACTGCAGGCTAAGAAAACATCTAAAAGTACTAGGCATAGAGAGCGACGACCAATGCAGATATTGCAATGAACAGGAAGAATCTCCTGATCACCTCCTAGGTGACTGCGAAGCTCTAATACACCAAAGAAAGAAGTACCTAGGATCCTACTATGTAGAGGAGAGGGAGCTAAAACTCCTAAGCGTAACCCAGATACTAAGTTTCATCAAAGGAACTAGTCTGGATGAAGTACTTTAATTAAGGAATATCACTTAAGAAGTAGGGGGTACAATAGATCTAAACAGGTCGAGGTACATTACAAAACCCCAAATTTTCATTCATTCATTCAATGTCCCTTTGTTGAACTCAAAATAAACTTAAAAAATCTTCTAAAAACTTTTAAGTTCTTCATTGAACAATCCTTTTTCTTTTGACTAAAAACGGAATAACTTTTAATCAAATTTTAATCACATTCCATCAACACAATATATGTACTCCGCTTAATCTTTCAATGTCTCATCCTTTGTATGTTGCTGAAAATTAAATAAGTTTCGATGGTTGAATTTGGATGAAAAAAAAAAGAAAAAAAAATTAAAACTTGGACAACAAAGCTAACGAAAATAACTTGTAAAAAAGTTTAATCCTAGACGATTTATCCCAGCTACTGATGATGTTACGGTGCCGGTGATGTTAAAGTATTATACTAAGTCTCTCGATTCGCATCAATATATATTCGAGAAAGGACTCATAGCCAACTTTGAAGGTATAGGTAGAAAATTACATACTATGGAGAATCAAGTATTCCGCCCGTTTTTGTATTAACCCAACTATGTACATCTATCCAAGTATACAAATGGCAACAGAAAAGCTAAAGAGTTCGTCCAGCGTAAAGTTTATTGTGCATCCTTGGGCTGTCTTAATTGTAAAGCCATTAGAAGAAGTTCCTTTCAGCCAAGGGGGATAAGAAATTATAGACACGCTGTAGCACATATACATACATTTACAATGATTTATAAAGGCAATGAGAGAATGAAGTAGGTATGGTGAATTGAACTAGAAGAAAATGTCAACCTTCTATAGATGGAAACTCTGTGGCTATCTGTGGGTGTGTGTTTGTGTGTATGAGTGTTTATCTCTCCCTCTTAGTAGAGAGATAGTTACTCGCATACCTGGCCATTGTGTCCTTTTACAATTCTAATTAAATCGAGATTAAAGTGAATGGGAGCATTGACATTTAATTTAATTTAAAAATTCAATGAAACGAGGTTTCAGCAAATGCAAGAGCTCAATGTTCAGTTACAATAAAGAAGGTGGTGTAAATTTATGGCATTTACCTTTAGGAGCAGCCTCTCGTTCATCGGCAAAAATTTATATAAAACTGGATGGCAATTTGTACACACTCGAAATGCATGAAGATGAATGGTCTCTCTACAAACAAGGCAACCACAACAAATGAGTGCATATTCCATGTAAGGAATTCTCAACTATATGTACTTGAGAAAGAAAGGCAGACAAAGATGATGAAGTGAGCATTGAAATGATTAAATTCGTTTATTGGAAAATCAACTGGCCATTGAATAAGAAGGAAGCAATAGTTCACTGGAAATGTAAAATTAAGCTCGATGAGAATACTGTTTCCCAACTATATTCACACAACTGAGTTCGTTGTACTTGAACGACGAGAATGATCCTTGTGTCGAAACACAAAAAGACCTCTCAAATAGTTTAAACTGTAATGTGTTTGATTTTCCAACAATTTGACTTTTACATAATCGGAAAAAAGTATGACCAATTCTTGATTATTTAGTCAATAGCACCTGCCCGAAAAATAGATGAAACCCTTTTGCTTGCGTTGTACGCAATGTATATACTTAATCGATGTATCGTTGGAAAGGTATTGTCGAGAAGAAGTGCACAGCCTTAATTTCATTTTCGTCTAGTTATCGAAATGATAAGCTCGCAATGACAACCGCAACATTCTTAGCACTAACCGCGATGTACTAGTCCATAAATGTGTTAACCATTACTAGAAGTTGTACAGAATAACGAAAAATTTGTATTGTTCATATGTTCCATGAAAAAGAACTTTTTATTTCAATTTCATTTTATTTCAATTTCCCATGTCCAAGCAATGGAGAGAAAATTACCACTTACCAACTTACAAAGGAAGGAAGATCCACAAAATTGCTGTAACTACCCCTTGATCAAGCCCCCACACTTCGAAGATTATTGCGCGGGTATTGGGTAGTCGACTGCGGAAAACAATAAAACTATATTTGATAACCAATGCGTGTCTGTCGCGGGCAAGTTTGTAAACTAGTACAATATAAGCTACGTTACGAACAATGGCTGGATGGGGAGAAGTATCTGTGTTTGCAGCGACAGCCAAGCTGTGCTTAAGCCCTTCTCAGCCCTCTAACTACTTGGATAGTTATCCAGGAATGCAAGTGCTCTCTGAATGTGGTCGGAATACTTAATTCAATGAGTCTTGTTTAGGGTTCCAGGCCATCACGGCAAAGCTAGAATTCAAATGATGAACTTGCGAGGCAAGGATCTCAGTCAGCTTTTTCAGAACCTGAATCGTCGCTATGTCTGCAAGGGTCCTCAGTGAAGGTTTCAATCAACGATTAAATCTGTCAAGAGCACAGCCGTATAGATGGCATGCCTTCATTGGATGCAGACAGAACAAACGTATGCTTTCCAACGTTGATAAGAAGACTGCATTATTTTTGCTATCCCGTAGCAGAAAAGAATGTTGAAAGCTTATTGGCGTTGCAATGGGGCACTTCTCTTTTGCTAACCACTTAAACGTGTTAGACTTAACTGATACCAAACTCTGTGAATCTTGTAGAGAAGATGATGACACAGCGAAGCACTTCCTCTGTTAATATCCTGCTTTTTCTCGCACGAGGTCATAGATCCTCGGCGCAGACATGGTGAGAGCTGGTTACTTAGGCTCCTTATCATGACAGCGTCTTTTGGCTTTTCTACGAACATCTGGAAAGCTATAACAAAAAGAAAAAAAAAAAGAAAAAACTGGTGCAATCCAAAGTATAAGCATCCTAATTGAAAAACATTGTGATTCCATAGAAGATTTGCAAATTGTACTTATTGACTTCGAAAAAAACGTCGATCGACAACCACGACCTCCTCAGACTACGAGGAATTCCAGAGAGGTAAATGTATGAAAGTATGGTGATGAAGGTAGGAAGTCCAGTTGGAGTCAATGAAGCATACCAAGTCACATTTGGTGTACCCCAAGGAAGCATCTTGAGCCCTCTACTCTTACCTATAGTCATTGTCTACCTGTAAAAATATAAAGTACAGAGCACCAAAGTAGTTCAACTTACTATTTGCTGAAGATGGAGTTATCATAAGTAAGGATCCTACATATATGGGTGAAAATTTAAGAAGATAGTGACTCCGTATTAGTCCTAAAAGACTGAGTACTTGTTTTGTCGGTTTTCTGATTCAGACAAGCCTAAAAATCTGCTATCGAACTGTGAAAAGTTTAAATATCTAGGATCAATGGTCAGTAGTGAAGCAACTTGTAATGAAGACATCAATCATCTAGTAAAACTTGGGTGGATAAGGTGCCGGGAAAGTTACGCCATCTTTTGTAACGAAAAATGCACCCTAATTTAAAGTGAATACTCTGCATAGTATTGTACGTCCAGCACACATACGGTTCACATGGTTGCACAATGTGCAAAAAGGATGAGTGTAAGTTGGCAGCAACTGGGATGAATATGCTCCGAATGATATCGGAAGTAATAAAGTTTGATCATTTTAGAAGTACCTAGATCCGTGGAATGGAAGCCTCAAAATACCATTTTGAAAAAAAAGAGTCAGTTGGTTTTGTCATGGTCAAAGGAGAGATCCAGAGAGCCTCATTAAAAAGACAATACCATACAAATTAAAGACACGATCATCAAAGAAAAATAGAGAAGCAGACCAAAGCACCCATGGTACAGTAAAATGCAACGAAATATGCAGTTGGTAAGCCTCAGACATGGGACAGTCCAAAACCGGCAGGTTTGCTGATGCTTTCCAAAGTCAACGAGGTGTACACCACGACCAGATCACTTCTATTGAATCTGGAAGAAGAAAGTAAAAAGAAAAAGAAATAGAAGGAGTGCCAGTAAAAGTAGTGGAATGCATTACTTGGAATGGCATTTATCATTTTTGTTTTGTAAACAACTAGAGAATAGTGGAGTCTGGAACACCGTTCTCTCAGCTTTCTAGTGGTTTTTGGGTGTTAACAACACAGTAAATATCTTTTACCAATATTACTAGCGGTAATTTGATTGATTTTTTTTTAAACTTTTATGCAAAAACTAAACAATAAAATGACACCTCCGCGAACAAAGGGTTAAAGTATTAATAATTTTTTTTTCTTAATATTAACTGCGCACCAATACGTGCAAATTTTTCAGGGCTAAAGCATAAACAGCTCTGGTACATTTTAGAGTGGGTAAGTGAGATTCAGTATCTAAATCATTAATTCCTAATTGAATCAATTTTACAAGTTAACGACACTTAATAATGACCAAAAAGTTCGTGAGACTCGTTGAATAAACAATTTTTACCTTCACAAAACTTCACCAAAAATTACAGACAATTTTTACGTAATAATCCCTAATCGTCGTTAACGTTTCTACTAAGCTCATTGTTCATTACACTCATCAAATTTAATTCCTCTTTCATTAGGTAATGAAGGACCAAAACGAGGGTTCATCATGTATTCATAACAATGTCCAAGCATCCAGTAACCAGTAACCCTTTCCATTTCACATCATCAAAGTGAACCCTTGCTACGAAATAAAGAATTGGTGTGCTTAGTAAAAAGAAAAAAATTATTATGATAATAATAACAATCAAAACATGAAAGCAGGATTAGAGAGAAAAAGAACAACAATTTAATAGTTCTAACCCCCACAAAAAAAAAACACAAGAAAAATTAAGGTAAGCCCGTAAGACACACCACTCAAATGATTCCTCACTTTGATTATACGTGCGAATATGCACAACTTTTTTGAAATGTTTATTCACCTGATTACAAATTTTTAGAAGTTTCGTGCAGAAATCTAATAGTGGCCTGTCATTATCCTGAATATACTCCAACCAAAAATAGACAGCCATCATGGGTAGAAATGAGAGATGTCAAAACTTTTCTTCTGCCCGAACAAGGATGACATTGATGTACGTAACTAAAACTTACTTAAGGTTGTGATGGACTTTAATGTTAATACGGCAAATTGGGTGAAGGACTATGGTCGAAATTGGGTAGACATATACTTCTACATATCATATACACACTTGCTTACTTGCCATGAACGGTAAGGCTATGCTCGTACTATTATGTCCTTCTTCATCCAAAAATATTCGTAGAGGAAACCACAATAATCTGCAAATCACAGTTGAGTATATATTTGTCCATGGTATGTGTAGTATGGGTATGGAGAAATTGCGAACCAGATAATAATACACATGACTGGAATTTTTTTCGTCTTTAAACAGTTGTGCTAGCAGGAAGGGGATAAGACGAAAGAAGAAAGAATGTCTAATCATCAGTTTCATAGGATTGTCACTGCGATTTAGTGCAGATAAATTGAAAAAAAAAAGAAAGAAGCAGGAAAAAACAGACAAATGAAAATGTGCTCGTTAATCAATAGAACTTGGCGAAATAAATCACTGCTGCTACGTATATAGACTTATGGTTTATCATTAAAACTTTCAAAATCCAGTGACGGGAAAGGCAAAGTGCTGGGAGGCAGAATGAAATTAATACAAAATTGAAAGCTTAACAGCTATGTCGTTCTGCTTTTGTGTTACTTTTTCTTCACATTTTTAATCTCTGTACTATTCGCTCGGTTAATAGTCTGATTTTAATTGATTTGCATAGTTAAAAACGAGCGGAAAGTAATGAAAATGTGAGCACAGAATAAATATAGGTTGACTCAAAAGAGCTCTAGGCCGCCGAGGCCAAAGGCATGTCTCTCAACCAAATTTTGTGAGACCAACAAACATTTTTGCCGGTCTTTAAATTCCTTTTCATATGAAGTACATTAGCATTCCATTCAACATCCTGCTAGAAGAGTCGAAAGCTTGCCGTAACTCCTCTGGTTACCTGTTCAAAACTTTTCTTTTGCCAGAATATTCCCAAACAAAATATCAAAATTCCAATTGAACCTCAACATGAAAACTGTTAAAAATTGGACCGGACTACTAACCGACCACTCTCCTATAAAAACAAACATCTACTTCAAATGAGATTGGCAGCAGACCCAAACTGCAAACCTAAAAGCTTCAAAAGTGAAGAAACATCTCTGCACATCATTACATTATGTACAGCAGTTCTTCGCTTTCGAAAGCTGATGCTTGATTACAATATTATTCTCTGAGATAAGCTCAAACTCCTTCACCCACAGATGATCATTAACTTCAGGTCCAATTAAGGGGCAAAATAACTTCTCTGAAGCTACGCATGTGTTGCCACAATATGCTTCAAATAGGCACAGCAGTGCACAGAGCTGCATAAGCTTATCCCGCCATAAAAAACCTAAACCTAGTCTAAATCTAAAATGCCATTCATTGTCGTCTTCGAACTACAGTGGTGGTCCAGTATAACGAATGTATAACGAATGATCGATATTACGAACACTTTTTTCAAGTCCATTAGGCATTCTATATACCGAACAAATAACGAATATCAGAACAAAATGGCATTGAAAACTATAAAGTCTTAGTTCTAAGAAGTTTACGGAAAGAGGCATTCAACAATAACATTCAACGCCCAAAAAAAACAAATGCATATTAACGATTTTTTTTCTAATATTTTAGTACAAATACTTGTATGTATGACCTACTTTTACGTACATAATTTAAAAAAAAAACTAATAAGACTATTCATTAAATGTTTCGTTACATGTAAATGAAGTTGAGTTTGTTTTTTATTCTATTAAGTGAAGTATGTATTCATTCTTTTATGAAGTATGAAATAAAATAAGGCAAAATACCATTGCACGTTCTATGTACCTAAAGATTTGTATGACAAAAACGTTTCTATACAACGAATTTTCGATATAAGGAATTGACTCTGGACACTATATCGTTCGTTATACTGGACCACCACTGTATTTTCAAATAGAGCACAAAAACGGTTAGTTTGCCAAGAGTTATTATTTTATATTTGAACCCAAAAAAAATTCGAATAAAATTTAAGTTTTGCTCACATTGACTGCATAACAAAGTCCAATCTGATGGATGCCATTTTGTTCGTGTAATTGTGAGAGATTATAGAGAGACAATTGTCACGGTTGGTCTCAAACCACTGCCACATCCACTAAACAGTCGTTTAAATTGGTAAATGGCTAGGTTTTGTTTCTGTTTGTGTTTATTGATGTAAATATCTCTGCACATTTGAGAATTATAGAGTCTTACAGAGCACATACAGGCTTAGTTTAAGCGCGAGGGGCAGTTTCTTAAAACAAAATTTTTAATTTTTAAAAAAGTCAACCAAGCCACCAACACCTTTCACATAATAGTGCTTTTGAAATTTTAGGTCAAGTTAATTTAGTAAATAGTTCTTAAGTGATCAAGTTAGAAAGTCATAGTTTTGACAATTTCTTTAAATGAAATTTTTACGCGGTATTAAGAGTTACTTTTTTCTCAATAAATAATCAATGCTCGAAAACAGAAAACCGAAAGAAAAGATCTTTTTTAGTTCTTGAAAAATTAAAATAAAACAAAAGCTACTTTTCTTCAGTAATCCTAAATTTGTGGGTTTTCCAGTTATTGACTAAACTTAACTTTAACTAGAATGTTTACAAAAATACAAATTATAAACTTTTAAAATCACTTTAGTATGTCGTACATACATTACGATACATTATGTTCATTTTGAATATATTCAGTTTTCTCTGTTAAGCTAAAAATTAATAAGGGATTTAAGGATTTTACTTTGAAACTTGGCTCGAAAGTTATTCGTTGAATGAACTTAAACTAAAATGCTTATTGAAAAGTAAAATAATTAGCTTTAAAAAACACTTTAGTATGTGGTAGGAAGTGGCTTATTTCATTTTCAAGAATTTCTTAAAATAACTAATTAAAAACTTAAAATTAATACTGGTTTTTTGATCGGTTCCTGAAGCACACCAGAACAAGCAAAATATGCTAAAATTGCTTAATTTTTATTGGAAGATAGTATTTAATGAGATATATAAATTATACACTGTAAATAAGTCGACATGGAATTCTTTAAGGTGCAAACATTTTGAAAAATCAAATGCTTTTGAAATAAATTCAGTTATAGAGATATGGAAGCCTCATTTTGTATTTGAATTTAAATTTCGGTAGGAAAACGAAGTATAAATCATGTGGAAAGTCAATTCATACGAATCAAGGTGGTATTCAAAGTTATTTAAAGTATTGTACACTTTGATTTAAAGAGATTGGAGTTTCTTTGGCAAACAGGCAACCAACAATTTCTTTAGTGCAAGAATCCAAAAACATGCATTGCTGAATGCTGAGTTATTTACATTTTTAGCCAAGACATCATATTAAACAGCCTACGAATTGGTTAATATGCTGACATTCGAAAACTTACAATAAATTCGTCAAAAAATAAAAAAGCATTGTAATGTGGGAAAACAAATTGTACTCAACTCCAGGGTCGAAATAATTAAATGATAGGGCCGACCTAGTGCATTTCTCTCAACCAAAGCCTGTAAGAAATGGAGCGGACCAACAATTTTTGCTCGATTTTGACCGGCTTCGTGAGAATGCAGTGTAATCTGTGATTACTTAGGTCTGACAATTCCGTGCGAAAACAATACTCGTGAAAAAACAAACTTCAATTTTTAGGATAAGAAATTAGGACTCTCATATAAAAAGGCAGACATGCACCAAAATATAAGTTTAAGAAAGATAAACGCACAAACAATTTTCGAAATTAAAAAAGCTGCTCTAGACAACTGACCAACTTTCAAAGTAGAATCTCTAGAATGTTCTTGAAACACATAAAGAAATTTATAAATTAATCTACTGGCAAAAGTGCATCAAACTTGAAACGGACAAACAATTTAAATAAAAGAACTATTTTATGTTGTTTCCTTCTGTGAGGGGCGATTTCTTTTTCAAATCAGATGCAAAAGAAATATTTAAAAGACAACAAAAGGTAGTATTAATTTCCAAAACTTAAAATGCTTAATAAGAAATCGAAAAAAATTCACCAAAAATCTTCCTGTTGTAACTGAATAATTCTGTTTGGTCTATGTTATCTAAAAACTCATTAAAAAGATGGATTTTATTAGATTTAAGGTAAGAACAGAACACCCATGTCCTAATTTCTGTCAAAAAAAAATACGTAATTCGGTTAAATGCACAAACTTTCGGGCAATGGTCCCACACATCGTCTAAGTTTTACATCCCACAACAGTAAGGATATTAAAAACACCAAACATAGTTCAAAAGTCAATTAACAAAGCATATCTTTTTCTTATCAAAAATATAGTGAAAGGCACACACAGCTAATTAAAATTTACATGAAAAAAAGAAGGACATGTGTTTATCTCCTCTGCGAAAGACGTGACTGGTGACTGAAAACCATTGTATAAGTTTAGTAGCCCTTGCAATAAAATTGAAGATATGCACTATTATAATTATTGTTTTATATTAAAATATCCTAATCATAAAAAAATATTCAGAGTAAGAGTTGGGACAGAATTTTAACTTGGTTTTTGATTCAAAAAGTATTTCATTATTTCATATAAGAAATCATTAATTACCGACATTTCAAATCAAAATGTAGTAAGCAACAGCCTGGAATCCGTAGCTTTTAAGTTTAAGCTCTAGGTGGCTAAAAAAAGCCCTGAAAACATGAAAAAGTTGCCAAAATGTATAAGACGATGGCAAACTGGCTATTCTTAAAATCGCTGGGAGCGAAGGTACATAAAATAATCTTTTGAAGATACAATTGACGATAGACGATTGAACGATAGTTATCTAAACTTAAGTAAAAATAAGGACATTGGTTCAAAAACAAAATGGTTTTTGCTATGTGGTAGTCTTTCTTGTGTCAGTGAACGTTGTTTTGCACAACACTCTATTTATTTTGCTGTCCTTTTGTACCAACACAACAAAAACTTTAGTAATTATACTTGACCTATTTGGGTTGGTTTTTGTCTTGCCGTTCGACCATGACAAAAGAGGCGTCTGAACAGGTAAATTCAAGAAGGGTTGATATAACGTTAAGTGTTACAATGTATCTGGGTTAAAGGGTTACGGTTAAAGTTTTGGATTAACTCGCTTTACCTCTATCTCTTTCTGTCAGAGAACCGCATACGTTTCATTATTATCAATCAGTCGATATTGATCCTTTTCAAGGACAAATAATAGCTAGCAAAATTGTATTTTGTATTCCCTGAACGCTCATCTGGTGGTTTTTTTTTTCTTTCTGCCTACCATGTACCACATGACACTTTGGCAAGTGATGTCTTTATGCCAGAAAGTGTAGTATACCCCTCAAATTGTATCCAAACTTAAATTGCGGTGTAAATGACATTATTCACAATCTGTCGTTCAATCGTTCACACGGCTAAGGTGGTGAAATAATATAAAACCGTAAAGGTGTACCTACATCTTTTCTTTTTTCAAGAATCAATTTCATCACTGGGCTGACTTTGAAATGGGGTTCGGCATAACAAATCTCTTGACACCCAGAAAACAATACATTCATACGTGTTGACATTTTGCGTTTTATGTGCTCCACTTTTTATGAATTCTTTTCTTTCTCTTTTTTTTTGTATACTTTTATACTCTCGCATCACTCACTGACTGAAATGACTAAAAGGGATGCGAAAGTTGTTCGTTCTTCTTCCTTTTTGTACTTTTTTTTCAATAAGCTGTTTGGGACAGTTGAATTTTAAAGTTTATCTCGCACTCGGAGATTATTTTTCGGGTCAGTCATCATCTAGGGTGGAAATTTCTATGAATATTCAATGGAAATGGAAATAATATGGATTATACACTTTCTAGCAAATAATTGATTGACCTAAATAATAAATCATGCAAATACGCAAAGTTGATTTTTATTTCTTTTTTTTTTTTTTTGGTTCTTTTGTACACTCACTGAATTCAGATGAATTGAGTTTGTGGCTATACAGACAAGGTGTTGTTACTGGTTGACTTCATGAAGGATGATTGCTTTCATTTCAAAATTTTGTTCAGTTGAAAAAAGAATTCTACGTAAAAAAAAACTCGTAAAAACCACCGTGTGTTAGCAAATCAAACATTTGTAGATATCGAGCAATGTTTTCGAGTCGAAAAAACACACACATAAAGAAGCTGCACGTGGGTGGACACAAACACAAAAAATTGGTTATCGAAACAGAATACAGATGGCAGATGCTCACCATTACCCAGCAGAGATGAGAACAAAAACGTAATTGAATAGAACAGGATGTGCGTCATTGCCCAAGGAATAATTCTCTTTTTTTATTTGTGTTTATTTATTTTTGCAAACATGTTCCCTGTCAGCAGTGATGCCTCGTAAAGCTTAATTGCCAAATAATTTGATTTTATAGATACTTTTGTTGAAGTATTAAAGTTGTTAAAAGGAGGATCCATTAAATGTGTTTGCATTGTCGGGGATTTTTGTTTTTTATCGTGTGAGTTGTGAACAGCACTTTAGCCATCGAGAGGTTTGAAGATAAATTTACCATCTCCGATCTAGACACCATGAAACTACTGCGTATTGTCGAATTTGAATTTAGAGAAAACTGTTGTTAGTAGTAACGAGCCTACAAGAAACGCAAGTTTTGAGTTTTGATTTGAAGTCAAATCAAAGCTTCGTTTTATAATTAACGTTTGACAATTAACCATCGAAACTGGTGGTTTATAAGAATCTGATTCACCAACTTTGTTTAAATGCGTACCTATGTGTCAAATCAATATAAATTAAATATTATACATATTTGATATTTAAGGAAACTCAAATATGCAAGAATGTGACCTCACCCAAGACGTTCACTGATTCTGGTGGGTGGAAATCCACACTTTGGAAAAGCAAACTAAAGCTAAATTTTAAGACTTTCGATAAGAATGAAACTCTTTGCTCAATTTAGCTGATAGACATCTTCAAGAAATAAAAATGAGTGGTACAACAAAGCATGGGGCTCCTTGGGTTCTAACTAACTTCAAGGACCAACAGTTTCTTTGTAGACTCCAAATGGGTACTACAATAAAGTTCGGGGAGCCTTCAAGCCTAACGCACTTCAGGGACCAATACACTTCTAGTCAGCAAAATTTGCTTCTTTTATGTCACGGGGAGCAAACGATGTCTTTCTGAAGGTTTTTCTTGTCCTGAATTCAGATTTAACCTCAGAATTGTCTTGTCAAGTCACGTTTTCGAGATATAAAGCCTCCAAAATGATTCTTGAGCCAGTGTGTTAACATGCAAATAAATTTAACCTGAAAACATGCCATTGCTTTTCCAATAGTTTAATATGGACTGATCCCAAATATGGCCTCAAAATGCTTCAATTAAATAAAAAAAAAAATCAGTCATGCATTCTTTCGCAGCCTAAATAAAGTTACAGAATTGTTCTATCACACCAGGTTCTTGAGATTATGGCCAGAGTATGGTCAAGACATCAATGGTTTATTTTTTGAAAAAAAAAGTTAAAAACTGGCTTTACATTATAATGTGAGGTATCATTTTACAGCGAATACTCTAATGGTCAGGTTTCACAGTGGAAGTTTAAATTCAACTTGGATTAAACTTGAGATCAAAAATTCAGTCTGTTTTGGTCTGTTCACTTAAACTATAAACTGAATTTATTTAAGCGACTTGTCTAATAAGATGTAAGGCTCCTTATATTTCTTTTTGAGAGTCTCAATGCTTGGTCAAAAGAAATTCTTTTCATGTTGAGTCTGTCTCGCTTAAAGAGGTTATAAGGAGTGAAAAGGAAGCAGTGGGATATTTGTGAAATATCATGTGAATTATCAGCATCTCCTAATATATAAAAAGAAGTGTACGGTTGGTTGTGATCGCATCACTTGAGAACGGCTCCAAACGGAACGGAAACTAAATTTTTGTGGTAGCTTAGGGGATGTTGGTTGATGGTTATTATAAAAAAAAATCAGAAACCGGTCGACCCGTTCCCGAGTTATGGTTTTTTCCTGAATGTCACTTTTGTCCTTATAAAAACTACGGGAAATGAAGGACGAGACCGGGATCCTCCGTGCAACACCGGGTGACTCAGCTAGAACTTTATTTATTTAAAAAACAATAAAAAAAAAAACATCAAGGATGAAAATTCGCAACGGAAAAAGCTGGTGGAACTCGTCACATTCATATTTTCTATTTAAGTCATCAAGCGAGATGAACTCACCAGAAACGGAACACTTCTGCCCTTCTCACCGATAAGTATCGACATACCAATCGCTACATGCAAACTCTTGCTCAAGCAGTTTAACGTTTAACGACGGAACAAATCTGGCCCAAGCTAGGTCTTAAGCGGTCGAACGGCATGATCTTTCTTTCAAAAGAAAAAACACATTATTGCTCTGATAGGTGTCATCACAGGACACTGTCTATTGGAAGACATGCCGCAAGACTAGGAGTCACCTCGAACAATTTTTGCTCTATGGATGAGGAGGAGGAAGAGACTATTTCACACATTCTCTGTTAATTCCCCACTTTAGCTATCAAACGTAGGATTCACGTAGGTTTGTGTTTCTTTAATGACCCTACTGATCTTACCCAGATCGACGCCCCACGTCTCTTTCACTTCATTGAAAGTTCAAAATGATTCCATTAGGATGAGGATACATTAGATCCACCGTGGTACCGCAATGGGTACAACGGGCCTAGTTGTGACAGCCACTTTAACCTAACCTTACCTAATCTAAACTAACTTAACGTCCCTTCTTTCCAAGGTCATGGAAACGTTGATGAATCGTCAACTCATGAAATATCTTGAAGAACGATAGCGTCTTAATTACCGAAAGTACGGCTGTAGTAGTAAAGGCTCCACTGGTGATTTGATGGCTTATCTCACCAAAAAGTGGAACCAATCTTTGCATTATTTTGGAGATAGTAAGATTATTGCGCCTGATATTTCTTAAGCGATTGATAAAGTTTAGCATCTTATCTCTTATCGAAAATGCGTGCTTTTGGTACCGATGAGCCTTTTCTTTGTTGATTTAAAAACTACCTTTCAATACAAATTGTGTTGGATGGTTTCAAGTCTGATACTCACCATATAAACGCTGGTGTGCCCCAGGGCTCCGTTTTGTCTCCGATTCTCTTCCGTATCTTCATAAACGATCTTTTATCTTTTAGGCTGCGTTTATCATACATTTAATTCTGACCTTGATAGCATTGTTACATGGGGTAGTAAGAACCAAGTAGAATTCAATGCTTCAAAAACACAATGTTGTCATTATCCATGAATCGAAACCGAAAAACTATCAGTACTTTGTATACGTGTAAACGATGGTCTTCGTTGGAATGACCACATATTTGAAGTCGGCAAAAATGCTGCAAAGTGCTTAGAATTCTTAAGACGATAGAGAAAATTCTTCACCCTCTCTGATCTGGCTTCAACTTATAAAGCCTACATCCGTTCAAAACTAGAGTATAAAACCCATATTTGGTCAGGTGCCTCTTAAACATCTTTGCGCCTACTCGAGAGGTTATTAAACCGAGCGTTAAGATTGATAGGTGATATAGTTCAGTTGTAAAATCAATCAATTCTCTTGAACATCTTCGAAACGTTACCTGACTCTCTCTCTGCTCTCTCTTCTACCGCTTTTTCTATAAACAGTGCTCTAGTGAAATAGCCCATTGCATTTTTCCCTTGAAACATAATTTAGCCGCAACACCCGCCTCGCCAGGAATGCTCATCAGTTTTACCTTGAGCCCTATTAAATCCTCTCTTATTTTCCTAAAAGCTCGCACTGTGTTTTAAATCATTTTGAGGGTAATCACAACCCCTTGATGCGTGCGTTAATTAAAAAAAAAAACTATAGAATGAGATACAAAAGTAGTCTTGTTTGATAAGTGGTGTATTTCTCTTTGTTAAACCAGAGATGGTTACTTTTTCAATATTTTTCCTACTCGTTTTTATTTCTTAAAGGAAAAGTTAAATACAAGGTTCATAGTTCCACAGTTTCTATTTTTTATAAAAAATAAAAAAACCTTCATCTGACAAGACTCCTCTGTCAATGGCTTAAGAACTCATTTAAATACGTAAATGGAAAATATTTAGCCAGAAACTTTTTTTAACTTGCGTTTAAAAATCAGTGCTCATCGCAAAAATATTTTTTCACGCCGCGCCCAACAAACTTTCAGTTTATTTAATTCTAAAAACTTCTTTTGCATAAATTTGAACCTAACTCAGAAGTCAAAACAGTCGGATAAATTTTTTTAAATATTATTTTTTAGGTAGATAAAGCTTCTTCACAAGTAAGTCATAGGTGCGTACAACGTACATACCTAACCTACCCTCAATATTCCATAGAAGTTTCCCACAACGCAATATGTAGGTGAAAAAGTTTCTGAGAATTATTATATCTCCATCCTCCTCATTTAAGGGCCATTGATAGATGAAGCAAACTGGGGCTCATTTATTCACTTACATTCCATCTGGATTTTTCGAAAACTTTTTATTATTATTGCATAGTTGTTGTTCGTTGCCGCCACTGGCATAGAAAACACTAGGTAAGAAGAACTTGAGTGAATTCATTTCGTCCTCTGTTGATGTCATTTATAATGTTTTTTGTTGTTTGATTCTCACCCACTGTTTTTTTCTGGCATCAGTTATATACTAATATAACTAATACTTCTTCACTATTGTCGAGAAAAAGTTTTTGTATTTACTACACATTCACATCAAATAATTTTAGAATGAAATGACTTTCTGATGTTGGATGTGGAGGTTTCAACACGTGTTGGGCTCAATATCAAGGATCGAAGCACATCTGCTGTATGGTGACGAGATTTAGTTCTTGGAAAATGGGTACATTCTTTGTCACCACTAAGCTCCATGATATCCTTGATGATGACTCTTGAGGACTTTAAAGGCCTTGATTCAATATTTTCCTATTCGTAGGTATTCAAAATTTTCAAATTACATGAAACAAACAAACAAGTGGTAAGCTGTAGTTGTCATGCGGCAAACTCTCTTTGGAGCACATACTGCTCAAGCACATGCACTCGTTTCCTTTGTCCAAATACGTGTTTCGTGTGAAAAACACAACTGCTTTTGAGTGCCAGTTGATTGCTTATAACGACCAGACATTGTATGAAAAGTTTGTAAATTCCTTTTATGGATGGCATCCTGTTCCATTAGAAAGGGAAATGGTATACCTTCCCCTTTCGCAATCCTTTCATCGCCTTCTATTTTTTCAAATATCTTGCAAAAATCTTTCTGACGAATTATGCATATTTTGCAAATACATACTTCCTCATAGGATGTGAATCAATTTTCTTTATACTCTCCTCTCTTCCATGAGTGAGTGCCTTTCAAAGAAAATAAAAAAGAAAAACCCACTTACCCACCTACCTGGTGACTGAAAACTTATCCCATCCTAAAGGCGGATAGAAAAATGGCGCCCAACGAAAAGTGATAAATCAAATAAAAAAAAATGAATTTATTATTTGCTTTCGATTAGGGGTCCCTGTAAAGTAGGCACACACAAACTGTATTTGTGTAAGTCGATACACATTCCACTTAAGAGTACAATAGACTTTTGAGACTCAAGACTCTGCAAAGCCGAGGTGAACGAACACATTGAATGTGGGTATGATGCTTGCTCCTCTCTCCCACTACCACCCGTAATATCTTTCTTATTTTTTATTTCCTCTCGAATTGTGTTCCTTCCTTGTGCATGTATAAAATTGATTAATAAATGTTTTCAGTTGCCATTTCCCTTACTGGTGCTGATGTTATTTTTCTTTTCTTTTTTTTTTTACTGGTCTGTAAGAAAGTAGGCGCAAGGATAAACGACACAAAGGATGTGCCTATATAAAATATGACACATAATAGATGTCAAGTGGAAATAAATATAAATGCGGAAATTCAATTGGAGAACAGCTCGCTCACTTGACTAGGTCATGTTTAAGAGTTGTTGCTGTGGCAAAGGTTGGGTTAGAAGGGGGCACTTAGAAATGTGCCAACGAAATTGAGAGTTTTGAGGAGCACAGAAGTGCGCTATGCCATTTCAAAAGACATATTTTTGCTTAAGTGGGATAAGATTTTTGATTCTTTTTAATGGAAAATTGTGATTTTTGGGAAATTATTTTATATTACGTATTTCCGTAAATGTTTTTGCGTTGACTTTGGAAGAGAAGGACAGGTTAACACAAACAGGATACCGTTTTGAAAAGAGGGTATTGTTATTTGAAAATTAATTATATTTTTCTAGTCTGGAACGTTTGAAGAGCAAAAAAATGAAACGTGAAATAAAATTGTTTTCCGGACCTTAAGGCCAATTGTCACCCACGTGTGAACTTGAAGTAATAGCTATCAGATTCTATTATGTTGAAGAACACTTATGACTTTTTAGAAAGTACCAAAATACAATATATTTTATTTAGATGGGAAACGAAAAACCCCGAGTTGAATCCATAATAGCCCTGTTCACACTGTACAATTAGTTGGACAGACTTTGTTTGATGGAAGTTGGATGGTCTGATGTAGTTTGCGTTCACACTTATCAAGCTTGTCGTCCAACTTTATGTCACATATCCTTCCACTCCATCCAACTTCTAGATTTTCAAAAATTTTTGAAAACCATCTGAAGGGTTCACACTATCAAGCATTGGTCGTTCAAGCCCAAGTCTTTCCAACTAATTGGAGAGTGTGAACAGGGCTAATGCTGATAGTAGGGCAGGGCTGACTTAGTTTGGAGCACGGGACAAACTGAACCACGCAAATCACTCAAGAAACCGAAACCGAATTCAAAAACATACACAAATAAAGCGTTTTATTCTGGTACCAGTTTGGTGGGCTCCCTTAGAAAAACGGGCCACTACTTGCTTTTCTCATCGACAAAAGAAAAAAGGGCACGACTAATTCCAAAAAACTTGCTTTTAAGTGATAAGCACGATATTTATTTTTCAGGACGGCCATGGTGCAGTGGTAGAGTGTTGAGTAGATAGGCCGGACGAGTTTGAATCCCGTTCTGGTCATCTACTTTTCTTTCAGCCTCCTAGTTTCATCTGAACGCGCGCCGTCTATGAAGATATATGTGAAATTGAAAACAACTTTTTTCCATCTACTGCACCGAAAAAAAGGGAAGGCGGCTACCCTGGTAGTACAATGGACCGGAAATTAGGTCTGAGTGCTCCAGATTAGCATAACTCTCCTCTTTTTTCGATAAAAAAAACTATATTCAATAATATGGGAGAGATGCAAGGATTTAAATATGAGTATTTAAGAAGCATGGTTGCCAACATTTCCAAAAATATTAAAATGAAAAATAATTATCAGTTTTTCTTTTAATGCAAAATTTAGCCTGTCACTGGTTCTTAGTTCAAATTTAAAAATGCTCTTCTTTTTCATATTGAATAAAAAAAAATTCCTGGCGCCTATAGCACAAAACTACAAGCACTTGTAATCTTGTAATACAAGAAAACCTCGGGACCTAACACACTTCAAGGAACCACATTTTAATGCCGATTCCGAACGATTTAGTTAAAAAGCCTTTTCCATGGCAGTGTGCATTACTCTAGGGGGACTTGCCACTTCCTCGCGAAAGGTGATACCCGTGAAAAACATTTTTTTCCCTGTCATGTTTATGGGTTTCGAACCACAAACCTCCCACGTAATACGCAGACATGCTATCTCTAACACAGGCACCACAAAACACGATTCATAGTTCAATCGTCTATCGTCGATTGTTTCCAATAACTTCGCTTTCAGCGATTGAAGGATGGCTTTTCTATGACCGTTTTACTAATTTGTAACTTGGAGGGTTTCAATCAGACTTTTTTCAGACCATAGTCGTCAAAAACGTTACGGAATTTTGGTCAAGTAGACTGAAGTCAACTTGAATGCAGGGCACTTGTCAATGAAACGCCTTATAAACGCTTTATCCACCTTTCTTTTCCTTCAACACCGCTATTAGCATTGTGATTTCAAAGTAATCACAGCTCTTCTGTTGGTCTACTTTGGACTAGTGATCTGCTTGTGGGTACGCTACAAAATGGGTCATGACACGATTTGTGATAGCAAGTCGACTGAGAAAGTTAGGCCCCAAAAAATTTTCAGGAAATGTGCTAACCTCCCTTTTTGTACATCTCTTGTGTTTCTTTTCCTTTTAATTTCTAATTTTAGAGGATCAGGGTGGCTGACGAAAGCCGCTATCATAAAAAATTAATAAACTTTTTTCTGTTTAATGAATCTGATTAGTGATTTTCTATTTTGCAGATTGGTTCTTAGATTTAAAAAAGAGGGAAAACTGTGGCATTGAAACAAGAGTCCCGATTGTTCGCCAATACCACGCACTGGAGTCCGTAGTTTCGTTTCAAAGAAAGAAAAGGCGCACGTTTAGCGGCAATGCTCCGAGCAGGTGAACCATAATAAGACTTGTTAGTTGTTAATAATTTCGCCGAGCACGGGACAGTTCAAAGAGGACCTTACTACCGAAACCCTTCAGTTCGGACGGAGGAAACAATCGCTGCTAAAGCTGCTGCCATACACAGCAATCCAAAAGTTTCCTGTTAAATGGATAAAAGCAAACAGTCATTGCAGTCAATTATGCACAATGATTAAGGCTTGTTCCTACATTATGTATAATTCAAATGTCCAACAAACTGAACCCAGCAGACGATTCGCTTGAAATTTGACCAGAAGCTGCTCCAAATGGTGGAAGAGGTCGGAAACATGTTTAACTGTCTCTTTAAGTCTGACGAGCTCATTTTAATTTAAACTGCAGCATAAACAAGCAAAATTGTCGAATATTGAGTGCTTTCAACCCACAGATACTCCATAAGAAGGAATTGCCACCACTTCTTGACACATTGTGGTGTGCAGTTTCATCACACTGCATTGTCGGGCCCCATTTCTTCTAAGAAAACGGTCACATTGTTACGGTAACTGGAGACCGTTAGTTGGACATGTTGAAAAAGTTTTTATATCCATTTCTTTCAGTGTTTCAGATCTGTGTGGTTTCCGCAACTCCTCACATAACCCGGGCAGAATTGCGATAATAATTTTCCAATAAGCAGATATCCAGAAAAGCCATATTCCGTTATCCGTTGGCTCCCTAGGTTGCCTGACCTGACTTCACCAGACTTTTTCTTGTAGGGTTATTGCAAATAAGAAGTCCTACAAAGCAAAACCAACAGATTCAGATGAACTTAAGCATTCCATTCGAGAAATAATTGGGCCTATCCCTGGCTCAACTCTCCAAGCAATAATGAAGAACTTTTTGGTAAAATGCCGCATATGCATTAACGAGCAGGGGGGCATTTCCAATCCATTATTTTTAAAACTAAGCAGTATTAAATAAAATCGAATGAATTTCAACATGAATGAAAGAAAAATAAATTCCATACACTGAAGAAAAAGTTATTTGAGATTATTAATGAAGCAATATTCATCAGCCACTTTGTATAGCTTCACAATTGGAATTGAAGCTTGATTCAAACTAATTCATTTGAAAAACACTTCAGCACAATGTATCAAGTAATGCCTCTACTTTCAGATAAGTTTTTTGGCATAGACTGCAAATTAAAGCCTCATACCGTGCCACATCCCACATCAATATTTACATTTTATTCTTTTTATTGTTGATTGTGTATTCATAGATCTTAAAAATACCTATAAAGTGTACCTCCTCTAAATGGTCCAAAACATAACTCAGCCAATGCTTCAACTTACCTGCAAAGAAAAGATGAAAATACAAAATGTTAATTCAACATCAAAACACAATACAAAAAATGCAATTATACATTAATTTCAACATCTGTTTGTTCAAAGAGAAATAAACTATGAACCATAACCCACAAATGTTTTGAATTAATATTACTTAACTGTAAGAAATTTTCTACTCTACCTTCGGTCGTCGTAGGCGGCACACCCAAACCGCCCCCAAAACAACAGCCGCTCAAAAACCCACCAAAAAGAACCCTTTGTTAAATAAGGCATAAAAAAAGGTCAAATTGAAATAGAAATGGTGCGAAAAGTCATTTGTGCGACAAAGAACTTGGGTTTTTTCTCATTTTTCTTTTTTTGCATTTAAATCTGTTTTAATTTAACACACGCCAGAGTAACACACACACACACACACACACACGCACAAGAAAAAAAAAGAGAAAAAAAAACAAATAACTCTAAGAAACAATAACACAAAATCTTCGTCTTAGAACGAATAGAACGTGTACAGCGGTGTATCCTTATGTGTCCTTTGGGGAATTCCAATTCCGCAACATTGCAGTGGAATGTTTATTTTATTCAAATCGTTTTGGTATTTGTTGTTGAAGTTATTTTTTTTCTGTGCTTTTTTTTTTTGTTTTGTTTGTTTCTGGTTTTTTGCTCGGTAATTCAATTTCAGTGAGCTTCTTTTGGATTATAAAGGAAATAAGGATGCCCTTGCGATTTAATTTAAAATAAAAAGGTATGCTGCAAGATTTTTCGCCTTCAATTATTTGCTTTTTTGTAATTAGTCTAAGGGAAAGCTCACCTTTTGGAGAAGAGTTTCCAAGGATACCTTCTCGTAGCTTAGTTTAAAACAGAATATTCTATTTAGATCCTTTCGTCTATTAGTAGAGTCATTCTGTTCATTATAAAAAACGTTTTGTTGGAAATTATTTTGCACTCATGTGCAATTATCCAGATTGCAAATAATCTTAATCATCCCCTTGCCTGGCTTTTCAACATGAAGATAAAGATGATGCTATCAAATAAAATGCAAACTAATTCGAAAGGATTTCAGCGGTTCAAGGTAGGTATTTTATTTTAAAAATGACGTTTAACATTTGCATTGCACTTCAAAATCTCCTTTTTTGATTCAATAATGAGTGCGGTTAGGGGTTGCTTACAAAGAGCACTTTGGATAAATAAATTGTTTCAAGGCAACTACATCTAGGTATTCTCATGGTACGTGTTCTTGTAGCCCTAATTTTTGAACATTCAAAAATTACAACAATTGAAAGGAAAGGCTTTCAACGAAACCAAAAAATAAACGAAATAGAAAGCTGCATCCAACCCCCTGTTCCTCGTGTTCTAAAACTAACCAACTGCGAATTTAGACAGGATATGAAGAAACATACCTACTTTTGATCATCGTCCTTGATCTCGATTCAACTTTTTTTTTTCAAAAAAACTAAGTATGCATGTGACACAAGTATTTCTATTCTCTTATTTCTTTTGTATGTTATGCAGTTTGCAGAGAAATATAAAATAAAATAAAAGAATAGAAATCTTAGCGCAGTTCCTATCGTGTCTTTCCTGTTATTAACTCATACCCCGGCCAGAGCTAAATGAAAGATAAAACAAATGCAAATAACTAGATTCTAAATTACATATATATAAAACTCTGCCTGCTAATGCTCCTAAGAACAATCATACAATACGCCCCAGCTGAGCAGAAAATGAGCGGGAAATCCTTTTGTTTAGTTTTCCAGCATCCACAAGGATGACGACAGAGTGAAAGACGAGGACGAGGACGAGAACGACGACAACGACAACGACGAGGTTCTTGGTGAGGACGATGATGACAACTCCAGCTGACTTATGATACACGATACGATATGGCAGGCGCCCTATAAACGTCGTAAGCAGCAACTGCGACAGAAACAGGAAAAAGAAACTTAAAAAATAGAAGTCAAATGGTTAGACACAGAAGTTGCAGCAGGATACAAGAAAAAATAGTAAGAAGAAATTCAAATCTTCGTCTACCTATTTCTCATTTCGGTGTGTATGTCTGTCTTTCGTTTTTCATCGCTCCAAGAATTCCAGAATCAGAACTACGTTGGAGTGATTGTGTAATCAGGAGTGAATTAGGGACTGCAAAGGCCCTGTGATACAAGAACTGTTAGTAGTGCTTATGTTTGCATACAGTTAAGTATAAAGGTTCTGCTTTGTCACGTTTTTATGTAACGGATGTGCAATGGTTTGAAAAATAGGACTTTCCATCAACTTTTTTGCAACTACGTAGGTGGTGGTCAAACCTACACATAACAACTATGAATAAGCATGTTGTGCATTTACCCTCCGCAATATCTATACAACATTATAAGTTTTGTGTAAATCCAATAGGTTGAGGGCTGGTGAAAGGGTTTCATCCGTTTTTGCTCCACTTTCAGTAATGAGAAAGAAAAAGTTCTATCCAAAAATTAGCCTCAGTATGGGAGACCAAAGCACAATGAGCAAGAACCAAAACCTCCACACATTTAATCATCTTCATTTGTACAAAACGGCAAAAACTTGCCAAATCTCATTTGATCTCCTAAGCATTCATTTTATTAAAGTCAGGTTGGTAGATTATCAGCTTTTCAGCGCAAAGCTGAATATTTTTCCCAAACTTCGAAGGGCGTTTCGTTTTTGTGCCTTTCGCTTAAAACATTCACTCCACCCGGCCCTCTTATGACATGCAGTCACAAGAATCAGTCGCACGAGACACAACATACAAGTAAAAGCCTTTTGGAAATTTGCCTGGCAAGACCCCACTGAGAACAAAATGGCGGTATCATGGTTCATGCTGGTTATTGTTATCCTGTTACAGATGGAAAATAACAATTTGGATCGTTGCAGTTACTTTTATGGAAGCCCATTGTTGGAGTGGGACTCTTTCTTTTTATTGCTTCACTGCTGGAGGCTTATGCTGTTTGTATGTATGTGTGTGTGGTTTTTTTTGTGTATTTTTATACTTATAGATGAGTATTTTTGACTTGAAAAGATAAAATTCTTCCACTGATAGTAGGTTCTAGGATTTCTTATTCGTCCAAACAAATCGTCATGATTTTTATGAGGGCTAGAGCAACCATTGAGCACAACACCGACCGGCATCAACTGGGATTTCTATACAATTTATTTTATCTGTGTTTGCTTGCGCGTTCTCTGTGCTATTTGCTCTGATGGTTTTCTGCGTCTCGTGCACGCCATCATAACATGGAGTTGGCAAAACATATTTAAGGATAATAGCTCGCCGATTGTTTGCTGAGCAATTATAAACGACTAGCTCCTTGTTTAGTAAATAAAAGTAAGAAAGGAAGGACAAATTAACGATTTGGAAAAAAAAAACAAGGCGCGTTCGTTTTTGCTGCGCCAAAGAAAGTATTCATTTAGAATTTTCTCTTCCATACTGCAGATGTTGGTTTTTTTTTGTGGTGTGAAGCTTAAGAGTCGAAAGCCTAATGATGGCAATTAGTTAATCCAACAGTCGTTATAGCAAATAAATTGTCGATGGAGAGTAAAAATTCCATCGTTAGAGGATTAGTTTCACTTGTTTTGCTGATATTTATGATCATTGCATTGATAATTTGTGTTTGGTGTGTAGATGTTTGCAACATTGAAACTAAGATAATTAACATAGGCATTGTAACGATGGCGTTATAAGCCATGGTACGTGACCTTTCACAGAGACCTTTTATTAGGAGTTAATGTTTGAATGGTCGCAGACAGAGGTGGGGTGGAACTAGTATATATGATGTTAGTTTTTAGAAAGGTCCAAGGAAGAAATATTTGAACCATAAAGATTGGCTAAATTCACGTCTAACAACTTAATGGTGTGCTCAAGGCAACATTAGGACAAGACGCCGGGAATGACTGCGTCGCCTGCCCATACTCCTAACTTCTCAACTGGTGGTCTTATTAGGCCAAAACTGATCGGAACTTTAAGAGACGTTCTCAATTACCAAAAGGCAACAACATCCACATATTTAAGTAATGGCTGATTGTTAAGGTTTTGAAAGTGTTCACCAAGTAAAAAAATAGGAAGTCTTTTCTGGATGCTATCCATAATAGTGCTGCGTTTCCAATATGTACCTGTATAATTAATATGCACCCTGGATCCATGCCAGGTTATATGGAGGTTGAATAGTTAAGAAATGTCATTGACAGTATTACACGAAAGAAAGATGGTATGTCTTTTTTATTCAATTAAGTTTTGTTGAGAATGAGAACCGTTTAACAAAGTAAAGGGAAAGAGAATTTAGAACAAAACAGTCATAATTTACCAAGACATCTTCTGTAGATTACAAACAGAAAAAGTACGATTACGACTCGCAAATAGAAAATAACGAGTGCTGGGAAAGTGAATCAACTAATTAGACCATATGGTTTTTAAGTTATATTTTTACTTAAAACGAAGGCTGAGTTTGTTGCAAGATAGGTGAATAACTTGACTTAAGATGGATTGAGTTGCAGTTCTCTGTCCACCGACCGACGTATTCCTCGAAGCTTGCGCCCGAAGATGGAAAGATTCCGAAACGCGTCGCCCATTGCACTTGTAAAAATAATTTGTGAAATTAAGCAAAAGTAGCTTGAACAATAAATAAAAAATCTAAAAATTTTAATTTGTTTTTTTAATATTCAAATAGTTTTATAGTTTTTTCATTTACAAATAAATTATGATAGTTTGAATTTAGCAAAGAATGGATTTCATGCTTGATGGCTAAACCTTCAGGAGGAAAAACTCTTTCAGTTTGGTTTTTCAGACAGTTAGAATGAGATTTATTGAAATAAATAAGATGGCACAACAGAGCGAGGAGCCCCCAAAATTTAGCGCATTTTCACAACGATACCATGTGAGGGGATGGAGGGAACCTATAATTTTCTGCCGGTTCCGAACGACTAGTAGAGAAAGCGCTTTTCATGGCAATGAATTTACTAACGGAGAACTTGCTAATTCCTCGTGAAAGGCGATACCCGTGAAAAAACATTTTCGCCTCTGTTAGGATTCCAACCCCGACTCTGGGTTAACTGAATACGGTGAGAATGAGATGATGAACACAAAAAAAAAACAATATTTCGAGATTAAATTGTCAGGTAAATAGCAAAGTCGGGTTGGACTGATTTCCACGGTTTTGTTGTCCTGTGTTTACCTCTGTCTCGAATAGCAGAGTAACATCAATTAACAACATTGGATTCCTACGGGAATGGGAACGGGAACTTAAGACTACTGGACCATTTTCAAAAATTCTTTCAACAATAGAATGCTACGTGTTCCGTTATCCCTCCGCGATACTTTATTCCATCCTGATATTTACACTTTCAAGTTTGTATATTTCTATCGTAACGTCCAGACCGAGTGACAAACGTTGAGATTCTTAATTAGCCACAGGCCAGGCTGCTTGATGAGCACCTAGATGAAGAGCAACACCTTTTTTCACAGTTTTTGTTTAAAGCTTAAAGGAATCAGCGGGATATCCTCATGACTCATGAGCAATGAGCTCTTTGCCCTTCCTTAATTGATAGAAAGCTGATTTGTATGCATCTTAAACTCGAAGAAGCTATTTACGAGCTAAGTTGCTTAAAGCAACAGAGAATAATTTGTTTCGCTTTTGAGTTGAGGTACAATTGCCATTTTTTGTCAAGGGCTCCTCAAACGTGTTTTCTTGATAAGGTATGTAAAACAGATTATTAAGACTAATAGGTAAAAGCTCAATTCTAGTACCAATTGAATTTTTTCAACATCGTCGAAATGTTGCCTGTTTCACAGACTTTTATCGTATTCTTGAGAGGATAAACAGAGCTCTAGTTCAATAGCCAGTTGCATTGTTCTCCTTAAGTCCCTATTGGTTCCATAAAAGCACTTAAAGAATATTTAAAGAGCATAAGCTCTAAGTATACTGGCCCATTAAGATACACATATTCAAGAAACTATTGCAATGCTTTGTGTTCCTAGCTTTTTTTGAGCACATATACCGTTTAGTTCTGCAATAGAATTGAAGCTTGTAGATAACTTTAAATATTCTTGAAGTCAATGCAAAAAAATACCTGTGAGTAAAGAATTATTCATTTTTGTTGTGAAAGTTTTTATACTATGAAAATTTGTCGATGTTGACAGACTGAGACGAGCAACGATGTTAAGACACTCTTACGACTAATAGATATACTATAGGCTATAAAACTTTTATCTGAAAAAGTATTTGGCCCTAGCGATTTATACGTTCGGAGAGGAAAATATTCCGATTTTGTTCGATTTGGAGGTTTTGGCTTGAAGGTATTCTTCCGAACAGCTGTTCAGAATTTTTCTCCTACAATATTTTAACACCTCCGGCGAATTGAGTTCAAGTGCGATCAAGTGCTTTATTTGTGAAATTTCTGACAGCTTATTGCAATTATTTATCAGATTTCGTCCGACTTTGCGGACAGTTCTCCGCTCCAAACCGACATATTGCTAGAGCCAATTACTTCGACCAGGTTCTAGATCCAAGTACAGTTTCCAAACCTTATTCCTCCGAGGTTGCTTGGATTCATCATTTCAGTTACACAATTCACATCGAACATAAGGGTGGAAGGTGCAGAATTTGCTATGCTAGCAAAAAAATGTCTTTAATCTTGACTTTATTGAGAAAAAAGATTACTAAAATTTACAACCAATATTGTGTGTAAATGAAACAATTTTATCAATTTTTTAAATCAACATAAGTACAGAGCAAGTCATTTCGGGAAAGCGTCCTAATGTGCGTTCTTCAACAACAAGTCAAAAATATTAAAGCATGATTTAAGATTTTTTAATGTACATTCGATGGAAGGTGTTGCGCACAAAAATATAATTGAGGTGTATACCCGAAGGAGACAGTGTGTAAACCAACTGCCTACCAGCGAACGTTACAATATTTAACACTAACTTGGTGTCAATTAATATATTGTATTTTTTACACAGAATTAGGTTTTAAGGATTTATTTTTTTACAATGAAAATGCAAACATTTTTTGTCCGATAGCGCATAAATCTTTTCAGTAGACGCACCCATTCGGTGTCAACTGTCGAGAAAGCAGCACAAAGTCGTCTGTCAGTGTATTTTTCGTCAAATAGGTTTTATTTAACTCAGTTAGTTCAGTTCCTTATTCATCAATATTCAATCAAACCATCTTTATTCGATATCACCATGCCCGTTACGCCGAAAAAAAGAAAGAAGAAGAAGAATAACATCAACACTAATAATTTTTGATGAAAAAAGCTATCATTTTCATATCTTTTAAGCTAAGTTTGCTCCGTGGACATCATTATTTTCCAAAATTGTCATTCATTCATAGTCATCAACTTTGAACAGGAATTGAGCCTACCGTTCCCTCTGGCATTTTACCCTTAGTGACTCACCTTACCTAGGGCCAAATCTGTTTCAAAGTCGATCTTTCCAACAAAAATAAACAGAATAAAATGGTTTTCCCAAATCTCAGTTAAATATTTAGACTCTCAAATTTAAAGCAAAAAAGCAAAACATAGAGCAAAATCTTGTCAAGAAAGATTAAGTACTAAAGCAGCTCATAATATGCCACTTAGCCAAGTTTAATGCTTTTGCACAAATAAAATAACAACAATAAATCAGTTTTCAAAAGCCCTTATCAACATTCAGTATGAAACTCACGCGAGTTAATCGCTTCCAGTAACTTTCAACCAACACACCCACTCATAATCTTCGTTCTGAATTATTCTTAGAGGAAAAAGAAAAATTAGGAAAATCCATCCTCAATAATGAACAAAGTTCAATAAAATTTGAACACTTCTTCAACTCGCATCATTTGCTTTCTATTTTTGCCAAGAGAACGTGCATTGAATGAACATTCACTTTTTATCCATTTTCAGCCAATGAATGATGGAAAATGTACGCACAAGATATACCATATACGTCTGCTTTTCCACACTTGTTCGATTTTATATATATATTTTGAATAATGATCAGTACATCTGTATTCTGCGTTTAGTAAACGTTCAATAGATAGTCAATTACTGCGCTCAAGTCACAAGTACGTGAACATAATTTACAAAACACTGATGGTCATGTCGTCGCTCGTCGATACATTCACTTTCAGTCAACGCATCGGGATAGAAGAAAACTTAGTGTTTATGACTTTGAATGAAAGAGAAACACCGCACCATTTTTGTTTTTTATAAAATTTTTAATAACTTCCTTTTTAAACAAAAAGATAACATCAACAATTTAGTAAACTACTCCCACAGGAATCTTTTAATTCCTTCCGATTTGATCGACTTGCGCTTGCAGATTGTTAATCACTTCCGATGGAACTTGATCGCCAAGAATCTCAAACAGATTTATCTTTTGATTTCCAGGAATCTGTTCGTATGCTCCCAGTTCGATGCCCTCCTGCACTTGTTGGATCTGGGCATCCTTGGGAATCAAGAAGGTTTGTTGAGCCTGGCGGATGGCTTCATTTGAGTACGCAGCTCCTTCGCGTTGAGGGTAGCAGGCAACAACGGTGAAAACAGCAAGCAAACAAATCACAGATTTCATTATAATATCAACCAAGTCTACACACAATTTACACAAAAACAAAAGGACTGAAAATCGTTCAGGTTATGCAGTCAGAACAAAGTTGGTACGCGCACACGATTTGGCTTGCCAGTTCGGCTTAAAGTCTTCAACTGTTCGGCCACCGGTTGGGAATAAGCTTTTAACTGTCTCCCACTACTAGATTCACATAGAAAGTGTGCGTTCATTTCCCCAATATTGAAACCTTATAGCTCTGGCCTCGAGAAGGGATCGTTAACAAATTAATTGACTTTCTTCAACCAACCCGTACTATATTGTCTGGTTGAGATGGTTCGTAGTTGTAGACTTGTATCATTTGCTTTCCCCGAGGTATTTTTTTTGTTTTTGCAGAGCATTTAGTTTTGATTTGCAGGTACTTATGAATTGACTCAAAGTGCCAAGGGGGTTAGTGTAGTGGGCATATCAGATGCACGTCACGCGAAGTCTCATTGTGTATGCAGTATGCCATGCCATCAGTGTGTATCTTGTGGTGAACTTTCAATTGTATCTGCAAGATATGATTTTCTTATTCTGCTTACTCTTGTGGTTTTGTCTTAATGGTCGTCCGTCCGGGGGTAATAGCCCACTCACTTTGATGTGCACAGGTTCCATCGATGGAAATAAGTTGCGTAATGCCATATGCATATGACGTCGACCTTATGTGACGATGTTATTAATAAAAATGGGTGAAAAATTAACGAAGAAGTTATGCAACTCTGTAATTGCATATTACGGCGAGGCGATTGTTAATGAATTTGATTTTTTTTTATGTCCAAACCGAAAATTGTTATGACTTGTCATATTGGGCTTGTGCTCTTGATTATTGAGACTGGACATGGTACACAATTAAAGTGGGTGAAAATATTTATTATAGAAGATCACGTCGAAATGAGGGGCGAGTTAAGTATGTACGTCTGAGTGCCCCAGCTGGTATTTTAAAAACCTCCAACAGAAAAATAAAAATATGTATGTACGTATGGCTTTTTTGTTTTTTGGCTTTTATGCAATTGCACTTTAAAAATTTTTTCTTCAAGAGATCAAAACAAACTTTTATTACGAAGCCAAATATTCTTTTTACCATTTTGTCATGAAATGTATGTAACATTTTCTTTATGTCAAGAATCATATTGTTTAAAGTTAATACTCATCTTGTTTGTTGTTTTGTTTGTTTCTTTGAATCAAACGTCAAGGAGAAGCCAAAATGAAATGTTAAACTAATGTTTTGCATAAACATGAGTATCTAAATAGAATTTAACACTTTTCTGTTATTTATAAAAACTCTCCATCAATACTGAGACGTTTGTTGATGGTTTCAGATTATGTCGCTTTTTTCTGGGAACACAATTTTGTATTCTAAAAACCAGATGCTGCGGTATAGAGTTTTTTCAACTTTGGGTTGTTTCTATAACAGAAGGTGACGTCACTTCATTCACACTATGCTTATTCGATGATTGATGTCGCCATCGCAAGTTGCTTCACTACTGAACTTGACAAGCACATTTCTCTTCAAATAAATGTCTGGAATAGCCATGTCTGGATCACCCCCATCGAACTCAGTCTATTTTCAAATAATATATACCTATGTACTCTTTTCTAAAATGTCTTCGGACATGTCAAGCGCTCGTTGCAGGGATGCAGCGTCCACTCTTTTGGTGCTTCCATCCAGCCAAAAATAGATGAATAGCATTGCTTGTTTTGTACTTTATCTATCAACCGGTAGTCAAATACTGCAACAGAAGGTAGTGGACTCAAGTCACTTCCTACTGTGACCTGCAATACTGCGATGACGTCAGCTGAGCATCTTAACATCGTCACTGCTAATTCATGTATCTTTTTGATCATCTGCACATAGGCCTCTGGAATTCGTCAGTGTCTGATATCTCATATTAGAGCCTGTGCTTGTCGATTGAATGCTTTTTCGAGGTACAACATGTAAACCCTCAAAAGAATGACGATGTTTACCCATATGGATTCTTATACTTTGGATTACATCTGTTGTTGACTTTCCTGTAACAAACCTGCATTGCAATTTCCGCAGTCGGCTACCCAACAATCTTCAAAGTCAGTCAAAGGACATCAGCTTGATCGAACGGTAGTTATCACAATTTCGCTTTGGTCCATTGGTAGAAGGTAACTTTCTTTCCATTTCATAGGTAGACTATGACCTCCTAGTAGCTTAGTGTTGAGAATCGTGAGCAATCAGATCTCTCCCATCATTTCAAAAACTCATATGGTATCTCATCTGTCCCAGCACTCCTGCCATGTATTGATACTCCAATTTAAATAAAAAGTTTCTTTTATAGAATGATAGTACAAATTAATTGTTATTTTGCACAAATTCCAGTAAAGGTAACACATTTAAGTAACAGTACATCGAGGCATTAACACAAAGTAATGAAGCAAAACTCAAATGACTGTTGCTGTTGTCTTTACGAGCTTGTCATTTTTATAACTTGCCGAAAATATGGCTGTGCACTTTCTCTCGACAATACCTTTCCAACAATATATCGGTTTAGGAAATGCGTTATGTATGACGCAAGCAAAAGGGTTTCATGTGTTTCTTGATCAAGAATTTTTCATTGAATAATTAGGTATTGTATTGCTTTAGGTATATCTTGCTTTTTCCGACTATGTTATAGTCAAATCGTTTTAATTCGATATTATTATAATAAAGACTATTTCTTAAGGTGCCATTTTTGGTAAGGTATTTTCTTCGCTCTTCAACTAAGTTTTTTAGACCTGGATGCGAAGCTGTATTCTCATCGAGCTTAACACCACATTTTCAATGAGCTATTGTTTTTTCTTTTGTTGGAGGTTTTTAAAATACCAACTGGAGAACTCAGACCTAAATACCTCTCACAATGTTTGCTCCAACTCTCTGTAACCTGATACGAGAAAGTGCAGGACATTCACAGAGAAAGTGTTCAGCGGTGTCACCATCTTCTCCACAGTTTCAGTTTACTTATTAACGTTGGGGAGCGTACTCAGTCTGCATCCAATGAAGGCATGCCATCTACGGTTGTGCTCTTGACACGTCCAATGATTGATTAAAGCCCTCACTGAAGACCCTGACAGACTTAGCGCTGGTTCAGGCATTGAGAAAGCTGTCTGAGATTCTTGAATTGCCGGGTCATCAGCAATATCGTTTATCCTGTGATGGCTGAAAACCCAAAAGAAACTCTCTGAAGGTTTTTCATTCCTGGATCACTTCCACAGCTTGGCTTGTAGCTGCAGACACAAGTACTTCTTCCCATCCAGCCATTGTTCGTAACGTAGCTCAAAGTCATTTGGATAGCATGTGCCGCCAAAGAAGGCGGGTGCGTATGTGCGTAATGAGGCAAGAAGTATGTCATATAATCACTCTACAGAAAGGTTAATCGCCAGATTCATCATCGGTTTTGGAACCATCTGTGAAGATTCGATAACAATTCATTCCTGGCTCAAATTCTAGAGTATGGCCCTGGCCCTGTCCTGAACAGAAGGAAAGTTCACTGTTTATTTTTGAAGCAGTTTGAGCCTAGGGATAATCGTGTCGGACGGCAAATCCATTAGACTTGAGTCAAAAGATATGTTGCTTGCGAGTTCTTCAAAGCTCCAGTGCGAGGTCTACCGGAGACCACATAAACGTGAAACGGTCTTGAGAGTATACACCAAGATGTAGGTATCAAGGGGAGGAAGAAGTAAATATTCATGTTGAGCTGTTGCTTGCTTCTTATTGAACGGTCATTAGAATTTTCTATAGACTAATTCTATCGTTTCTATCATCACTTCATCATCTTTGTTTACCTTTCTTTCTCAAGTAGTTGAAAAAATCCTTACGGGGAATAGGAGTCATGTCATCAGCTCTGGTTGCCTTGTTTGCACTGGCTCTTAAGCTTCCTTTACTTCGAGTGTATAAAATTGCCATTCAGTGTTATCTAAATTTGACCAATGAACCAGGTAGCTTGTTGCTGCAGGTAAATGCCATAAATTTACACCACCTTCTTAATTTTTACTGAAAATTGAGCTTGTGCATTTGGTTAAACCTCGTTTCAATGAATTTTGAAATTAAATTAAATGGCAATGCTTCTATAGGCATGTAGACGAAAACTTTCCCTCCATTGCTTCTGCAGACCATAACCTCCTATAAACTTGCAGATGAGAATCGTGAGTCAACTAAGCTTGTTGTCCACCATTTTTTTCCAAAACTCAAATGGTACTTCGTTAGGCCCTTGCCTTTTTTAGAGTCCTTAACTGGTTTACTAACTTTTTCGACTGTGATGTAGGGTATTTTCTTTAAGTTAGGTTCAGCTTATGAAAATTACTCTCTAGAAAGCTGTATTTATCAAAATATTGTTTCCACATGGGGCAGAGATTTTTCTACATCTACAAAAAGCTATCCTTGAGCATCGTTGATGAATTCCGGCATGCGATTTTCCTGAGCATCTCTCTCTATATGAGCGGTTACTTTGAAGATGGAAGCCTCATTATTCAAATGTTTTCGTCAAATTTCTTGAATAGCTTTGTTTGCATCAGCAGCCGTTGCAGAAACCTCTTCCAGCTCCCGATACAATCTCTTTGTTATCTTGCTTTCAGTTGGACCCATTTCTTCTCTGATTTTTTCTTCCAGCTTCTGTATTCCCTTTCGAAATGAGACTTTTCAGCTTTACTATTTTAGGAACACTTTGAACATACTTTGAAAGTCTTATAACTGCTTTAGCTTCCTCACTCCACCACATTATTTCTTTGGCTGGTTGGTAGTGTCCTATTGAAAAGCTGAGAGGCATTGAAGCTGAAAAAACAGAGGACTGCCTATTGCATATTTGCGCATACGCGGATACAACACGTACAAAGTAATATTTTTGATAAACTGAGAAGCATTGTTCTCAAAACTGAGCTGACGGGTGAATGTGACTCAAACAGAAACAGTAGCAACATTTTCAAAACTTACTAAGGAAAAAAATCTACCCTACACTGCTGTGGTCGAATTTCAGCCCAATGAAAAGAACGACTATGATGGCTCCATTGTCATTTTGAAAAAACAATTCTTGCTTTATGCAAGCCAAGCAAGTAATCCAGCCTTACCATTTACATCCTTCTCCTGAACTTTGATCAGATTTTGAAGAGCCCCACCCCTTCTTTTTGAAAGGAGTCACAATATTCGTAAACTGAAAGAAAAACTTTCATTCATAACCTCAAATATTTCAAAGTTTTCTATTAGTTAAATTTTTTACCTTCAATCAAAATGCTATATTTTGAATTCCAGACAAAGGAGTTCTGTTACACTTTTGAAAAATGTTTGAAAACAAAGAAAAAAATGTTAAGTGTTAGGTAGTTTAATTAATTGGCCAAACACTAATTGGGCCAAAATAATTTGATCAATTTATTTAACAAGACCAAAAGCTTGCACATGAGTAATTTTGACTTGCACACATGCAACAGCAGGCAAGCATTTAACTGATTCAGCCAAGCAAATGGCTGCAACATGGGTACTGCTGCTTACAAAATCCAACACGAAGTCAAGTCCTGTCCGACAAATTAATTGTATCCTGCCACTATAAAATTAGACTACAAACTATCTCAATCAACTAGAACATCCGGTTCAACCAGCAAAATGTTCATTCAAACGGTGATGCCCCTGCAGCAGTATATACAAAGCAGTAGCAATAGCAGTAGCAGGAGTTTAGGACCTACAGCAGCACCCGTTTTCTACTGAAAACATGTGGCAATAGCATGCACCTGCGGCAGTATGCCAAACCAAGCCAACACACACAAATAACAATGACGCAACAACCAATGAAATTCACCAAAATCACACCAACACAATCTTGTTTGGGAAAAGTTCCTCAATTAATTTTAACAAGGATGTTGTCGGTGCATATAAACCAAAAAGTTTGCACTTGCTCCATAATTTTCATTTTCATCTTCGTCGTCCTTTGGTATCCGCCACGTGCGAGGTAATTTTTTGCTGTCCTCCCATCCCTGGGTACAGTCAAAACATCTTCCTGACAAAATACACAGCTCAGCATGAAATTCGCACATTTAACAATGCCATTCATACGTTCATACGGAGACAACGTGTTCATCTAGCGAAAGAAACGAAATAAACATTAAAGTAGAAAAGTAGAAGCTTGACATAATTCCGATTGTGTATAAATTTCAAGAAAACTTTTCTTCACTATATGAGAACCTGCAAAGACCCATAAATGTGGACTCCATGTAAGCGGATTTAGTTCCTGTTTAAATAGAAATCAAATCCCCAACCAAGCAGAAGACGACGATACAAACAAAAACACGAACAAAAAAAGAAAAACAAGCTATCGAATGGTAGAAATGACACTTGACCAGAGGATAATCGTGTTGTGCTAAGAGAAGGCGATAGGTAAGCCATTGCAATGGCCAAGCCCCGGAAATAAGCGATGCCTTTTGGGCAAGTCCTGATAAACTGACAGCCATGTTGACATGACATAAATTTCAATCGTTCCTGGCGGAAACAAGACTTAATAAACAAAGTCAGAAATAATGACGATGGATACAGTCCGGTATACCAACCTATACTCATATACACAACGGCGACAATAACGAAGAAAGGCAACCACATCACCCGAGGATATTTACCAGGACCAGGATTAAAATGAACTTAAGATGCGAAAAATATCTCTCGGGCTATAATCGGAGCAGGTCTTTCATGTTTACAACAAGACCCTTATTTGAGGCGGGCTCGGGGAATGGGTTTAAACATAAAATAAGAGCCATTTTCTCCTCTTTTTTTTTTTTTTGCTAAATTCATTGCACTTCATTCCACTGCAGTTGTTCTGAAGATAGCAGAAAACAACGACAAAATTCTTTGACATAGTTTGAAACTGTTTATAGAGCGATGGTCTGACGATGATGATGATGATGTGGCATAGGACGAAGGGTACCTACATTTCTTCTCTCATATTACGAAAGCAACCTACGAGTATGTATAGGTGCCCAAAATTGTGATTTTACTATAGGAGATCTACTTTTTGGATAAGGATGTCCAAGGGCGCACTCAACCTGGCCAAAATGTTGAACTAATGTGTCATGAAATAGAACTAGTTTCGTTTTTGTTTTGCTATCATTTTTTCTTCTTTTTTTTCTCGTCTTTCTTGCCAGGCTGTCTCAACTAAGGAAAGTTTCCGCAGAGATATATTTCCTCTTGTTTTTGACAGGAAGACAGAATTGGATTTGTTTGATCCTTGCAGAGATTCTTTTAAGATACTCTCACTTTGGATAATTGAGGAATTTTCTTGTTGACAGAAAGCCACTTCGAATACACTCCTTGGGAAAAAATAAATGGAATTGCATTTATTTTTCTTATTTTTTTTTTTTCTTTTCTGTGGATAACTTGATTGAATTGTTAGAGTAATGCAATGAAGTGTAATGGAACATATAATATCTGTAAGGGGCACTTGTAAATAAGGTCTGTGGAGAAGTAACCTCACTCAGAATCTTTGACATTATTCTGATAGGCTATCAGCGTCGGTTGATAAAAACTGCGTATTGATTTTAAAGAGTGACTTTAGTGATTTGCAGTAAGGTAAATGTTAAATGCGTCGAGTTGCAGTATACAAAGATATTTCATTACATACAAAAGGCTCTCTGGGTTCTTTTAAGAAAATCAACTTCTAACTAAAAAACTTCTAAAACTCCAATCCTAAGAGATAAGTAATGAAATAAGCAACAAGGACATCATTACATTTAATTGGCTTCACAACTTTTCAGCTAATTTTGAAACGTTCTCCAACAATGTTGACTTCACAACAACGAAACTTCGCAAATTGGTTTCAGGCGAAAGCAAAATTATGAACTACCCGATTATTTTTTTCAGCGTATTCAGTGCGCAGTTTCAGAGCAATTCTTTTGCTACTGCCTACATTGGAAATGAAGTTAATGTGGGTGGATGAGTTTGAGTATGTAAAGGGAGTCTTCTTAGTCGCGTGATTTTAAATCTGGCACTATTTTTTTTGGAGTTGGTCTTTTTAGCACCTGTCACTTGGTTTATGCTCAGTTCAGTTTGCCATTTCATCGTAGAAGAATTGAAGCCGCACGACCACTGGGCACTGCGTACGTTCGGTAAATTGTCTCGAAACGAAATCGTTGTTAACGCCGATTTTCACATAACTACGAGTTTTAGACCAGTGAGTTACTTCCAAAGTCGAGCGATTCAAAACCCCGGGACTTTTTCTTTGTTGGGTTATGTAAAGTCGCAGATAACCCCAAAACGCTTGACGTGGTGAAAGAGGATTCGGCATGTTATTGCTGACATATACAACAAACATACACACATACGGTGGCGCAACAGAGCGGGGTGACCCGGGGTGTAGCACATTTCTCACATCCATGCCTTTTGTGAGGGAATGGAGAGACCTACAATTTTCTGCCGAATCTGAACGGCTAACCGAGGAAGCGCTTTTCATGGCAATGAATTTACCATCGGAGAAATTGCCAATTCCTCGCGTGGTTATGATTCGATTCACGAACCGCCGCGTAACAGACAAACATGCTAACCATCACGCCACGAGATTGTTGTATTTAAATCATTGTCATTGTTTCCCACGAACTAAGCGCGGCGCGGCTTCGAAAAAAAAATCATTTTTGGAATTTTTTTTAATTTTGTTTAAGCTACAAAGCAAATTATTCTGTTTATTCGGCAGTTAAAGACTGTGTGTCAGTGGCAACCACGTTGCTGAACTTTGGCAGTTTGAGAAAGGCAATAACTTCCAAAACACATTTATAGGGATTGGCTGGGTAAACATTTTTCGAAACTACAAAAACTGATTACGTAATATTACGAAATTTAACTTCCCCACTTTTTAAATGGATGAAGTCGTGTTAATCCGTACAATTTTTAAAGAAAATTTCGTATCTAGAATAATGAATAGAAATGTGAGTGTGACTTATTTTCAATAAAAATTTATGACTACAAAAGTGTTTACCGGATCGGAAAGGCAATAATTTAAGGGGTTCCCCTTTCTCAAATTTTCAAAAAATCATTTTTTAAAGTGTGCCTATATAAATTATACTAAAATTTTATAAAAATCCCGAGTAGTCTGTTTTGTACTTTAAGATATGAGTTCCCTAATATGACTATTTTTCGTTAAAACCTTAAACGCATTTTCCTTAGAATGACGTTTTTTGGCGGCTTGTTGATAAAATCGCCGAAACTATTCAAACGAACACCATAATTTAACCAAATGTTCATTAGAACTATAGCACATAGCGCATATTATGCGAATTTTAATTAAGAGTGTAGCTGGTTATTTTTTTTTGTAGTAAACATGATCAAAAAACGTGTTTTTCGTAGTTTTGAGAAAAATGGCTGCCATTTTGTAATTTTTGGAAAACAAAAAAACAAAAATCTTATGTTATACCCTAAAGTCTCAAAGAACATGTGGCTAAATTTTGGTCTGATCATACATTCCAGATTTCACCAACAACGCACCCATCTTTGTTTTTACCAATAATTCTTCCTTCTTTTTTGTAAAAAAAACTGGATAAAGTAAATATAAAAAAAGCAGAAAGAGGGTAAGCCGCTTACAGTTAGGACAACCCTTTTGCAGCGTCTTCTAATCAGAAGTACTTGCAGTCTGTTGTGAAACCGCATCTCGTTAGGCAAAAATTGATCAACAAAATCATCAACATCTTCATAGACAATGAAAAATGAAATGAGAAAGACAAGCGATCATAAAAGCCATAGCATCCACAGTAAAAAACCTAAAGAAAGCAGCAGCAGTAGTTTAAGTCTCCTTAGCCCAATAAACATCTTTACTTAAATTTAGGTCCCAGGGCGAAGTCATCACTCGAATTCAGCGAGATTTATACACCTCCGTACTCAAGCCACTAAAGCAGCGAAAAATAGAATCTAACGTAACTTTCATCTGATCATCTTCAGAATCTGGTTTTTAAAAACCTATGGTTAAGAAGAAAACTAAATTTTTACTCCAGTTTAACTCGAATTCTTGGCTCTGTTCGTTGATTGATAGTCTCACGGGTTGCAACTCATTGCGATAATGATGAGAATAGCCATTAGCATATTCGACCAATGTAGAAGATACCATAACGAAGAACTAGAGATCATTCTAAAATGCTTCGGAGAATATTTCTTCGTCGAACTGGGAGAGATTTCTAGCCTTCCATTGAACAGCATTGTAATGCTCACTCAGGGCTTCAATGGCTCAGTCAGGTTCACCGCAATATCCTAGTCACCAACACAATTCTTTCTCCCCCCTCACACTTTGCAGAAATGGATGAAAAATTTTAAAATTAGTCCCACTTGTGAGTTATTTGTAGGCAATTTGTATCAAGTTATTTCAATAAAAGCCTAAAAACGCGATCTACTGACATATAAAATTTGTGGTACCTAACTCTCTCCAGGGCAACATACACATTGTCGGCGACGCCTGCAAAGGGTGTATCTCCAAATTTTTCGGAAATGATATTTTGATGTCATCTGTTCGATTTAAGCGAGTACTAAAATCCCTCAATATTATTTTGTTAGTTGGAAGGGAAGAAGAAGGGAAGCTATTTAATATGATTTCTCTAACTTATTTAGGAATATGATTATATTCATTTTGCAGTTCAATCACAGAACCAATAACACCTTACAACACCATAAGATTTTTAAGTCATACTAAAGCAATAATTTTGTTTCAAATTAAAATAAATAAAAAATAAATAGGGTGGCGCAATCGAACGAGGACCCCCTGGGCCTAGCACATTTCTCACAACCATGCCTTGTGAGGGAATGGAGGGGACTTACAATTTTCTGCCGGTTCCGATCGGCTATTTGAGAAAGCTCTTTTCATGGCAATGCATTTACTAACGGAGGACTTGCCAATGCCTCGCGAAATGCGATACCCGTGGAAAAACATTTTTGCTTCTGCTGCGATTCGAACCTCGAACCTCTGGGTTAGCAGATGGACATGCTAACCATCACGACACGGGTACCACTTGTTTCAAATTGACCAGTAGAAAAAGCAGTTATCCATTTCATCAGAAATGGCTGAGTGGTTTCGTTTGAAACGAACCCGCACGTGTAACACGATTTGCTTTTTGCCTAAAATAACCAAAAAAAACGAGTTAAACGAACGGTAATTTTTCATCCCAAAAATGACTAGTATAAGCTCGCTTTCAAGACCAAAAGCGTTGTAAAAAAAAATAACGAAAGAGAGATGCTACATAATGAAGCAAATAAAATCATCTCCACTCATATGTGCATAGGTGTATGGGTTGGAAAAGTGTATTTTCACTTCGTGGGAATAAGAAACTAATTGGTTTGCTTTTAGAAGTTTGCATTAGAAAAAATTGGCAAAGATCGGTAAGGTAGTTTTATTCGTTTCCATTTTTTATTAATAAGATTCAAAACCATATTTTTATTAGACAAATCAATTCCTTTAAGCTTAACTTGTAGCCAAATAGCTGCTGTGGAGGTATATTGACCACTCTAATTAAAAAATATGGGAACTCCATTGCCATAAATGGAAAATATACGTTTAAAATTTCTTCGTATGATCATCATTCAAAAAATAAGATAGTGAAAAAGCAAGCTGTATCAATTTTGACTACTCCATGATCGGATCCCTTGTGTGAGTTAAGTGGGACAGCTATGATCCCTTCGAGATCACCCACGAAACAGACGAAACTTCCTACACTAACATTCAAATCAAATGTAGTTAAACAATCCTGTGAGCTTCTGCTTCATATGAAAATATAAACAAATTACAAAAAGAATTTGAAAAGGCAATGATTTGAAGCAAATCAGTCCATTTCTACTTTTTATGGCTGTCCAAAAATTCTATTTGAATATCTGTGTCTGCCTGTCAGCCAGTCATTCACCTTTTCGGACATTGAACTCAACACCTTTAAATAAATAACCATATACATAGTCTCGCAAAAAAATTCACTTGGATAAACGTATTTTACGAGCGGATGTTCTTAAAAGGCAAATAAATAACAAATTGTTTACTCACATAAACCATCACAAGTGCAATTACGTTCCACTCACTTGTTTACTTTACTTTGTGTTTACGCTAAGCCTTAATTGAAGTTAATAAAAAGGTTTCCTTATTTGTGATAATGATATCAGTTCGGATATTTCCACATCCTTTTTGACTACAATCCATTGGCACGTTTTTACCCATGGTATCCATGCCAACTTTCCTGAAACAAGATTAATTAAAACGAACTACCTAAAGGGATGATCAAAAGTATTTTTCGACCCCACTGAATGGGTTTCTATTACAAAAGAACAACAAACAACCAAATTATTCCTCCTGAGAGAGGAAAACAAAAATTATTCCAACAATAGACACCAAAACAAGCGCTTGAGAAAAACTCACAACTCCTGACCTCAATTTGACCGCACCACGACACAATAACGTATAAATCCCCTTGCGACTTTAACTTCAACAGTCACCGCGCCATCGACCGACCATCATTGTCACCTTCAGCCAAGAGAACACAAATCACACCAGAGAAAGAAAAAGAAATGTGCTGAATACCTTACGAAGATTAAGGACAAATCGAATCTGAACCATAAGCAACTAAGGACGAACTCAGTAGAAAAAAAAAGAAAAAATGAACTGAAAGAAAATGAAACGAAAGTCGGAATAAAAAAAATTTCGCAATCAAGTTTCAGGATACAGACAGGGTACACCTACCAACCTACCTACCTTTGCTAGCTATTAGCACAACAAATACCAATCAGATTGGATATCCCAAAGGATCTAGTTTCCTTCGTTTGGTACAATTTTTGTTGGAAACATTTCCTCTTTTGAAGCAATGCGATGTGTTGGCGAAACGAAACGAAAAAAAAATCGGAAACAAACAAACAACAAAGCTTCACCGGAAAAGACAAGGCCAAAAAGAATTGAGTGACAGCCACTATTCGTCCAAAAGAGGTACATCCATGTTTACCTGTAGCATTTTTTCATGTAAGTTTACTACTGTTTCTGTATCTTTCGCTCTTTTCTTTTTTTTCTTTGTTAGCAAACGCCAACAACGGGCTTCTGTTTCCCGGTGATTGGTTCCTCTCTGAACGTGTAAGTTTTGTTGCTTTGTTCATTTCTAAGTTGGTAAGCAAGAGACTGTAGTGTTTGAGGAAAAATGGTACCTATACCTACCTACTCACCCGTAGAGAAACGAAAGTCCTTTAAATGTTCCGATATTGCTCCCTTTATTGACATTCTCTGAAGCGATTGGAGATGGTGCAGTGGGTGGTTTGCTTGGCCTTGAAACATTAAAGTATTTGCTTTCGCGCACCAGCATCACATCTTTTGATGCTAAAAATCGAATAGCAACGTTCCTTAACTCTGTTCGAATAGAACTTAAGAAAGACGAACGCTATTTTGGTGTTCGGTTTGTATAATATTCGAACATTTTTTTTTCTTTTATCCGAAAACAAAAAATACTATGGAAGGTTCTGAAAGGAAATGAATGAGGACGTAGTGAGTGGAAGGGTATGTGAGAACAAAGAGGAGCCCCATGTGTTGGAAAAAGCAGAGTTAAATGAATTGGAGCAAATGATGTTGCCCAACGGCGCGAAACAAGATGAAAACACACGAACCATTAATGCGATACTATACACAAGAATGCTTTGCCTTGCCTTGCCTATGTCTTGCCTATGCCCCAAAGCCCAAAAAGGAGTCAATATTTTAAGGCTATATGGGTGGGTGATGCGGATTCGATGAAGAATTTAGGTGGATGTTGTATGCAAACATTTACTTCTTATACCCCAGAGGACATGGAATGTAATTCCCGTTTTAATTGGGATACAACAGGGATAAAAGTTCGTTTGATTTTTCACCTCGCAATGCCTCGAAAATTGCTTTCTGAAAGGATATGGATTATGGCAACTGAAAGTCAAACGCTTGCTTCTCGATTTTTTCGGTTTTATTTTTCAATTTTTTTATTTTTTGTAAGCAATCAATACAGTCTATTTAATTTGTTCATCATGTAGTTACTTTAATTCGAGGTAAGCATAAACAGAATGTGTAATTAAATCAATGTTATTGCTTATTTTTTGGTCTGTTTTGATAATACTCGTGGTTTTCATTCGGTTTAGAATAAAAAAAAAAAAGAGCAATCAAATAGGTATTTTTGTTACTATAACTGCATTGAATTTTGGAATTTAAATGCAAAAGGAACCCACAACTCATCATCGAAGTCTGTTTCATTAAAGTTTAAAAACATTAACCCAGCAAGTATTGCTGATGGTGAGTGGGTGGTCTGACGAAATGAAATCCTTTTGCTCACAACATTTTAATAAAATCACTACACGATAGCAAAACTCTTTTTCTTCTTCCTTTTTTAACGATATCATGTCGTCTCAACTCAAAGTTATCGCAGCTCTCTCTTTTGTATTAGTGATCATTCTGTGGGGTAGAAAACTCAACATTTGAAAAAATCAGGAAAAACCTGCATATAGTCTTAAAATATTGACTCCTGCCTTACTTTAAATTTGGAACAAAACATATAACTGAAAGAGCTGTTGCAAGGCTACAATGCAATCATTTGAATGGTGCAATAAGAAGCTATGTAAATATTCATTCGTTCAAATTTCAAAAAAGAAACGAGTTCTAAGACTCTTTTGTATCTTTTCAATATGCAACATTAGTGATACATACTTCCTTAGGTGGGCATTACAGTTCGGGGTGAACCTGGGCCTCAACCAACATCCTTCTGTAACGACTTCGATTTCGGGCGAGCTCTTCCACTTGATTGCGCCACCTAAGACGCGGTGTTCCCTTTCCGCGATTTCCCTGCAATGTACTCTCGAAAACCCGTAGAGCCGGAGCGTTTGGGTCTATCCGCTCTACATGGCCCAACCATCGCATCGTATCCTCGCGATGCGTATTCTATGTACTATGCACTTTCGAGGTACAGGTCATAGAGCTCGTTGTTGTATCTTCTTCTCCACACATTGTCTTCGCATACGGGACCAAAGATCATTCGGAGAATTTTTCTTTCGAAACTTTAGTGATAGTGACGTGAAATAAGACCAATTTCAAATAGCTCAAAATTGTACTTGTACTTGTACGAAATATCAAATTCGTACTTAAACTTTCGACCTTGGTTAATTTAACCAAACTTCTCAAAATAGTTTAGCATTTTTTTTTTTGTTAATTTGCTAAAATAAAATTTATTTATATTCGTTTTTGCCTGAAAAATGTTCGTTCAACTTTGGTGTCGAAATTACAGTTTAATATGAGGGGACAGGTGCAATGTTGGCTTTTGGGCAAAGTTTGCCCCAATGATTTAAGGATTCTAAGACAAAAAATAAATAGAACTTCATTTCTTAATACTTTAATAATATTATAAACTCTTAAAAAGTTAAAAACATAATTGTCGGTAAATTTGCTGTGGGTATTCGATGAATTTTCAAAAAGACACTGTAGAAAAATCGCAGAAAGGGGTAGACCTCGTTTTAGGTGTTGAAGTAAAGTAAGGGGAGACTATTTATTTGTACGCCTTTTAAGTAACATCATTTCATTTCACATCATCACATGTCTCATCAAAATTATAGATAACTAACTGACCCACCCGGTGGTAGCCATAACGTAAGGGTTACCATGTCTGCCTGTTACACAGAAAGTTCTCGGTTCGAATCCCAACAGAAGACAACAAAAAAATGTTTTTCCACGTTTATCATTTTTCGCAAGGAATTGGCAAGTCCTCCGAAAAGTGGTTTCTCTATTAGCCTTGAAGGGATGAAGTAAGGCTTACAGCCAATTTCAGCCTCTAGAGTCTAGAGTCTAGAGTCTAGACCATTGTATATAAAAATAACCTATAGCATCGGAAGTCTTCATGGTGTTACTATAGGTTTTTTTTTATACAAAGGTCTAGAGTCTAAACTTTTGACTCTATAGGTTGAAAATGGCTGTAGGCTTTCAAATCGGTTCGGTAGTTTAGGAGTGAAAGTACAACTCTCAAACCAATTCTGAAATATCTCTCAAACCAAAACTTAAAAAAATTTAGAATATTATGTTCAGCTTAACATTAGCTTTCAAATAAGAAGTACCTATTTCAGATGTGTACGACCAAAAATGGTCACACTCCTTTGCTAAAATTTGATATTGTTAAAATCTGTGAATGTGGTTTCTTGAGATTTTATATTGATTTTAGGCTTTCAATAGATAGCAAAGTCGTATCTTGAATAGTTTTTGAATGGCAGATTTAAATGAAGATTGCTATCATCATAACTAAAAGTATTTGGACTGAGTATTTTCCAATATATTTCTTATACATACAATAACCTAAGATCTAAGTGATTGGTTGATAATTGTCAACTTGACATAAGCAAAAAGTCAATTTTTCAACCCAAAAATAGTCGCTTTTTTTGAAAACATTGCCATTTTATCACTTTTTGATATTTTTCAAAATCCGTAAATCAATGTATAGGAAATACATGTCAGCAGATGGGGAACTTTTTTTTGGCACCTCCGAAGACAGCAAATGTTATTTTTCAATATTTTTGAAAAAAAAAAATCTTAAAATATAGCTGAAAGTATACTTAACTATCTTCAAAAAGCTCCTTCATTAGCCGTTCGGAACCGGTAGAAAACTGTAGGTCCCCTAGATTTCCAAACAAGGCACGGTTGTGAAAAATGCGCTAGGCTCTGGAGCTCCTCGCTCTGTTGCGCCACCCTATTTATTCATTTATCTTCAAAAGCCATAAAAAGATTCTATCAATTCAAGTTGTACTTTCTTCTGTAAAGATTTTCGAAAATCACCTCTTTTTTCATGGCCTAGTCTGGTATAACCCCTTAAAGACATCTTCAAGTTCAGTAGTTTATTATTTGATTAGTATTGAAATACTTCTGCCTCCAGCAATTGCTTAGACTGCTATTATACGGTGAAATTTGTTGCACGAAACTACTTTGAATTCTTCTTTGTTCTGTCATCCCGTGTCGCAAGTGTTATTACACGATGAAATCCAGTTTCATGAAACTAGTTTCACATTTATCTTTATCTTTCATTCGGTGTTTTTATTTTTGGGGAAAAATAGTTATCTAGTAGTGCCTTGTTGCTTCAAAACCTCTTCTATTGGCAATTGAAAAACAAAAAAGTCATTATTATTAGTATTATTACTTATTTTTGAACCAAATGAAACAGAATAAAAAAAAAACACGAAGAAAGACAAAGAGAAACGTCAAAGCTGTTTCACGAAACCATAACCCATGCGACACACGGTAGCTCATTGTCCATCTCTCTTTTTCGAACTTTCGTTCTCTTTTGCACTTATGGTGTTCGAACAGTTTCGTGCAACAAATTTTACCGTATAATAGCAGTCTTAGGGAAGTAATTTGACAAGTGTGATTAAGAAGCTAACTTACTTTAATTGTATAAAGCATTTTCCTGTACATTAATAAGCTGCTGTAATTCATTGACTGGTATTGTTTAGTTTTCCTTTTGCTTTCTGTTTTCACTCTACATATGTTTATTACTTCAATGTTCAATCTTAAATCAGTGTACCGATGCAATTTACGTGAGTAATGAGGTACAAATTGAAGCTCTATTCTCAAGATGAGATGCCACAATATTCGAAGAATTGTTTACTTCTTCCTTTTTTAGCAGGCAACTTTGACACTTTTTCAATTTTATAATTTTTACTAAATTTCTTTCACTTTGACAATAACCTAACATGATTTGAAAATTCAAAAATATTATTATTCGAATCTCACCACGAAGGTTCAAAAAATATTCTGTTTACTAACCACGCCAACTGAAAATTTGTAAGATACCAGAATTACTCACATGGCGCTCGATATTGCACAGAGAAAAGGTGACTGTATCAACTTAGTCTGGATAAGCACGTACAATAACCTCTTTTGGTTTGATTGTAGACTTTTGTGGAAGATGTTTGCTAAAGCTTTAAAGTCTAGTGTGGAGCAAAACCATTCACAATAATCAAGAAGCTTTTTGTATGCCTTTCACAAGATAATTATGGAGTATGTTCTTTTGTAGCTACTATTCTAAATAAACATGCTTTATTTTATTATAGCACGAATCACTGTATAACAGTCCAGATTTTCAAGTTCTGTCCGAATGACATCGTCATCGTTACACTTGGGAAAACGTTATGTATATTTCCATCACATAATATAAATAGATGCCCGTATGATTGAACCCTTTTTGAATTTTAAGGGTCATGTAAGGACGCGACGGTCGTCGATAACACTAATTAGCATTATGTTGAGTAAATGCCCCATGATGACTGTTCTCTGTTTTATATGTAACGATTGGATTTATTATTTTACTCCCATCAATAAATCTTAATTCTTTCCGTTGGAGTTCATATATAATAAATTTCCACATCAACATGCTACCGTTTCTATTAACTCAAAACAGCAACTCGACAAATTTAATTCAAATTTCTTGTTGCAGTGCAGAACCTTTTCATCAATTTATGCAGCATTTCAACAAATTTTCACAGGAACTACACAAAACCAAAATGTCTTTTTCCTTCTTGCGAGGTTGACACAAACTTTAGAAAGCGTTTAAAAACTTATTTCATTCCTCCCGAATCAATTTAACTTTTGGTTGATTCATTCTGTTAGTTTCCTTCAACTTGAAAACATAAAATTAAATCAAAGTCAAAGTCAATATGTAGATGGCTAAGGATAAAGCGGATGTCTTTAAGTGTTGTGCAGGTGCTTATTATATACGAGGTGTGTTCAAAAAGTATTGCGAATTTTGAATTTTCGCGGGTTACGTATATTCGAATTTCGATTTTTTTTGTTGCGTTATGTTGGTACTCATGCTGTTTTTGGTCGCAATTGAGCAATTTTGGTACTTATTTCGCGGCGACCCGTCTCATGCCAAATCATTGATAAAAATCGAATGGCACGAGCCAATCGATATGTTTAGGTCATCAGTGATGAAAAATAGTTTAAAAACAAAGCAATTTTTAGCAACTTTACGCACTTTTCTCTTCATCAGCATACAGGCAATACAAAACAATTCTAAAGATAAAATTGCTTTACTCGTTCCTGTCACGTCCATCGCAACCATAATCTAAGAACCTGTTGTTGCTGTGTCACATTAATAAAGTCTCTCCAAGTCAATTAATGTAACCAAACTTCTTATTCGAACTTAGGGATACTAATAGCCCCCGAACCACTCCCTCAAGATCATACAAGGAAACACCAAAAAGTTTTGTTTTTAGTTAGTAGAATTCATTGGAAGGAAGAACACACAATCCAAACTAAAATAAACGAAGAAAAAAAACAAAAAACAGTCAATAAATCAATACTTTTCGTAAAATGTCAGCAAACAACATTACATGTAAGCCAAAATCTTTTTAAGAAATCTCATCCTCTCTTTGGCATGTCCTTTCCATGTCCAGTTCAGTCCGCAGTGTTGTATATTTACTTGCTTAGGGTCTAAGCCAAATTAATGTCTAAATGGACACAGGAGAAAAATTTTTCTTTGGTCTTTTTCTGTATTTCTTTTTTTCCCCTAAGTTCCACCCAATGTGGCTAGGGTTTATTGATTTTCTACATAAGGAAGGAGAGCACAGACACTCGCTAAAGAACACGAACATCCTGGGCAGTGGCGATTATCCTTATTGTTATGACGAGGCAATTGATTGCATTACTTTTTCTTGGTTCGGTAACATGGGCTATTTATAGGGTGCTGATTGTAGTGCTTGAGATGGTGTGCTACTACTTTCCGGCGACAAATTGCCTTGTGATCTCAACCGCACGATAGTAATAGGAAGGCAAAATAAATAACATCTGAAAGGACAGAATATGACCAAAACCATCGGAGAACAAAAGAAGAAAAATATCAGACAGGTAAATATCTAATTATTCGGTTTTAATTAATAGACAGAGAAAGAAGCAATCAAGCAATCCATCGTATAGTTCGTGCGGTTTTTCGGTGATGACTAATTACATCGTCGAATGTGGAGCTATATCATTCTGTTGGGTAAAAATCAATTGGGTTAGTAGTTCATGACAGACAAATTGTTTCTTTTCGGTATTGTAAGGACGGAGTAGGATTTTCATGTGAAGCTATGGGTAGAATGGAAAAGAGAAGAACTCTGAACATTGAGCCAAATTAATTATATTTTTTGTTCAAAGCTAAGAGACCGAGCACCGAGGTAATTTATTTGTTGGAAGGATAATATTTCAGTTCGTATATTCTGACAACAACAAGAAAGCTTCTATTTTGGTTCGGCAAAACACTTTGTGCCAGCAACGCGAGGACCTCTTCGATTAGGTTCACACAGTTCGCGACGGCGACGATGATGAAGAAAAAATTGCAGCGCTCATATGAAAAAGTTTTGTAAATTTACACTAAATTTTACCAAAGTTGCTCTTCAGGAACGTAATTCCAAAACGAAACATAATCTTCATCAATCTGTTAGATTAACGCAACTCAGAAGCTCATCAAGAACTACAGAGCAATATCAAACACAAGATCAATCATCGACGATGATACCAAGATACATTTTAAAGCTAAATCAGATGAAACCCTTTTACTTTCCATGAGAGCAACGTATTGTCATGAATTTGATATTGATTGAAAAGTCTTGTTGTCAGGAAATGCAGAATATAATTTTTGCTTACGTTTAAGCTTCATACATTAAAGGAACAACATTCTTTTCTCTGTTGAAAAATGAAAGGCTTTCGTATAGAATCCGCCTTGAGGACAGAATTTTACTAAGGTGGGCATTACAGTTTGGCGGTGAACCTGGGCTTCAACCAACAACTTTCGATAACAACTTCGATATCAAGTCGGTTAAGTTCTTCTTTCCCCTGATTGCGCCGACTAAAACGAGGTCTTCCTCTTCCGCGATTTCCTTGCAATGTGTTTTGGAAAACCTGTCGAGCCAGAGCGGCGATGTCCATCCACTCTACATGTCCCAGCCATCGTAACTTTGCGATGGTTTTTTCTTCCTGCTATGCTCATGTCATTTGCGGTTGTCCTTGATTATGACAGCATATACTTCGTTTTACCCTAATTGAACGTTAAACCCAATTTTTCCGCTTTGTTTTCAATGCTCGCAAAAGCACCTATGGCATCACATACTTGCTTCTTCCCATTACGTCAATATCGTCAGCGTAAAAAGATGATTGGACAGAGTTTTAAAAGATTCAGCCTCTGCTGTTCACCATTTAGTTTTGCACAATCTCTTCAAGAATTAGCATGACAGTTTGTCGAATGCCTTTTCGACATCCAAGATGTCAGTGAGATCTTTACCGAACTTTGACAGAGCAGCGTGAAGTCATCCTGCATAGGCGTTTTGCACGGATGTCGAAACTAGACATGGCTATGTACTGCTCGTCTTTGTAAATACTGTCAAACGCAGCTTTGAAATCGATATAAAAGATGGTGTATATCGATATTACATTGGGTTTTTTCCAAGATTTGCGTAATGTGAAAATTTGGTCTTTTGTGGTCTTTTCTGGTCTAAAACCACACTGACAAGAAAGAACCCATTAAGTTGTTGACGTAGGGTTTCAGACGTTCACATATGATAGCAGACAAGATCTTAGAGCGACGTTAAAGAGGCTTATTCTTTTCTAATTGGCGCAATTGTGAGGGTCTCCTTTTTTTAGGATCGGGCATACGATACTGAGGTTCCATTCATCGGGCATACTATCTTCCAACCACATCGTGTAGATCAGCTGATGCATTTTTTTTTCCAACTGATCTTCAGTTGCCTTGAAAAGTTCGACATCAAGACCATCTGCACCTACAGTCTTACTTGATTTAAATTTGTCTATGTTAAATTTGTATATGTGTGGTACGAAGGGGAATTGGCAGGTCCTCCGTTAGTGAATCCATTGCCATGAAAAGCGCTTTCTCGATTGGTCTTTCGGAACCGGCAGAAAATTGTAGGTCCTTTTCATTCCCTCACAAGGCATGGTTGTGAGTAATGCGCTAGGCCATGAGGCTCCTCGTTCGCCACCCTATTTATTTATTTATAGGTCAAGCGGACGGCAGTCCTGATCATCGTCCAAGTTGAATGGGTCATTCTGCCTAACAGCTGTATTTCTTCATTACCGTTAAGCAGTCTGCAGAAGTGGTTTTACCAGATCCTGAGTTGCGACTGCAATTCTATGACGGTTCTTTAAAGGCTTAAGTTCGGAGTTTATCACCACGGCATAATCTTATTTTAGCATCGTTTTGGTAAAACTTTCAAATCTCATTTCAATCATGGCATCTATTAATTTCCTTAAACGAGCGATGTTCATGCTGCATCTCTCTCTTATTGAAAATTCAGTGTTCTTCCTTTCTTGTCTCTCGTCAAAAGCAGCCCTTGTTCTCTTCTGCATCAACATTATTTGTCGTGGCTTTTGCTTGGTTGTATTTGCCTTGGTGCATTCTCCGTCGAACCCAAGATGAGTGTACGAATACTTAAATCGTAAGCACTGTTCACAGACTGAATGCTCCTCCTAACTTAAGGAGCGTTAGTTATCCGTGTATTGAACTGCTAGTCATTAAAAAAAAAATCATCAAACCTGTACGTTCCCATTTTCCTTAAAAAAAAAAAAACTTCATCAAATCATTTAAAACTCATTAAACAAACAACAGAAAAAGTAAACAAGTCTCCAAATTTTCTATAATAAAGAGTATTTCCGACCTTAAACAGTCATTTTGTCCTTCCATTCCCTCAAAAAAAAAAAAAAAAAAACAATAGGTACTATTAACAAAAATGGAAAACGCTCACTGAATTGTATCTTATTTCCGAAAAGGGACACATCCTTAAAACACAATTAAAAGCTTTAAAGCCATCAGAGGACATTTGCACAGACACAGACGGAACTCTAAAAAAAAAAAAAAGCAGAAGCACACAACAAACACCCCAAAGGCTCCATCAATTCGTCGTTTGGCCATCACTATGCTCGACTCTTCTTGCACAGCTTAATCGGAAATACCAAATAACACAAAACTAAAGTCCTTCAAAGACAGATATACATTTACACAAACAGAGCACCATCGACCATGCCCCTTAGTCCACCGTACGCACCCCAACTCTGCCCAATAAAAACGAATTAATTTCATCCTGCTTTGTCCCTTAGTAGGTCCTTTTTGAATTAACCCAGCACTTGAACAATTTGCATACGCTACGCAGGCAAACCTGCTTCCTGATTTTCTACTCTCTTTCAACGGGTGTGTGCGGTGTACGTACGTCGCCGCCGCCACATCGTACCTACACCCCCGCATAAATTTTAAATGAGGCACATGCTGTTGTGTAATCTGGGAAAGGAGACACAAAAACAAAAAAAAAAATAGAACAAAACAGAAAAGGATTCACCACCCCTTTTTCCCAGAGAGTGGTTTCCAGTTCGTCGTTCTTGAAGCCAGCCCAGAACCACCAGCCAACTAGGCAGGCAAGTAACCAGGAACAGCCAGGCAGCCACTTTTATTTCAAGGATAACGAAATGTGACAATGAAGTTGAGTGGCAGGAAATTGGAGAGCGAAGGGTGGTGTTCCATAGCCCGCGCGCGCCTTACTCTACCATCAGTACACTCTTACAAGAGTTAAGCCAACTGAAGGAGTTATAGAATGGTTGGTACACAGAGGTATGTGGCGGAATGTAGAGTGACAATGTGATGAAGTGGACTGCTATAAGAGTGTACGACTCAAGGGGTTAAGCCCGCCTAGCCTAATGTTAAGAGGCAATTTTCGGTGTTCCTTTTATATGTATTTATGTGTATATTATCTGGTTGAAAGAAGATCGGTTGTCGTTTTATAAGGATAATTATTATTTACTTTTATTGCTCTCGATTTTTCAGCAGGCAAATGTTCAATTAGATGAGTAGAGTGACTCTTACCGAAAACAGGTTGGTTACTTTAACAATTTAGTGGTTTTAAGTTTAATATTAATTACGCATAGTTACGAATGTAACTAAGGAGAAGTAGGAGCTTGAGTGTTGCGTATGGAATGTGATACTTGGAGTAAATCATCCTAATTAGTATCTACGCTATAAGAAAGATGGATAAGGCTTTATGATGGAAGTCGGTTCAAGACTTATAACGGTTTTCAAGTAAGTTTTCGACTTTGATGGGTGTACGTACAAAGGATCGTAGTACAAGAAGGATGGTTAAATAAAAAACACACAAAAACGTTTTATCCTTACTCCGAAATGCTGACCACTTTTATTTAATGGTACGTGTTGCGAATTAGTTTAATCAGTTAACCGCCGAGCCATACTTATTTGAAACCAGCAACTATACATTATAAAGGACCTTATCCTAAGGGAAGTGGCAGTGGTAAAGTGTTCAGTCGATGGCCTGAGGAGGAAGATTTGAATCCCGCACCGGGTACCTATTTTCAGTCTCTCAGTGTCATCTAGGTACTTATGGTGCCCGTGGGTTAGAATTAGCGTGTATGTCCATAACGTGGGGTGGTCGTGAAAATACAGTGGGTATCGCCCGTTCAAGAGCTAAACAAAAGTTATAAGATAAGTCAGTGAGTTAAAAAAGAATCTGAGATTTCAAAAATGACTCACAAAGTAGATTTTTGCAAAGTCTGACCACGGATGCTTCTATCGATTGTCTCTTTTATGGAAAGCGTTCAAGAGTAAAAAATTACCCTAAAAACTTCAAAGTTTAACGAAGATTATGTTCCACATCATTGGAAAAATGCCATAGTCATTGTTTTACCCAAACAAAGAAAGCCACCAACGGAATTAACCACTTACAGGCCAATATCGCTTTTACCAATTACTTCGAATTCCGAGCCATCAGTTCGGTCTCGGAACCAAGCATTTAACGATTAACCAAGTGGTGAAAAGAGCACTTGAAGAAAAACAAGTCTACTGGCTAGATTCTTAGATGTTGCTCAAGTCTTTAATAAGGTCTAGTGTTTGAATTGAATACAAACTGCATAGGCAACTTTGTAGGTAGTCTACGCAATACGAATACGAAATCCAACGTTACAAAATGACTCTATAGAGTTCGATACGATCGAACGTACTCCAAACTAGAGAAAATTGAATCCGATGTACCTCAAGGAAGTTGAGGGCGGCCGTGGTGCAGTGGTAGAGTGTGTAGTAGATAGGACGGACGCGTGGGTTCAAATCCCGCTCAGGCATCTACTTTTCTTTTAGCCTCTTGGTTTCATCTGGACGCCGCCCTTGAGATTATATGTGAAATTACTAACACCTTATTTCCATCTACTGCACCACAAAAAAAGGGAAGTCTGCTACCCTGGTAGTACAATGGACCAGAAATTAGATCTGTGTGCTCCAGGCATAAGCCTCCTCTTAAAAAAAAAAAAAACTCAAGGAAGTGTCCTACAGGGTTAACACCTGTATATTTTGTATACAGAGATATAAGATAGACAAGATATTCTAGGGCCAACCTTGCCTCTGCTGTATGCAAGCAATATTCTTGTGGACACTTACGTAATCATTGCCACTTTTGCTGATGAAACTGCAATATTAGGTTTGTACCAACAGCGAATCACAAACTTGTTTCTGACTGGTTATTGTGATTATTACTTATGGCTATAGGTAAGGCAAGTTTTGCAATCGTGCAGAAAATAATTTCGAGATAACGCCGTTAACAGCTGCCACGATTTTGACGTAATTTCATACTTAAGAAGTCAGTTTGAGAAAGATTGCATATCAGCGTTCAAAAAAATTTTACAAGTTTTTTAAAAAAATTTTGATTTTTTGAAATAATTTCAATACCGAATCTTTGATTTTATTCAAATTTTTTGTTAAAGCAACTTCTGACAAGATCTTAATATTTGTATACTGGATTTCTAAAAAACTCGTTTTAAAAAAAAAAAAAAATTTCTATAAAACTAGTTTTTAAAACAAAGTGAAAAATAAAAAACCGTTGTCTTAAAAACTGGTTCAACGATTTTCATTTGATAAAAGTTGTTTAGTTTTTTCTTTGCTTTTGAAAAACGGCAATAGAATCTTATTTGGAGGACTTTATGACGTCAGGTTAAAGTGATTGGGATGAGGACTCATAAGTCTTACTGCCCCTAAGAAAAAAATTACGACGTAGGTGTAAGCCTAATCGTGGCTATGAACGAACTAATTCTGTTTACTTTCTTACTCTTTATAACATTTAAGAAAAACGGTTGCAGGTGCATTCTTTAGATTCCCGCATCGTCGCTATTGTCATCATTACTTTCTGAAAACAAAAATTTCTAAATTTTGTTTATAATTCTAAACACTTTCAATACACTTTCCATTTTACCATTTAAGTACCAGAACAAACTGGAAAGCCGACTCGCAATCAAATCGGCACAAAAAAAAACCAAAAAAATAAAAACAGTCGCATTGCTCAGGTTTTGTATACACTTCTCATTTTCAGTTTGCAAAAAATCATCTGTGTGTGGGAACAGCCGCCTGGTATTCTGAATTTGTATTTACCTTTTGTTGGAACTCCAAAAATGTACTGCGCATGCTTCTTGTAGTTTGCTGATAGTTTGAAGAACAGCTGTTGGAACAAACCTATTCGTGCCAAATAATTTACCAGCCTTTAGAAAAATTTTAAAATGCAGTTGATAAAGTTAGTTATCAAAAATCTAGTATCAAACTAAACGAAGCAAAATCGAAGCATAAAATCTTACTAACAAAATAGCATCCGATTAACTATCGGTCCTTAGTTCGTTGAACCCGTCCAAAAGGATTCCTATGAACAAATCAACCAACAACTTATAAAATATAACGCTTGTTATAATAAATAAAAATAAAAATAAATAGGGTGGCGCAACAGAGCGAGGAGCCCCTGGGCCTAGCGCTTTTCGCACAACCATCCCTTGTGAGGGAATGGAGGGGACCTACAATTTTCTGCCGGTTCCGAACGGCTAATTGAGAAAGCGCTTTTCATGGCAATGAATACTAACGGAGGACTTGCCAAATCCTCGCGAAAGGTGATACCCGTAGAAAAAACATTTTTGCCTCTGGTGGGATTCGAACTCGAATCTCATCACACCACGGGTACCACTTGTACGCTTGTTGTAATGGTTGAAGAATTTTTCAAATTGGTTCAGAAGTTTTTGAGTTCCCATTCCAGTATTCCCGCTAGAGTTAAATTTACTAAGTAACTTAGGGATAATATAACGTTCCAATTGTTAAAGAATTTTTGAAAGTGGTGTTGGATTTCAGATTCTCTTTCAACTGGAAATGAGGGGATAGAATACAGTCAATGCAACTCAGGGATAGCGTAGCATTCTCATGGTGAAAGAACTTTTGAAGTCGGTAAATTTTAAGTTTCCGATCCAATACGTCGTTTCCCGTTCCAGTGGGAATATGAGAATCACATACATGTCCGTTCTCAAATTCCAGACTATTGCTGTACATACCAAATTTCATTTAAATTGGTTCAGTTGTTTAGGTGGAAGTTCGTAACACAGCAACAACAATAGAGTTACCTTATTTAACAACAACAGAGTTACCTTATTAAATACTCAAACATAAAACCAAAAGTCAAATATTTTCTACATCACATTTTCTTAGAGACCACCTCACCAGCTATCGAATCATGTATTCGCAATAATTTTCCAAAGCATTGACAATTAGTTTGGAAATGTCATTAAACCTCAAAGTTATTTCGAGACCGAGAGTTAGCAACCTTCAGGAGAAAAATGTCTACTTGGGATATATTTATAACGGGTTGGTGACGTTTGCCCCAAACCAAAAGCCCCAAACGTAAATCCCCAAACGCAAAATCCCCAAATAAAAATCCTCAGCTCTGAAATCCCCAAAGAGAAAATCTACAAAGCTAAAATCCCCAAAACAAATATGTTCAAATAGTGAATCATGCGATAAAATCGCGCGCGCGATTTTATCGCATGATTCACTACTTGAACATATTTGTTTTGGGGATGTTTGCAGGAAAATGTAAAGAAAAAATTAAAATAAAAGAGTAAACATAAAATTCCTTATAAAATCGTTATGTCTATTGAAATGAAAATACATTTTCAAAATTTGTAAGTTAATAAAAAATATTCAAAAAAGTAATGCGCATGTTACAATAATGCGAAGAAAATAAGGTCCCTTTCAAAGTGTTAAATGAAACGAAAAAAAAAATTCAAAAAAAAGTTTCTCTTCATTCTTAAATTTAAAATTTAATTTTAATTTAAATTTAATTTTCTTTTAACTAAGACAGAACACTGCGCACCATGAATACGTACATAAGTCAGACTAAAAATTGGATGCAGTCATGCATTCATAGTTGTTGTTAAGAAACTGTTAATCATTATCACTTATTAATTAGTATCACAATGAGATAATTTCATGCGATTTTTCTGAAAACTATGTATGCACATAATTTAGATGTACACGGACACTGGGGATTTGGAGATTTGGTGGGGATTTTGGCAAAAAAGATTACTTAGGTGTGGATTTCATCCATGTGCATTATGTCTGTGGGGATATTAGCAAGTTGGATTTTAATTTTTGGGGATTTTAACCGATGGGGATTTTTTTTTTTGGGGATTCCGTACCACTCCCATTTATAACATGATAGTAAATTGAACAGTGACTGGTTTTCAGAGGTAAAGGTCTGTACACCTTTATATAGAACAAGATATCAATGCAAAAGGTTGAAGTTATCGATTACATTTGCTGAAATCTTTTAACTTTTTCATTACTGAGTGAAGGATGTTAGAACTTATGCTGTCAATTGACGTAGACAAGGTAGTCAATTCGACAGAAAACCTTTCTCTAAGACACAGCCACAAAACTTTTAAGTGATTTATTAATGATCAGAAGGACGACGCTACCGACGCGACGTGACGGTGTGAAGTGATGAGGGTTATTTGTGGTAAGAATTTGTTTCTACATAGTATTCAATGTTAGCTTTTGATGCCAAGAAATGAGATGAAGAAGTTTCGCGGTAGTTTCTTGTCGACGACACCATGGCTACAACTCGATTTGTTCTGATTTAGTAGGTATAGAAAGAAAGATAGATAAGATAATTTTGTTCTCAGTAAATTTTTTACAGAAATCAAATTTGACAGTAACTGTTGCCTGTCAGGTTCAAAAATTCATTTAGTATATATAAAAGCAAACCTAATGGAGATTAACCTATAATTCAATTCAATTCAATTCAATTCAATTTATTTTATTGCGGTGTACAAATAAGACATAGTCTTTTATAGTACCTACTATGTAACATTATGATTTTATACATTATAGTTGCATTACATTAAATTATTATATTAGATGTTAACAATGAGAAAAAGATAAGAAAATACTAAGTAGTAAAAAAGAAAAAGAAGAAAAAAGAAATTTTAATCACGTACTGAATACATTGTTTTTGTTTATCAAATAGACTGATTAAAATAGTTAAAAATGGCATTCTTAAATTTTGAAATTTCTACTATCTGTTTTATCGAAGTTGGTAGAGAGTTCCAGAGCTTAGTAACATATACAAAAAATAACCTGGATGAGTAAAGGAAAGTGTACGAAGGTGAAATTAAATTCATTGTCCTTGCAGACTGCGCAAAGCATAATTTTTCAAATAAGTATGAAGGTGCTTTTCTTTGTATTATTTTATGCAAGAAAATATAACATCTTGATTCAAAAAATTGATTGAAAGTGCATCCTAGTACAAGTCGATGGTAGTGAGAGACATGTTCGAATCTCCGCAAACAATAAATGTATCTTATAATATCATTAAAAGCGACAAGCAATTTACGCTGTGAATGAGAGTCCAACTTAGGGTAAAGAACTGAAGCGTAATCGAAGATAGGCAAGAGAAGCGATTTAGTGATTTTAATTTTTGTGTCAGTCGGTATAAGAGAAGAAAACATGTTTAGTTTACGGAGACCAGCATATATACGACCAACAGATAAGTTAATATGATCAGTGGCAGAGAGGTATCGATTTATTTTAAAGCCTAGACTTGTGACACTAGCAGAGAATTCAAGTTTAAATTCAGATAAAAGTATAGCTGGCAGATTATTTGTATCGAACTTGCGTTTGGAAATTGCAATTATTTGTGATTTGCCTGGATTGAGCATAAGATCGTTACTCAGAGACCAAGCATGGATCTCAATCAAATCCTCATTCATTCTACAAGCCAGATCCTCCAATAAGTTGAACCGTTGCGAGATGTAAATTTGAACATCATCCGCGTAGAGATGAACCATTACATTCTTGCAAACATATGGCAAGTCATTAATGAACATGCAAAACAAAATTGGACCCAAAATTGAACCTTGAGGCACGCCAGTAAGCAAATGGATGGATTCAGAAAATAAACTGCCAACTTTTACTTTTTGAGTACGATGATGTAAATAGTCTTGAATGAGGCGCACTGATTTATCACTAAAGCCAAAATACAATTTAAGCTTTTTACATAGAAAACTATGATTAACTCGGTCAAAGGCTTTAGTAAAATCGAGCAGGCACCGGAGCGTAAGCTTTTCTTGATCATACTCAATGCGGATGTCGTCAAGGACTTTTACCATAGCTGAAGAACAGCTGTGTTCAGCACGAAAACCCGACTGCACCGGAGAGAACAGTTCACGAATTCGCATGTGGTTTGAAATCTGACTGGATAAGATTTTTTCAAAGATCTTAGAGAGGCAAGGCAGCAAACTAATGGGACGGAAATCAGAAACTCCAGAGGGATTGTTCTTTTTAGGCACAAGAATAACAATAGCGCGTTTCCAACATTGTGGAAATGAGGATGACGTGATGCAAAAGTTAATTATGTGTGTAAGTGTGGGTATAATAAAGGGTAAGACAATTTTTATAAACCGAATTGGAATTCCATCTTCACCAACAGCATTGGAACTAATGGAAAGAACGTTTCTGATCAGATCATTCTCAGATATGACTTCAAAGTCAAACTCTGAGGGAGGTTCGTAAATAGCAGAGTTGTTCACTGTGAAGCTTGATGAGGGTAGGTTGCTGATGATAAATCTTGTATTGAGATCGTTAGGATGAGGAAAATCGCTAACGATTACTTTTTTGCCAATATCAAACGAACGCAGATTATTCCAAAATTTACGAGAACTTTGAGCAGGGTTAAATTTTGAGAAATAATATCTTTTCTTGTTTCTTCGAGTTATAAATGAGGCTTGATTACGAGCTCGACAAAAATTCTCCCAGTTTAAAGACGTGGGAAGATGCTTCCACTTAGAATACAGTTTGCGCCGTTTTTTTATCGAATTTAAGACTTCTGAAGTGAACCATGGGCAGTTCGTATTGCTGATAGCAACAGTTTTCAAAGGAACATGTTTTTCATAAAGCTCAAGCAGAAATTGTTGAAATAAGATAACTTTCTCATTAACGTTATATAAACCATGACACAGGTAAAACGGACAATTGAAGACGTCTTCTTGTAGTGCACTATAGTTCACAGATTTGTAATCACGAAATTGAAAGGAAGAAGGGGACGAGACATTATTAAAAACAATATTATATGTACAAAACAACAAATCATGGTCAGATAAACCTTCAAGAGATAGCTGGTCAGATAAAAGAACGTTATTTAAGTCAGAAACTATCATAACATCAAGAAGGCTTGGGTTAGAATTAGGTCCGAAACGAGTAGCATAGGAGTTTACCACAGAAAGTCCAGAGGCTGAAATTTCGTCCAAAAGTTGGCTTGCTCTTGTGTCAGATAGAAATAAATCTGCGTTGAAGTCACCGCAGACAATTATATTTTCATAGACCGCCGTAAATTCTCTAAGAATTGAGAAAAGAGGCTCAGGAGAAAGACTTCGGTTGGGATTATAAGCAACACTTAACAAGCATTTTATGTTCGTATCATAAACCTCAACAATCAAAAACTCAATGCCGCTGGTATCAGAAGAGGATATAATTTTTACATTTAAACCAATCTTGTAGTAGATAGCAATGCCACCCCCAAAAGTATTAGTTTCTCTATCATTGCGTAAAAGCCTATAGCCAGGAATCAGATACAAACTATCAGAAATTAGAGGTTTGAACCATGTCTCTGTTACGCAAATAACATCAACTCCCGATGCGTCAATTACATGCTTTAAAAAATCTAGTTTTTCTAAATTTAAACTTCGAGCATTCAAACAACAAACAGAAAATCCCTCACGGGCGTTAGAGAGTATTTTAAGCATAGTCTTAGTACAGATTTCTAAACCTACAGACATAATAAAACAGATAGTATTACAAACAGTGAGACTAAAAAAAAAAAAAAAAAAGTAATAAATTAAATTAGCAAATTAAATAACCAATTAACATGAATCAATAAAGATCTGCTGCCGTCAACACTGGTCCGGTTGAGTAGTAGTAGTAGTATTAGTAGTAGTAGTAGAAAAAGTACTGACATCAATTTTGAACTCTACGTCATCTCTGCTTTTCTTGACATAAACAAACCCATTTTTAGTTCTCACAGAGAAAGAATTCCCTCTCGACGTAGTTTAATAGCGTGTCTCAATAAAGAGCTATTTCGTTGTGTAAGGCTTTCATTAATGTAGATGCGTTGATCATTACCATTGCCATTGCGCGGAGTATTAGTGGCAGATTTTGTTTTTGTCATTTTGAACTGAGGGACACAAAATAGAGATTTGGTTCTTTATTTAATCACTTATTGGAAAATCAATTAGCAGTGGTTTAATTATTATTATTATTGCTTGCGGATAAACAAAAGAGTCAATAAATTAAAGTTAAACACTAGTTATACTATTTAATGTTTTAAACGGATTAAATTGATCAGTGTACGGAACGGATCAAATACACGTCTTAATTTGGTGACATTCTCTCGAACTGTAATCGTTGACAATCCCTATCCCTTGCAATGTATTAGGTCTATCAGAAACGAGAACTACATATATGTCATCTGCGTATAAAAGTACGTTTATTTTCAAATTATTCAGAGTGAGTCCAATTGAAAGTTCAAAGCGGAAATCTTCTAGGAACATGACGAAAAGCAACCTTATTTGACTCCTTTTTTTGTCTGAAAGAAGATCCTCTTTCCGTCCCAAACTGTCGCAGAAGAAGTTTCTTACAAAGATTTTATAATGCAAAACATTTTTGATGCTACAACAGACAACGCTGATGCGGCTATCAACTTTTTGGTTTTTAGATTAGATTAGATTAAGGGCGGGTTGAGCCTGCGCAGCTCTAGGCACTGCGGAGTCTGCAGTATATTGTTTTTCTGCTCCTGAGTTGAACCAGAAGTTAACAAGCTTCTGTGGGAGAAGAATGAGCTTGAGTTTATCTAGGGGGATGATCTCATTGTCAAGTATTTACTTTCGGGAAGTGCTAGACATTCCGTAATAACGTGCAGAGATGTTTCTTCACTATCGAGGCATAGTTTACAGATGGGGTCTGCTACTAGCCTCATTTGGTGAAGATGTTTCTTTAAAGAACAGTGGTCAGTTATTAGTCCTGTACAAATTTTTAGGGTTTTGCTATTGAGGTTCAGTATGAGTTTTGATGTTTTTTCAGTATATTCTGGCAAAAAGAGTTTTGAACAGGTTTGTCCAGATGAGTTACGCGAAGCTTTATTTGATTCTTCCAGTAACATGTTCTTGGCAGTGTTTTTGAAGGTGCTTTTATTAACACTGCAGAGTGGTTCAGGACCGACGAATGGTTAAGATGTGCCATCTTCAACTAAGATGTCTGCTTCCTCGTTACCATCATAGCCTTAGTGTGCAGGGATCCATTGGAGGATTACAGCGTTTTTTCTTGCTAGTTCAGGGAGTAACATGACTGTCTTTTGGACTAGTTTTGGATCTTATATTAGGTGAGCTTAACGCCTTTTTTGCAGCTTTGATATCTGAGAAAATGAATATTGTTTTGTTTTTCGTGTTCGATGAACATATTATTCTCGAATATTCGTTAATGGCAAAGACTTCAGCTTGGAATATGGACGAGACAGACTTACTGAGAAATTCGTTCTGGGAGAGTCACTGAAAATACCGGAACCTGTATCAGTTTCCATTTTTGAGTCGTCGCGTCGGCGTCGTCCGTATACCAGATCATATCTTTTTCTCCCAGTCTTCCATAGGGGGGAAACTATTTGGTTGCGAAAGGCTTCCAAAGACAATATGGGTGTCATACTTTGTGACGACATTGAATCCAATGTTCCTCTGAAGTGGATCAAGAGCTCGTTTGCAATGATTTGCATACAATTTTTTGTTGAGCTTCCACAAATTTCTCTTAGAATCCTAGTCAGTTAAAGTGCATACCTCGTAAATCAAAAAATTCAAAAAAATAAGAAAAGTCAGACTCACCTTTTGACATTTTCAGTGTACTGATGTTGTTCTGAACATTACGTAGAAAAGAGAAAAGTCTAAAATGTTTTACATATGTACATACACCGAGTGAAGCGTGTCTCCTTTTTTTAGCGAAACATGCTTATAATACTTATGAGGTTCTGCATTTTATTGACGATATGAAGCACGTTTACTTGCAGTTCTTTCCGTTCTTTGGGTTCTTCGTAGATGGCGAGGGAGTTTAGAATTTATTGATGTGTTTGCTTTTACCATTACTTTTGCTATACTTATGAGAAATATGTAGGCAGAAATGTTCCTTTCGATCGACATTTAAGTAGGTATATAATACTGGTCTTCTAAAATTAGGCATCGCAGTCTAAAGGGTCTAAGTCAAAGACGAATAGGAATCAAGTCAACATGAATATGGCCACAACTTTTCAATGCCAGAGTTGGTTGCATTTTTCAATAGCCACGATCTGAACCATAAATTAAAAACGAGCTGCTCCTGTCAATGTGCACTTATTTACTCAACCAGATAATTTTGTGTAGTGGCATTATTATTCACAAGAGTAGGTGAAGTTCATCTTTGTATTCACTTTCATGGCTCAGTCCTCAGTTAGTCATTCGATTCGGTTCGTCTGGTTCATGGTATGTGAAGACGAAAGGCTATAAAAGAATCCACACTTATATGAAGGGTAGAAAGTGGTTTTTCCTTAATGTGTTTATTCCTATAATAGTTTTCCTTTTTTTTTTGTACCAATTGACAGAAAAGATCTCATCAAAAGCCAAGGTTAAAGGTTGTGAAGAACACAATCGATTTCTTTTCCTTTTTGATGCAAGAAACAACACAGTAATTGGCTAAGCCAAATACCCTTCAGACATAGAAGCATTTGAAAAACTTTCTCATTCCACTGACAAATAACTCCTTCGTTCTCAATCGCAGCAGTTAATGAGATATTGGCAAACATCAATTAGTGTCACTGTCACATGTCTAGCAGTGCCCTCGACCGAAACAAATTGAGCAAACAACACGATCTCTAATATTTCAGAACTGCCTTTGCAACACTCCTTCTCTCACATGTAACGACGTACATCGGACATACGTACATAGGTACATCGCCTTGAGGCCATTCAAACAAACACGACAAAGAAATACAAAAACTAAATATGGCTGTGTACAACACACATACCTATTAAAGTCTACTTCTAAGTTAAGATATGTTTCGTGTAAATATTAACCACATAATATATTTCCCATGCGCCACATGGAACTTTCTACGAGAAGAAAAAAAAATTAATTTCTGAAGGAAATGCCATTCCATCTCTGACTAACCCAACCCATCGTCCAAATCCACAATCGGATGTCAAGCTGTGGTACTTTATTGATGATGGCCCCAAGATTTCGAAGCAATTTACAAGGAGGAGAGAAAAACAACGTGTAGGTTATAGGGTGAACTGAGCTCAGTGAATAAAGCTGCTGGGCAACTTTGTTGGCGAATTTTCAATGAAAACGAAAACAAGAGAAAAAGTTCTCGAATTTTGCTCATTTGGTTTTTTTTTTTTTTTTATTTTTCTTCTAGGGTGTAAAAAATTCACAACACGCACAGGAAGAAACAACTACCCCGTAATTGTGTGTGCTGCACACTCATTCGTGCACGCAAGCACGCACGCACGACTAGTCCCGTTATATTACTTTTACACAAACAACTAGCTATAACTTCCCACCCATGGCTTCCCACTCATCCATGCGTTCGACGACACATAGCCCAGGACCCCTTTATAGCCGTCTTAAGTTCACATTTCAGCGGTGTCGTAGTTTTGCGTTTTCCTCTTTTTTTTTTGTATTTCTTTTGGGTGAATCTTTAAGAGTGTTGATAGGGAGTGAGTGCGTTCAGGTGTATCAGAGAATGCCGGTCACACTTATAGACGTAGTGGCCTTGAAGCAATTATTAATGAAGGGCTCCCAAATGTAGGTGTTGTTTTAAACGATGGAAAAAGAAAAACAGTCTTCGGTTTCAAATGCAACATGCCTACCAACACAAAAGATCGTGTAAAACCGCACTTCAAAATTTTGTCAGCAGAAGTTATGTATTTATTTTGTTTAATGGTAAATGTAACCCGACAGAAAAGGTTTTGTAGACTAATGATAAAAAGTTGTAAACCAAAGCAAAGCTATTAAGCAGACCTACATATATGATTGCGGAACTAGATTGTGGACGATATGAAACAATAGGAGAGAAGAAAGGCTGCCCACAGGGTACCGTTATTGCCACACATATGTTGCAATCTTGTATCACTGCTTTTTTTAGGGTCCCGCGTTTCAGCTTTTTGCTTCACATCACAAACTGAGCTGAATATGATTATCAGGTGAGCTAGAAATATTCTCTCCATCAGCCTTCTGAAAACCGAGTTTGATCTTTTCAAAATACAGTACCTGTATGACCACTTTTTCACTTTAGGCATTTTACAGTGAAATACTTTAAATAGAAAATATGTACCCATATTTTTGGTTAACCTTATCAAACTAGACATTTGCTGACTAATTGTTAAAAACGCCATCCACTGTAAGGCTTTTGACATGCAGGCCTTGGTTGTGAATAGTATTACAACTCCCCAATAGATTTCAGGAAGAGTCGTATCGATATCTTCATTGCTTAAAAAAACGGTTAAAACAACATTTTCTGACAATGAACCCCAGCTAGATTGATTTTTCATAACCGAAATTCTTTACCCGGGGTGAAGGTTAACATGTCTGCTGTTTATCCAGAGGTTCGCGGTTCGAATCCTAACAGGCAAAAATGTTTTTCCACGTATCCACGCAAGGATTTGGCATGTCCTCCGTTGGCGCTTTCTCGATTAGCAATTCGGAACCGGCAAAAATTTTAGGTCCCCTCCATTCACTTATAAGCTATGGCTCTGAGAAATGCGCTAGGCCCTGGGGCTCTTCGATCAAGTTGCGCCACCCTATTTAAATATTTATTTAAACCCTTTACATACAATACTTGATTGAAATCGTTCGAGCCATTTTCGAGATCCTTTGAATTTATACAAGAATTCCTCGTTTGAAGATTATTTTCAAAAGACATTGACAACTGACTGGATTGACCAGGTGTAATTTTCCATCAACATATGAAGTCAAACATCTGCAGGCTACTCTTCAGCAGGCTTCCTTGCACAAAACAACATCAGGCAGTAAAAAAGAAATTTTCGTAAGATACGGATTTTGTCAACGAGAAGAGTTTTCGGGATTGATGAGATCTATTTCAGTATTTCAATTCAAAACTGCTTAGAACTAGAATCAGAATCACTGATTGGTAGGACCGATGATGTACACATGTACCGACAGGGGAAAATTTAAATTTCCAACGGAGTTGTATGCTGAATGAATGTGTAAAAACTGTGCTGCAGAAATATTTGGCAGTTCGAGGCTTACAGCACCAGCCAAATGCTCATAATAATTTACAACAATTCCCTTACTAGTTTAGAAATTAATGCAGAAATGAAAAACTTCACTGAATATTCTTGGAAAACTCAATTCTTGTCGAGTCAGTTTGAACTGAATGTGATCACAGCACTATCAGCAACGGCAACACTGATAAACATTCTAGGAAAAGCACTCAGATAACTTTTTCAAGACTTGTGATGTGATGAATTTTTACGACGATTCGGCTATCAAAACCAAAGCTGAAGGTCGATAGAAAACCCGAATGCTTCGCAGTGTCAATCACAAAGCAGTTAAGTCATCAAATAACTGGACGGTACTTGTTGTCGTTGTCAGAATAATTACCAAAACACAAGGGTAATTCTCCTACTCCTGGAAAAATCCAAAGTTTGTCGCAACTACTCTGATCAAACCTGTACCTACGCCTGAAAATTCCTACAAACTTCAAAAGGAATGAATACCAAACTTCGAGTGGGGTGGAGGGTCTTCTATTATACTCAATTCTACAATAACAGTGTTCGAATGCCCAAATTCCTTTTTGCGTAATTGTGGAGTACGTTAAGGAGAAGTAAATGGGAAAATTGAACAAAACTCGAAAATTTTTGTTAAAAGCAGTTGGAAGATTTCAAATCCAATTCTTAGGCATTTAAAAGTTGTATTCAATTCTTCATCATCCATTCCAGCGTCATTTGACATAGATTAAAAAAAAAGCATCTATCTATCTATGTCAAATGACGCTGGCAGGATAGAAACTATCTGCAGACTATGCGTCGAAAGCGAAGAAAGAATTTGGCACATAAGAACTGAATTTATAGCAAATCTCCGTCCTAGAAAACGAGTACTAGACTATGCGATCATTCCTCTGGATAAACTTAAACTCTTAAACACGCACAGAGAATCATTGCAGCTTCTGGATCAATTCAAACAAAGGAGCAAAAGAACTGCTCATGTCACTTCTCATTGATTGGCACAATAGGTTTCAGTTAGACACCGCAGTACCCAGAGCTGCATAAGCTCACCCCATTATCTTATCTTATCTAACCAAGCATTTCAACGTGCCACAGACGTCAGCAGTTCCTGTGAAATGATGACTCTGCCCGGAGATTCTTAAATCAGGGTTGGAAACACGATAAGATAGTGAGAGTGGCAACGGCAGTTTATACACAAAAAAAAAAATTCGTGAGATCGCTACGAAATACTTTCGTAAACTTTTTTTCGTATATTGTACGAAATTTCGTATATAGCACGAATATTTCGTAGATAACGTGTGATATAAAATACAAAATGTTACAAATGATTTGTAAAATAAACGAAACAGCTTTCGTAAACTTTTTTTGCGAATGTTTTGCCAAATGTATACGAACATTTTCGTTCAGTCTACAAAATCTACGATTTACTGTTTTGAGAACATACATACCTTTCCTATTTCTTCAACGAAAGATTTTGTCAAATTACAAATATTTTGTAAAAACACAAAACGAAAATAAAGGAAACAAATGTTGTTTCTACATTCATTTGTTTTTTAAACGTGAAAGCGCTTGGTTGTGAGAAAATAAAAATTTGCTAAAGAAATTTGCGTAATGTGTTTGTTCTAAGAATATCACTGGCATTGATTACTGATGCATATAAATAAATACATTAAGTCTTTATAGATTATACTAATTTACAACTTTTTAACTTTTTATTTCTGATTTGAACTAGGTTTTCAATGCATATTTACACTCTTGTGCTGCTATTAGTGTAATAGAAAAATAAAACAAAAGCAAATACTTTCTACATAAATAAGACAAAGCGTAAGTCATTTCTTATAAAATTGAAAAAGATTTACTAGCTATCTATTTCTTTTCGTAGGTTTAAGAGGTTTGTAAGCAGATAAGAATGTAAGCTTGTTGCACTTTTTTCCCGACGAACCGAATCAAAACGAATCTAAATGAATCCACAACTAGGATTCTATTAAACTAATACTTTAATTAATCGTGCGTAGGATTTATTAATTCAGACGAATGTTAATGAAATGTTAAACAAAATATACACACCGATGTGCCGCGGCGATGTTGATCAAACTTTAATTTTAAGATGAACTGTCAAATGACAGCTGGGTGGATTTCGATGGGAAAAGAATGCAACAGGTAGCAAGATAATATGCTGCCAATGCCAGCTGCTCAGCAAGGGGTGGTCCGTAGGTAGTTCTATAGGTAAATACCAAGGAATTAAAGGTGAATAAAAAGAATTTAATGAGATGAATAATATTCAATCAAAACACAAGCAGGGTGTTTCGTACAATAAAGGGCGCCAGGAAATTTTTGCTTGGAATTTCCAAACCAACTTTAATGCTGAAAATGATCTTCAATTGAAATAAGAACAACGCGATTGATTTCCAAAAAGGAATAAAATATGTTTTATTCAGGAAACCTTTACGGATATAGGTAGAAAACCTGAAATTTTTTCATAAACAAGTGGGGGTGTACAATAGATAGAAAATCTGGCAGAAGGCCAGTTAACAATTTAAATGGTATGATATTTAATGAACGAAGATGGGTTTTACCCAGGTTAAAATGCAAACAACAAAGTATGTGCACAATGCACCCGCAAACAAACGACTCTTTGGGAATTTTCCCGAACAGACAAAAAGGTTAAATGGAGGTCGCGCGTCCTGCAATCTCAGGATAAATTACGAAAGCGAAGGGTTACCGAAAACAACAATGTGACTCAATAGTCAAAGCCAAAACAAACGTAGTACTAACACTTTTTCCACTTTTATAAAATTAAAACACTAAGATATAGAAATACTTAGCTTTCTTCTGACGAATCCTGCCTGAGTTCTCTTGCCCGTACTGGCACTAACTCTCCTGAATTCCTGCCTATGTGGAGCTTTCCTGCACACAATAAACAATAGTGTTTTTGGCCTTTCTGCCAACACAACCACAATTTCAATTTGCACTTTTTGCGATTAAATGAAATCACTCGGTTTTTAAACTTTCCGACACTTTTTCAATTTTCTTAAACTTTCTGGCACTATGTCCTTTTCAGAGGTCAACCAAGAAGTGCCATCTTCTTGGCGGTCTCTTCGTTCATCGGCGCATTCAGCAATTCCACTCACTTAGACCAATCAGAGTCGTGGAGGTTCGTCACGGGGTATCTGCAGTACTCTCAGCAAATTCGCTGGAGTCTGCGCCGTAGGCGAAACGCATCCATCGCTCTCTTCTAAACAACTTTGTCGCTGAATCTCTCGGTCGTTAGAGATTCGCAACAACTCGCCCGAATGAACGAATCCAGACCTGTTCCATTTCAATCCATTCCAGAATAGAAAATTTAAAAACCATTACTTTTAACAAATTCCCTCGGCCCAACCGACCCAAGTTACACTGTGCAAGAAAACTATTTAAGCTAGGATTCAGTTAACAAGGATTCGTCATTTTTCGCGAAAACTACTAAACTACTTCGGTGAACCTTCGCGCAGATTTGGGGGAATGGGGATAATTCTATAAAGAGTCATTTCTTGCTAAGGTAAAGCACTTTAGGTTGGGCACTCGGCCTTTACGGCGGGCACTCAGCCATTACGTTGGGCTCTAGGCCGTTTATATGGAAAAGGCTTCAAATGCCAAATTCTGATGGTGGTGAACGTTATAATGAACGTTGACTGATATCTAATCACTGTGTTAGAGATGGGTAGCCATATCTCTACCATTAGTACAAATATTAGATTCACAGTAACCTGCTGCTGTTGCAATGGACTTTCTCCAGAACCTTCCTGTTTCTTATTATCGCTGCTGCTTGAGTCTCCAGCCGTCCACTGGCTCAATGAAGGGGTACCTATTTGGGTTGCTTTTCCAAAATGCTTTGAAGTACACCACTAGCTGATGGACTAGGGTTGCTTTGTACTCTGCCAGCACCTTGAAGCCACAACAAAAGGAGGGGTGAAAATGGGAAGAGGGAGAAAAGTAAAGGTCTAACTTGTTGTGGTAAAATATACCGCAACAAGCTATTTAAAAAGTTTTAATTATAAGAAAAACTGTAAAAATTACAGCTTTTTAAGCATTTAATTTTTCAATAAATTCACTTTAAAGCTTTTAAAACGGTTCATTTTCAAACATTATTTGTTGATAAGCATGTATTGTTGACCCAAAAGCAAACGTAAGTTCGTACGAAGGATTAGCAACATGAATATAAGATTTACAAATTATTTCGTGCATTTTACGAAAGGTTTTTTGTAACTTTTATAAAATTACAAAATATTTCGTAGCTATAAGACCTTATTTTTGTTCATTTACGAAAAGTTTCGTCAGTTTTAAAAAATATTTCGTACATTCTACTAAAGTTTTCCCCATTTATTTGGAAAAATATACAAAAGTTTCGTTATATTTACGAAAGCATTTGTAATTTTCGATCAGATTGGATTCGTAAAATTACGAAAGTCTATTCGTAGGATAAACGAAAGTCATTCGTGGTTTTACACCACGAAATTTTCATAGAATAGACAAAAGTTTTAGTTATATGTACGAAATATTTTTTTGGGTGATAGCTCTCTGTCCTCCAAGTAAAGATCATTGCCAACAGACTGAAAACTCTCCTAGGTGATTACTTTTTCGACAACACCAGCGATTTAGCTAGCAAAGACCCTAAAAGTCTCTCCCTTTTTGTACGAAGTTCTGAATGGTTTGACTAACTGGTGATCAACTCGTTACGCCAGGTTTGACTAGAGGGTCTTTCAACTCTCTGATCCCTTTGATAGGACCATAGGGTGATCAACCTTCTAGTCTCAGTGGTATCACAATAGACCCTCTGCGGTCTAAGTGTGTCGGTCCCCGTACACTGACAGCCACATATAACATCACCTAACCTTACCTAACCTAACCTCACCTAACCTTACCTACTCCAAGTAATGTGATTTCAATAGCAGATAATTAGGTGTTGTATTAATTCACTTTGTGTCATACATTTTCCTTTCTATTTTGATTCAACTCAGTTGTAATGAGAATAAAAAGTGTTCGTTTGAAGCGTTCCGCAAGAACATAGGCACACACGACACAATATAGTTTTAAGGAAAGCTGAAAGAAAAAATGATCGTATTTTTGATACAAAACTGAAACCAACCTCAACGTTTAAGCCCAAGATATCACAGATTATGTGATAAGAAACTTGGAGCTATGGGCAACATATTTCCGTTGTCATGCTGTTAGAATTTCGAAGACAAAAATCTTAGTGATGAAACCATAATTTTCTTATAAAAATATTTTTATTGAAAAAAAGACCACATGAGTGCTCCTCTGTGGAAAGCATAATATTCTGTAATAGCCCGCCAGTCGTGGTCCTACCAGAGGTCAGTAACACAAAACCATAGTTACTTGTAATACAAGCGAACTATGACAAGTTTGAAAAAATTTGTAATGAAAAGCTACAAGGCTACACCTTGTTCTTCTACAAGTGTAATGGTCATAATTTTTGTGCTATACAGTCCCCAGATATATGTCACTTTTAAAGATTTAAAGGGGAGAGGGTGTTTTTGAAAAATCGATATTTGTTTGTTTTATCTTATTGTTCAACATTTCAAGAATATGTCCTTAAAATTTTAAACCGATCCAAGAAAAATACTTGAAGTGACTGTCTAACTGTCTAACAGCTGCGAGCTATTTTCTAAAAGCTACTACTCCAAAGTCCACTCAAAAACTATTGGATCGATTCATTTCAAATGGTGAAAAATTTCGAATTGATCGATTTTTTAATAAAAAAAATTATAAGGAAACAAAGAAACCACTTTCCAGAATCAACCGTTATCTGCAAGTCCTGAGGCTTGAGATTTGAGTAGTAAAACAATTACATTCCCTAGTTCCGAAAAAACATACAAACAATAAAATTCTAATCACTGATAAATTTTAATGACGAGGAGGACGTTTCTTCTTAGTTCAAGGACGAACCAAAGCTCTTCTTATCAATATCCACCCACTAGAAGTTAAAACACAATCCTATCTCTATTGATCACCGCCTCGTAAAAATATATTTTAACGAGCCTCAGTTATATGCTTCGATAAAGGCAACATAAAAACAAGTTGCCTCTCACTCTCTCTCTCTTTAAGGCCTGTCTTATAGTTTAACGCTAAATGTGGCCCTGTTCCTTTTACTACCTACGATACAACCGTGGCAAATGGCAAATGACAATGGAATCTTCGTAAATTCCAATGAAGTTCGTTGTCGTCGTGGTTGCCTTTAGAGAACAATTTTCCTCAACCATTCCTGATAAGAGATCACTGGCATAATGACTAGGGAAATGGCTCTAATACTACCTTGTATGTTTACAGACAGGAATGACAAAACTTTCATTTTCCTGTTGTGTTTTTTTCTTCTTTTTTTTTGTTTTGAATAAGAAAAAAGGAGGGGTAAAGGCTTCTTCATTCTGCAAGAAGGTGCAAAAAATGGGAAGGAATTCTGTGATTTTCTAAAGGTATCTAGTTTTTTGTTTGTCACTCCACAGATGGATGGATGGTGAGACAGAATTACTTTGTGAAATAAATTAGCAATAAGGATGAGAAGACAGTAAAAGAAGCCACCGTACGGCAGTTGTATACGAGTATAGGTCTGTGTAGACCCTTATAAAATATGTTAAGGTACATCTGCTTTATAAAAATGATAAATTTGTTTATAGAGAATGTAAAACACAGCCTGACCTAAAAGAGCTTTGTGAAGCGCAAAAAGAACGATGGCACATTAATATTCAAGAGTAGGTATGAACAGGGGGCAAGGTTTATTATTACCAAGGAGAACTCAATTATAAACACTGAGCATGAGCATCGCTCGCTTATAATTTGCTTAGAGTTATAATTTACTTGTCGGAATAAGTTTTCCACCTGTGTTTGTTTTTAGGGTCAATATTCGTCTTTGACGTCTTTCGTCGCCCGCAGTCGACAGCTTGAGGAAAATATGAATACAAGAAAATTCAGACAATTTTGGTGTGGAGTGGGTGGGGGGTTGTGGAAGCTAATGAAGGAGGAAACTTAAACGGATACGGATACCTACATCTACCTACATATATGGGTGTATTTTTGACGTTTAGTTTAAATATGCACACTAAAGGTAACAAGAAGATGGTTTTAGATAATTAAATTGGGCTTTGTTATTTGGACGTTAATAATTCGTCTAAGGATATTTTCTCAAGTGCGTAAGGATGGAGAGATCAAATCACTATGCTTGAGGTGTCTATGTACATACAAGTGCTTGAAGACTCATCAAAATTTAAAATTAGAAGCAAACTTTTATGAACAGTGGGTGTTGGTTACTCACAGCAGTTCCTTCCTTGAACAAAAAAATTAATTTATGATGCCTGCTAAACAAAAGACTTCAACTTAAATGGATCTCACGAATTGAAAAACTTATTAGCAGCAAAATTATTTTCATATTGGTCATGTTATCGTACAAATTAGGCAAAACAGTTGTAGCTCTGTCAGAGGCTGGGGTTATGAAAAAAAAAGCAAGAAGATTTTTTGATTTTGCAGATTTTAAGCTCGGTTTAATAAAAATGGACACTCAACTAAGTTTCGGACTGTTGGCATTTATCAAAAACACTGGAGCTCATCTTTTGTGTCTAAGGAGAGTTGCGGTTCGATTTTTACCGACACTTCTTTAAGCCGATGATCTGTTTCGAGGGTGGTGAGTCCTTTCACCGAAACTTTTTCAGTTTCTCTCGGAAGGATTTTCAATACTGACTAATAACTGATCTATTACAATGCCAGAAAGCAAACATCGATTGTTATAGCTTTCCAAAAGCTCGTAGAAAAGCCAGAAGACGCTGCCATGATATAGAGCCTAAGTTACCATATCTCACCATGCCTGCACTGAGTATCTATAACTTGATTTGAGAAAATGCAGGACATTCGAAGAGGAAGTGCTCCGCGGCATCATCATCTTCTACAAAGGATTCATAGAGTGTAAGTTTTGCACTCAAATGCTTGGTGAAAGAGGCAACGCTAACATTACAGTCGTTCCTGTTACGAATTGCAAAAAATGTTGCAGCTTTCTTATTAACGTTGGGGAGCATACTTCTAGTTGAATGTAGACAAACGCAGGCAAGCCATCATGGCCTTAACAGACCCAATCGTTGATTGAAGCCTTCACTAAGAACACCGACACACCAAACGCTGGTTCTGATAGTTAGACAGCTGTCTGAGATCCTTGCCTCACAACGCAAGTTTATCGGTGATCTCATTTCCAACTATGCCGTGATGGCCTAGAACTTAAACAAAACTCAAAGTGTTTAGTCATGCGTCCTAAAATCAGTGCAATGTCTGGAAAACCAGCCAAACAGAACATGCACAAATTTTATCACGATACGCAGACAACATTATCTGCACGGATTACATAATTTTATATCTGGACTTTAATCCTTCTCAACCAGCTTCCCCAATAGACAGAATTGAGAGAATAAAATCCCTCATACGAACGAGACTTCTATATCAATTTATACCGACGGACGGCTCGAAAATGGAAGCTGGAACAGGTGCAGGCTTTTTTCCAGAAAGCCTCAATCTAGCTAGTTTCTAGAAGCTTTCAAATCACAGCAGTGTCTTCCAAGACGAGATCTTGGCATTTACAAACGCTGCAAAACAGGCGTCCATGGTGGTGCTATCACATGCTGATATCAGTTTTTTCATTGATAGCTAAGCAGCAATAAAGCGATTTATGCCACTCTTGTCAAATCAAAGTTTGTTTCTTGCTATCGCTAAGACCTTAAGATTCTCCATGGTACACAGGATAACGTTAGACTCTGCTGGGACCCCGTTCACAGTGGCATACGGGGAAACGAAAAAGCGGACGAGTTAGCGAGAAAAGGCTCAGCACTTGACCCTTCTCTCATTAACCAATCAATCAGAATCTCACCCTGTGAAATAAATCAGATCATCGGTAACAAAATAATATGAAAATCCAATAAGAGATGGGAATACTTAGATTCCTGTGTCACTTCAAGCAAACTATGGGCAAAATACGATAAGAACGGATCTGAAAGGCTACTATCCCTAAATAGACCTTCATTACGATTGCTTATCAGTATTATAACAAGACAAAACCTACAAGGTCTTTAAAACGATGACTTATGTAGAGGATGCAATGACGAAGACTAACATGAGGATACGATTCACTTTCTTTGTCACTGCCCAGCAATCCGTCACACCAAATTTTCGAGGCAGTTACTTCTTCAACGAACTATAAGAACTATCAGACACTCCAAGAAACAGCCTGTTATACTTCATAAAGGCAACAAAATGGTTAAAAATTGACGCATAGGTTTTTAGGACGTTCCAATACTCCAGGATATCACAATGGATCTACATTTATCTAAGTGTGACGGAAATAAGATCAACAGTCAGCCCATTCTACCTAACCTAACCCAGTCATCCGTTCGCGTTAAGAGAGATCTTGCAATCCTATAACACTCTCGGAGTAGTTATTGGGTCAAATAGAGCCTTAAGCACATTTTGCCTGTCGCTACAGATACAAATACTTTATTGTATTGTAACTGATATCTATTTGGATAGAATACGTCTCCTATGGCTATTGGAGACGGACGCCTAACGAGGCGTGCATTCGTACGCCATCGTTCTTTCCAAAGGTACTATCGCCAGATCCATCATCGATTCTGGAACCATCCATGAAGATCCGATAACAGTCTGTTCCTGGTTCAGATTCTATAGCGAACAAGGCGTGGACCGAAGAAAAGTTGACAGTGTGTTTTTGACACAAATGGAACATAAGGGTCATCGAATCAGACGGCATATCCACTAGACGTGAGTCAAGAGACATGCTTTTTCGAAATCGTTAAAGCGCTGGCTGGTGCGAATAATGCAAGAGACCACTTGTTTTTAATCGCGGAAAATGCTCTTCATAGAGGATATCCATTAATGTAGGTCTTATGAGGAAAATAGTGTAACGTGGGGTAGTCACAAAAAGCTCTTCGAATTTAGTAAGCAGGGAACATTTTTTTCTGCAAAAGCTGGCATACACGTCAATCTGAATCAGCTTCGTAAAATACTAGAAAACAATAAATGTAAATATTTCTGTAAAAATATTTAATCTCACTTCTGGTTTAAATTGCAAGCAAATTCACGCTTTCGACTTCCCTATTCAGATAAAATTTTACCAAACAAAAATTCTAGTACTGATTCTTAAGCTATCGCCTTGTGTCTAGCGCTCTAGGGTATGGAGTTATTCATGCCCCGAGAAACTTCAAGAGTCAAATCTCTAGCAACAGTGTAAAGCTAGGGTTTTTGAAGATTCATAGTCTTTTCGAAAAGATCAAACTGTGACTGTCAACTCACATTTTAAATTTCGAACTACGAAAAAAAATTAAAATTTCATTTCGTGTGGTTTGTGCAGGTTCGTGCAACACAAACTCAATCGCAATGTTAAATATGGCTTTACACATCCAGACCCATTCGCATAAGTAACATCGAATGATAATATTTAGATACGAACTATTCTAGCACGAAGACAACAAGGACTCAATCGACTGTTCGGAAGATAAAACAAAAAACACATTTGGAATTCGCTTTTGATCGACACCTGCAGATAAAATAAAAGCTTTCTTATTGTACTCCAGCTACTGGCTAAGTAAAGGCTTAACTCGAAATATTTGTGTCCATCTGCACTGGTTATTCAAACTTTCAATGTAAGCAGCTGAGATAATTTCAATGTGTGACCGAGAAATATGGGAAATGAACAGCCCCATAAAAGGCAACTCAATAGAACCAACCCTTTTTCATCGACATCGAATACGAAAGCAAGAGCCTCATCGTTTCCAAAGCAACCAAGTATGCAAAAAGTTAACTCAATTATTTATGGATGAAAACGCACTCCCCGCGGTTATTATTTCAGCGTTACAAAAGGCAGTTATTTTTCGTCGCTTCCATAAAATTTGAGCACTTTAAAAGGCGTATCCCCATTTTTTCAATTCCGAAAAGTATTCAAATATTCACTAGCGATGCTGAAGTCAAATGGAAATTCACTTCCATAAGGCGGCACTGAAAGCTACTAAACCATTTTGGAAAAGTGTCCTCGCAGACTCAATAAATACTCCCAGGGCGTTATTGAAGACAACAGGAAGGTTCTCATTCTTGTGTTCCAAAAGTGCCTGAGTAAAAAATTCACGAGGACATATGCGAGCTGCGAATTGACACGGCATATGATATTTCGAAGAAACAAATTGAAATAAAAGTCAAGCAATTGTTCGGTTGATATCAAGAATATGCCATTATCTGCATTATAGTTATGACAACACTTTATCCACGCACCTAACATACTCTCCTCTCCTCTACCTTCTCTATACCTGTATGCTCCTATCCTCCTGTACAGTGTACACTCGGCCATTCTTCAGACCAATGCGATCCGAGAGAATTGTTATTTATTTTTCAAGGCTTCTGATTTTTTTTCTTGTCCAAGACAAAGCCAATTCCCCATTACCTTGTGAAATCATCTGCAAAACTCACAGAGTAGAGGCAAAGCACAATCAAGTCTCCAAATCCAACTCACTTTACAAGAAGCACATAAGTCGGTGATAACATAAAAGTGTGACATTACCAAAATGGGAATCCGTAGATACACTTTGTTAGGAGGAAACACAATATAATGGGTAATCAAGGATAAAAAACATCGAGCAACCCATAAATTTATTATTCATTAGGTCGTGTGTGCAGAGCACTTCAAAAATCTGCCTTCCAAGGCATTGAATATTTAAACAAACCACATATTCCATTCCAAACATAAAAACATCTTTCGGCTATCTTCAAAGGGCCAAAGAATCTCTATACATGGATGATCAGTGACCATGCCCAACTTGTCACAAAATCTACGTGACATTGTGTTCCAAAGTTCCCTCTGTTCATTATTCAAAGTCAAGTGTATCCAACTTGACATCCTTCCATATCTTCACTTGAAATTCTCAACCACAAGGACATTTTCAGTGTATACTTTAACTTTTTGTTTTATAATCCTTATATCGTGTTCTTTCCTACACCCAGATAAAGAGCTACGTTTGAACTTCGTGTTAAACTTTCTTCCATAATCCCATATCTTTTCCCTCTTCCGTTCAATACAAATACAAAACCAAATACTCTAGAGTCCTTGATAAATTCATTGAAGCTCCAAATTTTTTTTATTTTCCTTTTTATCTCTCATTTACTTATAGCATCGTACTCTGTCACCCCATGATAGTCGTTTTATAATCATCATTCGAAATTCATCCGGTATGCAAAAACACGTCTCGAGTAGAAAGTTCTCCAAATCACCAGGTTAGCCAACAAAAAAATATTTGTAAAAAAAAAAAAAGTGAAAAGAAATAATGGCAATAGAAAAAAGGACGATAATCCTCTTCCTCCAATAAAAATAAAGAAAATCATTTCTCCAAGAACTTAATCCCTTTCATAAAGTTCACTCAAAATTAGCTTTGGAAAATGTTATTTTGTTGAAGACAAACATCCTTTTACTTTAAGCACCCTCACAAGATATACGACGAAAGTAGGTCTTATTTGCTCTGTTTCTTATCTGTTCTTACTTTGGTCTTAAAAAGCACTTCGTGCGTGTTTCCCTTTTGCCAAAAAGTCTCACTGTCTGAGGGCCGGTGGGTGACCTTTTCGTTTAGTTTGTTCTTACTCGTATATATCCTTTTACGGTAATATACTTTCGAGGATACAATCTCAAGCTACACATAAAAATAGTAGTCTTTTCTTTTTTTCTTCTACAGGATATCAGAGTAGGTAAACTATTCTTATGTTATTTTATACAAACCTTTACATCAAATTCAACAACTTTCTACCGGAGTGGGGCTATGCACCTCCCAATTATCTACATGTGCGGTTTCAATATGGTTTAAACTTTCGAAACTAAATCATTCTTTTGTGCTGGAATCAGCCAATTTCCTGATTAGCGTAACCACAAACTCCATATATGTGCCTTGCCTACATAGCTTAAGCTTTTTGTGTAGGAGTATTTATTGTTACTTTGGTTTCACATCCTTGCCAAGTTATGTCCGTCGAGTCGGTCGTATAAAGTGAATCCTTGAGAGAGGATGTAGCGATGTTTTGCATCCGTTCAGCCTGTCGAAAGTTTTCTTCTTTTATTGTTTCCTATAGAACTTCAAGGCATGAGTATTATTTTACTCTTCGTCGAGAAGAAACAGGAAATAAAGGACCTCCGCCCGAAGGAATTGAAAATAAAAAGTAAAAAAAATGGTAAGAGGGTTAGATCTAGCCTTATGTTATGCTAATCTATTTCTTGTTGAGAGAAACAGACATTTCCTGGTATGCTTACCATCGTTCGTAGATCTTGTTGTTTTGTGGAGTATTCAGATAAAAGTCCTCTGCATTTTTTTTTTTTTCTCTTTCTTTTTGATTTCACAACCAAACGATGTCCATTTTGATTCAAGTTTTGTTCTTTATTCTTGTCTTGCCTTTGGCTTTGTCTGGTAAAGCTGAGGAGAAAAACGCATTCCAATGCATGCCCTGCCTTATCCCATACCGACAGTCTCATACCACTCACTAAGCATTTGAGTGGCGTGGCGGTAGACGATCAGTATCAGGCCTTAAAAGAAACACTGAGAACCAATTTGTTGGTTTGTTATTCATGTTCGAAAATGAATGAAGTTTGAAAAGTTTTTTTTCTTAGATTTTTGTTCTATTGCTTCTGAAGTTGAAGTATTGTTGCTTTTGAATCAAACGAAAATGCAACTGCTTTGGAAAGAGAAATGTGGATGGAAAAAAGTTTTGTTTGTTACAAGTGAAGTTTGAGTATGTGTAACTTCTATTTTTTTTTTATTTATTTATGATGTTGCCGTTGGTTCTTTGTTATTTTCACGATTAGGTTAAATTAAAAGAAGTTAGGTACAAGGGATGTAAAATAAAATTATTAAAGCTTAGGTCCATAAAAAGGACAGAGGAAAATAAGCCTGACAGTGATGGATAACAACGTCTGTATCTCAAACTAGATTAAGTTTATGTTCATATATTGGAGGATAGAAAATGGCTCTATTTTCCAACAATTTTTTATTTGTCTACAAAAAAAATACATTCAAGGATACTCCCTCTGGTCTATTTTTTTATTTTTCTTATTTTATAATTTTAAAGTGTAGGTAATTATTGAAGAAAAAGTCTACAAGAAGATTTTACAGAATTCAGTTTAATTTCTGAGACTTAGGTATTTTTCTGACCTGGCATCCAAAGTGGTTAGGCCGGAACTAAAGTTTACACTAAACTTTAAACGCGTTTTTCTCGAAACTGTCTTTTCAAAACGATACCCACGATTTCTCGGCGCAGGGACATAAGTCCCCGGGACATAAGTCCCAAATTATATTTTTGGGACTTATGTCCCATCTAAGTGAGACATAAGTCCCAACTTCGATTTGGGAGTTATGTCCCATGCCATCGGGACATAAGTGCCAAAAATAAAAGTTGGGACTTTTGTCCCTCCGAATATACTTTTTACAAGCTAAGACATTTTTTTCAGAAGCCCTTCTGAAAAATTGTCTGTGTTTTTCTCAAATTATTGAAGCTTCTTTTTTCAAAATGCAAACTTACTACTCATTAGAAAGTAGAGATATGGTTTTCCGGAATTAGGAGATGTTATTTTACTTTTAGAATTTAGTAAAAAAATTTTAGTTTAAAAAAGAAACTTAAAAAATTTTGATTTCCGTTTCGAAGGCTCTGTTTGAAATATTTTGTAAGGGCAGCGGGCGATGGAAAATGTTTACTTTAATTATAGCTGAGGTATTTGCACATATAGTTCCTCCGACTTTCTATTCATTAGAAAGTAGAGATATGGTTTTCCGGAATTAGGAGATAATATTTTACTTGTAGAAGTTAGTAAAAATTTTTTAATTTAAAAAAGAAACTTAAAAAATTAGAATTTTTGAGTATTTGAGAAAATAAAATTAAAAAATCGCGCGATTTTTTAATTTTATTTTCTCAAATACTCAAAAATTCTAATTTTTTAAGTTTCTTTTTTAAATTAAAAAATTTTTACTAACTTCTACAAGTAAAATATTATCTCCTAATTCCGGAAAACCATATCTCTACTTTCTAATGAATAGAAAGTCGGAGGAACTATATGTGCAAATACCTCAGCTATAATTAAAGTAAACATTTTCCATCGCCCGCTGGATGGAATATAATATTTCGAACAGAGCCTTCGAATCGGTATTCAAAGAGTATATAACGATTCTGAAAAAATCTAGAGGTCATTGGTTCCATTACCTAAAACCACTTGAGAGAAAGGTGTCAAGGACCAACAACTTTATGGCAAGCAAAAATTGTTTGGTTGCCTAGTCGAAATGTACAACGATTTACTAAGCTCTATTCCTGAAAAGTTGGGACTTATGTCCCATCTTCAACGGAAAAAAGTTGGCACTTATGTCCCGATGGCGTGGGACATAACTCCCAAATCGAAGTTGGGACTTATGTCTCACTTAGATGGGACATAAGTCCCAAAAATAAAAGTTGGGACTTATGTCCCGGGGACTTATGTCCCTGCGCCCGATTTCTCAGGTTCCACCGAACCGATTTACTTCAAATCTTTAGAGATTCTTCTTTATATAGATTTGTCTATGTCCGGAACTACCCCCATCCCCAGATTTTAGTTTTTACTACTTTTAAAATATCCGAGGTATACCTATTAATTGTTCTTTTTATCGGGCAGTGGCAATTTTGTGAAAAAAAGATTTCAAACTTTTCCGTAGTTCCAGACATTGCTTTATTAATCAAGTTAACTAATAATCTCCTTTTTTTCTTATTTCGTATTACTAGAAGGGTCAGGTGCCGTTTTTAAGACTTCGCACTTCATCAGCTGCTAGTTTTTGGAGTTTTAAATTTTTTTATATTTTGATTTTCTCTGTATTCTTATAATGTTAATAAATAACTAATTAAAAAACAAATACTAAAAATATTAATTGCCATATTTTCACAACACTTCAAAAATTACCTAAATTGCATGTCTCTAGACTAGAAGACCTCCTTATAGAGCAAATAAGTTTCCTTTAGTGAATGTCTCCGATGATGGTCAGTGCAGGAGGCGTATGTCTACAGACCGTAAGTATACGCATTTTCCAGGTGCAGTTTTTGTGATTTATATGATGATCACTTTAATCCTCCTTTTCCTTTGCATTGTGATCTTAAAAGGCATATCAGCTCTAAATTTTCCTATTTCACGCTGGTAAAACAAACCTATGGGGCTATATAGTCCTTTGAAGGAAAAAGTGCAATTTCAAGTTCTTAGATAGAGTACAAGGAAGACCTCCTGTTTTGTTAAGGCTAGTGAGATAGATTGAGAAGCTTCAGGCAAATGAAGCTTAGCTCAATGAATATCAGCCAAAATTTCGGCCAAATTTTAAAATTTGAATCATATTTGTACTTTGCAGAGTATAGCGGAAGCTTTCATTCCAAGGGCGGTATGGAATGGCGGTTCGGGATGGCTTTATAGGATGGCGATAATAAATCGCGACTCTTTGAAACAAAGCTTGGAAATAAGACAAGTCTTGTGCCCTTTTCTGTTTGATCGGCTCATCGATAATGTCACGGAGTACTTAACATTAACAGGAGTGATCGTGTTTAACCCTAGTTTACGGCACGACAAATAATGCAATAAAAAAAATTGGGGTTCGCGCGAACCCCAAAATTTGTATTCACATCTAATTTGGGATACTATCAATGGGCATCAATTCTTCGAGCCGTGATGAATTGTACACGTTTTGAACATCTGAATATCTTCCTCCGTTTCGACGATTCGATTGGTCGCCGAGCTCAATTATCAGCCAGGACAAACACTCTTCAGCTTGTTGAAATACTTTTGAACGAATTGAATTGACCGTACCAGATCAGATCAGTACTGTCCATTTCATTCATTTTTGGATTTTTGCAGAGAATGGCATTGGTATCTTATGTTCCAAAACCAAATATGTAAACAGGTCGTTTTATTACCAACACAACACAATCTTGAGAAGGCTTTCTCAGGCTGTCATAACAAGCCGGAACCATAGTGGGGTTCGCATGAACCCCAATTTTTTTTTGTGGGTTTTTTTCAGAAAAAAAATCCAGAAAATTATCTTAAATCGCTATGATGAAAATACGATGAAAAACGTAAAGAAAAATGAAATTCGTTCACTGAGTTTTCATCCCAGGTCGAAAATATGATTAAGAAAAAAGTTATAAGCATTCAAACTTGCGTTGGGGTTCGCGCGAACCCCAAAACGTAAACTAGGGTTAAGACATGATGTATTGTAAGCCGATCTCTTCGCAGTTGGTGTCGCCTTTTTAGTGAACTTCTTATTTTTTAACAAACCTGAAACAATACAACGCATAAAAGACTGCTGATGAAACGCTGTGCTTCAAGCAACCCTATACGGAAGTCCTTTATAAATCTAAAACTGTGGTATTCAATACAAACTAGGAAAGCAGAAATCACCAGATCACGAGTAGTACCAGAGGTAGTATATAGCGCAACTTTTAGGAAGCAACAAGTATTTTTAAGCGAAGAGAAAATTGAGAGTGATTTTGAAGCAAACATGCATCACACCAAAAAATGCAGTCACACTAAAATGGATTATAGTCGCGACTTCATATCCGCTTAAGCTCCAAGCGGTGATGTTCTTAAGATAATGGTTAGCATATCCTAATCCCAGGAATATCAAAGATAAGACATAGTTTATAACGAATGTCAACTTTGGTGAGGAATTGGTAAGAATTCCGGGAAACTACAAACTGCAATCAAAAACGTTCTTCAATTTGTTTTTTCAGAATCGGCATAAAATTGTGGGTCCTGGAAATGCATTGGGCCCAGAGGTTTCCATATCTTTGTGGCACCACTCAATTTATTTATTTTAAGCTCCAAGCGGACTATATTTTCGAAGTTAAGAGAGGTTTAAATGAAAGGCCAGCAAAATAATAAAATAATATCGTTGAAACTTGAATTTGGAAGAAATGAGATGGATTTCTTATCATTAAGAAACGGTCTCGGTTCAATTCCGCCTTATCAAGACGTTTTTTATTTACATCCGGTGTTCCCCAAGGCAGCCATTTAAGCCCTCTAATTTTAATTTTTTGTATTAACGCCATTGAAATGATCGTCAAACAATCCTCCATCTCCTCCTACGCAGACGATACTAAGTTAAACCAGGTTCTTTCTTCTTTTGAAGACTCTTCCCACCTCTAACAGGATCTCGACAATTTTCCAATATGGTGCTCCAAAACAGCTTGGAGCTTAATATTTCCAAGTGCCAATCAATTACCTTCTCATGTAAGAGCATCAAATCTCCTCCCCGTTTCTATCTTCTACACAGTCAAATCATTTCCACCGTTCAGGTGATCCGTGAACTTGGAATTATTTGCGACCTTGAGGTAAATTTTCTCAAAAATATCGACGATATAATTCTTAAGACAAATTCAGCACTTGGCTACGTGAAACGATGCTCCAAGGTATTTGCAGATTCCTGCGTAACCCGATCCCTTTACATATCATTTGTTCGTCCGCTTCTTGAATATGCTTGTCAAGTCTGGTCGCCTTACTAACAAATGCACATTGTTAGGATTGAGAGCAAACAACGCCGTTTCCTTCGATTTGTTCTTCAAGTTCTTAGTTGGAGTAATCCTTAAATATTACCTCCTTATTAAGCTCGAATCAAACTTCTCAATCTCAATACGCTGAAAGATCGAAGAGAAATATTTGACATTCTGTTCATTCATCGAATCTTTACAGGCACCATTGCATTGTCTGCACAGCCCTTAACGAATCCATATTTCTAAATACAAACCCTCTTAACACTCGTAATCCCCGCCTTTCTATCTTCCCACCCATCGAACCTCATATGGCTCCAATGAACTCATCTCCCGAAAGCTGAGGAATGTCAATTCTCACTCTTGTTATTTTGACTTTAATATCAGTACTCCCTGCCTAAAACTTCGTCTTATAAGCTTCCCAACTAGTTAATTTAAGTCTTAGCTATTAAGTTTCTTAGTTTTTAAGTTAGATAAAGAAATAGCTTGTATTAAGCCAAATAAATGAGGTTTTAGCCCCCACCGAAATTAAATTACACGCTAGAATGCTCTAATCTTCGACCTTTATGACAGCGTTTATTTAGAAAGAAAGGTCCCAGTCTAAAACATCAAAAACGGTTCATAGATCAACACGTAGCGTGTTAAGACATAGCGCGCAAGAAAACACCTGCAACTCTTCAAACAATAACAGGTTAAGACAGATTTCTATTGTGCTTTGAAGTAGCTCTAGTTCTTAAGAAAGAGAGTATATTACTAATTTTTAAGGTAATTATGAAATGCTTGAGAGAAAACAAAAACCAAACATTGCTAAAGAAGCTACAAAAAGTAGCACCATTCAAAGTCTTTTCGTTTCGGAAGAAATCAAACCTTAGTTCACAAAGTTTGCACGCTTACCAGAACAGTGATATTATTATTCGGTATGATTTCTGGCAAAGTCGAAAGAAAAAATTGTACTCGAGTATACAGCCATTGAAACATAACTTGGATTTAAAAAACTAGGCCGCGCAAAAAAGAGCTTTTTAGATTCAGAAAAAATCAAACAGAAAAGAAGAAGAAACTCTAATCTCGGCTTTCTAGCTATATGCACTCCACTCACTTGTGTATCCTTCACCCCGTTTCTCAAATTGGAACCTTCCTCGAATGATACAACATATTTATGGTAGAGCAAAGCAATCAACAACAAGCGGTTTAATACAAATTGGTTATCCACAGAAATATTCACAAGAAACAAAGTAACGTTTGAGTACTTCAATATAAATTTTTAAACTTGAAAGCTTTCAATAAAAATTTTCAGTAAACCACAAAAAAACATTTACGTGAGCCTTCGTCTCGACTACGTTACTAACACCACCAACCAGCAAAAGCAAGCCATAGCAATTTTCATGCTTTGGTGAAAGTTTTTCATTAATTACACCACTAAAGAACCCTAATTAAGCATCAATTGCCTTGATAGCCATGCCATTCCCACAAGCCAACTTCATTTCAGTCATGTACCTATCCACCTTCAAAAAAAATATACAAAGTGCATTCAACTCTTCAAAAGTCACTGAAACCCCCTTAAGATCTTAAAAAAAGTCCATTTGGGAAAACAAGGGAAAAAAAAGAAAAAGTTATAAAATGGAACCTGTCTGAGAAGCCTCATGCTCTGCCATTGCACCCTTTGACCAAAGAAAAATCTAAAGATACCGCAAAAAAGTTAAAATAAAAAACACAAGTCTCAACAGCGAAGAATAAAAGTTTTTATGTGGAAGAATTTTTTAATTAAATAGCAAAGCACTTTTTAGACGTAATTCCTTCATTTTTAAATTTTTTTTTTTTTTTTCATCATCATCATCAGTTTACTCCCGAACATATAAGCCGAACAAATACCAAAAAATAAAACTCGAATTTCTCTTTCCCAACATGAGTTGCTAGTCCCATGAACCACATCACACAAAGGCTCAAACGAAAAGTACTCCTTCCAAATTGAGCTCGATTCTTTCATTTTATCATAAGAAAGCAGTGAGTGAATTTTTTCTCTCATTATATTCCGAAAATGTTCGGAACAGTTTTGAGGTTGAAGCTCGAATGAAAGTTCTAAATCAAAACATTACCTTCTTTTTCTCTCTATTTAGTGAGGGTTGTATATGTATAGTGAAGTTGAAACTTCAACGAATAAATGATTCAAGACCTTGGTATGAGCCACAATCACGAAAAGTTACAGACTGTTCCACGGGAAAAAGTACACTCTTGGGACGAAGAACAAGGAAGTGAAAATAACTTAATTCCATTCAAGATGAAGGGTGGGGGTGTTTTTTCTTTTCTTTTCTTTCCTTTTAGTTTTTTTTTTTTTTGTTTGGCAACAGAACAAAATAATGATACAATTACAATTAGACCATGTTACAGAGTTTCTTTTAACTTCTTACTTCACTTTCTCATTTTATTTTTGTTATAACTTATAAGTCAGCCAGACGAGAGAAAGAGATGAATATAATTGTTTTGGAAGCAATGTTTAAGCAAAAGGTTTTAAAGCCAAATTCCTCTTTAATATTTTTTTCTTCACTTTGTCTATTCAGTGAATGGTGAATGGCAATATAAACGCTTCAAAGGAAAGTAAATAATTTTTTTTCCTCTCTGAGAATTTCCTATTTTGAAGTTCTTTCATTTAAAAATGATCACAGGACAACACAACCAGAAATTCAAAAAGATGCTTCTTCTTCTTCTTCTTTCCATTTCTGGCGTTACGAGTAGTGATCTTGAAGCGATCACAACTCTCCCACTTTTCTGCTTCACACTAGTGATCCGCCTGTGGGGTACGCCGCGTTGCCCTCAGAAAGCGTCGGCAAGCCTCCCGGTTTTGGATTGTTCCATGTCTGAGGCCAACCAAATGCTGCTGTTTTTGCATTTGCTTGTACCAGGAGTGTTTTGGCCTGCCTTTTCTTTTTCGTCGCGAATTTGTTGAAACGTTGTACGATATTGCCTTTTGGACGGGGTTCTGCGGATCTCTCCTTTGAACATGACAATACCAACTGAGCCGGTTGTGCTGAATTTTGTCCAAGATGGTACTTTTGACATGAAGATGCACTGCTAAATAATAAATAAATTGGGAGAAACAACAAAGCTCGAGGAATTCCGGGGTCAACGCATTGCTCTCTATCGTACCTTGTGCGGAGTAGCATTGAGTAGCAACAAATTTCTGTCGATTTCGTACGGATTAGTCAGAACGCGCTTTTTATGTCAATGTTACTACTCTCATAGGATTTTTCAATTCCTTGCGAAAGAAATAACAATTGTGTGTTTCTGAGTTCAAACCCTCCAAACCTTAAACTTCCACGTGACAGGCAGAAATGGTGGCCATTACGCCACGCACAACAAATAATTTGCTGTTTCAAATAATGAAAGTGAGCATATCCATAACAGACTATAGTTCAGATTCTGAACTTCAGAACAAGACGTGTAAGTTCTCATGAGGTAAATTAAGCCTGAAGATAACCTGATAAAAAATTTTTTTTCATTTCCACAAAAACTTTCGATCCATTTTAATGCTACCCCCACCACTGGAAAGGATTATTTAAAAAAAAAATGGTTTCAAAAAGGAGTTAAATGAAAGCATTGGCGATTAAAACTTGGTAAAGATTACGTGAATTTGCAAAATAATATTACTCGTTTTGTACAGGATAAGATTATTGCGTTCAGAATTGAGTTTCATTGTCCTTTCAAACATGAGCAAAGATGAGCCTGAACGAATAGAAAATCGCTAGAGAGAAAAGAGATGTTGGTTACCTAAAAACATAAAGCTTTGCTATCAGGTACAACTAGGTTCAAGCACATGCAACCCCCTATGGTAAAAGCAAAAGCTTGTGCAATGAACGACATAAGGCAGACCGTTTAATTAATTTTGTCATAAATCGATAATCGGACCATCTGGTGGAATAAAGAACTCGTAGGCAAAAAATATGCCTCAGCAGAGCAATCTAACAATGGATGGGAGAATTTGACGAGAATAATACGTAAAGGGAACCAATAACATAGGCCCCGTTTGAATTCGGATCTTGAAACAGCGTTGCGAAGACAAAAATCACAGCAAAAAAATAACCAAAAACCACATGTTTTGTTGATCATTGATCTGAAGAATGAGACAGATATTACAAAAACCATTTGTTCCCACGATTTTTCAGATGGAAGGTAAAGACAATTAGTCCCACCCAGCTCAAAGCCAGACACGACCAATGAAGCTACTGGCCAACTTGACTTTCTATCCAACGCAACGCTACAACTATAGTTTTAATGCTTAAGACAGTAATTAGGCGATTTATACTCCCCATCCATTCGTAGTGTCATATACAATAATATGCTTCGGTTTTCTAAGGAGTAGTGATTGAGAGACGTTCGCGGTAAGGAGGTAGGGTGAGAAAGTTTCTAACGTCGGCGTCGTTGAGATCCCGAAGGGCAAAGAGCAGACAACGACGTTGAACACTTTCGATCCTTAAGACGTACCGCTTGATATGGAGCCCAAACTTGCGATGCACACATAAGGATATGAGGGCATAGCCAGACATCTTAAGAGTAAAATGCCGTTTGGTTCATATCAATAAGTGCAATAGTTTTGAAATGAGAGTGTCATCCATGCAAAAAAACGTGGTTCGGAGAAAAATCAGTTCAAAGTTCAGAGCTACCGAAGGCGTTCGAGCGGCCGATCTTTTCGACATCATTAATGGCAAGAATGAAAAAAGGGGGTCCGAGATGGTTGCCTTTAGGTACATCGGAGGTTACCACAAAAGTACTGAAAGAGTAGAACGGAAAGAAACTCTATATTGTTTTGATATGAAAAGATCCATTTGAGTAGGATCGGACTCAATCCGAGGAAGGAAAGGAAAGGATTCTCTATACGGTTGCCCCTTAAGGATACTCCGCATATTTATCACTCTTTAAGAAAAGAATTCCGGGAAATCTATACCAAGTTTCAAATGGGGTCACTTTGAAGTGAATGGAAAATGCGCGTTATTAATTGGTTTCTTTCACGCACATTATTTTATATGCGTTTCCAACAATATGAAGTTGTTGTAAAAAAATTCTTTAAATCTTTTGATACGTCCCTTACTTGCTGCATTCGACTTCGGTATCTTTCAATATTCTTTTAGATTTCATATTAAAAGGATATTGGTCCATTAAATACAATTTGTATGCTAAACTTCAAAAAGTATACACTCTAATTTGTGGCAGAAATAATTACTGTAATTCAAATCCAATCTTTCCTTGTAATGACACCCACACACACATTACAGTTCTCCTTATACTGAAAAAAGGACACATACCTATTCACATTCGCATAGCCAACCTTTAGATTGCATAACTACGTTCGCCTCAAATTGAAAGCAAATACAAATCCGGTTTGTCTTGATGTTAAAATCTTCCTCAACTTAGTCATAAACCTAACCATAGCTCTTGATCCTACTTAATCGTCTTTTTGGTGTAACCAACCACATCCCGAGTTCTTCCACTCTCTCTCCATTTCACTCCTTTTTATAGCCCAACCCATTCATTGGCACTTGACTTTTATAAGTTTGTATAATAACACCGCATATACATATCAGCAATTGAAACACAAATATTTCTTCAGTAAAGTCAAGTCGCATGCCACGACATCTGACCTTCATTGCTCAACATTTGGAAAAATACATAAAAGGGTCGTAGCTTGTATTTAAGGACACACATTCAAAATGCATTATGGCTTCTCTGTGGCGTCAATTTTATTGCAATAATTGGCAATATACAATTCTTTTTTTTTCAGTGTTACATTACACTGCACATTGCACACCCCATATCTTTGTTAGATGGTCAAGGTAAAACACAAAGTGTTAGCTCATCACGTTCCCGAACATGCATGTGTGGCATATCGACTGAGAGCTTTGTCAGCAGTCTGTCGACAATGGTTGGTTCTTCGTTCATAGGGTAGATAATGAGAAAGCCCTCCATGTGTGCAAAGTAGAATAAGACTTGACCATATCGAGGCGAGCAATCAATTATTTCAAACACTCTTACCTGGATTATTGAGTACTTTTGAGCTTAGAAATAGATCAGTTAGAACGTCACTCAGTCCAACACTTACCTAGAAATAGAAAGAAAAAATGCATTAGAAAGTGTTACATTATATAAACAAGAAGGAAAAGAAAAACAAATGAGAGTTACAAAACTCCCACAAACAAGGTCAACATCATAGCAAAACAAAAAACCTTAATAAATTACAACCGCATTAAGCTACAGTCATTAATTAATTCATTAATGGCAACCCAAAGTTTATATTTCAGCTCTAGAGTCCTGCAGAACATTATACGTTAAACAAAGTTCATTGCCACCCAACAAGTCCGTCTGTCTCCCAGTAGGTAGACATACAAAGGGCTAAATGGACATTGGAAAATCCTTAATTGCCATAGACAAGAAATAGTTAAGGAGAATTGAACCCATTTGCGTCTCCGGTCTCCCCATGAATTATTGTTTTCGAGTCAAAATTTTTGAAACCGATTACAGAGACCTTTTTTCTTTCCTTTTTGCAAGACTTAAACGCCTTTAAGCTTAATTGCCAATGGAATTGAAAATTTAAAAGAAAAACGCGTGTAGGGGTTATGAAACAGTAATTGTCATTAAAAAGTAATTTTTAATTAATTCAAAGCATATAATTATGTCTCTTCTCTTATTTGGGTTAATGGGATGAATGTGAAAGCTGCTGTCAATGTGTGCAGAGATGCCTTTGATATTAAGGACCTTATAATGAAACATATAAGATAATTTCTATACAGTTGACTTGGGATTGGGACTGATGTAAGAGATATTTACCCATGTCTCTGACTTTTTTAATTTATTAATTAGACAAATTAATGTTAATGCTCCCAGGGTGTTTTAAATTATTTCTTATTAACGGAAATGTCACTGTGAAGACTTTAGCCACATTTTGAGATAGAGGATTTGTATTTTTAAGCCAAAATAATTAAAAAGGGACTACTTTGTTTAATAAGGAGTTATTTATTTTTTTTTTTTTATTAAGCCTACCATAAAATAATTACTATATACGATACCTACGCGACCATATTGAGGACTTTATTAGTGTATGAAATCCTATTAAACAGAGCAGTAGAAGTGAGTATTGGGTTAAAACGTTCACACAAAACTGTTGCGGTAATATTTCGTGAAAAGATTTTTTTTTAATTCTTGTATTGTCTTCAAGATCTTACGGCAGTAAAGTAGGATCAACACTTCACGAATAAAGAGAAAGCTTTATGTATAAAATGCGAAATTGATATTAAGTAAAAAGCTATAGTTTTTCAACCACAAGACCCAATTCATTTGATGGGTTATAAACTTATAACCAATTCCACGAGCTTACCTTTGCGAAGTCCGTGGTTTTACCAGATAATCGTAAAGCAATTATTATATTTGAAACAGAATGGGACTAACAGCACACGCCTGAAGCACACCAATGTTTGAAATACTCTTAATGGTCAATTTAACGTCGACATTTAGTTACAAAGCCCTATTCAGGAGGAAGGACTTAAAAGGAATCAACTTGAGTTCTCTGCTCTTTCTCAAAGTCCTTGACTAACTACCTGTAGGAAGTTGAAGTACAGAACACCAAAGTACAACAGCTATTCTTTGATAACGATGGAGCCATCATGATTGAAACTCCAACATTACTGCAAGACGAGTTTAACGCATGGGTATAAGTTTAGAAGGTATCGTATTAGTCCAAAATGGACTGAAACTTATGTTGCCAAGGGTGAAAAGTTTAAATGTCTATGTTAATCAATCGTGAAGCAAAAAATGACATCAACCATCGAGTGAGTGCAAGGTGGATGAAGTGGCGGGAAAATACTGTCATCTTTTATTATGGAAAAATTCCCCTAAGCGAAAGGGAAGATTCTACACTGCGCCTGTGGTTGTGCGTAGAGCACTGACATTAACGGTTCAAATGCTGGATATTGTAAAAAAGTATGAGGTTAAGTTGACAGCAACTAAAATGAGATGTATGGCAACAAATGAAATGGGATGTATGCGCTTCGTACCCCACAAACGGATCACTAGTGTAAGGCCCTTAAGTGAGAAAGCTATGAGTCCTTCGAAATCAAGATGCTTGTAACGCCGGAAAAAAGAAAAAAAGGAGAAGTGACGTGACGTGATCAAGAGTATCCAACGGTTTGCTCCCGTCCATATACAAGCAACCGAAATATCGGTATAAACCATAGCAGATAACTGAACAAAAATCTTTTAAGCGTTTACGTTGGAAAGAAACTCGTCTCTAAAGCGGAATGTGATGAACTGAAGAATTTATGCCTGAATTACAATGTTGATTAAGCTTCGGTTTCGCTTGATGTTCAAGTGTTCAGTCAAAAGAGTTCATCTTATCACAATGGGGTTTTGACTTCGATGTTATGCTGGTTGATGTACAAGATAACGTAACGCAACTCCAATTCAAAGCAAAAAGTACAGTTTGGTTGAACTTTTGCTTTCTTTGACAATAAAGAGGAACAACAAAATCGTAATGTCAACTCAAACCGAACATAAAGTGTTCGCACGAAGCGTAGCGTATCGGGATTAAAACCGATACCGAAGCGCGCAGGCATTATTTCTCTTCAAGAACGTAACATATTATTTTTAATAAATTTTCATAAAATGCACATTTCGGGGACAGAACAGAAACTTCCTTTTTAATTTCTTTTCCTTTCTGGCTTGGCATTATCTCGCACTACAACTCCTTTACTACGTGACCGTTAAAGAGAAAATGTGAAGAGGTCCTATAATACCTCAAACTCAAACCTAATATTCTCATCGGTTGTCGGCATTTTTCTTAAAAATTTTTTTTACTTGATGAAAAAATAAACTTTGCTGACTTTTTTATGGCAGCAGGTAGGATCCTTTGGCTAATTTTTGCACCGATATGGCCTTAATTTTAATTAACATAAATGACCACGTATTTCTCTCTCATTAGGAGTTACTTTACATCCCATTTTTTGGTACCTTACTTACACGTACAAAAGAAAAAAGAAAAGAGTACACTGAAAAACTCTAGACAACCTACCATGCCGGTGTATAGGGCTTACAAACGATTTGTCTTTTTTTTTGTATTTATTTTCTTGTAGAAAGTTCATTGTGCGCTCGAATGACCATCACATCATAATAATCACGTTTATTGCATCGAACACGAGAAAAAAAAATTAAAGGACTTCAATAGAAAAGCATAAGCATACCATTTGTCAGACTTCTATGGATAGGTTCAACTTTTTTAACCCCACAACATGTAGATATGGATGCAGCTTTACATCTGATGGATATTATTAAAATGAAATCCAACTACTCCATGGGATATACGATGAAAAAAAAAGGAAGAAGAAGAAAAATGAAGGCAAGAGGGATAAACTCTCAATTTTCCTTCGGACCAAAATGAAGGACTCCTCTGGATGCTATATTATGTATGAATGCTTTTCTGCATCGTTATAAAGCGAAATTTTTGAAAGGTTGCTCTGGTGAGTTGTAGACCATGTTTTTGAACTCCCTTCTGTCGATATAAAGAAGAAGTTTAAAATTTGAATAAGTACAGCATTTTAAATGAAGAATAACACAGCTTAAAGATAACGTTGCAAGAAAATATATGTACATATATATATATATATATATAAAAGTCCTTCTGGTGGAACGTGGAGTGCGAGTCAATTTAGTTTTTTCCACATGATTACCAGCAGCAGAATTGATATTGATATTGAGAATCAAAGCATGTCTCTTAAATATGTAAAGAGTGTTCTTTTTAGAGGTTAAAAAGTGTGGAATTAACTAAAAAACAGACAATATGCATTTAAATAGACTTTATTCCAAAAAGTTGATTGCCATTGTAATTTAATGTAATTTGTAACTCGGATGTCATCGAATATTGATATTTGGGGTTGTATATCTGGAATAACGCGGCTAATGATACATTCCCACTTTCCAGAAAATAGACTTGGGGTCTTCAATCGCATGTGATCTTGGAGGCCATTTCACAAGAATTGTGCATTCACGTGAAGAGTAAACGACGTCAATGTAGTTTTGAGTAAGTTTACCGAACATACGCCGCCGGCGCCGGTCGTACCCGGTGGTTTTTGAAATGGCAAACCTTAAAAGTTAGCAGATATGGCAGCCACTTTTCATTTTCCTAATATAACAAAAAGTTGGTGACTTCAAACGAATCTTGATCTATTTTAATAACGAAAAAAAAGAACATTTGTAGAGATAACTTATTTGAAAAATTATAAAAAACAAAAACTCATAAGAAGAGTTGAAGAGTAATCTGGCACCCAATGATGGGTGACATGGTATCGTATAATTTTTTCGTATTCTCAAACTTAATATGTAGTTGGTCATATGTGGACGAAACCTGCCATTAAAAATGACATATTCTACAGGATGTTTTGCATACGGAGTGACAGAAGCTCAGGATGGGTTGAGTCAATACAAGAAAAAAATTGTATGAGAAGGGTCTATCTCCCTCCCTTAGTAATTTTATTTCCATGAAAAGCACTTTCTCGATTAGGTAATAGTGCGAAATCGGCGAAAAAAATTGGTGGTACCCTCCACTTCTCTAAGGAACTGGTTGAGAGAAATGCTCTTGTCCCTGGGTCTCTCCTCTGTCTGTGGCACAACCTTAAGCTTATAATCAGTGTACGGATGATTATCTGTTGGACTTGGAGCAGATATTCGGAACCGTTTGGTTAGACTTCTATTAATTCTCAATGACATGGTCATTTTAAAACGTTTGTAGACAAAAGTGGCAGTCTATAACTGCTACCAAGATTCAGAACCTTCTGCAACAGGGACCGGTGAACTCGATCGAAGTCATCAGACTTCTTTTGTAGCGGTATTTTGACAAGATTTAGGAATATTGCGATGACTCAAGGCTGAAATCAATTCCTTGTGTTTAGAACATCGCCACCCACATAAAAGCAAAGTTATTGTTAAGGGCCTCTGGCTATAGCAGGACCTTTATTTCAATGGAAATAAGGATGCGGTAACAAGGCGATAGCAGTGTGTATGTGAGTTACTACATGGCCCTATAAAGCCAATGATTGTCTATGGGTGTCCAGGTGGTTCAATGTCTCAAATGGAAAAAAAACTCGGATGTTTGAGAGACATCTTCGAACCTGTCTTTGGTTGCACAAAACTCCATACTATCCCAAAGGGGTCCTTTACAACTGGTCGCAAATAAACATATTTTGTTATAACTTATAAAACTGACTCAAGGTCACACGTCACACTGCAAGAGCGATGACCTCGATCAATGGCCTGATATTTGGGGCTTATTATCCTAATTTGAAATATTTGGAGAAAACGGGTCTCAGTGGAGTTGCTTTTCTCTATTATGGTACTGATGGGCTCATTTAGGACAGGTTGGTGGATTTGCTAACCTACCACGTCTGTCGTTAGTCTGTGGTGTCAGTCTTCTTTGTAACCAGAATGAAACCGAGTAGGCAGAGACGTTGAAGAGCTTCTTCAGTTCAGTAGTGCGGTCTCAGAGAAGGATAGTCGTGGCGTTCCCTATCTGAATTCTAGTGTTCTAGTGAGTTCTAGGCTTAGAGCTCTGAAAACAGACATTGATAGCGTGTCGTCAATGGGTCCCCTGGCACATTCCGAGTGCTATATCAAAGTAGCGTACCTATTGTCTTCCTTGAAAGAAAACTTAATTATCAGCTTCCGGTCCCGACGAGTGCTTAGATAAATGATGAACCAACGATAAAGGTTGCGGCTAAGTTTACGATTCATTTTACCATAAAATTGATCAGTTACAATTCAACCAAATAACCAAACCACATCCCTCCGCAAACAAACTAAAAAAAATGGGATTTGTGAAGTAAACTACGCGTACTTATCGCAGTTGCATACGTTACTGGTTACTGTTTTCATATCCTCGAAAGTCAATAAACTGAGACATTACGAATTATCTACAATTTCACTGTACCCGGAACTATAATTTTAGCATATCAGACGGTTGGTTAATTCATTTCACGACAATCGCGTGTAAATGTATCTGAATAACTGCACCCTTACTTTTGTCTTCTCATCAAGCAGTTTCTCGTTTTACCGACCACAACCGAAGTCAGCAAGCAGACCCGCTAAAGCAAATGAATAATTCATTAATGCGAGCAACGGACTTTCGCATAATCTCCTTCAGTAAGGACCAAGTTGTGTTGTGCTTTGTGGTTGGTTTTGTATGGTGTTCTGGATGAAAAATTATAATTTGTTGCCACTTCATAGAGAATCTCATTTGCTGCAAGCTGAATGTTTCGCTTACACGACCACAGCCACACCAAGCAATTGCATCTGGAAACAACATCCAACCCGCCAACGATGACATGGCTGGCTAATGTTCAGGATCCTTTAAAGTCCTCCTTTTGCTATGCTTCAAAGCTTGCAGCTGGCAAATATAATTTTAATTTCATCTGTGCCTCCTTCTGTATTTTTTTTTTTTTTTTTTTTCAATCTTTTTTTCTCCGTTTTTTTTAAAGGCTTAGTTGGGTATTATTTGTAAATAATTAAAGGAATAAAGTGGGAGTTAGAGGGGGTTTTGCAGCAGGAGCCATAGAACTGCAAAATGACGAGACTAAGGGGTGAGCGAGTCAGATTGCCACAATGAAAATCAAAACAAACAAATTACGAAAATATTTTTTCCGAGTATTCTTTCGCTAGAGATATCTCCCGCTTTGACCGTATCCGAATCGTATGACGTTGGGTTATTTCGGATTCTATTATGTGCAGCCAGTTGTGTACAAGTACGGCACTTAACTCTCTATGGCTTGTGGAGAGTGCATCCCGGTGAGTGGATCTTTCTAGTGTTTGATTTGCTTTGAGTGGTAAGGGGCATTGAAATCGTTGGACGCAATTTGGCGAATGGGAGTAAAAACCCATCAATGTCGATGGACGTATATCTAGGGTTATCTGTGTGGCAAACCTGATGATTTCGTAATATTAAGCGATGTACATTTCAGTTTCAAAGAAAAATCAAAAAAAAAAAAAAAGTCCAGCACGGTGTCGATTTAAATTGCTTTTTTTAAATTGTGTCAAAAAAGAGGTAAACGTTAATTGAGCTTTGATCTAAATAAAAGCTTTTGTAAATTTATATATGTACGTCGTCTTTAGGAAAACCTTATTAAAGAAACAGGAGCACATATGAGCACCCAATTTTTTTTCCACACACATGAAGTTAAACTATATTTACAAATAGAAATCTCCATGTGGACACCAACTTTAGCTTCACCGATTTAAAAATATACCTTATTTTAAAGCGTAAGTTAATCATGAATCATGATACATATAAATACATATATCCGAAAGAACTTGTCTTAGTATGTCAATAAAATAACGAACATACTTGAAGCAATTAACATGTTCATTTTATTTTTTCACGTAATTAAACTACATATAGCTCAAGGACAACGACCTCCGGATCTGCCCGTAGAACGTAAGATCTCTTAACGAATTACGTTCAGCTGGAGAATTAGCTAACGCTCTGGACTGCTACAATGCAGACATAACCGCCATCCAAGAAGTAGGGCGGGCATAAATAAGATAAAAAACTGAGACATCTACTATGGCAACTGCTATACAGACAACAGACACATCGCTTATTTCGGTGCGGATTTGGCGTTAGAGGTAGATTCTTTGATAAGGTTGTCAGCCAAAATCCAGTGAATGAGCGTATAGTGACCAACCGCATCAGTGCTAAATTCGCAAACAGAAGAGAAAGACAAGAACTCCAAAGAGAGTTTCTACAAGTTCCTCGAAAAAACATATGAAAAACGCTCTATACATGAAATAAAAATCGTTCTTGGCAATTTTAACGAAAAACTAGGTAGAAGGAAACAATCGGTAAGCATAACCTTGACAAAACCTCAGAAAACGAACTAAGGCTAATAGAGGGGCTAAATTCTAATGTAGGTAGTACACGCTTCCCGCATCTCAAAACTAAAAAAAGGTACTTGGCGATCCATAGATCAATCAACCGTCAACCAAATCGACCATGTTGCGATCGACGCAAGGTACTCTTCCAGTGTGTTAGATGTCCGAACTGTACGAGTGCCCCCCCCCCCCCCCCCCCCCCCGCTCCACAACAAGGGGGTGGACTTGCCTCAACAAGTTCACTATTGCAACTGGCGACAGGGTGGTGGTTGTCACTCAATTTAACTCCGATGTGTGAGTAGGCTCGCCGTGGAATTTAAGACTTAATTGTCAGGTGTCCACGTTAAACAAGACTTCAATCTGTACGAGTGGCCAAATTTGACTCGGACCACTACCTTTTTGTAGACCTCATAAATAAATGAGGATATCCTGTTCACGACTCGCGCAAACCAACGCTGTGCAGAGATATGACGTCGGAAAGCTACAATCGCAAGAGATTACCAGTGCATTCTCCAATCGAGTGTCCCTCCAACTATACTTAAATCGTATGCCACCAGTAACAAGCATTGAAGACCAGTGGCCGCAATTCCAACAAGCCATCAGAACTACAGCCTATGAATTTCTGGTTTTCATTCAGCCCCCAAAACGAAACCCATGGTTGGATGAAGAATGCAGGCAGGCAAATGCAGCCAAACAAAAAGCACGACAAATGCTGATACAAAAGTGAACAATGGCTGATGGAAAAGTGAACAACTGATCTATAACGAGATTTACAAGGAGAAAAGAAGGAAGGAACACCAAATTCTCATAAAGAAAAAAAAGCAGCAAGCAGCATGGCAGCTTGATTGAGTAAATCAAGAGCTGCCATTACAGGAATGAGGTTCGAAAGTTTCACCAAAAGGTAAAAAGATCTTCCCATGGTGGCAAAGCCCGAACTGAAGTCTGTAAAGACCAGCAGGGAAACATAGTAATAGAGACGCAGTTGCTACTGCAAGGATCTGGTAAGACCACTTCGGCAGACTGCTTAACGGCGCTATGAAGACACAAATTCCGCTGTCAGACAGAATGCCCCATCCAACAAGGACGATGATCAAGAATGTCGCTCTCCCAACCTAAAAGAAGTTGAGCTTGCCATATGCAAACTTAAATCAAGTAAGACTGCATATGGCCTTGATGCCGAACTTTTCAAGGCAGTAGGAGATCAGTTTGAAAGAAGCATGCCCCAGCTGATCTGCATGATATGGTCGGAAGAAAGTATACCCGATGAATTGAACCTCAGTATCGTATGCCCGAACATAAAAAAGGGAAACCCTCACAACTGCAAATAAGGAATAAGCCTTCTTAACACAGTGTATAAGATCTTGTCTGCTGTCATCAGGCCCGGACTTAAATCTGCCCTAGGCAGTTGCGAAAATTGAAACAGAAGCGGCAAAAATAAAACTTGTTGTCATATAAAACAAAGACATCAGCGCACATAGACGAATTGGCCAAAACGTCATAAAAGACAGACGTAACTTCGAGGTGGTACAGGACTTCGTCTACCTGGGATCCGCAATAGTCATGGAAAACAACATAAGTGCTGAGATCAAAGGGAGAGTAACTTTTGCTAACCTTTGCTTCTTTTCTTCATCCCTGTTCTTCTTTACGCTTCCGCGCCAACTTTTCGAAAGCGGATGAGGAAACCCTTGGTCGTTTCGAAAGAAAAATACCTCGAATGGTATTTGATCCCGTATGCGAATACAATGTGTGGAGAAGAAGATATAACAACGAGCTGTATGAGCTGTACCGCGACATGGGCATAGCTAGAAGAGTACGCATCGCGAGGCTACGATGGTTGGGACATATAGAGCGGATGGACCCAAACGCTCCGGCTCGTCGGGTGTTCGAAAGCACATTGCAGGGAAATCGCGGAAGGGGAAGACCTCGTCTTAGGTGGCGCAATCAAGTGGATGAAGACCTCAACCGACTTAGAGTGCAACCGATCCGAGACTGTAGACAGAACCAGCCTTCTGAAACTGTTTGTGGCCAAATATTTATTATATTTATTGATTTAAGTGGCACAATGCAGCAACGTTTGTAATGGAAAATATTTAGTGACAGTCTCTTGGTGAATCGAAAACGAGACGAATTAACATTACATTCTGCAGCACTGGTTACAAAGATCGTCGACTAATACAACCACAAGAGACACAACAGAACAATTAACAAATGACACCAGCACCAGCATGCTGTTGTACATATAGACGGTCTCCCATCTAATCACTAACAGCGCTCAACTCGTGATGATTGCGGTGTTCTAAAGGGAACCGATACTTCCGAGTGACAGTGCCGTTGAGTCTCTTGATGACTAATCATTGATTGACTCACTGTAACGATATTTGATAATTTTCATTTCAAAATTATTAAATGTCACACTGCAGATGACATCGACCAATGGCCTCATAGTTGGGGCTTTTCACCGGAACGTCTCATTGAGTTCGCTCCCCCGGAAGCTTTCCTGAACACAAAGCAGTACGAGGTGGCAGATCCATAGAAAAAATACTAAAATTAAATACAAGCTTTCTACTTTTTTTTCTTACTACAGCATCCTGATCTGGAAGGAATCCCACTTATCTGCTTCAAATTCGTGATCTGCCGGTGAGGTATGGAGTATGACGTCAAATTAATGTTGACTTTTCTTCACAAAAATATAAATCAACCCTTAAAAGCAATGATTTGATGACTTTGTTATCATAAAAACAAGCATTAATGAAAAAATATTGAAAGGATATGAAAGGATTTTTTCTGCGAATTTATAAATAATTTAATTTAAAAAAATCTATTCAAATCGAATGAATTAGCCTTTTGTGTAGATATTTGTATTGAAATTCTAATGAAAGGCAACAATTGCTGTTATTGGCTTCCGAACCTCCATCAAACATAAATCAAAATAATGGAGCCCTTTGTTCACTGATTTCATAGTAACTCTGACGTTGTTGTGGGTAAAGTGAAATTTCAAAAACATATTACACTCAAAGCACATACATAAATCAACTAAAAACTCTTTCCATATAATGTCCTTCGCGTATTACCTACTCATATGACTCATGCCAACTTAAATTTTCTATACCGTTGCGGCCGACGGACGCGGCGTCAGAGCATTTCACTCTAGCAACGCACGATATAAACAAGGACATCGAAATCACTGAAATTCAGAAGGACTAAAAAATAAAAATAAAATGAATATGTAAATTCGTCGACGAAACATATCTTTGTGTAGGTAGGTGGTAAAGTGCAGGGGTGAGAACAGGGGAGTCGAATTGCAAATTCCTGTAATATCCTTCTTTTTATTTCTCTCATTGCTTGCATTGCAGTACTATTAGTTTAGTCTTTGTCTCTGATTTTGGAATGTGTCCTTGAATGATTGAGGATCCCAGTGTGCCTGAAAAGTAAGAACACAAAATACAAACCTACGCGAGGACGTTCGTTGCTTTTATCACTTTTTTATTTTTTTTTTTAGTTTTTTTTTTGCGTCTTTGTTGCTCGAATTTCGTTATTAATATTTATGAATTCGGGGACGACAACGTGTTGAAATTATGGCAATAAATACACGAAGCAAAATGCATAAAATATGAGATTCACAGAGCCCGAATATGAGATTGAAAATAGAACAGAGAAATAAATTCCACAGCCTCAGTGGAATGTATTAAACGCGAATGTTTAGTTTAATTGAAAACACGTTTGCGTGTTTTTCTATATATTTTTCTCCCACAGAGAAGTGTAGGACCAAAGAGGGTGCTGCTGACCAAAATACGAAAACATATTTTGTTTCCTATTTCCTGTTCAGTGAGTGCGATACTTTGTGAATTTTAAGTGCGCTCGTAATAAATATGAATTATAATTCATGATGGCAAAAAAAAAACACAATTGAAATTGATCATTTGAAAGGCGTAGGCCAATGGTTGATGAATGAATTCATTCTAACGAAAAAAACCCTAACTGGAAGTGACAAGAAGGACTTGAACAAAATACGAAAACAATGCCTTTGAGTTAGTATAGATTACGTTCAGTTAATGCCAAAATAAAATCAGAAGTAATAGACGTAAGGTATGTACATTTGAAACATGATGTCAAGACTTTTTAATAACTTTATGTGTACAAACATAGGGCAACTACATCCACCACTGGGAGCATTGCAATTTCGTCCTCTTTTTCTATATAATTGATGCTCACATAGAAGGATTATGAATTTCTTTATAATCTCTTAAACACAAAGCAAGGATTTAAGAATAAAAAAGAGGATTAACTAGGAAACGCCGACGAGCACTGAATTTGAAATTTTGTTGACTGAAATGCAAGGGGAAGGCAGGGTCGGGCAAAGCATTTCACATTCGGACGAGCGGTAAAATTATGAATCTCTTAACGACTGAAGTTGCGATCAAGGTAACATTGATGATTCGTAACGAGGCGGATGTTGAAAGTTGAATGTTTGAGGGGAAAAATACAACTGACTATTTACCTAGAGCATTGCTACTAAAAAAGCGATAGAAAAGAGTGAGACTGGTAATAATGCGACGATTTTCATGAGAGTCAATCGATCCAATAATAGAACTATTTTCTTTAAAGCTCTTTTTTGAGCCCTATGCCCTACCAAGCAAAGATGTTTTAGGAGCACGTGATCTCACATGGAAATCGAATACATGTTTGGGCAAATGTAGGCTCTATAAATATATGTGGTCAACGGGTACCCACATATGTACCAAGTAAAGACAGCAAAACTTTTCATTCATGTAGACAACACTCCTGAATAATGAAAAGGCGATGACATGAAGCACTAACGATAAAAAAAACCACATTGGGTAACCAAGTAACAATCCTGATAAAGTAGAAATTCAGTGAGCTAGTAACACACAACCGTTCCAGTGCAACATCCGAAGAGCAGAGCCGTGAAGGCGTGAAGTTTCAAACGAATATGAAAAGGTGATAGCTCAGTTGTCAATTAGGAGTAGTAGAAGTTAGTTAGAAGGTTAGCGTGTCTGACTTTAACGTAAAACGAAACGAAACATTACATACTGCAGCACTGGTTACAAAGACCGGCCGGCGGCTGATACACCCACAAGAAACACACAACAGAACAATTATTATTAACAAATGACCACAGCACGCGGTTGTAAGTACAGACCCTTTCTAACCACTAACAGCGCTCGGTAGCACAATCATTGTTAAAAACTTTAAATTGAATAAAAAATCTTTGTAAATCTAAATCTAAAATCCACTCGTATTTGTAATTGCGGTGTTCTAAAGGGAACCGATGCTTTTGAGTGACAAAGCGTGTCTAACTATAACGTTGTAGGTGGTAGGTACGAGGTTCGAATATCAGAAAAATTTAGGAAAAGATAAATGATTTGTCAATTCCACGCTCTTTCCGAAGAATTGGTAATTCCATAAAAAACGCTTCCTCGGTTAGCCGTTCGGAGTCAGCAAAAAATTGTGGGTCCCTTCCGTTTCCTCACTAGGTGTGGTTCAGAGAAACGTGTTAGGCCCCAAAGTTCTCGATTTTGTTGCGTCTCCTCCCATTCACTCATTGAGAGGTTTAAAACAACCGTCTTTTTTGAAAATAATGAAGACAGTCGAAGTCAAAAAGGAGCCCCGGGGCACACCAGCATTTTATAGTGAGATCATAATAAAAACCATCCAAAACGACTTGTTTTAAATTAATAGACTCGTAGGCACCTAAACCAAGTATGCGTTTTAGAAGAAAGAGCCTGGTGTCAAACATTAACAATCATTGTGAAATCACCAGGGGATATTTCGATACGAAATCGGTAGTGTCGGCTTAAAAAGTATTCATTACTTAAAAAATTCAATACGATGAAGTTCCTTGATCCTTGATCCTTGAAAAAAAATTAACGCTCATCATCGACAATTGTTTCAAACAACTGCCACTTCCCATAGATCTGAAATAAAACAAAAGATTGTAGCCATGACAAAAGTTGAAGATGAGAAACTCCAACAAAGTTTTTAGCATCGGACCAGTGTCACTGATCAGCAACATCAGCAAAATTCTGAAGAGTCTTGTTCCTAGAACACACAAGGCATTTCGCAGCAACCAAAGGATCATATCCAATCAGCAATTAGGATTCCAGGGGTCTTTACCTCAAAGATACAAGTCTACAAGTAAAGAACATTGTATCCATTGCTTTTGTAGGAGATCAAGCAAACTTGTAGATTTGTGCTACAGAAATTTCATACACTTGTCATAATTCACTAGTAATACAAGTACTTGTAGTTTTGCGTTTCAGGTCCCAGAAGGATCACTTTATATTTCATCCCCTTCTGATGCAACAAAGCGAGGTAACTTGGGCAAAACAACCATGAAGTTAATAAGGAGTGCGGCTAGTTCATAAACATTAATGAAAGCAATTTCTGCACCCTCTACCTGTGCCCTATTTCACCAACTCACAAATTTGTAGTTACAAGCGCTTTTTAACAAAGTTTGTGAGTTTTTGTAAAATTATTGCTTCACCAAACTTTGATAATTACAACATTGCAGTTGTATTTTACAAAAGGAAATTTGTGGAAAAATTTCCTTTTCGGTTTCACCAATACAAAATTAAATTTGTACTTTACAAGTAACAAACTTGTTGATATAACACTAATTCGTGAGTTTTCATTTCACCAAAGAAAATAAACTTACAAAATTTGTTAGGTTTGTATGAATATTCTACAATTGAAGGTAGACGTGTAATTTTTGTTACAAATTTGTAACTCCTTACTTTCATTACAAAAATGTCTTTGCGACGAAGGCATAGAGCAGCAATAACAGCCAAAGTGATGATATTTTGATAGTGAAAAAAAAAAAAATTTATCAGCTGAGTATAAACTATGATATATTTGAGTTATTTCATTTTAATGAAAAATTTCGAGTCAGTCAATGCAAGGCAGAGGAAATAATTTTAATTATTGAACCGCAAATAGCTCACTCGAGCGAGAAAAAGCTGTGCTTTAACACCAAGGCAGCAGTTTCTATAACCGTTTTGCGTTGGCAAGAGAATGGAGGACAATACCATGGAGTTGCCGACATGCATGGGATATCTAAGTCAACAGTTTGCGGATGCGTACATAAAGTTTAATGTTCGAAAACGTTGTATGCTGGCCTAGCGATCGTCGATATTTCCAGTCCTTATTGATGAGAAGCGCTTGAGACAGCAAGGAATTAAAATTTCCATTCTCTTACTTTGTCTGAATGTGTCAAGTTATCGGAAAACTTTCCGAACAGTATATCTTTTTGTCTCTTATCAAAGAAACGGCAAATTTTATATTTTCCTCGTTCATTTTGATGTCTACGCAGTATGTACATTGTTCTACAATATTGTGAAAAAACTGTTATAAATAACAAGTTATTCTTGATGCCGGTGCAACAGGAATTTTGAACACTTGTGACCTACAATTCATTTTTCTACAACTTTACTAGAATCGATCACAAGTTTGTGAAATAAGATCTTGCAATTGGTGAAACAAAAAACGGGTTTACAACTTTGTAATTGTAGATTACAAGTACAAATTTGTGGTTGTAACTTTCATTTTGGTGAAATAGGGCACTGTAAGTACAAAGCAGAGATTTAACAACCACACCCATCAGAGTAGAGTTAGCTCAAGAACCGTGTATATAGGGCCCTATAGCAGCATGTTAACCTCAAAACAATCAGAACTAAGAAACGCTACCAAAACACTATTTGCGAATGACTCCCCGAAGAACACCCACTCAATGTCACCTGCGATTGCAGTTCGAAGGGTTTAAATCCATGTGTAGCAACGTTTTGAGAAAATGATCTGTCATCACTCACTACGCTCCAGTAAAGTACATAACTTAAAAGACTGGAAAGCAAAAGAATTGTAAAAGGTGTATTCGAGAAAATTCTGTGCATCAGGTATTTAATAAAAATTGAAAACGCAGAAAGAACGTCAAATATAAAAAGAGACTTTACAAAGAGCCAACGGTCGCCTAAATTCGCAAGAAATCCCCTCCAAAACCAAAACAAATATCAAAACTCCCAGTGAGAGAGATTTGCAAATTACTAACGACACCGGAACCAGCGTTTACATCGATGACATGGCCATAACGGATATAAACAACGACGAAATATCGGTGACAAGACAACTTCAAACAACTATAGTCAACCGTGGCTAGTTGCACAAGTATATGAAACTTCTACTGAACTCTTGATGATAAAGCAGACATAAAAGCTCTATATCAAAAGATTAAGAAATCACCTTTAGTTTGTGTGATTTGTCTTTTACTTCAATTTACATAAGGTCAGTCACCAGGGCTTCCCTGTCTTCACCTGCGTCTCTAAGATAAATTTGCGAATAAGAACTTTAAAGCTTTAGCTGCGGAGGACCTTTGCAATAAGAAATATTTAGCACTTTGTGTCTGTTTCGAAATAGTTTTAATTTCAAAGTAAAAATTAATAAATACATAAATAGGCGGACACAACAAGCTCGGGCAGATCAAGCTCGGCGCCCAGGGCATTTCTCTCAACCACAACCGGTGAGGAAATAGAAGGGATCTCCAGTTTTTCAGCCCGTTCCGATCGGAAAGGCTAAGTAAGAAAAAGTGCTTCATTACTCTCATGGAACGGATTTGTCAAGTGATATGACAATTTCTGAAGAAAAACTAAAAAAAAAAAAAAAAAATTATGTTTCTGGGACTCGAACCTCGAATTCCGACATAAAAATCAGACGTGCCAACTTTTAAATAACAAGCAGCACTTTCTAATTCAAAATCTAATCAAATAAAAATTTAAAAAAATACACCCGAATTCTTTCCTTACTGTGAGTGAACAAAACCCTAGAGGCCAACGTCGCATCAACAAAAAAGCATCACTATTGTCTCTACCAAAGAGCGGCGTACCCCACAGGCGGATCACTAGTGTGAAGCAGAAAAGTGGGAGAGTTGTGATCGCTTCAAGATCACTACTCGTAACGCCGGAAATGGAAAGAAGAGAAGAAGAAGAAGAAGGATTGTCTCTACCAAAGTATTTCTTAAACAACCCTGACTTTATAACTGCCCAACGAAATTCTGTCAAAAGCATTGTAATCGTTGGCCTCTTAGGTTAATTACAGGCTTTCATTGGGCTGATTTTGAATTCATTACGTCCTTACGGTCCATCTTTCTTGAAACAAGGCCATGAACAAAACGAAAATTATTGTAATTACATTTCCTTATGAGAAGAAGGAAGTAAACTTTCCAACGCCTAATGTTTTTGTTCCTCTAATTATGTCGAAATTCCTTTGAAGTAACCGTCCGAGTCATTCCAAAGCATGTCCGCTTTCATAGAAACAAAACTCAATGTGAAGTAGCTTATCCAATTAGCAATTGTTTTACATATCCTGAACGTTCCAAACGAAACGCACATTTAAAACCCTCGAATGCAAATGAAACCAACTTTAATGAAATTTTCAAACGAGAAAGGTACTTTTTAGAAGTGCCCCATCTCTTCACAAATATCCATTAAGATTCAACCGAACACTGCATTATCTATTAATGCATTCGAAATGGAAAATCCACCACCAGCACCAGTACCATCAGCAAAACAACCACCAGTCCACCACTGACCGACCATATTTGTTTTAGCTCGGAACTCTAGATCCAAGCCAGCATAATTAACCCTATCCGCACCACCAACTGCCGCAATTACCTTATCTACTACACAACTCTGGAGAATTATTATTAAAACTGTTCCACATCATTTGCTTTAGTGGTGCACACAAAGTTGGATGTACTTCTATTTGTAGATATACTCAAATCTACACTCGCGTAGCTAATTTAAGCATCAACTGGTGCCATCAACACTGTTGGTGTTCCATTCTAATTGGATTTAAGGTTCTGTTTCGACCCAAGCACACAGTGGTTGGAGAATAGTGGGTTAGGACAAATAGGCCAACCGGACGTTATGGCCAAATACGGACATCGCGTTGTTTTTTTTTTTCTTTGTCACAGCCCTCCGAAACCAAGGGGTAGATAATCAACTAACGCAGCACCAGCTTGACGCCAAGCCAAATCCTGAAAGGGACCATTTATTTGGTGTTTGGTTTAATCCCCCAAGAAATGAAAAGGGATGTTCCGTTTTTGTTGTTGGTTGGTGCTGCTTTGAAGGACATTGCAGCTGTCATAGATCTAATCACTGCGATAGTTTGGGGTTTTTTGTTTTAATTTTTTTTTTTTTTTTATAAGGAAATATCCCCAATGACCTTAATATCCCTTAAGGACAATCTGTGGATTTACTGTTTCACGGAAAATTCTTTTTTTTTTTTTAACTGCACACAACGAGAATTTCGCATTGGAAAGAACAAAAATCCCTGGAAGCCATCCAAAAACTAACAAAAAAAGGCTAACGTTCGGCTTGAAATTTTTTGGTGTTGCATTCGAGGCAGAAAAGCCGCTTCTAAGGCAGTCTCTTGGTAAAGTGACTACAACTGCAAAACAACTTCCAATCATTTTAAAAAATAAAGATGTGTGCGTGTGTGTTGCTTTTTTTTGATAATCCGCTTATAATAAAACTTTTCTACGTTGCCCTAGAAATATGATGGCGACGACGAGACGGTTGGGAAAAGATTTGGGTGCAGTGTCGCAGCATTGCGGCGGGTTGTAAAGAATATTAAGTGTCAGGTCACAGCTATGTTGAGGCAGTGAATGTTCACAAAAAATATCGTGTTGCATGCGCAAAGGAATAATTACAATTTCCTAGATCTAGAGTAGGTACCGATTGGAAAAAAGAGACTAGACTGTTTTGATAAGACATAGACAATAGACATAGACTGAGTTGGAGTACGTGCAAATCATCATGGCTTTAAGGAGTAATTCAATATAGGAGTTGTGACTCGAAGGAACAGCTAATAAATGAGACAAGAATGTACTTCGCCTCGATTGAACATGTATTCCTTAAAGCGACGAAAAATTCATGGCTACTGTAGTTGAGAGGTTGGCGAATTCCTGTGCTATCGCTTTCAAGAGCCTCAACAGCTACGAATTAAGAACCGAACCCACCGCAGTAAAAACGACTAAACAAGCACTCCAGTGTGCAGTGCGATGAATGTAATTTTCCATTTAAGTACGTTCGTCAGTACAACTAAAATTCAGTCGACACCGATATGTTTTTGGTGCATGAAAAGGGAGTCTGCGCCGACCGTGGCAAGTTAGCTGTCATATAGGAAATGTACAGGTGAGCATAATAGTGTCCAGTTCTATCTCGCTATGATTTTAGTGTCCAGTGCTATTTCGCTGTGAATTTAGTGGTTCCTGCTATCTCAGGACAAACCCTAACGATTGCTCTAATATCATTTCAGGAATCACCATACCAGAAAGGAACTACCGAAACCCAGCGTTACCACAAGCCCGAATCCAAGAACCGAAGACACAGAACCAAGAACCATCATCACCATTTGAGTCCGAAACCCAAGACCATAGATCCCAACTGGTCATCATTCGAGAACCAAGTCGTGAAATCTGGACTCCTCCGCATCCCAGCCAGAGCTCAGAGTGGAACTTTCCTCATCAGGAGAAGACGCACTATAACCTATCAATACCTACCTAGTACTTTGAAGTCCTATGAAATAAATACTCAAAACCATTGTACCTATAAAAATTATTTAAAAAAGCCATTTTTTAATCACGGAAATAAAACTAACTTCAATAAACCTAAAGTTTATGCTGCTTCTTTAGAAGACCTTGGATCCAACGAGCATACTTCAGCCTTAGACAAAAAGCATCCTCACACCGTTCGAAATCGGAGAAAAATTGTGGGTACCTTCCATTCCCCCGAAGGTATGCTTGTAGGAGAGGTGCTAGGCCCAGGAAGAGAGAAACAATTTGCAATCTGTAAAAGCTTCCTAACGCGAACACCACGGACCACTTAAGTGAAATTCATAGAATCGAATAACTTGGGATCGCTTGCAGATCACAACACCATTGCAGGTAAGGAAGAAGAAGGAAGACCAATCATGCTTGAACCACTGATTGAAAGCTTTGCTAGTGCCATTTACCTCCAGCCATCACGGCAATTGTCAGTAAAATAAGTCGACAGGCTTTTAAAGACCTTATTGGTAACACACCAGCCTCATCGGCTCTCCCAGCTGTGAATTGCATTCCTTTTGGTTTATTTTAAAGACCAACATCAGCATTTTCATTTGTGCTGTGAGTGTCGAGGTATTCTCGAATTTATTTTTTGGTGCTTGCCACATTGCATTGCATCACTTGTGAGCACTCTTTGCGATTTCATTGACCATTTGCAATTTGCCACATAACGACCCACAAATACTAACCTCTTAATATCTGGAAAAGCAGCACATATGTACGAGTATGTATGAATCTTTAATGTCAGAACTCGACACAAGCACAAGCATAGGACTCTGTGTGCCCAAACGATGATTTATTGAAAATCCCTTTGAATGTTTTCTAGGGTACAAAAAAGCAAAAAGAAAAAAAAAACATCTTTCGTCTATTCAGACGGAACCGAATTGATTCGAATTGAAAACTGAATTGGAAACTGAATGAATGCATGCACACATTTGTGGTGTCTGTCTGGGCTTTTTTTCACATTTTCACTCACACCTTTAGCCTGCACAATCTGATTTGATGTCCATTCCAATAATGTACACAGAAGGACCAACACAGCAATTGGCATACCCAAGCACAAAGCCTGAGTCATGTTCATACTAGAAAAAGAGATTCCTTTGCCAGAGAGCACATACGCATCGCATCACATTTCGTCTGACCAAACATGAACAGCCGAGTGTAAATCATTCAAATGATGTCCGTTCATTTTGTACAGAGGCCAATTATTTCTAATTAGCCAAGCTTCACCGCAGCAGACCGTAAGAGCAATAGGCTCGATTTGGCCACAAGTGTAGGCACACCTACGCGGCGTTTGACCTTTTCGTTAAGAACTGCACAGACTCGCATTGAGGGTAATTACTCATTTATATTTGGTTCACTACATGATGAATTCAGGGTTTCAATTATCTCGCTTTTGATGGTTCTCTTTGATTATCATAATGAGGTCTGAGGCAAGAAACATGAAGTTATTCAGTATTTGTGAATCACGCGAAGTGCGATCGGCTGTTAGATATTTGAAAAAATAATATGCCGTTGCCTCCACTGGTTGCTTTACTTCAAACGACTTTATTCACTGATCTTAAGCTCTAAGTTCCAAACTCAGTTAGTTATGTTAGTTAGTTAGTTGAAAACTTTATTTAAGAAACTAGCTTTAAAAAATTTTACAATTTTGATTAACTTAAGTTTAATATGGTTTGGCCAAAATAGCCGTCTACCACAGTTCCAAACTCAGTAAACGCCAAGGTGCTATTTTAGGGCTACCGCTGACCAAGCCGAAGGTGGCAAGTTTTTGGAGGGAGCTCCCGAAATAAAATGACTCTCAAAACATTACTGGTTCTCTTTTTTTCCAGACACTCTCACAGCAATGGTGGAGGGAACTTGCATAGATGCGTGCTCACCCTGTGGCTGTTCTGTCAGAAAACTTTTACTTAATTAAGTCGTTATATTGGCAGGAACTTGGACATCTAACTAAAACGTATAATGATTGGGACTTTTGTATTACTTCAATTAAAATCTTTTTTTGAACTTATTCAACCGCATATCATCCTTGCAGGCAGAACAATGGAAAAGATAGTCGTCCTGTTCAATGCCATAGCTTCTCCCACTTTGATAAAAGGAACTAATTAAGAAAGAAAAACTAAACATTCAATGAAACACAATGCACCACTACCAATGCAGAACTTCCTTACATCACTAACAGCTGGTTTATATTGAAAATGCCAGGACTTTATCTGATTAACCCCTTCAACGATGGACGCTGGTAGAATAACTCCACCTATTAACAATACAACCCTTTTGCGCTTTGCCTTCTATTTTATCCCTATCAATTATTCTCACTGTTTTACAGAGCGAACTTAGAAGAAGCCGAGTCCATTTCAATCCGTTGTATCCTACAGATATATCTGTATGCACTGTATCTCGTTATCTAATTTGCGTCCGTTCTTTTTATTTTATTTTCTCCTTCTGCTCTTGAATAATGCTGCCGGCAGGCTCTTCTGCATTTGGGGGGCTTTGAAGATAACTCAAGGACTTTTGTAATTTATTTATGTAATTAATCGAGAAGTACCTATCTACTTCGTCCTTCTACTTTGCGTTTTATTTTTCATCGTATTTAAATCCATTCAACTGTTAATCTGTTTCGTACTTAAAATTGTGTCTTGTCTAGACCATCCAATTTGAAGGCCCATATGTTCAGCTTAATTTTCAAATAATTTATTCAACTCACGTAGGTGTGGTATGATTTTGCTGCGGTTGAAAACAGAGGTACCTACAGCAAGGTGTGTTAACAGCGGGTAAATAATTTGTTTTCATCCTTATTCGCCACGTCAGCATGTATAGTTGGAATTCATTTGTTGTTGCTTTTATTATTTTTTTTTTTTATAGCAACCCGAATTCGAAGAGGCGACAGACGAAGGTAGTTGAATTTTTTAGCACAGTGGACCTAGACATATGGGGTTGCTGTAACGGAGAGGGTAGCCCATGCTCTAGGATTGCACCCAAATAATTCGAGGTTCCCTGAAGGAGAATTATTATTGTTTTTTCATGATCCCGTTCTCGTCTGGAAGTTTGTTTTCTTCTTCTTTTTTTTGTGAGTCTGGTTACAATGGAGGTTGTTTCGGAATATTTGTTGGTACTTATTAGAATTCGATGGTGTTTCTGATAAAGTTCGAACAAATTGAACTAAACCAAGGTAGCACAGCTTAGATCTTGTTTTGTTTTCGAAATCAGTCGTGAATAAAAAACTGTGTGGCATTTCCCAACTCCAGACAAGTTAGTGGGTACTTCAGTGAATGTTAAAGTCGTTTGGTTATCCACAACGGCTGAATTCAGCAATGACAATTGGAAAGACAATCGAACGTAATTTTGTCTATGAAAAATTTGTTTGTTTTGCTGAAACAGGAAAATCGTTTCAATAAACAATATAGGTACTTGTGATTCCTGCTTTTCGAAGACGCTTCACGTCCAAATTAAGGAGCTTAAAACCTCTTTGAAGCTACAAATTGTTCTCTTGGCCCACGCCATACACACACAAAGGTGTAATTGGTTTCCTTGACTAAATTGCTCTTCAATGCATTTTTTATTAGTTCGTATATCTGTGCAAAAAAGTTCCGTATAAGGATTGAAGCGACCTTTTATTTGCGCGTATCTTTCTTAGAAAAAGATGTAAAAATTTCGATGTTTTTCGTGAAAAGAGAAAAGGTGTATTTAATTTGTGATTCATACCAACATAAAATTTTATGCTGCTAAACCACAAAAACAATGGAAAAAACACCAAATGGGAACTTCTTAAGGTCGGCGGATTGCAATAGAAACGCAAGTGTAAGACTGTACCTACAGTAAAAATGGAAAAGCTAGAATTTTCTCGATATCACGCACGTCGTAATGCAAATACAACAACTGTCAAACAGACGTTTTTCCAAGCGTTGCTGCGAATGTTTTGTTCAAGATTTTTCTTTACTTTTGAGACAATTACGCTCTTTCAGAGAGTTTGTGAGAGAGTTTTACCCCCATTCCTTAAAATTTGACAGATTGTGAATTTCTGTGCACAAAGTAAAGAAACACACCTATTGCAGATGACGGTTGACAGACGGCAGTTGACAGATGACAGATGGCAGTTGACAGATGACAGATGACAGATGACAGATGAAAAATGAGAGATGACAAATGACAGATAACAGACAACGGGTGACTGACGACAGATGACAAAATTTTTGAAGACTACGATATGGATGGATTAAGGCTAAGTGTATTGCACTAGTGTACACTTTGATAAGCGAAGAACGTCAGATATCAGATTCCCCTGGAAATATAAAGATTACAGTGTGTTTGCACTGTTAGCTTTATATATGTGTCGACAAACATCGACCAAACAAACATTGCGTCTTAGACACGTACAAACAACATCTAACTGATGAGCCCATTGTTTGTACCTGGGCGAAACGCATAAGGAGTGAAGGTCACTTGTACTTTTCATTTTGATTCTAATCATAACACTCCGTAAGAAAATAATAAATTTTTTTATTAAAAAAAAAATAAATAGGGTGGCGCAACAGAGCGAGGAGCCCCTGGGCCTAGCGCATTTCTCACAACCATGCCTTGGGGAGGGAATGGAGGAGACCTACAATTTTCTGCCGGTTCCGAACGGCTAATTGAGAAAGCGCTCTTCATGGCAATGAATTTATTAACGGAGGACTTTTCAATTCCTCGTGAAAGGCGATACCCGTGGAAAAACATTTTTGCCTCTGCTGGGATTCGAACCTCGAACCCCTGGGCTAGCAGGTGGACATGCTAACCATCACACCACGCACCACGGGTACCGTCGTCAGATATCTTTCTAATAAACGAAAAGACTTTAAATACGAAATTACTACTAAAAACTACCATTTGAGGTGTAGAAGATGGGAACCTTCTTGTGCCGAAACGGTAAGCCTCTGCTGATGGAAGATCATTTTACGCCTAAGGTTGCGGATATGCAAATAGCGACGAGCCATTGAGCGATTGAGCAACCATGTAATAGCTGAGCTATTTGGAATTCTCCAATTGACAGAGCGACGCAACATGCGTTGCTGTGCAATCAAATTTGTTTTAAATTTTTAAAGTGCTGACGATAACAACATCTAGTTCTTCAAGGTTTGGATTGGAAAAGCAGCTACGATGCAATTAGGTTATACTTATGGTGTGGCATAAGGCTCTGAGTTTCAGTAACTCTCATACTGCTCTGATGAGTCCAGACTGCTTTTTCCTTTTTCGACTATTTCCGTTTCATTGACATTGCAGATGGCTCGGCGTTAGCCTTTACCTCAATCTTGTACATATTTCCATTACAATTTCTACTTATGCGTCCACAATTGCGTCAATTGTAAGCGTCTGTGCTTTTGAGAGACCTTGGTTTTCCCTAAACTCGTCCAAGGTTTTTGCTGGGGCGAATTTAGGTAATGAACAGGTCTGTCAATCGGCAAGAATTTTTGTTAAAATGACACAGTTGTGTGGTGATTTTGTGGTTTGAGTTTTTGAAGACTGGAAAACCCAGGTTTTTTTGACAACTCAAAGGGTTTCCAAGGAAAGCTGGGTCAACCCAGGGTATAGTTCAACGGACGAACACGTTCGATTTTAGTGGGGCTTACATGGTCCAACATAGTTGGACAACATGATGGTTGAATGAAAAAAATAAACTTTGCATCTATACGAATTACGATGTTGTCAAACATCATTGCGGTTATTTTTCGCGAACGAAACGGACACGTTATGGAGAAGAAAAATTAAGCTGCTCTTATAATGAAGGAAATTATTGAAGACGAAAAAGAAGAAATAAAAATTGAAACAGCAAAGAAAAAACGCTTCTGGGTATGAAAGTGAACTCAGAATAGACCTAAGAACTCGCATACTACAAGAGCTGAGGCTAAAGTCATCTTATAGATTTCACATTTTATCTTCCAAAGTTCTGGAAGACTTTTATACATTTCCAAAAACTCCCTCCAAAACTCGTTGTTCCTAATAGCCGACATTGCGATTGCGATTTCACAGTACACCGAAATGAATTAAAATGAAAAGTGATAGACGACGCAATCAGGTTTGTCCAACATCTGTTTACATACGTTGGACGGTATGACAAACCAGCAAGCTTTTAAAAAATGTTGAAACCATCCAACAAGGTTTGTCAAGCGGTTGTTTTAGCGTTTAGAGTTTAGATGATCCAACATTCCTGTTGTCATACCATGTTGTCTAACCCCATGTTGGACCATGCAAGCCCTGCTATTCGAATTTCAGAAGTATACAAATATTTTTCAATTGGTGGCATTCTTAAGGACGGTTTGGAAAGTTCTCAGAAAGCAATTTCCCTGACATGGAAAGCGCTCACGTGACCGATTGGAATCGACAAACAATTTGCAAATCCCTCCATATTTCACCAAGCGAGGTATGGCTGAGTGAAATACATTGGTCCTGAGCTCCCCAAGCCCTGTAGTGCCATCCTCTTTATTTATTTATTTATTTATTTTGTATTTATTCGTCAACGGCTGATAGAGAAGTTTTAAATCTCTTAAATCCGCAAAGTCCCGTCACATAACATTCAAGTTTTCGATGAGGAAAAACTCTGAACACCTCGCATTAGATTGTTTAACTTCCGTTCCTATATACCATTCTGAAGGCAATCTGTGTAAAATATTGATGTTCCAGCAAATGGCTCACAGGATACAATAAAGAAAGTTGGTTGAGAATTCCCTACTCTTTGCCCAAAATATTGTTTTATGTTTACACATTAACCATGAACCAGTTGCCATAAACATATAGCGCTCACAATAGACATCAACATGAACTGTGACTTTAAAGTGGTTTAAAAATGTCTGACTCAAGAAATACGCACATTCCTACTCACAAAGAGCACAATATTTATTCTCATTTTCAAATATTCAGCAGCCATTTTGTGTTTGTTCTTTTCTTTATTTTGATGAAATGTACGTTCAAGTTTTTTTTTTTTTATATAATTAACGCGCACATCAAGGGGTTATGAATACCCTTATAATGTTGTTAAACACAGTGCGAGCATTTAGGAAAATAGGAGAGGATTTGAAAGGAGACACCGATGCACGTTGCTATTGAACCTTTGTGAATCGTAATGAAGGGGAAATACAGAGCCAGGTAAAGCATTCCACATTCGGGTGGTGCGACTGAAATACGAATCTCTATACTTGACTGTACGTCCGAAGTTGGGCTCAAGGTAAAACTGATGAACATTCCTAGCGAGGCGGGTGTTGCGGCTAAATTGTTTCAGGGGAGGAATGCAACTGGCTACTTCACTAGAGCACTGCTTGTGAAAAAAGCGATAAAAGAGAGTGAGACAGGCAACGTTTCGACGATGTTCAAGAGAATCAATTGATTCTACGATTGAACTATCACCTATCAATTTTAACGCTCTATTTTGTACCCTATCAAGGAGGTGCAAAGATGTTTGAGAAGCACCTGACCAGATATGGGAGTTATACTCCAGTTTTGGGCGGATGAAGGCCTTATAAATTGTAGCCAGATCAGAAGGGGTGAAGAACTTCCTGCATCGTCTCAAGAAACCTAAGCATTTAGCAGCATTTTTGGCGACTTCAAATATGTGGTCATTCCAACGAAGATCATCGTTTACACACATACCAAGTACTGACAGCTTTTCGGTTTCTTCGATGCAGGTACCATTCATGGATAATGGCAATGGGGGAATGTTAAGCTTCATCGACAAGAGGCAGCATTGAGTTTTCGAAGCATTGAATTCTACTCGGTTCATAAGACCCCATGCAACAATGCTGTCAAGGTCAGAATTCAATGAGCTTATCATACGCAACCGTTCCAGTTCCACATCCGAAGAGCAGGGACGTGAATTTGGAAACGAATATGAAAAGCTGAGGGTCGAGTCGTCAGCAAAACAGTTAAGTGGATTAGAAGTTTCAGACAAGAGATCATTAATGAAAATGAGGAAGAGAGTCGGAGACAAAACGGAGCCCTGGGGCACACCAGCATTTATGAAGTGGGTATCAGACTTGAAGCCATCCAACACAACTTGTATTGAACGGTCGGAAAGGTAGTTTCTAATCCAACGAAGAAGAGACTCATCGATACCAAAAGCACGCATTTTCGATAAAAGAGCCTGATGCCAAACTCTATCAAATGCTTTAGAAATATCAAGCGCAATAATCTTACTTTCTCCAAAACAATGTAAAGATTGGTTCCACTTATCGGTGAGATAAGCCATCAAATCACCAGTGGACCGTTTGCTACGAAAGCCGTACTGACGGTCATTAAGAAGCTTTCGTTCTTCAAGATATTTCATAAGTTGACGGTTTATCAACGTTTCCATGACTTTGGAAAGAAGGGACGTTAGTGCAATTGGACGGTAATTGGAAGGGGAGGAAGATTCGCCTTTTTTAGGGACCGGCTGGACAAATGCAGTTTTCCATCTGCTCGGAAAAATCCCAGCAGAATAGGAAAGATGGAAAATTTTACGCAGTGGTTTTGCCAGCGTAGAAGAACACCTCTTCAGAATAACGGCGGGGATACCATCTGGACCAGCGGATTTATGTATGTTGAGATCTTTGAGGACTCTCGCAACCGAGCGAGTTCGAAAAAATATCTGCTTCATCAAAGAATTTGCAGACTCGAGCTCAGGTGGAGCCAATATGCTATGAGGAAGTGTCGAGTTGGCAGCAAATTAAGCTGCCAGCAAATTGGCTTTGTCGATGGAGCTGACATACGGAGAGTCATTGAAGACGAGCGTTGGGACCGATGACGTGGTCGAGTTCTTAATGTTCTTGACAAAAGACCAAAAGTTTTTACTTCCTTTTGGACACAATAGTATTTTTTGCCTTACTTTTTGGTCATGTAAAAACTTAGCCCTTTGTATTTGAGCATTACAGAAATTTCTGGCCCGTTTGAACAAATTCCGGTTTTCTACAGTAGGGTTATCTTTAAATTTTCGAAAACTGCTTTCTCGATCCCTAATCGCCTCTTTACAGCTTGAATCAAACCACGAATTCTCTTTGGGGATGATACTTTTTGTTCTGTGAGGAACAAAATTTCTCATGCCGTTGAGAATTACGTTAGATATCATATCAGCTGATGCGTCAACGTTTCCGTCGAGAAAGCACAATGACCAATTAAAATTTCGAAAGAAATTATTCAGGCCGTCCCAATTGGCTTTCTCGTATTGCCACACAGTTCTTTTAGGGACTTTATCTTTTTTTACCGTGACGGAAAGCGAAAAATCTACCGATATGACACAATGGTCCGATTTGCCTAAAGGAGATGATACTATAACCCTATATTTTTCGGGATGAGAAGTTAGAAATAGGTCAAGAGTGTTGGCCGCATGGCCTTCAATATCTGGAACCCGAGTGGGCTCATCAACAAGTTGAGTTAATTCGTTAAACTCGGCGAAGATCTCAACACATATTCCTTCGGGTGTTGTCTGGCCAGAATGTCGAAGCCAACCAGAATTGTGTACATTGAAATCGCCCGCAATTGCGATTTCAGTGTGAGGATAAAGGGAAACAATTCTTACTATGGAGTCAGATAGCGCATCAAACTCGTTAGAGGTTGAATTGCTATCTAAATTGGGGCTTCTGTACATAAAACAATAATGAATGATATGCTTACGGACGGTGAATTTTAACCACATGAAATTAAAGTTCGTATTAGAACAGAGGCCGTATTGTGGTAGAAGCTGGTACGCAATATCATTTCGAACATATACGGCGAGGCCATGGGAAGAAAAGAATAATGGCACTAAGCTATATCCAGGCAGGTTGAACTCTGATGAATCAGAATCAACACCCACCTGAGTTTCACTCAATGCCAAAACAGCTGGCCTGCATTTTGCAGTGTGAGCGTACACAGAAAAAAAATTCGATCGCAACCCCCTAATGTTGCTAAAATCGACTCTAAACTTACCCGACATTACGATCCACAAAAACACACAAAACAAAGTATCAACCGCAGACGCTTAATCTAAGTCCAATCAACAAGTGAAGATTTAATTGGAAAACCAAAAACAAGTTACTAGCGGTGTTATGCCCAGCCAGCAACTTGATTTTAGTTAACCAACGGAATCAACACCGTTGATTGACTATCCGCCTATCAAACTCACAGCCTCATTGTCTGCACACACTGCTTCGATAAGATAAGAGATCTTGTAGAAAAAATGTGTGCAGGCACTGAGACTGCGAGAGTGGTGTGGGGGAGGAAGGAGATAAAGGAAAGCACTAAGTGTTTGGTCTATTTTTTTTTTTTTTTTTTTTTTTTATATATGAATATGTGGTTGGGTGGCACACAGCACTGAATGTAATTAATTCACTGATGTGATATTATTAAACACACGGCGCGGCAAGAAAGTTTTGATTGATAATTAGAAGGGTTTGGATGGTGAATTTATTTTGTCTATTTTGATTTTTTTTTTTTTTTTTTTTGTTATAGAAAGGAGCCCAGATTAAAGTTGTGGGGAAAAAGCACAGATTTTATTTTTGTGGCGGACACTAGCGCGTTGCGTGTTATCGCGACTGATAGCAGATCGGCACTCATAAGTAGTCTTTGCCCTTTTAAACAAACGTTGGCAAGATTTTAAATTGGATTTATTATATTTTATGGGCATTATGTATTCCTATTTATTTCTGGTGAATCGAAATAAAATTCTCTTACCACAAAACCAAAATCCCTGATACAATTTTCTTTGAGAGAAGTCCTAGATTCGGCTAATGTGTAATATTTGTATCATAGACACCACATTGCCATTCCAAGCGAATGAAGGTATCTGTCTTCCAGTTGAAATAAAAAAAAGAAAAGAAAACCTAACGCAGCGAAGCCCAGTCTTTGTACACCCGTTTTGCTTATGAAAATTTGCATCTTCTTTATTAGTATTTTTGTGCTCCTTTGGGAATATCTTTCACAGTAATGAATATGTTTGTGTTCAAAAATTGTTCATACAAAACGAGTGCCTACTAAAAGATGAAGAGGATAAGAAAAATGTATTTTAATTTTTTCTTTCTTTTGCTTCTTACAATCTCTGTTCATTGGAAGAAAGTGAGAGGCAGAGAGAGTGAACAGAGATTGTAACTGGCAAGCAATATTTTATTTTATCTCCTTTGGTGCGAGTTTTTAGTCCTTAGTTAGTCACTTAACATCCCAACAGAGCACTCACATTTTTCTCATGCCTACACAACACAACCATAGCGTGTAAATGATTTTTTAATGATACCACGATGAGACGCAGTGTGAAAAGAAAAGGAGTCACAACTCACTACCAGCGTAGGTATTCGCAGAAAGGACATTAAAAACGAGTAACATGAAAAACGAATTGTCGCGTGAGTTATTTTGTTAACCGTTAAGATGGGGGTAATGCGACACCAACGTGAGTATAAGTGTGATTTGCTGCCGAAGCAGTGTTGCCGGGTAAAAATATTTGAAGGTAGTACTGCAGCCAAAAGAGGGGAGTATTTTGAAAAAAATAGTAGTACAGACATTTTCATAAATAAATTTTTTGTTTAAGCTTTATTTAAATAAAAAAAATCAATTAGGCGAAATAACATATATCTCTTTAATAATAAAAAAAAAATCTGTCTAACGGCATTGGGTCAATTCACTGTTTTTTTCTATAATCAAGACTAGGAAACTATTGTACACGTTAAAATACATTAAATACAAGTGACTTTGACACAAGTAAGGTATTTTGATTCATATAAAAGTGTAAGTGTAACAAAAATTACAAAAAGAAACTATTATTACACTTTTTATTAGATTTCAAAAGTTGTTTTAAAGGAATCCATTTGCAGCAATCAACTGCATTTAATAATTCCTTGCAGCTCATAACTGCATTAATGTATTAAGTTCCAATCTGTTCCGTTTTCTATCTTTAATGATAAACAGTTGGGAAAAAACTCGTTCTGCCGCTGCGCTGCTGTGTGGACTCAACAACAGTGGTTCATTAAGAACATTTCTTAAGGAAAAAATTTCTGACCAAAATTTTTCTATTTCTAAGGAATTAGAAACCATAGTTTGGTTAAAAAGTGTTCGCCACACATGTCAAGGTTTTCAATTTCATTTTCAATAATAAAATCAGGAATAGAATAAGTTATTGAAGTTGCACTTTCTGCTAAATTTAAAGGGTCAACGCCTTGTATAGATCTCAAAATTTCGTCGTCAAAATCGATTCGCTGTGAAATTTGAACACACAGGGCCTTATAATACTCTCGGCAAACACCTTTAAAATAGTTGATTTTTTTTAATTTTTTTTTTGTTTTATTAAAAAAATCAGCCTTAGCCCCGACGCCCTTAACTGTTGTCTATCTCTTAGAGAGATGGCTGAACAGTTTAATATTCACCTTATTTGGGTGCCTGCCGGGGCACAGAGATATCGTGGGTAACTGCAAAGCCGATGAACTCGCCAGAAAAGGAACCGTTCTACCGATCTCAACCAGTAGATTGAATATTGGTATACCAATCGCTACATGTAAACTTATGCTAAAGCAAGAGGCAATGGATAGAACAAATTATAGGTGGAACAATATCACCACGTGTGTGGCAACAAAACGTATATGGCCAGGACTAGATCCAAAACGCACAAGACAACAAAATCCATAATCAGATTGCACGTTAGCTCCGTAATCAATGTCATCACCGGACATTGTCTGATAGGAAGACACGCCATAAGACTCGGCGTTCCCTCTAATGACTTCTGCAGAAGTTGCTTAGATGAGGAGGAGAAAGAGACAATTCCACACCTCCTCTGCTCATGTCCTGCATTCTTCTTTTAAAAGAAAACGGCATCTAGGAAAATATTTTCTCGATGATCCAAGCGATCTGGTGAACACAGATCCCCTGCATCTCCTTCGCTTTATTAAAAGCTCCAAATGGTTTTGTTAAGTGAGGTACTCCCTCGCACAATTTTTATATGGTATCACAATGGACCTAATATTGGTCTAAGTGTGTCAGTTGTATTCCTGACAGCCATTTTTAACCTAACCGAACCTAACCCAAAGTATACAGAATCAATTATTTTTAAATAATTTTCCGAAAAATTTGGATTACAGAGAAACTTGTCACGTAAAAACACCGATCTGATAAAATTTTATAAGATAGTTTTGTAGAAAGTTTTAACGGTTGGCAAACATTTATGAAACCGGACCGACTGATTGAAATTCTAAGTTAAGCTGTTTAGTTAACTAAGGAACATAGGCTAGAAATAATAAATGCAAACGAGTGGTATCATTTAGCTCTCCTTGAATCTTGTGAACAAGATCTAGGTTACTGTCAGAAGATTCAAAAGAATTTTCCAGAAAGTTATGTAGCAATGCAAGAAGTCTAGTGCTCTTGCCACAACCTGTTTAAGAGCTAGCCACCTAGTAAAAGAAGTTTTTAGAATTTTATGTTTTTCAACATTAAAGTATTCTTGAAACTCCTTAAATTCGATTTGCTTCTTTGGGCTATGTAACGAATGGCACATACACCCTTAAGTGAACATATCTGGATTTTCTTAAAAAAAAAACGATCGAAATTCACAGTGAATTAAATTTATTAAGGTTGACATTACACTTTACTGCAAGTGTAAGATACTTTAGGTCTTTGAAAAAAATGGGAGTACGAATGTGAAAGGAGGAGTACGGGAGTACGGAGGTGTTGAAAGTAGTACAATACTCCTATGGGAGTACTTTCGGCAACACTGTGCCGAAGTCTAAAACAACATTTATGGATATACCTACATCGACCCACCTACGAGTGTCTATACTTGAGGGATATTTCGTTAGGCTGTTATATGTGTCGGTGTGTGTTGTTTGTGGTGCTTCAACAAATGAGGCCTTAAAGCAGACACAGATTAGCTTCTTCTTGGCATCTGCATAGTGTACCGTGGTTTCTACTTTCTATTTCAAACAGAGATTAACTTGTTTTGTTTGAGGATTTTGTATATTCCGAAAGTGAAAAGTGCTTAACGAACGAAATCATTTTCGAAATGGATTTGGTAATTAAGTTTTTCGCCATGTTGTCTTAATATTCTGATCAAACATAATTTTGTCAGCGGTTTCTCTTGATTTAATTGTGGAAATGGATTTTTATCTTGAAAAATACCAACTCATTATTTGTGTTTATTATTCATACGAATAATTATAACATGGTGTGGTATTATGGAGAAATTGTGCTGTTGGGATTTTGGATTTGAGCCATGGCTTTTACATTAATTAAAAGGAAGACAAAGGGCCGCTAAGAGTGTGAAAAGGGGCAAAGGATTGGATTAAGCTTTTGGCTCAAAGGGGATGTTGCTCCGGATACCGGTGCTACAATTCATCACCATATTACTGTACTTGTTAAAGCACTGAAAATGAAGACGAACCCGGCCAGCAGTGGAATATGCACATAGATATAGAGAATAATATAGAGAACACACCCAGTTCCAATGGTTTTAGGTACATCACTTTGGAAATGATGGGGGACATCGGGCTTAGGTGGCTCACGATTCTAGCCTAAGCATAGAGGGAAGTAACTTTTTACCAAAATACGTGCGATACACGAAGTTTCGGTAACTATCCGTTCGATCAAGCTGATGACCCGCACTTCGAAGATTGGGTAGCTGAATGCGAAAAATAATAAAGCCATCCAATAACCGATGCGGGTCTGTCGCAAGTAAGTCAACAACAGATGCAATCTAAAGTATAAGGATTCTAATGGAAAAACATCGTGATTCCTTAGAAGATTTGCATGTTGTGCTGTTTGATTTCGTATAAATATTTGATCGACAACTACGAGGTCTGACATATGTAGTCCTCAGGCAACGAAGAGTTTCAGATCCCTACGTGTGGAGGATTGAGGATATGTATGAAGGAGCGGTGACGAAAGTTAGTTGTTCAGCTACAACCACCGAAGCAGTAGGTGTACACCTAGGGAGCGTCTTGAGCCCTCTGTTCTTCATTACAATCCTTGACTACCTTCTGCAAGATAAAATACCTACAAATTACAGAGTACATAGGAAAATTGCTCCTTTAGCTGAAGGGAGGACTCTAAGAAGATGCTTCGTATGACAGCAGGAGTACGAAAAAAAACTATCCTGGAAAAATAGAGCACGACTGGCTCAATTGCAATATTCATGTTCAAAGAAGAGATCCATGGAACCTCGTCAAAAAGGCAATATCAAAGAACCTTCAGACACGATCGCAAGGAAACAAAAAGAATGGCGGACCAAAGTACTCCTGGCAAAGACAAATGCAACAACATCGCCAATTGGTTGTCAAAAGAACATGGAACAATCCAAAACCGAAAGGTTTTCCGCTCTCGGGGGTCAAAGCCGCGCACAGTGGTCAAAATCGTCAAAAAGCGCTCAAAACTCAATAACTTTTGATGTTATAATAAAACTTCAACTAGGACACGCTGACTTTTTTAATAAATCGTTTAGTGGTTGCGAGGTCCAAGTGGATACCCAATATTTCCAATATAAAAAAAAATCGCCTCAAACCTCATTTTCCACACTGAGTATTCTCCCATCCAGTATCAAGGACGAAAACACATCTGAACCAAATGGAATTCCAGCTATTGTCCTAGTGTTCGAACGTTATAGTCCAACCACTCGCGGCCCTTTTCAAGCTTTCACTTTAACATATTGTCCCTATTCATAAAAAATTAATCAAGAACGATATGTCTAGTGACTCCTACAGCCACACATTCATACATACCAAAGTTGTTTAAAAGCATTTACACTGTCTTTTTCCGTACATTTTTTTTGACTCCTGATCAACATGGTTTCCTATCAGGTAGGTCAACTACGAACAATCTGGTGGATTTTGTTTCCAATGCCTTGTGTACGCTAGGAAACGCAATTAAGGTTGACGTTATTGCTAATGATTTTAGTAAAGCGTTCGACCTTGTATAAGACCTTGATCATCCCAGTCCTGCTTTGCGACGCGGAAGCATGGGCCTTATCGATAGCGGATGAGGAAACCCTTGGTCGGTTCGAAAGAAAAATTCTCCGAATGATCTTTGGTCCGGTATGCGAAGACAATGTGTGGAGAAGAAGATACAACTACGAGCTGAACGACCTGTACCGCGACATGAGCATTGAGCATAGCCAGAAGAGTTCACATCGAGAGGCTACGATGGTTGGTCCATGTAGAGCGAATGGACCCAAACACTCCGGCTCGACGGGTTTTTGAAAGCACATTGCAGGGAAATCGCGGAAGGGGAAGACTTCGTCTTAGGTGGCGCAATCAAGTGGATGAAGACCTCAACCGACTTAGAGTGCAAAACTGGAGAGAGCTTGCCCGAAATCGAAGTCGTTACAGAAGGATGGTGGTTGAGGCCCAGGTTCAACCCGAACTGTAATGCCCACTAAAGTAAGTAAGTAATTTCGACTAAATAACACATAAAATCATCCTTTCCAAATTTACTAGACTCAAAGACAATTTATAATGTGCTTGAGGTCATCATTTTCTGCTCCCTTCATAACATTCATAGCACCTTCTGGTATATCGTATACCTCAAGCATAGGCGGATCCACGGGGGGGGTTTTCGGGTCTGGACCCCCCCCCCCCCCCCAACCGGGAACATAAAAGATGTTATTTGTAACATTTATCGGCTCCTAATGTTCAAATTTCGTTACGGGACGGAAAAATATAGCATGAGCAATACAAAAAAGTAAAGGAGAAGTAATATTAAAAAATAAATAAATAGGGTGGCGCAACAGAGCGAGGAGCCCCTGGGCCTAGCGCATTTCTCACAACCATTCCTTGTGAGGGAATGGAGGGGACCTACAATTTTCTGCCGGTTCCGAACGGCTAATTGAGAAAGCGCTTTTCATGGCAATGAATACTAACGGAGGACTTGCCAATTCCTCGCGAAGTAATATTATTATTTTAAAAATTCAAGAACTTTATTGATTATTATTACAATTCATAAGAAACTGAAGAGCAGGCTACCTCAAATACTAGTATATTTTGGAGGTTTTTTGAAAAATTCCACTAGAATTTCGTCCTCGGTAAGTTCAATATGGGTATGGATATTTATTTAAAGAAGCAAGACCATTTAGTCGTTCCTTTCCCATCGTATTTCTCAGGTAAGTTTTGATCCTCCTCAACGTCGAAAATGATCGTTCTGGAGTTGCTGTAGTTACAGGTAGTACTGCCAAGACTCACAAAATATAATCGACATTCTTGAACGACTTGCTATTGATAACTTGAAAAATATCGTCAGATTGATGTTTGCATGCGTGACTCGATCCGATAAAAGGGACTTACTAGGCAAAAAATCGGTTGTTGGATCATGATTGATTACACAAGTACTTTTACTGAATATTCATGAAGCGCAATCAGAAATAGTAACATCGCTATTATTTCACAAAATATAAATTCAGAGAAACGATTTTTTAGATGGGTTTGAATGGTACATCAGCGCCTTTCAGAGCGTGCTGTGTAAGCTTTCACTTTTGCCTAAAAGGTGCCTTTTCTCGGATCGCGTCACATATAATATTTTTTAACAAGCAAATTTTTGATCGAAAGATACTAACCAGTAAAGCATCAAGCGCATTTTGGATGTTCTGGCCCTCGATTCGTTGCCTCCACATCTTGACTTCTGACAGAAAATTTTCTTTCGAGCAATCCGATATATCTTCGTAAAATGTGTCGAGGTCAGCGCATTTCTTTTCGTTCAATTCTTGTTTAAGAAACTGTTGCCCAAAACTTTGGTAAGTGAATTTGTGTTCCGGGAACCGACTTTGGAGTTGAGAAATGAACGTATCAAGAAACGGAATGTAGAAAGAAATTCTGTAGTAGTCTTCAATACTTTGTTCTTGAACGTTGCAACGATTTTTTTGTTGATTGCAACGGCGGCGGCGGCCGGCGTGGCAATTTCATTGTGATTTCGTAATCAGAACAAATTCTAGCAACAACTTCATAAATAACGTGGAAAGTAGAATCTGCGTTCTCGCGTTTGTACGTAAATTCATTCAAAGCGTAATCTTCCAGCTTAGTAGCCTCACCCAGATCTTGGTTTTTAGATTGCAATTCCCGACTCAAAGGGAAAACAATCCAATTAACTGATTCCATAATGTGACAGGCGATTTGGAATTCAACCGCCGAAATCGCTGTCAAAAGATGCAATGCATTTTGCGAAGTATCTCGATCTTTCCACGTTTTGATTTCTTCCAAGGATTCAATAACAGCCGGTTGCAATTCAACGTACGTTCCAACTGCCCACCTGGTAGGACAAACAGACTTTAACTTTTGTTTATTTTCTCACTTTTGTTTGTCATTTTTGAAATTTCTTGGTGTAAAACGTCTTGTTTTTTAGGCCAGTGAAAAAATGTTTCAACCGCTCCGATAGTTCCTAAAGCATTTTTGATTCCTGGCACTTCGCATGCTGCATTGACTGCCAAACTAAAGCTATGTGCAGCGCAATGTACATAAATTGCCAGGGGGAAATACGATCTCAGATGAGCCTGTGCACCAATAAATTGGACACTCATTGCCGGAGCTCCGTCGAATCCTTGGCCATAAATATATGAGCCATCGACGCCAACATCATGCAAAAAATTTCTGATTGAATCTGCTAAACCTCGTATATATAAATAAAATTTTGAGTATTGGACCCCCCCCCCCCCCCCCCCCCCCCCCCCATGCCCAAATCCTGGATCCGCCACTGACCTCAAGGCAGTCACCTTGGCACTCTGCTTTTTATTTTAGCGATAAATAACGTTGTTAATAGAATTGTAAGGTTTATATCCTTCGCTGATTCGTGTTCTTACAAGAAAATCTAAATATGTATATTCTCTGTTAGGTGCTATAAAATTAATTTAAATCTTTATTTAAGAAAATACCGCTTTAAAACGTTTTATTTCCGGTCGATACTGACATGAGTACTCATAAAAAATGGACACGACACGACACACAAGTCGACAATTCGTCCGACACAGCTTGGAAAAATATCAAAATTTTAAGGCTGAGTGCAAGTTCTAGTATTCATTTTTCATAATATGTTTAGTGCAACAGGGTTGCCAACTATACATTAATTATGAAAATTGAAAAAATCTCAAATATTGAAAAACATTAAATTAAATATTCCAAAAGTCTTATCGAAAACATAAAAACTCTATTTTTTGCAGTTGCTTATATACATATAAACGCTAAAATTTTTATGAAAATCTTTAGAGCAATTTTCTTAAAAACCGGTTTATTATTTCACTTTTCAAAAGACGTGTTTTGTAAAATCCAAGTATGCAAATCTTAAGATCACAAAAAATTTGAACAAAATCAAAGATACCGTTTCGAAAATCTTCAAAAAAGAATTTTAAAATTAATAAAAACTTCAAAAAATTAAGGTTTCCAAATGCTGTTATTCCATCTGAGTTGAACAATCTACGACCTCTTACATATAACATTTAACCGTCATTTCAAGACATAAAGATCCAATTCCAAAAACCTTTTTGTAGGCTGCCCCACAGATCCTAACATTAATTTTTTAAGAAAATTGGTCAAGCAAAAATACTTAAAAAAAAAAACAATTTTTGAGGGCTTTTTGACGACTCTTGATCATTTTGAGGAGAACCCTACGAGCGGACCATTATTAGTGTGAAGAAGTTAATTGGGAGAGCTGTGGTCCCTTCGAATTCACAATGCTCGTGAAAGGAAGTAGAAGAAAGAACAACAACCATAGCTTCCTCGATAAACGATGGAAAGCACTAAAAGTATTTTTAACTGCATGTTGTTATTATCATACCTTACATTCAACGGCCCCGCGGAAATCGTTGTCAAAAAGCAACACAATTCAACTTTAAGCGCCCAAAGTGTGTTATTATTGAACAACTTTTAAGAAGAGAAAAATGGATACTGTTTGAAGAGCAAATGTTATTTTATTTTAATTCATGTAAACTCATGTACTGTATCTACTGCTTATAGCGTCATTGAAACTCTAATTTGAAGTAATTAATCGTTCTAAAATTCCATGAACGCACAACTCGTTTATATCCTGTGGAAGTGAGATGGTAAAACAGCATAAAAGCTTGTTTTTATATCACTTCCCAACCATGCACATTGCATTGGTTTTAAATGAATTCACACATCTCTACTCTTCCACTACGTGCTAAATGCACTTTGTCTCCAACAACTAAACACAGATGCGATGGATTTGAACTTTTTTTTTTTTGCATAATGGAAAACTAAATTAGCTGTATAATCCCATCATTCACATTAAAAATGGTCGGCTTATGGGTATCGGAGCAGTAACACTGTGTTTAGAATCAGTGTCCGATGTGGTGTAACATCAATAATTTGTTTTGATTATCCTTGCTCATTCGGATATGGGGGTTTGGCCTATAATCATTGTGCTGAGTTTTATTTTCTTCATGTTTGCAGATAATTATTTCGAGTGAGTTGCGTGTGCAAATAACGAGCGAACATTTCACAAAACACCTGTAAATGGAAATGCAAACATGGCTAATGGCGATGGAAATATGTCCTCTATGAATGAGTAAAATATTTCAAGCATTTCGCTGGTTGAACTTGATCCAAATGAAACATTTAGTCTTCGAGGCTTAAACTAAACGTTGAGCTCAAGTCGTTACAATTTTATGAAACTCTTAGAAAGCATAGCCCAGCCCATTAGAAGTGTGAATGTATGAAATAAATATATCAGCAATGTAAAGTAAATGCTTAAACTTGGCTTCAAGACCCTCAAAGAAGTGAATGCCTACTAGGGAAAAACTTTTCGGGACTCATCTATGACCTGACCTTTGCATGACCTTGCACACCACCGCCCCACCGGTTTCTCTTTAAAAATTACTTTTACAGTCTCTTGTGTAGCAAAACCTTGAAGGCACTCATTAAAAACTTCATTCATAAAGGTTCACAATTTAGAGAGCGCAATGATGAGAATGGCCGTTTCATAAACTCACATAGGACGCAAATACCGTCTAGCACCTTCAGGCAAATATATTTAATTACAAACTCCAGCCACAAAACGGAGAATAAGCATACCAGCTTTCGAGTCCCGTAACCGGAACTCGATTGGGGCACCCTTATTCTTTTTAAACTCTAGACTTGTAATAATTATAATTGCTACAGTTAATTCACTTTCTCTCTTCGGGTTTTACCCCATCTGCAGGCGACAGAGGATACACAACATCTTCCGGTATTGCCACCCACTGCGTGTCCTTTTTTTTTTTGTTAGTTGTTAGTTTTACCAAAACAGAATTGGAGAGCCAGTGTGGTGTAGAAGGTTTTCATGAATAGCAAAACTTCAAAAGAGAATGCGGACAAATCAAGGTGTAAACTAGACTACAGGAGTGGTACCGTTCTGTTTTAAGAGTAAAAGTCTGCCTAGAAAAGAGAAACAAAAAAGAAAAAAATGCAAATTGAATTTGCCCCCCTTGGTGAGGAGAAGCTGTTTCCAATCAATTTGCTATCTCGATGGTTGGTGAATCTTGTTTCCATTTTTTTTTATTTTTGTTGTCTGTGTGGTTGAAAACGGTAATTAGGCTGTCGGCAATTTTGTGTCGAGCTAAAGCAAAGTTCGTGCTTTTGCATTTACTAGATGGAGTCTGGATTTCAAAATATGGGTGTAGGTAATATCGATGGGGTGTTCGTGTTTACCTTAATTTTTTGTCTGCCACTGATGAGGTATTGGAGAGTGGATTACAAGCTTTAAATGGATTAATTCATTTATTCAATTTAGAAGAGTGTTGACGTGGGTTCAATGAGTCTTACTGAAAGTCAACATGGGATAAAAGAAGAGGTTAGTCCTTTAGTCAAAAGGCCAGGCCCTCACTGAATCCGAAAAAAATGCACTTTGGCCATAACCTATATATAGTAAATATTGTTAAGGTAAAAGGTTTTTCTACTTTTTGTTTCATTGGTTAGGTGTGAATAGCGTCGCTCTTTAACTAAAATTTATCTGGCTTGCTTAATTAATAATAAATGGTTTAATTAGAAAATAATTTTATTAAATTTTTACTTAAATGTCAAAGTGGTCATGGTTTTCTGTAACAATAAACTCATCTTAGAGTTCATTTTACACCTACTAACTAAGGTGGGCATTGCAGTTTGGGGTGAACTAGGGTCTCAACCAACATCTCACCCAAACAATTCCGATTTTGGACGAACTTTCTCCAGTTTTGCACTCTAAGTCGGTTGAGGTCTTCTTCTACTTAATTGCGTCATCTAAGACGAGGTCTTTCCCTTCCATGATTTCCTTGCAATGATCTTTCGAAAACCTGTCGATAGGTCCGGATCTTTGATGTCTATCCGCTCTACATTGCCCAACCACTGTAGTCTTGCGAACCGTACCAGCTATTTTAGCTACACCCATGTCGCGTTACAGTTTATACAGCTTGTTCTTGTGTTTTCTTCTCCACACATTGTTTTGTTGCACAGTAAAGCAGAACTGGGATGCGATGAAGCTCTTTTAAAGGGTTACCTTGGTTTTTCGAGAGAGTGTTTTTTTTTTTTCTCCATTGCCTTAGGGTTACTCTCCGTTTGATATCGGCACTGATGTTGTAGTTCTTGTCTATAGCAGATCCTAGGTAGACAAAATCCTGAACTACCTCAAAGTTATGTCTGCCTACGGTGACGTTTTGTCCAATTCGTCGATGTTCGGTGTCCTTTTTTGATTACAGCATATACTTCGTTTTGCGCTCATTAAATATCAAACCCATTTTTGCTTCCATTTTAATGCTTGAAAAAGCACTTATAACACATCCAGCTTGCTTCATCCTCACATTACGTCAATATCGTAATAATAATTCAAATAATCAAGAAATCGCATAGCAGTTTGTCGCCTTGTCGAAAGCCTTTTTCGACATCAAAGGACTCGGTGAAATTGACAGAACAGCGTGAATTCTCCAAAAGGTATCCTGCATAGTCGTACGAGTTTTGCAGGGTTGCCGAAACTAGACATGACTCCGTACAGCTCGTCTCTGTAAATACTTCACACGCGGCCTCGAAAGCTTAAATCGATAAAAAAATTATGTATATCGATATTATATTCTCGGGTTTTCTCCAAGATCTGCCGTAATGTGAAAATTTGGAATATTTTGGACTTATAGGATAAGGACCTTTAATATATATATATATTACAGCAGACAAGATCTTATAAGCGACGTTAAGAAGACTTATCCCTCTATAATTGGAGTAATTGTGAGGGTCTTTTTTAGGATCAGGCGTACGACACTGAGCTTCCATTCATCGGGCATACTTTCTTTCGACCTTATCATGTCTTCATCGCCGTTAAGCAGTCTGCAGAAGAAGTCTTTCCAGATCCTCAGTAGCGAATGCTTCAACATTTGTCGTTCTTTTTATTTCGCTGCTAACTGCCTGCGTTTTTCAGCGAAGCAGGTATTTCACTTGGAGGTCGAGTGAATCCTAGGACATCAGAGGCAGCGGTTCTGTTGGCTTGTTGGTATTGCTGCCACTGGTCTTCAATGTTGGCGGAAGAGGATCCAAGCATTGTTCGAGAGCGTTTCTATTGGAAAAGGAGCTGACAATCTCTTGCGATTGTAGCTTCCGACGTCATATCATTTCACAACTTTAATGCTCGCGAATCGTGGACATCATTAGTAGGTACAGTACCTCACACTCAAAGTGGGACACCTAAGAAATAAAATCTTCAATAAACTTCTTTACGAAAAAAAATGCAGAGTTGCTCACTTTTTTAAATAATTTTTATTTTTATTGCTTAATATTGACCTCAAATTATTATAAAATAAAAAAAAAATTTCAAAAAACAACCCCGATTTGTTTAAAAAAAAAAGATGAAAATGATCTGTCTAGTATTTTTTTTTTAATGCAGGTCACACTCAAAGTGGGACACCTGCTGTTTTCTAAGAAAACTAACTGTAATTGCCACGTTATCTATATTATTTAGTTGCAGTTTTTGTAGAGCTTTCATTGTGATAGCATTAAAAAAAAAAAATTGAAATGTCAAGGCAAACAACCTTTGAAGAAAGGCAAATTGTGATTTTCAATTACCAAAAAGGAAAATCCGTTCGCAAAATAAGTAAAGTTGTTAAAAAAGTAAATCTGTGGTGTTTAGTGTAATAAAACGGTTTCGGGAAGGTCGAATAGAAAATAAACCAGAAAGTGTTGAAAGCAAAAAAAAAAAATTTGCGATAGAAATGTGCGGTTTTTTTTAAGAAAAATAAGAAGTTATTCTTTGCTGTCCGCAATTGGCCTTTAAAAAATGTTAAAGGACACTTAAAATGTTGACTGAAGGGCAGAAAGAGTTCGCCGGTTTGTTAGGAGAAACGAATTGAGCGGCTGAGTTGCGTCCAAAAAACCGTTAGTATAAGAAAAGAATCGTCGTTTAAGAATGCAATTGGCCAAAGAAATATCAGAAAAGAATAGTCGTTTAAGAATGCAATTCGCCGAAGAAAATGTGACAAAGGATATGAATTTCTGGTCAAAGGTAAGTCACATTTTGTTCTCCAACTTCAATCATAATTCGGTCAATTCATTAAAAGTCCATTTTACGGACGAAACCAAAACTAATCTTTTTGATTCTGATGTCACATGCTCTTTGGCGAATTGCATTCTTAAACGACTATTCTTTTCTGATATTAACGGCTTTTTGTGCGCAACTCAGCCACTCAATACGTTTCTCCTAACTAACCGGCGAACTCTTTCTGCCCTTCAGTCAACATTTTAAGTGTCCTTTAACATTTTTTAAAGGCTAATTGCGGACAGCAAAGAATAACTTCTTATTTTTCTTAAAAGAAACCGCACATTTCTATCGCAAATTTTTTTTTTTGCTTTCAACACTTTCTGGTTTATTTTCTATTCGACCTTCCCGAAACCGTTTTATTACACTAAACACCATAGATTTACTTTTTTAACAACTTTACTTATATTTTGCGAACGGATTTTCCTTTTTGGTAATTGAAAATCACAATTTGCCTTTCTTCAAAGGTTGTTTGCCTTGACATTTCGATTTTTTTTTTTATGCTATCACAATGAAAGCTCTACAAAAACTGCAACTAAATAATATAGATAACGTGGCAATTACAGTTAGTTTTCTTAGAAAACAGCAGGTGTCCCACTTTGAGTGTGACCTGCATTAAAAAAAAAATACTAGACAGATCATTTTCATCTTTTTTTTTTTAAACAAATCGGGGTTGTTTTTTGAAATTTTTTTTTTATTTTATTATAATTTGAGGTCAATATTAAGCAATAAAAATAAAAATTATTTAAAAAAGTGAGCAACTCTGCATTTTTTTTCGTAAAGAAGTTTATTGAAGATTTTATTTCTTAGGTGTCCCACTTTGAGTGTGAGGTACTGTACCTTGGGCTCAACAAGGTATTTGTCCGAATAAAAGTTGATACATAATCAATAAGGGTGACGCAACAGAGCATTTGTCTCAACCATATCTTGTGAAGGAATGGAAGCTACCTACATATTTTCCCGATACCCAACGGTTAAGTTAGATTGTACTTTTCTTGTCATGAAATATCCAATTCGTCGCGAAAGGCGATAAAAGTTGGCTTCTCGGAAGATTCGGACATCTACAACGCTGGAAGAGTTCTATCGTCGACCGCAACAGGGTCAATTTGGTTGACGGTGATTGATGACGGTGGGGATGGGGACGTATCTTCATAATTTTTGATATACGGGAAGCGTGTGATACTAACAACAAGACCAGGAAACTCCACAATCGATCAAATTTTGACGTAACAAAAGATCATGGAAAAATCTGGGAGAAAGAAATCGATAACCGCCGAGTCAACTTTTTATCGATTAAGCTGACAAATGAGGAAAATTCACAACGAAAACCACAAAAAGTCACATCATAACTTCGAGATAAAGCAAGGAAAATAACATCCATTAAGAAATCAAGCCAGTTTTACTATTCTCCTGCTATATGGCCCATCAGGGGTATAAACTCTTCCCTATAATCAAGTAGATCATAGTTGAGCTCCAGGCTCAATCAAAACTGTAACGTTGACACACCTTAGTAAGAAATTAAATGTTCTACCAAGTGAATCTAAGAAAATCCGTCTTCCTCAGGTTGGTCAAATCTTCACTCAATGTCCTTTTGATTTTGAAAACCGTTACACCTTTACCGATCGCTAACTTTCCAATGACTCCCTAAAACACCTGTTCACTCTCATTACAAAACAATTTAAAGATATTCTAACTTTATCATCAAAATTTAATATTTTTGCGTTATACATTTGATTTTCAAAAATGCTTTGAAAGCATTTAGTTACTTCAAAAGACAAAATGACATCAAAAATATTTTTTTAATTAAATTTTTCAAATAAATTATTTGAAAATTAGATTCCCATTCCATGGTATGTATAGTCCGTAGTCCCACAAAAATCTATTAATTAAATGCAGGCCCTGCCTTCCTGCATCACCCCAAACACCACACAAATAAATTTGGCATGCTTGCGTTTACACCGGAAGTAAAACCAAACTTCAGCCCGCTTAGCCAGAAGCGAAATAAAATTAAATTTTCGTTGAAAACTTCATTATGAGCGTGTACCTATACCTACCATGTTGGAAAATTTGTTTTGAATGCTCGCTTTATTACCTTGCGGGCAAAATAAGGTTGCTCGCCAGATTGAAATGTTCAGCACCCATGAAATAGCAAATTTGATTTTAACTACTTTTGCTTGATAAAAAATTCTATTGATGGCTGGTGAAGTACGATGTTGTGTTTTATTAGACTCGATGAGTTGTTTAGAAAGGCAGTTGCCACTTTTTGGCAGCCATAGTTATTGTTGGTTAACAACATTTCAAATTGGCTTCATTAATTATGTTAACTAAGTACATAGTTTAAATTTTTTTTGTATAAAAAGTCCTTCCTGAAAAGGAAGTGAACGACACCGCACTGATGCTCATAAAGTTTTCATTTCATACAGCATTAAGGTCTCGTTTGAAAATTTAATTTTTCTGTCTTCTTCATCTGGTTACCAGAACTACCTGTCGTCTTTGTCCTCTGCACGGGCACTACCGTGGCTTTATAAAAAATCCTCTCTGCTTAAATATGATTTCTGAAAACTCAAGTCAAAATATGTCCTTCCTTGGCTGGGTAAGTGGCCCTCTTCTCTTTTGCTACCATGATCCCGAAATGAGCCGTACATTTTGACCTTTTGCTTCCTAGATATCACATATTTGATTGAAGACAGAGTGCAAGACTCATTGCCCTGTATGAGTTTGCTCCTTAAATCTTTAATGGATTTCCTTCCATGGGCCAACGTCCGAGAACGTACATGGATGAGAACGTGCATTAAAGCTTTAAGGACTTTGAGTGCATTTCATTTTAGTGTACCTATACGGAAAGACTTGGTTCGTGTTGATTCCTTAAAAATAACGAAAATTATTTCTTCAAGAATGTTCTTGGCACGATGCCATAAAAACAGAACTGTCAAAATTACTAAACAGAAACGTTGCCCTTTTGTTTAAATGAAAATCTCACGTTTGCACACACAAACATGAATAAGATGAAACTTTAATGACAAATAAGGTATCTTGGGATTCATGAGGATAGTACCGTAAATAGAGGTACATACTACATGTGGCATAAACACTCCTCCTCCGACGGGATATCGTTACAACAGAAGTATAAAAACTCGACTTTATTATAATTGAATAAAATTTTTATTTGTACAACAGGCAGCATATAAAGTATGAAAAAAAGTATCGCTGATGGACGAAGGAGAGAGCCTTGGTTTGTGTTGATACTCCAGAGCGTACGAGAATTGATGGAGCGAGAAAGAGTTTGAATTTGAGTTTGAGTTCGAGTTTAGTAACTGTACTGATGTATCGATTTTTTCCCTTGGCTTCCTCAAGGCGGATGTGCATTAGATTAGTGCTCGTGTATGCCCAACAAGGCTATCCATAAATAAAACACGGAACCCTCTCTGAAAGGATGCATTCATGTTGAGACCTGGTGCTAGTGCTAAGAGGTGGGAAAGGTGGTATATCTTTATTATTATAATTTTATTTCCTTCGTCATACAAGTTGTGTAACTTTACATTCTTGTGACGAGACGTGCCTGGAGCCTAGTGCACGATGATGGACCTATGAGCTGTTAACGTCTGCATGTCCCTTACTGTTCTTTGAATCCTTTTGAAATTCATTTTAAAATTAATCCCTCTTTTGCTATTGATGTTGTTGCTCTCCTTACATGAGATGGCGAGATGGTTATGTTGTTTGAGGGTTCTCTTTTTTGGATAGGAGATCCGAGGCTTTTGATAAAAGGTACTTCGGATGAATTGCAGTGAATGGAGCTTATTAAGTCCAAAAATAAAGTTATAGTGCAAAATCAAGTTGTTGGCGTCGGGAAGGTGTTTCCTTCCAAAGGGACTGTACAAGTTTATACTATAGAACGATATAGTGAAGCGGGTAAGAGTTGATTAGAGATAGTTGAATAGCTTTTGGTGTCTGTTGAGAGTTGGGCATAGAATTAACTCCAATTGAATGCATTTTACTTTTCAATTTATTGAATTGGTTCATTAAATGCGGAACATGATGGGAGCTAGAACAGAATAGACGGTTAATCAATTTTCTTTTGAGCTTATGAAGCTTTCAATTTATCTTTTTAATCCAGCGGGAGCAGCACTGAGAATTTTACTATTGACATTTGACAGTTGACAGCAACTGAGATGAAGATGCTCCGTATGACCACCAGGAGTAACAAATCAAATAAGTACGAACATTCGTGGATTCGTTCACGTCAAAAATACAATCTTGGAAAAAATAGAGCACGACCGGCTCAGTTGGTACTGTCAACTTCTCTTCTCTTCTCTTTTTCTTGTTTGCATCAAGCATGGAAGAATCCCACCCCTTGGCATGTTCAAAGATTAAAACGTTCATGGAAGCCATTACAATCGAACTGGGAGTCCAAAAGTGTCATCTTACCTGAATTTAACATTTCAAAATCGAGGCCAAGTACATTGGAAGGGTCAGAAACACGATTTTTCACTCCTTAAAATAATGTGATTCGATTCCATTCTTCCTCTTTCTTCCTGTCCAAGTTTTCCTTAAAGCTGTATAACCATTTATTGGGATTTATTTGGTATCCTTTTTGTAATTCTTCTTGCAACACACCTTACAAATAAACCAATTTTTTTCCTAGACAGCAAATATATTCAAATATGCTAAATGCAAAGAAAATCTATTAGAGACTTTCTCTATGTGAGGTGCCAAAAACAGATGTGTTTCAAAGGTAAAATTATATTACGTCTAAGCAAAGGAAGAGACCGAAACCCTTTTAGGAAAACCGATTCCGAAATGGAGGAAAGGTTAAGAAAATGTTAAGATATTGAATCACGAATGTTGGTGAAAAAGGCAATGACGTAATTGAAGTAAGAAAATTTATTTAAACCTATTATCAGCTCAAAGCCAAGTCGAGATCTCCTACTGTTTGTGATTAATACTTAACTTTCCATTAGAATCTTTATTTATATCAACTACACATTTCTAAAGAACGTAATTTCTAAAATGCAAATCCACAAACAAAATCTTTTGATACATCTAACATTATAAAAGACTTCAGATAGCTGCCCCCTTTAAACTCTTGAATGGTTGATTTTCAAAAGCAGGGCCAAGAATAAAGCCGTTGAAATTATACCAAAATTTTGCATAAGCCCATCTGTAAATACTCTCCTCTTCGAATTCTTTGTCACAAAAGAAAACACGAAAATGTTCAGATAAGGATGGAGTTCCTTTCACCTTGACATTCTATTCGCTTATTTGTGCAAACCATCATCAGGTAGACTTTTGGAAAACCACACTAAAGGTCCTTTCACATTTTTGTTCGGTGTTTGTTCATATCTTTTCCAACCAAACCAAAACACAGGAGGACAATCCTCACCTGGCGAAGTCTCTGTGTGAAACAGTGGCTTGTTCTTATTCTGGTGGTAACAGATAAAATCCCTGACCGCAGCAAAATTATTTTTGAAGATGAAGGGCTTTAGACTGAAACAGGAAAAAAAAAACTTTACAGTTTATGGAAAAAGCAAGAAATTAGTCGACTTTTCTATCAAATTTCTTCTAACAACATAGCGCCTGGAGCTTAACTCAACCAGTTTCATTAAATTCAAACTGCACTTGTGGTCTAACTAGGTTTTCGCATGATGGTGGTTTTCCAACTTTAGTCAGTTCGTCTGCCTTTGAGTTAACAACCATATCGTCACCTTGTAGCAGTCGGTGCAACGACGCAGTGTTTATCATCTGTTTGTCCTTCGGGACCCATCTGGCAAACGATGGCTACAATATCTGCACAACAGCGACATTTTCCCATTGCTTGCTATGCAAGGGGTTCTTTATGGAGTACAGTATAGAGCAAAACAACAGAAGTGATTGCAGACGTTTCTCCTAAACATATACGGATATACCTCTGGGCAGAAGCGTCTAAAGGGGTTGCGCCTTCCGTTCTAAAGCAAACGATTATGTAATAGAGCGTGTGACAACACTCCCTCGCGGAAGTTATACTCGGTGGCGTATAATTTTACATTTTCATAATTCGATGGTGGAATAAACCGCGCATGGGGGCAAATAATTTCTATAATTACTTACATATACCTACACCTGCCGGCATCTTAAACTAGACAGAAGACACTCACAACGGGGATATTTCTGTGTCGTTTGGCTCCCTGGTTCGGATGGTGATTATGTTTTTTTTTCTGTACGACTATGTAGGAGTAGGTGTTACTTGGTGATACAACGATGGAAGTAATAAGCGAGAATTTTGCCTATTCTTGTTGCAAAATTTAATTTAACTAGATTTTGTTGGGCAGGTGTAAGGAAGGCTTTCAGCCAAATGAGGATGGTGCATTCATTTGCATCCAGATACCCAGACGAGTTGTTGGCAAAACGAGAGAGAATCCGACTTTGTTTCAAGATGTTTTGTATGTTGTCATGATGATGATGAAGGAAGGTGTAACAATTAAGACCACATTCTGTAAGTTTGTTTGAAGTTCTGTGGCTTCTTCGATCGCACTGAGATTTTTATCAGAATTATTTTAATTACGATGAGAGTTTTTGTTGGCCCATAGGGGAACCTTAGTGCAGAAGTAAATTTTGCTATTTATTGAATTAGTTCAACCCCAGCCAGACGTGATTCCCAAATTAATTGCTTTAATGTATGCACATCAATGGCATATCATATTTAATGGCAAAACTTTTTTGTTTACTCCTGGGGAGTAATGGTTTGCATCTCTGCCAGTAACGTCCTTTATTTATGGACGGTTCGAATCGGGGAAAATTGTAACCCCACTACTCCTATTTTTTTTTTATTTCTTTAAATTTAATTAAATTAATGATTTAATTTTCATTTAATTCCTGGGTGGCGATGCCTGCTTGAGATTTCGTACTGAAACAGCATCTTCCGACAAGAGTTGAACAACAAAGCAACCCTCTGCAGAACCGTGACTAGATACTTATTACCTTCTCAACATATTCCCAGCTACGCTAGTAAGCCCTTGTTTTGCTTACACGTGGCGCCCAATCACAAGAAAACTCATTGAAAACAAAAATGATGAAAAGAAGATAATGTACGACGAGACTGTCGTTGATGTCTTTTCCGTTCTACACTACACGTTCAACACAATAACCATAAGAGAAAAGCCTTTTAAGATGGAAGCCTTATAATGACCGGAGTTTAAGTCCAAGAATCCGGAGAACAACATGGGTATCATAATGTGGGTCGTTTAGTAAATTTAGGCAAAGTCAAACACAAAGGAGGCAGTCTTTCGGACCCATATTAGCTATCTTGAAAACCTAATGCCCAAATTTGCAACTAACAGTGTACAGTTTTCTTCTTTGACAAATTAAAAAGCCAAAACGGTTGACATTCACCCCTAGCAATATCACAAGTCCCGGCGTAACAGTTTCGGACTACGAATGCCAAATAAAAAGGACTAAAAACATCTTTGGAATGCATATTTCGCAAAAATTTGATACTTATACGCCGCGCCGAGGCGACGGGAAAAGTGATAGGGGCCAGTAACGAAATTCTATTTGCCGACAAAAATAATCAAACTACCAAAGAAAGGCTTTCTACGGAATTGCGGAAACTAGCGACGGATATGCGTTCTTCTGGCAGTAGACAAAGTGAAATCGAAAGCTACCCCGGACGCGTCAGCCATGAATTTTGCAAGGTGAAACGCAATTTGTTCTGCTTAAGAAAGCCACGTGTTAAGATGGTTAAGATGGACAAGGGGAATGTAGACGGTAGAAGGAGGCAGCAAGCTTAGGATCCATAATTTCGACAGAGTCTAATTTATTTACGAAGAACCCCTATGCTATAGCGTCAAAAATAGAAAACATTTCTACCGCAACCAACATTATTTGTTATCCCTATCGAATGAAAAAAAGAATTTTTAAAAAACATAGGACTACATTTGAAAATTAATAAAAAAAAAACATTAAAATAAGACCGATAGTTCACTGAATGAAGTGTCTATTTTATTTATTTACTAACCACTAACACTTGCATTAATGATGAAGATTGAAGAGCGTAGATAAGTGTGTACAAATAACTTTGCTCTAAGTTCAGTACCGCTTAAGCCTCTGAGATTCAAAAAAAAAGCTGTTCATTCGAAGTTGACGTCGTGTAAGAACCTAAGAATATTCGAAGAACAGGTGTTTCTAATGCCAAGGGGACTAGTGAATCCTTTTAGGAAACGTTTTAGCCTAGATCTAGCTATGGCAGGGCATTCACACAAAATGTGTTCAGCTATTTCTATGTCTTCGAGGCAGAGACGGCAGGTGTCATCCTGGCTGATGCCCATGTTTTATGGCGATATTTGAGAGAGCAGTGACCAGTGAAGAACAATGTAAGTAACTTTTCGTCACGTTTGCTGATGCCAAGAATTTCTTTCATACGCCTTTGAGATAAGTCGACGAATAATTTTGACTGGCATGGCGGTGTACAGTCGAGTTCTTCCAGGTGTAGATCATGTTCCGCCGTTCCCAAGTAATAAGTTCATCGGCCCTATAGTGGTAACCGTCGGAGCGGAATTCTCTCCGATCGAAGACATTTTGCTTCGTGGTATTTCTCCGATCGGACGATCCGACGTTCTCCGATAAGTTTTTGTTGCGGAGATTTTAGTTTTGGGAATGCAATTCATTGCCGCATTTGTGAAAAATTTCTTACGACGACAACTACTTCGAAACAAAATTGATTTTCCGAAAAAAGATGCATTGCGGAGAAAACTCCGCTCCGACGGTTACCACGATAGGGCCGCATATTTAATGCTACTGATTGGGAGACCACAGTTGTGATCTGGGCCTTGAGAGCAAAGTCTAGCTAGGCAGTCAGCCTCTTCGTTGCTCTGTACGCCTTCATGTCCAGGCACTCAGATAGACATGTCAGGCAGTTCCAAACAAATTTGGATTCGATTTTGATTGAGGACATGGTCTCTAGGGCTCCCTGACTGTCAGAGCAAATTAGAATGCGTGATCTTCTTTCAGCTTGAAAAATAGTTGTTGTGCTACCAAAGGATATAGATGATGTGAAGTTGTGTTTGGAAATCCCTGCTCCTACACCGTTGCTTGTTTTTGAACCGTCAGTGTACCAAATGTATTGGAAGTTTCTATTTAGAATTACAGGGTTAATTGAAATATTTTGAAATGAGCAACACAACTGCTTGGGCAATTCGCACAGGAAACTGTTTCGATTGATTTTATTTGGATTCCGAATGGAATTAAATACTGGGTTGGTTTTATTAAAAAAAATCTAACGGGGCAACTCTGATAGTAAATTAATTAGTCCTCAACGTTTACGGAAAAAGTGCAAAGAGGTATTCCTGAAAACCATCGCTGTTATCGTGGCTTCTTTTATTATGTGTAATGTAGTGTCTTGCCAAATACAGAGTTTTGGGACACAGAGATATCCGATAAAATATCAAATCAGATAAACTCGCTTTCATTGGAACATAACTGCCAGTCTCACTGGAATTGAAAATCATCGGTAAACCAATCAAATTACACAAACTTTTCTAAGATAGTTAAGCGGCTCGAGTTGTATTGAAATTATAGAAATCTTCTACAGATACCTATAAATAAGTAGGGTGGCACAGCAAAACTATGGAAACCCCGGGGTCTAACAGCATTTTAAGGACTTAAGATTTCAGGCTTACTTAGAGAACGCCTTTCATGGCAGTCTTTTTTAAACTTGATACTTTTTTCGGAGGTGATCTTTTTAACAGCTGTCACTTGATTTATGCTCAGTTGGGTTTGCCATTTCATAGTTGAAGACTTGAAGCCACACGGCTACTGGGCACTGCGTATGTTCGGTTGACACCGATTTTTACATAATTTCGAGTTTAAAGCCTGTGAAATACCTACAAGTTCGGCCGATTTGAAACCACTGGACTATTTTTTGTGGGGTCATGTGATGTCGATTGTCTATGCAGTAAAGCTCGAGACGATTGACGTCCCGGAAAAGAATATCGTTATTGCTGACATACGACCTCAAATGCTGTAGAAATGTCTGAAATCTGAGCCAGCTGCGGCGGCCACTTGTCCAAAATCATTTTGAAAACATAATGGCCAAAATTATATTTATAAAAAAGCTAAATTCTTGGACATAACATTCAAATTATATGCGCTTTATTCGTTCTTGGAAACCCTTAACGTTTAAAAAAAAACACCCTTCTAAGAAATGTGTAGGTGCGTGCCTCAAGGCTTTGTATCAACACTGATTTTAGCTCGTTTCTCATTATCTGGATGAAAAAGAGGAAAACACCATATTCATTCTCTTATCTTTTCATGCCCTACTCTCCAACATTTTTTTCAATTACCCTTAACCAACTTCTCACCTACATATCCTCCCTCTCTCCCATATAGTCTCTCTTGCTTCATTGAATATTCGTAATGCTTCAACGAGTAGAAATAAAATTGAAGTACTTTTTTTGTGAGCAGTAAGCCGCCTTAATTTGACCTTACCTCACCTTTATAATGGAAAGATATCGACAACTTTTGAAGTCCAAAGTCAGGTTCGCAAGGTGGTATTATATAACACCGCTTCTTTTTCTATCTATACAAGGCGATGTTATCAATTCAGCACTGTCGGACCGGAGAGCTCAATGAGTCATGAAATTCTTCGTTAAACGTTTTGATCTGGTTTCTGTAGTGTTGAGCGTCCTCTATCTACATCAGACGTATAAAAACTTTGAAGCTGAAACGAGCAGAGTGGGACTTCTTCGAAAAGCATTGACACAGAAGATGCAATATGTCAACAGACAAATTGCATATAATTTTTAGGTTGTTCTCGAAAAATCAAATTATAAATTCAAAGCTCCACATGAGAACAAAACAGTAGCCAATCCAAACCACTTTTTGAATTAGGATTTTGGAATAGATTGGCTCATATCTTAGAGTACGCAAACAATTTCTTTGAAGCATACTTATTCAATGAAACCCGCTTATCCGTACAGAACGAAAAAAAAGGCCACCCTGAGCAGACATCAGGCAAAATGCAGAGAAGACACTCAAAATTTTCAAGAGAATAAGAAAACGTAACTTTCTTTATTGAACCGTATCACTAACAAAAAAAATAATTGTTGAAATTCCAAAAACTTCAAACGGTTGTGGTTTCAGGATGCTTCATTTAGATACGAACTACCCATAAGGTTGAAGTAAGCAGGGCAAAAGTTATGTCACACAATAATTGAACAATTTCAGTGCAACACGCGTCGTAATATCATTATCATAGTTCCCCCCAAAACTGGTTATTGTCTTCAGTTTTGCTTATAGAGTCATTCATTTATGATGCTTTTCAAACCATGTCAAGTCGTCGATATCTGGTCGTGACAACTTGTCTTCGTTCGGGTTCGGGAGAGACATCTTTTCTCAAATCTATTCAAAAGTCGCATGCAATTTATCAGCTTCAGTTGTATTTGAGGGATTAATTCTGTTTTATTCTGCAAAAGCACAAGTTCCCTTCCTTTTAAATTAAGTTCTCGAAACTGTTTACATTTCTTGTTCCAAAGGAGAATTCTCAACTCATGTCTTGGATCTCGATATAAACAAACCACAAGATTCCATCAATGATTGCTACTGACTGCTGACAAGAATGCCTCTGTATCTCTATAACAATTAAAAATTGTTTCCATAGAATTTTCCCACTGAATTTCAATTAGAAAAGCCAAAACCATGTAAATTGGAAGAAGCCTATTATTCCTGCTAATTGAATATTCAGGGTTTTATGGCAAAGATCTATTTTGCTACAAATCACTCTCATTGCGGATATTATTTATGGGATAGATATATTGACATTGAAACAATGCATAATTCATAAAGAACTTTGACACAGGAAAACCACCAACCAATACTCTGACTTCGTAGCGTCGGTGACTGTAGAATACCAACTTAGATCGAATAGGTTTACATATTTTTGTGCTTTGCTTTGGATGGTAATTATTTCGAATCTTTTATCTAGAGCATCTAAACGGGTGACTAAAACTCTTCATTAAAGCTTATTTTAAAGCTAAATGCTCATATAAAGCAAATGCCTAAAGCCATGAGGGGTTAAAACCGCATTTGCTGTGCGTTCTTCTTGTATCTCTGAATCCCAGCATGCCACTAGTACCTGCTATACCCATGTCGTTATTTATTCTAATCGTTTGCCCCCATTTGCTCTCTCATTCACGTCTAATTCCCTCCTTTTGTGGTCGATTTATAGCCAGAGCAATTAAAAGCTGCAATAATTATTCCCATCTAAGGACAACTTTCAGTCAGGTATGGCGGGGCGTGTGGGTGAGAACTGAGGAGTATGTAAAGGTAGGAAGAGAACTTCTATCTGTTGTGTTTAAACGTGAAGTTTGCAAGTACTTCAGCTGCAGGCTTTTAACAAGCCCAGCCAGCATTATCGCGCACACACAAGTTGACACAATAAAATGGTAGATTCTTTCCTTCTCACCCCCTCTAAACAGAGGCCCCTTTTTTAATAGAAACTCTTTAGCTTGTTCACTTTTATATGTGTTTTGCCATTCTTTTGTCTTCTGACTGGAGTTCCATTGGACCCGCTACCGAGTCCTTCTTCTCTTTAATGGGAAACCTTTATTTATTTAGAAAAGCGCTTTTTTCAGTTGCCTTTTCTTTTTTCTTGTTTTTTTTTTCTCTGTCATTTCTCTTTCTTCTAATGGGACAACCCCTAGAAATGGCTTCACTTAGAATTTTATAACAACAAGACAACGACATTAGAGGAGGACTTTGGATACATCTTTAACGTAATTCTGTGGTAAATAGACACAATCCACGTTCAAATGGAATTAACAAAACTTATAGGCGAAGAGGCTGCAAAACAGATTGCAAGAGGAATTGACTGTAAAAGTGCGGAACTTCTTGATGGAATGTGTTTGTGTCAACAGAAGAGAAAAAAAAAAGTACAAAAACAAAAGATTACAAAGGGGTGGTATTGTTTGTTATTGATTTAAAGTCATCATTGGAGCCATTGCGATATTGACGCAGTCTTTGTCAGAGTTTAGGAAAGCTTGACTTTGATTAAGGAAGCTGTTTATTGAATTTACCTTAAAAATGTCTCATTCTGTGCATATGTTTTGGGCAAACTAGTCTTTTTTTTTGTAAACTTTTTTTGTCACACTATCATAGTTCTCATATGCTCACTTAAAACATATTCCCGTAGTGTAGTAATCGTTATAAGAAAAAGATAGCCCGTAAGAATTTTGATTTTTACTACAAATTATGCTTCCTAACGCGGTGGGGGGGAGTAAATTTAATGAAATGAAAAGTGATAAGTTGGCTCTTTTACAAAAAATGATAATTACAAAAAAAAAAACGTTTTTTTTTTTAATTAACACGCACATCAAGGGGTTATGACTACCCTTATAATGTTATAGAACATAGTGCGAGCATTTAGGAAAATAGGAAAGGATTTGAAAGGAGACACCGATGCGCGTTGCTTTTGAACTTTTGTGAATCGTAATGCAGGGGAAAAACAGGGTCAGGCAGAGCATTCCACATTCGGGTGGTGCGACTAAAATATGAATCTATATGCTTGACTGTACGTCCGAAGTTGTGCTCAAGGTAAAACTGATTAGCATTCCTAGCGAGGCAGGTGTTGCGGCTAAATTGATTCAAGGGAGGAATGCAACTGGCTATTTCACTAGAGCACTGTTTGTGAAAAAAGCGATAAAAGAGAGAGAGACATGTGACATTTCAACGAAGAGAATCAATCGATTCTACGATTGCACTATCACCTATCAATTCTTTAAGTTAAAAGCGACAGATAAAGCATTGCTTTTATGAAAATTTCTGTTCGTAGCACGACAGTCAATAACCTACAGATACTATGATAACCCAATTTATAGTCAACTTCAAACTAAGACTAGATAAATTGTCGTTTTCTTAGTTCCCTAGTTCACTCTTCACTCAGCCTTCGATTTTGTTCAAATTTCGCCGTTCAGACCGTGACCGGCTCTAACTACTGTGTTAGGTCTTTCCTCGATCTCAAAAAGGTCAGTGGTGTTCTTGCCAACTTTGATGAAGCAACGAGATTACCCTATGGGTATACTTCAAAGTCATACTTCGAAGTCAAATGAATTGAGTAGGGACACTACGACAAATTGTCGATAGTAACGTTACCATAAGCGACTTAAAACGGCTCAAATGGTGGCCTTTAATGACCTGCCAAATATGAGGATTTGGTTGTTCTACATATCAGGCCTTAAACCGTACTGAAGATCAAAATTGTGGTCTAAGGAGTCACCCAGGTATAAAAGTTTTAAACATTTATACCTCTATAGTTGATCTAAAGAGTTACCAAATGGTGCCCATAGCGTAGGTACTGGTTAGCATGTCTGCCTGTTGTGCAGGGAGGTTCATGGTTCGAACCCCAATAGAAACCAAAAATCGCTAGGAATTGGCAAGTCCTCTGACAGTAGATTCATTGCCATGAAAAGAGTTTTCTCGATAAACCGTTCAGAACCGGCAGAAAATTGAACGTCTCTTCCATTCGAGAAATGCTCTAAGACCCGGGGCTCCCCGCTCTGTTGCGCCACCCTATGTATGTAGTCACCAAAGCATTTCCAGGTGCGTCAATGAACTCAGCCAGTAAGCCATCTTCTGTAGAAGATTTGTTCAAATTCAAATTCACATAAACAGGTGAGGAGTTTTATTTGTTCAAATCGAATGGATCAGTCTTCTTTAAACGATCTCTTGTCGATCATCACCTGCAAAAGTATTCTTTTCTTAATCTCAATACCAAATTTGTCTCTAGTACAACATTTCAATTTTATTTCGCGGGCTTGAATTAGGTCCTAGCAAGGCTAACATGATATGTTAACCGTTTGATAAAATTGTAGACTCGAACACTTTCTTTTCATTCAGTTTTCTACAGTATTGACTGATAGGCCATTCAAATACGTATGTCAGCCAGTACTCATCGTCGTAGCGATGCGACGCTTTCATGGTGGTCACCTAGGGAAAACTTAACACAGTACTTCTAAAGGTAACTTACGAGCCCCTTCACTAGTCCTCTACATCTAGTTCAAGTCCCATGATTGCTAAGAGATCAAAGAACTTCACTTGCCGATAGTTTTAAGTTTTCAATTTTTCTCACAGCACCTGTTGGAGTGTGCACTTATTTATTTACTTTATGTGGTCATCTTTAGAAACATGCCGAATGTCGGGAAACCTTTGGCCAGATATTTCCAAGAAAAAAAAACAGAATTTCTACTCCAGTTTAGCAGACATCGGCTCTCTCTCTCTGTTGATTGGCATTCTCACGGGCCACAACTCGTTGGGCGTCCACATGATGAGAATGGGCATTAGCACATCCGACTTATGCAGAGAATGCCAAGACGAAGTGGCAGAGGAAGGATCATTCCACTTCCCCTGTGAGTGTCCCAGCTTGGCCCACAATAGTAAAAAAGCCTTCGGAGAATACTTCTTCGACGAACTGGGCGACATCTCTAACCTCCCATTGAACAGCATCCTAAAATTTTCTTAGGGCTCCAAATGGTTCAGTGGCGGTTCCCTACCCCAATAACCCAGCCACCAGCCCAACCCTCTACCTCTCCAATCCTACAACTTCCTCATCCTCTGTTTTCCCAGGGAGCACAATGGATCCATGAGATCCGAGTGAAGTGCTGCCACTTGTGGCTGCATCCCTCATCCAACCTAAGAATAGTGGTCTTTGTCCTAAGTGGCCTATGCAGCAACTTACAGAACTCGCACATACTGGACGCCAGCACGGCATTTTATCACAAAACAATCAATTTCTTAGGTGATTTGTTATCTAGAGAAAGGCGAGTCTAGTTGAGGCAATTCGGTGGTTGCTAAGCTGTTGTTTTCTTCGCCACTGTGATATTGAACATGCTTGATATGTTACCAAAAGTTTTGTCCCAAAAAAATTGATTCTCGAATGGTTACAAAAAATGACATTATTTTCATTTTTAAGTTTAAGTTGCCAAGAACAATCTCGGTGTCATACTCCTGGTACTACTCTCCGAAAGAATCCTTCTTTTGGGTGTTGAGTTGTTTACCAGATCAAAGTCATCCTTTTCAGTTTGGTCTCCACTCGAATAATAATCAGGCACTCACTCCATCGGTAAAACCAAAGGCTTATCTGTTCTCAGCTCTTGTTCCAATAACATTTCTGGCATTGAAAGTTTTCTTTTGTGTAAACTTTCGACTTAGTCGTTAATTCAGTTTATTTAACTCATTCTTTATCATTCAAGACTTTTGAGAATTGAAAAGTTCTGCAGGTCGAGTTAAAAAAAGCAAGAACAATACTCATTGACTACCAGTTTAAGGTATCGCTTAATATCCTGTAACTAGTACAATGCTTTTGTAGTTATCGATATCAAGCTTAACGAGAAACAACAAATCCAATTTTCATTTGAGATTGCTGAAAAGTCAAGCTTCATGTGTCCAAAAAAAATATAAATGCTCGTTTCTCTAGCTGCAATCTTAAGCTCTCATCTAATCCATGACACCATACTGAATACCGAAAAGTGTTATAAAAGACTACCATGATTATTTTTCAATCTCATATGAGACTTCAAAAATACTTAGAGAGAATATTCGAAGAACCCTCAGCCATAATCTTGACTTCTGTGAACTTAACTCAAAAATGTTGTTCTTGTGCGAAAGCCTGCAAGCATCAAGTTTTATGACTAAAAAGCCAAAATCTCATGAGCCATCTACTTGCCACACACTGTATATCCATTATACATACAAAATTCCCACGAAAATCCAATGCAAAACAGATTTCAATCTCAACAAACAGATCACCTCACCACAGCCAACACCCCATTTTGCATTTTTCTATCTAACATTTTAGCCCACGCATGAGCCAAAGCGACTGAAATGAACGCATTTGCCAAGCATCAATCCAAACATACATTTGCCAAATTCTTGAATTATTCATAACTCGCAACCGAAGTGAAAGAGCCTCCTTCTCTCCGTGCTGTGTTCATCACAAAGATGCTTCCATTTGAATTTTGTGCAAATATTTGCAAATGCAAACTCAGAAATACACAAGCCCATCAGGATACACACAAGGATATCAACACACAGAAAACACCAAACCAACCAACAAAAAAAAAAATCTAGTCTCTCTCCCTGTGATGATGAGAAACCAGAACAAGACCCCTCTATTAGATCTCGGCGTGCATATAAATTTATCTACGCATACAAAAGAATCTATCTTATCCTGTAGTACCAAAGAGGATAAGATTCATTTGCACAGGGTGTGAAGACAAAGCGGCATATCACACAAAAGCATCGCTGCTCTAGTCTAACTAATAACTTTTCGCAAACCGGCTGTTGGAGTTTTGGTGTTTTGAGAATTTATACAATTTTCAAGTTACACAAAGGGTCTGTCTCCTTTTGGACCGTGTCATAGCTACATGACTTTGGAAATTGCGTTGGTAGTCCTTTGGCTTTTCTCAGAATAATCGTAAAGAACCCCACATACGCATGGCAATATCTGGAATAGCTTGTTTTTGGAAAAAGTTTATTACTTTTTTGGACACCCTTCTGAATAAAAAGATATTGGAGAGAGTGTGACCAGCAAGTAAGACTTTTAGTGGGCTTGTATTTTTCGTGTTGGAATCGTCGACCTAAAAAAAAGGTAAGGACTAGGGCTGTCCAACTGAAATGGGCCCAACGGGGCTTAGCACACTTCTCTCAACTACACCATGTAAGAAATGGGATGGACTTAAAAACTGTTAATCTAGAAAGTGCTTGTCATGGCAAATTACTACCAGAGGAATCACCAATTCCCCGCGAAAGGCGATACCCAAGGAAAAACAATAGGATGTTTCTGGGATTGGAACCTCGAACTCCCACGTATCAGACAGATATGAAAACCATTACGCTACGGACACAACAATCTTTGACATATGACGCACTTAAACTTTGAAGCATAAGCGAATTGAGGTCGCAAGGTCGGTAAATTTGATCAAAGTTGACTTAAACGGAGGTCTAACTCAAGAATCTGAACGACGGCGACGGACGGTAGCACAACATCATTTAAAGCCCCCCTCAACTTGAAAATCCTTTATGGTGATCGAATTTGAGGATGAATTGGGAATATTATAGCAAAAGGATAAAAGGATAAAAGGATATATATATATATATATATAATATATAGCAAATGCAATTTGTCTTCATATAAAAGTTTCTATCTTGTGACACACACTGTGAGATAAGCAGAATTAATTAATATAGTACACAAAGAACCTAGTGCTGGGCATTAAGGGAAACATTATCATACATTGCACTTCACATAAGGCGAGCATGTGTTGCTTTTGAAAAATTCTATTTAATCAACACCATACCACACCAAACACTACACACACACAAATGTACCATGTCCCTATCCCATCAGTTCCATCTCAGTTCCTTCAAAGTGCTGCTTATTAATTGTGCATTAATTGCTAGTGTCGTGCTTTATTCCTGCAACACAACATACCATACCTAGTTTTCTGTCACTTTGCATGGTCGAATTTGTACGCCCGACCGGCTCAGTGGCGGGGGCAGGCGGCGGCATCGACTATGTGTTCTATTATATCCTTGTTATGCGACATCAATTTAAATATTTTAGCAGGAGATAGTGTTTCACAATCGCATCGACCCGTTCCATGTTTAATATTCTGCGGTCAAGGTGGTTTACGAGGACGTCGAAGGACGATGCCACACAGCCCCCAACTATGGGGAACATGACTGTATCCGATGATAGCTATGAAGATAATTGCTTTGGATTTTAGTGCTCTGCGATATATCCGTGATTTAATATTCATAGAGGGAAATGCGAGTGCTGTTGGTATGAATATAAAAGCGTGGAAACTTTAAGTATAATCAATTAACCGAGTATAGTGTCAACAAATTTGATGCATCCTACGCTTAAGAAAGAAAGATATTCTAGAGTTTAACAACTACATAAGTTCTGAGATCGATAGCTAGTTTTTATGTAGCCGCATTGATCTCGTCTGTGAAGTGAAATGATAGATTATTACGAGGAGTCCTTCAGATAGAGGAAGGCCTAAGGCCAGACGCCGGAAGCTGGAATCCGTAAGCCAGAAGCCCGAAAGGAGAAGCCAGAAGCCGGAAACCGGAAACCGGAATCCAGGATCCAGAAGCTAGAAATCAGAAGCAAGTAAATCCTGAAGGCTGATACTAGAAAAACTGAAAGCAGAAGGCAGAGAGGAGAACTCAGAACGCGAAACCCAAAAGAAAAAACACATAACACTGACGAAGAATACATTACACACAGCACAGCAAAGAACACAAAACCCACAACAAAGAAAAAGGACCAAAAACCCCAAAACAAAGATCACAACTGAGCTCAAAAAGGAAAACATTTTGTTCAAAGAAGTATCCAATAACCATTTGCTGTGTGCCATTCAACTCAACCGCATACTTCCATCCTCAGTTACTTGCTTACCAACTCCATGATTCCATGTTTACCAACTTTTATAACAACTCAATTTTACAAACACCAATATCTTGAACCTCATCACAGTGCCCAAAAATCGATCATTCCCAAAAAAAAAACAAAAAAAAAACCTTCATCTATTTAATTCTGTCTGTTAAAAATGTCTCCCTTTATCAAATTATACCCTCCCTTAGAATAATAAAGAAAAAATGACCCAAATTGACTGGCAAACCCTTTAGGATGTGTCACTCCAATAACACGTCTCTACTCCCAAATACCACCAAAAATTCGCCTCATTTTTTTTAAGAAGGACAAGCCTCTGAACGATTCATTCAAAAGTCAATCGATGCCACTGTTTCCGTTTTATATGCCTGAAAATTGAAACAATTCCGAGCCCACTTCCTATCATGAACCCTAAATCGACCGACCAATCCTTTGAATCAAAAACAGAAAAACATATTTTGTGCACCTTGTCCCCCCTCTCTATAGAGAGAGACACCAAAAAACAAAGCCCATTGCCATCAGGCAACAGGAAATGTATCGGATCGTGATTAACATCGGTAAACCTAGGTATCCTTTTGGTTGTTTGATTTTAAATTATTAGGGTAGTTGGTTTGAGTTTCTTTTTTGGTCTATCGTAGCCGTTATTGAAAATGGGAAGTGATTTCGTCATGTTTCCGGATTGAAAATACGTATTTTCCAACTATCTGCGACATACTCTCATCTATTAGGGCTATAGAAAAGGTTCTTGTTAATTATTGAAGAGATTTGAAACGATTGACAGAGAACACATTGATTGAATTAAAAGTATGTGATGATTCATCATCAACCACTTCTGATCCATATCATGATGTGGTGTGGGAAAGACAAACCAATACACACGAATGTGCCGCATGGATTTGTTTCCTTTTTGCGAGCTCAGTTTGTACAAAATGCTTAAATATTTTGAATAAATGTACTAGGGAAGAAGGGAATAACAATAACTGAAATACCCTCAATAACTACGCAATCTGAGCTTAAAAATTACAAGGTACACAATTTTTTAGAATTCTTTCACAGCTTTAAGGATCTCACAAAACAAAGCTACGAGTATTTTGTAGTTGCGACTGTAGCTGTATTTTCTGTAGCCACAGCAACTACCAATAACTGAAAAAGCAAAGTTTTTCTATTCATGTCAGTGTGTTCACTTTCAAGCTGAATCTGCTGAATTTTTCAGTGTCACAACAACAAAGGAAAACTATTTTTTCAAGACTTATATTTAGTTGAAACTTTTTCAACATCGAATGTCAAGACCTCTGTTCGATACAGATTCGTGATGTTCGTTCTCAAATGCAGTTGGGGATCGATGAAAACTAGAAAGGTCACTTCTTGAGAACAAGGCAGAAAATTTGTCATTGGAAACTTGGACTTCACTGAAACGAGGAAAAGCGAAAAAAAATTAGGAGAATTAAGACAACAATAACGATTGACATGGTAGACTCAAAAGCAAGAGGAAGATCTCCACTTTATATCCCAAAAATTTTGTTACCACAGTATATCTAATAATGACAAATTGACAAGAAAGTTGCCATCATAAAACAAAATTGCAAAGTTGGGAGGGGTATGCGATCAACACGGCATCATAGGTCGAACAGCTGCAGTTGTCGCAAGTGCCGTATTACAGGACTTCGAGATACTTACTTCAATGGTTTCACTTGGATCTATTAGAGGCTGATCAACTCTCTAATCACCAAAATGGGAACCACAGGTCGAATAACTTTCTGATCTCAGTGGTATCACAATAGACCCTCTGTGGTCTTAATGTTTTAGAATTCGTACCTTGACAGCCAAATCTAACCTAACCAGACTTAACCAGCAGAGGTCATCTCATACCACAAAGAGATTCTTACCACATCTTCTAAAACTGTCGGAAAAGTAAGGATATTTACCATAAACTTGTATTTGACACGTTGCTATTTAAAAATGCAATAAAATAAACAGAATTGATTAGTCGATTGGACCTTGTGAGCAAATGATCCGAGATCTTTAAGCAGAAATCTCCTCAGACTTCTGCGTGAGATGCTGAACTGTTGACATCGATGATAAGCTGAGTCGAATTACCGCATCAGTGATCGAGTGAGTGAGAGCTATTTTTCTTTAAAAATGCGCTTAAATTTGAACACTTTTATTTATTGATTTCAATTCGTTCAAATGCTGATGAAAGAATGTCAAATTGTGGTACTAAAGTGCTCGATAAATTGAGAAGCAATGTCAAACTCAAATAATTCAGTCACGTATAACTCGATCACGTGTGCGGTGATTCAGCCCCTGATGTTCGTAGATTGAGTTTCACATTCTCGGCTACAGCAGCCACCTTCTTCTCTGTGCGCAAACTTCTTTTCAAAAAGTGGACTCTTTGGGCTACACAGCACTTACTTTGGAAAAAGTTTTCTTTACTTCCCATTGTTACTCGAGCGCAAATCACCTCAATTTTTTCCGAGAATGTGTGATACTGAATTTCTGTCAAGATTTTGAACGGGAAACAGACATCAGTATTAAAACAACCCATAATTTACAACTCATTTATTTAAAAATATAAATGTCCCACCATTTGTTTTGGAAGCCCAACCGTTGAATAATGTCATGGCAAGTAACGGCTGGAAAATAGTTTTGAAATTCAAAATTTTATTATGATAGAGTTAATAAGTGACATTTTTCTCTTAAAATTTGCTCTAAATTACACAATTTCAGTCTGTTGGTCATCTACCGAATAAGATTACGGTCGATTACTGATATGAAAATATCAAATTACGTTACTAGATTGCTCGACAACGTGAGTCATAGTGCTACACTCACGTATCGCTCGATAACGGGTGCGGTAATTCGGCCCTTGAGTTGCGATAAATAGGTTAGATTAGGTTAAAATGGCTGTCAAGAAAACAACACTCTTAGACCAATATTAGGTCCATTGTGATACAAAAAGAATTAAGCGAGGAAGTACCACACTTAACAAAACCATTTGGAGCTTTTGATAAAGCGAAAGAGATGCAGGATATCTGTGTTCGCCAGACCCTTTAGATCATCAAGGAAATATTTTCCTAGATGCAGTTTTCTTTTAAAGGAGAGTGCAGGACATGAGCAGAGAAGGTGCGCAATAGTCTCTTCCTCCTCCTCATCTAAGCAACTTCTGCAGAAGTCATTAGAGGAAACGCAGACAATGTCCGGTTATGAGATTGATTACGGAGCTAAAGTGCAATCTGTTTATGGATAACAAATGCGTTTTGGATCTAGTTTTGGCCATATATGTTTTGTTGCCACACGCGTAGTGATAATGTTCCACTTATTATTGCGATAAATGAAAGGGTATAAAATTGTAAATACGACTTCGGTATGCTTATCGTATTCTCAATAATAAGTCTATGAAAAGTCAGTACTAGGTATTTTCAGTTTTCAGACCATTCAATATCAACGGAGTTGAGCTGTATCATTCTTTATGACGAATATCTACTTTTCTACGACGCGACGCCAAAAACCAGATTGTCTGTGATTTTTGAGCATTTGCCTTACGGAAAAAATTTGTAGAATATTGAGTGAGCACTGTAAGCTTTCGAGAGCACTTTGAGACAAAACGCTAGACGAAGAAAAGGGTTAAGTGTAGTCACCAAACATTGAAAGTATCTTGTTTTCGTCCAAAGATGGCAAGTCGGACATTGAATAGCACGGGTCCCAGCACAGATCCCTGCGGATCACCGCTTTTACACTGTCAGCGAACACAGCAAATTTAAGTAAAAAACACCTTACTCGTCTTTATCAAACATATCGGAAAATTGAATATTATATATATATATATAAATATATATATATATTATATATATATGTTAAAAGTACCATCTTGGACAAAATTCAGCACGACCGGCTCAGTTGGTATTGTCATGTTCAAAGGAGAGATCCGCAGAACCCCGTCCAAAAGGCAATATCGTACAACGTTTCAACAAATTCGCGACGAAAAAGAAAAGGCAGGCCAAAACACTCCAGGTACAAGCAAATGCAAAAACAGCAGCATTTGGTTGGCCTCAGACATGGAACAATCCAAAACCGGGAGGCTTGCCGACGCTTTCTGAGGTCAACGCGGCGTACCCCACAGGCGGATCACTAGTGTGAAGCAGAAAAGTGGGAGAGTTGTGATCGCTTCAAGATCACTACTCGTAACGCCAGAAATGGAAAGAAGAAGAAGAAGATCGGAAAATTGAATATTAAAAGTTTATAAATTAACCCCTGTTAACACTGGGTATCAAAGGCTTTTTCGATGTTTAAAAGTACTAGACCAGTCGATATCTCTTCATTAAGATTGCTTTTGACGTGACTTTCCATTTTTAAAATTTAATGACTTGTGGCACACCAGACACCACACACCACATCTGAAGCCTTTTTTGTCAAAAAGGAATGTCTAAGTTGAGAAACGGACTTTACTCTACTTTACTTTACAACAATTTTTTCTAAGAGTATGACCAAGAATCAAATTCCAAAATATGTAACACGAATACGGACACTCTGTATAATACAATCTTAATTTGCTTAAGATTCGCTTTTTTCATGAAGCCTGCCTGTTGAATAATGCTACGGCAAATAAAGCTTTAATTTCAATACTATGTTTTGAACTCTTTCAATCATTTTTATATGAGTCAGTCAAACCGCGCTGGGGCACCCACCATAAGTGAGTAAAGGCTGGAAAATTATTTGGAAATTCAAAACTTTTTTATGATAGAGTAAACGAGTGACATTTTTCTCTAAAAATTAGTTTTAAATTACACAATTTCGGTCTGTTGGTCTTCTATCGAAAGAAGCAGAGTAATGCGGTTTCAGAAATTTTCAACCGAAATAAAATTTGAAACAAAAAGAATTTCTTGGTTACGTAATCCTAATCTCAAGTCACACCTACCCATCATCGTTATAATTTCAGTGACCGGAAATATGAAGAACTTCCACACTTAAGCTATGTGAAGGCTCCCACTTTAATTTCTCAATAAACCTTCTATTTCAGTGGCAAGCGAGTAAGTAAGTATGAAAGTAAGTATTACTGTAACTTGTTCGTTATGGAAATATTTTTATTCTTAAAAGGCAAAAACCAGAAGGAAACTTTGAGCTCAAATCAAACACTATACTATTCAAATCAGTTAAATGCAACAAGTTGAAGGTCTTCGAAGCCAGGAAAAACAAAATTTCTTCCTCTATTTCTACATTGACGTTCCACTTAAATCAATAGGTACGATATGTTCTAAAGCTTTACAGCACTTTTCTAAGAAACCTGAAAGTTCAAAGTAACCTAAACCTTTCAACGAAAGTAATCATTTTACGAAAGGACTATTAGTTTTATCAATCAAAAGAAAAATCGCTTAGCTTATTTTTTTTTTTTTTTTTGTTATTTTTTCTTTGAATATTCGTTGAGCTATTACTTACATGTATCCGATGACAGAAAGAAACAAACTGAAACAAGGACATTCTATGAATAACCCCACAAATGTGTCAAAGTGAGTTCATGTACATTGAAGTGTTGCTTTGTTCTCGTGTATAAAAATCAATATCTGTAGATAGTCGTATGAATGAAAAGCAATGGCATTCTGTGGCCTAGATTTCTACTTTTCTTTAAAATCGGCCAAAGATACCATAGCAGAGAACAGAGATACAAACCCTTAACTAAAGTGAAGAAGGACTTTTGGCGAAGATGGCGGTTTTGGAAAACAGTTTCATGGTTTTTGCCAAGTAAGAGAAGGAGAATATTTCAACAGTAGTAAAAGGGAACGAATCATGATAAATACGACGAAACACAAGTCCATTTTATTGCAACTTGTGCAGTTCAGGTTCTCCACGGTTCCTCTAAACACCGTAGTTATTTTAACACAATTTTTTTCTTTTCTTTTCCCTTGCCAAGTGAGATAGATACTCACTTCAACGTTGTCCGGATGTTTTCGACAATCTGCGAAATGATATTTCGTTTTACAGTTTGATGGCGATAGTTTCATAAAGGAACGTGCTTTGGAAAATAATTATGTGAAAACCAAATAGAGGAAGAAAGAATTGATCGATACATCCGTCAGTAAATTTGAAGATAAAAAATAAGGAGATAGAAAATGACAACAAAGACATGTTTTACGGTGTCTAGGATAAAGTTTCATTGAAATTATTTTTGGTGGTTGTTAAGGCATGCTATAAAGAGAGAAGACCGCTTCGGAAACCACAGTCTGCTTGCCCCACCGCGGAAAAGGCATTCGACTAATGGCCAAATATCTCACATATTTAACTACCTTCAAGAAATAATTTTAAAAGTTTTATTTTTATTCATCATAATTAGGGTCAACGATACCAATGAAAAGCTTAAGAGCTTAGAAAAACAACTTTCTACAGTTTTCTTAAGAATCGAAACTCAAACTGAAGAGGAAAGCAGAGTGTGAAAAAGGGAACTACGAACTTTGCAGCACTATAACTTTAAAAAATGTAATATTTACAGAATGTTGGTATAAAAAAAAGGACAACATTTTTCTCCAAAGGGTTCTTACGATATTTTTATCTTTTAAAAAAAGGCAGCTTTGAAACACCTCCGCCATCGAATCCTATTTTTTATTCTCAGGAGGACAAAAACAATTGGATCCGTTTTCTGCTTTAAAAAAAATCTACCCCTTTCCGAGGTAAGGTTGGGTTAGGTAAGGTCACAAAAGATATGTGAAAGTTTATATGTTTCAGGATAACGAAAAATCCGGGGGCCCCATACGAAACTAAATACGGAGAGAATCACCTCTTGACCATCTTCCAACAAACCCCCTATAGCTTCCAGCATATCATCTCATATTTCGATCATCTTTATGGTCTTTCATCTCAAGTTAAAGTCTTCAGTGGAGTTTTAAGCAGTCAATGTGTTTTCGGCTATTAAAAAATAGAATAGTCAAAATGGTACAACATTGACTAGAAAACTGAAAATTAATCCACCCATAGACAGTGTTTCAACAGCAAAAGAGTAATAAACGACAGCCCTGGACTATTTAAGGACTGCGAAACAAACAAGAATATGTAGACATGTACTTGAATCCAAACGATGATGCAGATTATCTACACCGCAACTAAAGAACTAGACAAAACTGCCTGCACCAAACTCTCTATTTAAAATACTTGTTCTAAAATAATTCGACCGACTTTTCCAAATTACCGCACCAGAAGCCCCATCTTAAAAGCGTAACAACATGCTTAGTTAGTCAGTGTACCATGTGCGTGCGAAAACCTAATTCGATAATCTCTACTTGACCGTAATAAAAACATATACAAAAAAGCCTTACAAAGAATATAGGCTACGAACTACGAACGCCCACTTTACACCCCCGCCTCACACACAGATGTTAAAACGGAATTGTGAGTGTATGTTCACAGTATGTGGTATAAAAAACTAGGCCATTTGGATTTTATTTCTTCTCATTTTCGATACATTTTTTCTTTTATTTTCTTTTCTTTTCTTTGGTGTGTTCTGCTCATCGAAGCCATCAGTTTTCGTCTGCGTCACCCCCTTTTATTCTTCTTTATTGGAGAAGTCCAAATATCAATGAGGGTAAGAAACCTTTCAAAGACTACATTCTCATCCCTTCTCACTTCGTCGACAATTTGATAGACTGGCAAAAAGAAAAGGCAATTGAACTTTTTTTTGTCTTCTTGCAGAATGAATACCTTCGTATTTCTCTCTCTCTCTCTCTCTCTCTCTCTCTCTCTGTCTCTCCCCGGTCGGAATCCGAAGCTTGAATCAATATTTAAAAAAAGTAAAAGAAAAACCAAGCCAGTGAAACAAAACCCAGTGGACAGGTTACTCTATGCTAAAAATAAACTTCAAAAGGCACTTCAGAGAGGTGAATCAACGAAGAGTGTAACAAGAATTAATCCAATAAAGTATCAATTGGAATACTTTTGTGTCAAAAAGAATTGAAATGGGAAGACATTTTTACAATACATTTTACCTTACAATCCAAGTAAACACATTATTTGTAAAAAAAGCAAAAGAAGAAGCAGAAAAAATCACGGAAAAGGACACACGTTGAGTAATCAAACCAAAAAATATTGTAACCCTTATTTTCCGGATCACTTAACCAAAGCAAAATTTATTTTTTCTGGTATGTACTTCAATAAAAATATCTACCAATCTTTTATATTATGCTTATGCTGAATTGAAGATGGCTAACCTTCGTCATGGGCTTGTGAAATCACTTTTGACTAAAATAGTTTTATGGGACTCTCATTTTTCGATTTAAGTGTCGAAAGGTCATATCGTTGGGAAGGATTCATTTGATGGGAGGATTCTTTCTTCTTGCTTATTCGAGAAGCGAAGGTTGGGCCAATTCCAATTTGCCTACATATCAGTTTTTTTCTTTACATATATATTCAGAAATATAAAACGAAGATTCGTAAGTTATAGCCTAGTGGATGGCGAGATGAGGCTGTTCTGGGTTCAATATACCTATGCTGGGTTCTTGTCCTTTTGACTAATTTTGACAAGATGAATCTGTCTCCTTGCGATTCCAATCTGATTTCTATACATTTACAATATGTAGCTTTAAGCGTATAGAAGAAGTTTAGAAGGCTGTTTGGAACCAAGTGAAGCGTCCTCTTTAGCAATTTATCAATAGAAAAGCTCTTGTCAAATTTTATGAATTTTTTATTAAAGAGTCCATGGAATATTTTGATAGCTATAGTCTTCAGGATGGATTAATAAAATCAGTTTATGAATATTATGGGAATAGTCAAGTTATTTATTTTCAATTTGGAATATGCTGAAGTATGAAAGCAAAAAGCTTCGGGGGTAGATTTGTTTTATCGACTCCATTCACATTTTGAATAAAACGTATGAGGTGTAAGGTATTAGGTGTAAGGCGTTAGGTTTTAGACGTTAGAAGCAGGGGGTCAATTCCCGATCTGTGAAGCTGTGAATTGAAAAAATAATATCATTTCAGTTTTCACTCAGTTTTTTTCATTTTATCACTTCACGAACCCATTCTAAGCGATTCCCGATCTCAAAATGTAAAGTAGTTCTCAAACTAAGGTTCTTAAACGTTCTAAACGATAAATTCGGACAGTTGTCTCTCATTTTCCAATTGGATTTTTCCGCGCTTGAGTTTTGCTGCCATTTTTCATAATTGAATTTTTTCACCGACTCATATGGCAATGAAAAGAAATTTTTCATATGAAAAAAATTTGACATTTGAGGTTTGGTTTTCATTTATCGAGAATCGAATTTTCGGTGAAGGTGTGATAAATGTTTTCACTTCACAGATGGGGAATTGACCCCCCAGGACGAAACAACCCAAATGTGCAAGATGTTCAAATGCACAGAACCTAAAGTTTTGTGGCGCATTGGTTACAAAAATTACCATTCACAGCTAAGCTTAACTTAAATAGAATCTACCTCAAATAAACACAAAATGAAAAATCCGAAGATCAGATCCGAGCAAGAAAAACTTCCCCTCGACCCTTTCTCCAACCTCGATATGGAAGATGAAGCCACTGATTTAACTATCGTCGTTGATGATGTCAGTGACATTAACTCCATCGCTAGCTCGGAAATCTCCAATCTTTCATTCGCTTCCAGGCGGAGTAAAATCTCCTACTGTAGACGTACGGTAAAAAGGCCGGCGAAAGTAGACTGGAACTATATGACGGGCATAGAACGTAAAAGGCTTCAAGCCTTTTCGGACAGGGAGAGCTTGGGTCAGCTGCTAATCTAGCACCGAACTCTCATCCCCTTCAAGGCAGGAGCGTTATGACATCGATGGGGCCACCTGCTCCCTTAGCTGATAAAATTCAGCCAACGAAAAGGCTAACCCCGTCGACGACGCGTCGAAGGCATGTGAAAGAACTACAAATGACACAGGACACAGCATGAACGACGAACTGACTGACCCTAAAGCACGGAAACACAACAGAACTTCTCGCTCAGCAATTGAAAAAAAATCCTCGGTTGAGAGTTTGGAGGAGAGGATGTGTGAGGGCAGTGTAGAAGGCCATAGCGCTCCGCAAAACCCAAACGTACCTACTAAATCCAACCCCGAAAACCATGCGCTCAACAAACCGATAGACAGTCTGTCATCGACAAAAATGCCGGGCAACGACGAGCGATTGTCCTCAACAACGACAAATCACAACTAAGACAACGACGCAATGCGGAAAGGACTATCAAGCGGCTATCCAAAAAAAACCCAAACTCCTTAACAGAAAAGGCAAGGCAGGGGCAGACCCTGGTAAAGTCGGAACAAAGATTCCCTACAATGACGCCAACAGACAAAATAAAACGAACAAAACAAGACCTCACGAGCCGGTTGCGGAGTGAAAGTCAGGGACAGGTTAATTTGCCTCCCTGTCCTTTATCGATACCGTTGCAACCAGTTCTTCGAAACGAGTGAGAAATGTCAGCTCTTCCCTGAACTACTCATCACCTAACAGGATGACTAAGAGGATGAAGACCTCCTCTGATGATCCAGCAAAGGGCCACATAGTCGCAATCGCTAACTTTGGGAAACCCGAGCGCAAAGAGCGTCTTTTGCCTTTTCTACGAACATCTGAAAAGCTATACAAAATTGAAGTTGCTATCGGGTAGTACAGTTGAGCCTTATTTAGGTCTGAATACTGTAGTTAGTATTTTTAAAGCCTTTGACAGAAAAAAAGCCGTGCAAAACTGGAAGTAGATCGCCCGAGATCGAAATTTTTGGCGGAAAATTTTATATCAGGTTCAAGTTCTTTACACAAAGTAAATACGTAAATTCTGCGTTACGTTTTTCATAATAAATATTTTGAATTCGTCCATGATTTTTTCTAAAATTGCCACTAGCCAATTGCTCGTATATATTTTAAAATTAGATATCAATGAAATAAAAATAAAAATTGGGCGATATTCCAAGGCTCATGGACATCAGGAACCTCAGGTACATCAGGCACCTACATTCCTTGCGGCATCCGAACGGTTAAGACTGAAGAGTAAAAAGCCATTTTTTGACAGCGTAGTTACTCTCTGAGGACTTTAACTTTTCTGGGCTTCGAATCTTAAATCTTTAGTTTGTTTTTACACTGTGTAAAGTGAAATAACACCACAATTATCGACTTTCGCTAAGAAGAATTTTCAAGACCCCATAGAGCAACAAAACTGTTATGAAAAACTATTTAAAACTCTACCGTTCGAAGTCTGCGAAAATTGTAGGCCCTCGTATTCCTCATCAGTTATGGCCGAATCTGTTGTCCTCGTCTAGTCCGTCATTTACGAAAAAAAAAAATTATGGTTTGCTGTCTATTCCTTTTTATAGAATTTTTTTTTCCAAATTCAAAAGCAAATATGCAGGCTCATGAATATTTATACTATAAAAGGTATGGCTTCTTCATTTTAGAGAACTACGATAAATTGTCAGTTTGTCCGATGTTTTATTGCGAATAACATAAAAATGGAACCTTTATCAACGATTTTTATGTTTTTTCTTTTCGTGGAATTTTAAACACAGCACAACAATACTGCCCTAAGTTGCAACTTTTGTGGTATTCATGAACAAACACACAACAACAACAGCAAAAAATAGTTAAGACGAAGCAAAAACAGAAAGGAAAGAATGATATATTTTTATATTCTTTTCTCTCCATTTACCTTGCAGCATTATACCTACTTTTAATTTCTCTCCAAGGATGTCTCTGAAACTCTTCCTAGTCACCTAGATTTTTACTATTTGGAACAATACTTTGTGAAAGTGCAAGAAGAGCTATTTCACCCCCAACCCTCCCCTGGCAGGAACTCTGTTGGGCTTTGTTCTATAAAAGAGTTACAACACAGTACACGAGTATGACTCTTTTGCTTGACTTTAGTTTAAGTGCTGCTATGTGGTTTCAAGCGATTATCTGAAAGGTCCAGGTGAAGTTTTTCTTTTTTCTTTATTCTTTATTTTTACTTTTATATCTTTTAATGTATGTTGTACGTTAAATATAAAAGGAGTACTTAGAGAAAAGCTTTGAGTTACAAACATTAACACAGTGAAGTATAAATTTCAATTGTTTGAACTGTAATCCTTCTTAACGAGAGAGATAAAATGCTTCTTTATTATGAGAGAAGATAATAGCATAAGGTTATGGTGTGAAGTTACATTACTTACAAATTGATGCCAAGGAAGTAGAATGTCGAACAATACATTAGAGTTTCGAGAGATCTTTGAACTAAGACAATGGTTTCAGGTATGTGAGCGTAGGAGCAAAAATATTTAAACAATATTTAAACAGGGTGGCGCTTGATAAAACTCATCAAATTTCATTAGAAAAGCCAAAGTTGAACTATTTCCAAGAATCATCTATATCTATAAATAAATTGGTGATCATTTTCAATTAAAGATTAAAGAGTTAGCAAAGAAGTTCATCACAATATGGACGTCTGTGGTACCCGTTGTGTGCTGTCTGATTGTTTACCCATAGGTTCGTGGTTCGAATCCCAACAGAGGCAAAATGTTTTTCCACGGGTATCCTCTTTCCCGAGGAATTGGCAAGTCCTCTGTTAGGTAATTCATTGCCATAAAAAACATTTTCTGGGGCTTGCAACACAAAGCTACAAGACTTCAGGAAAAGAGCCGCTTGTAGAATTATGTCTATTAGACTTGTAGAAGATCAAGCAAACTGGTAGTTTTGTGCCACAGAAATTTCTTACACTTGTCACTCACTTGTATTACAAGTACTTGTAATTTTGTGTCACAGGCTCTTGACGCTTGATCCGCAGGACGTCCGTGGCTCGAGTTCCAACATTGAAAAGGCAAGTGCAAGATTTACAGAAAGCGCCCTTCTTCTAATCTAATCTTTTTCTAGGTCTAGTGGTATTTCTCACTTTGCATTGTAAGCTGGATTATATTTCAATTTGCTACATTGCAAGTAATAAATATTCTAGATAACTTTAGATTCCTACCGAATCGATCCGACTACGCCACCACCAAGTTGGTGTTTGATAATAATTTCCAAGTAACTATGCCTTCAAGAGAAGCTTGGGAAAATGGAACAATACACTTCTACACCGATGCTTCAAAAACCAGCGAAGGTGTAGAAAGTGGAATCTACTCAGAAAAACTGAATCTCAGTCTTTTCTTCCGCTTACCCGATCATTGTAGTGTGTTCCAATCGGAAATGCTGGCGATTAAGGAGGTGCTGTCTTGGCTCAAAGAAAACGTCATATCCTCCACGGATATTCGAATCTTCTCGAGCAGCCAAGCTGCCCTTAAATCTCTTGCCTCTGTTTTTACAAAATCCGTCACGGTCCAAAATTGTAAAATGTCTCTGAGGGAGATGTCAAATCATTTCAACATTCACCTTTCAACGGTGCCGGAACACAGGGACATACCAGGCAACTGTATGACGGACGAACAATATCGGTGTACCTATCGCTACATGTAAACTCCTACTTAGACAAGACGCTTCAAGGATAACAAACACTAGATGGACTGAGAGTAAAAACTGCCCTGGAACCAAAAAAGTTTGTTAGCCTTGAACTGCCTGTATCTTGGTTCTACCATAGGTGTTTTTACGGGACACTGTCTAATAGGAAGACACGCCAAAATATTAAGTGTGTTTTCCAATGATTTCTGCAGAAGCTGCATGGATGAAGAAGAGGAAGAAACCGTTCAACACCTTCTTTGCTAATGCCCTGCACTACTTCATAGAAGGAAAACTCTTACCCTAAAAGTCTTTCAAAATACATTAAAAGTTCCGCGTGATTCGACTATAGCAGGTGATTAACCGGCAATTTTTTTCCGAATCCGAATGGTCAGTTTGTTAAGGCTTCCTGATACCTTCCAAGCTAATGTTCATAACTCATCCGCTCTACATTATCGACCACAGAAAGGGTCAGCATTCAGCAAGACTGTCCGCTTTGGATTGTTCCAAACAAATCAGTGATGCCTTTATAGAGACGGCTTTTCTGACATTACAAAAATTACAATATTTTTCGGATAAGATATAAAAGAGCAATGGCGGTTAGACGTTCACACACCAAAATTTAGTCGCCGTCTTCTTCTTTTTACTTTTCGAAATTCAAAGATCACAGCTCTTTTAATTAACTGCCTCATACTAGTGATCCACTTACGAATTACGACGCGTTGACCTCAGAATCTCGGGAATGGTCAAGTAAGAATTTTAGTTTTTTAACAGCTTAGGAATTTGAATGAGCAACAATGACATACCATAGCCATACCACTTTTGATGAAAACCGTCAATTAAAGTCCACTTACCTGTAAATAAAAAAGAAGAGATCAAGGTTAGTGATAAAATTTAAAAAAAATGTTTGTTCAAAGAAAACATTTGGATAGTAGTTTACACTATCAATCAATTAAATCGAGTGTTAGATCAGTTAAGCCGGGGAATTCCGAGCGAGAAAGAGATAGCAATACCTAACCCGTAGTACTATTCAACAACAATTTATATCTACAATCAAATGCAAACAAACACTACGCAAGACGGAAATATGTATATCTGCCTGTAGTTGAAAAAGCAACGTATGCCCGGATATTAAAAGAATTGACCTGCTGCAAATGTGGCCAAAGTTTATGAGGTAGGGGTGGCTATAAAATGAAAAAATACCAAATGATTCGACAGTTCTCTAAGATTTTGGAGCCATCTGATCAATGAGCTGGGTCAGACTTTAAGTGACATTTCAAAATGGTTAGGGCAAAGAACCAAATAAATAAAAAAAAGTTAGGCTACGTATACACGATTACCAGGTCTGAAAATTAATTTGCAGATCCAAAATTTGATTTGGTGTGTGTGTACACGATTTGCAGAAATCTACAAACATTTGCAAATCTATTGCCAGCTATTTGGCCAAATCAGTTTGTCGACATTGTCAGCCAAATATTTGTAAACAGATTTGCAGACAATTGTAGATTTCTGCAAACCGTGTACACACAAATTCAATTTTCATCTCATTGTCAGCTCAGTTTCACATATTGTCAGACGTTTGCAGATCTGACAATGATTGTCTCACCTACCAATCGTAAACACTTAGCTTAAGAGTCACCACAACAAAAAAAAAACAAGCAAGTAACAAATACATAAACAAATTCAATTTGAATGATGCTTAAAAATTTACATCTATCCATCGAAATAAGTTCCGCAAAAAATAAAGCCTCATGAAATCATAAAGTAATCTCAATAACAAAAAATCGTGCAAAACGAATATTAAATAGGTAGGTACACCAACACTTCGACAAAAAAGTCTGTAGGACGTGCAAATCCTTTTTTACCTGAATTAACAAACAACAAATTTTTACAAGCCGAATGAAAAGACAGAAAATCCTAGCAATAAAAATAGAAAATAAAATAATAAAACGTGGGCCGCCGCCGCCGCCGCGCCGTCGGCGACGGCAGCAGTGATCGAGTGATGTTAACAGCAACAACAAAACAAAACGAAAAACGAATAAAAAAAATCCATTAAATTTCCACTTGACTGACTTTGTGAAGAAATTGCCAGAAGGTTGTTTTTGTTGTTGTTCGATTTTGCATGTTGTGTTGTTGTACCTCGCTTCGACTCCATCTTTTGCCATTTCATAACCTGAACATACCTGTAATGCAACTCTATACGTATACATGTACCCACATTTACTACACCTAAGAGTGTTCTGCAGTTGATTGGCAGAGATGAGATGAGATGATTTCCCGAGAATTCTGTTTCTTACACAGCCACGCCACCCACACACAAGACCATAACTAAGATCGACCACGGTACCAACCAACAGCCAACTTTGTATTCAACAACAAGGACACGTTCGAAACAGGATTTTCACAAAATGAACAAAACCTAACGCTCTACCGCTCACCCCGTACACTAGATCTGATGAATGAATAGTTATGTACAGGTGAATGTACAAAAATGTGTAGCAGCGTTCTAGCAGAAAGCCAAAAAGGAAAAACAGAACACTGAGACAGGTAGTAAGGTGAGCGTTTGCAGTGACTCCATGAAATGCGGATATGACAAGGATATTTTGCCTTTAATTGCAGTTGCACACTTGAGTTACTTCTCAAGAGCATCAACCAAGTACCCAACTGAGGAATTTGACTCCATTGGGAATGAGAGAGAACGTAAAAATTATGATCAAAAGAATAGAGGGAAAAATGGAAAAGAAAAGTTAATAGAAACGAACAAAAAAGAAAACATTACAAACCAAGTATGTGTTGGTAGTCCTTGCTCCGTCAAAAAGACAAGATGCTAGTACGTATGCTACGAGAGCATGTGGTTCTGCAAAGTTGATTTGTAGTGAGTTTTTAAAAAGACGTCTGAGTATTTAAATTATTTCACTATTGAACTTAGCGGCGGAGATTGGTGTCAAAAGGGTATTTATTTGGAAGGAAGGCCAAACTTTCTTTGAATACATCGAATCATGGAAGCGTAATAACTTATGAGGAGATAAATATTAACAGGATATTAGGGTACGGATCAGACTGCTGTTCTAAAGACTCAAGTGAATAATACCTTAGCTCAAACGAATGTAAAGAAATGTGAGGACAGAGAACTTCATTGTCATTTTCAAAGCTATTCAAGAACAGCATAAAAATGCTGACAGTCTCTGAGGAAATAAGCAGCTAAGCACTTATGAGTACCTCGATCTTCTTCTTTTTCTTTCTTTACGGCATTAAGGAATCACAGCTCTTCCACTTAAATAAATAAAATACAAGGGCTGCCGCAATAAATCTTTGGAAACTTTGGGCCTGACGCATTTCAATGACCAACAATTTCCATACCGATACCAAACCGCTAAGTAAGAAAGTGCTTATCATGACAGTATGTCTCGGAGAACTTGCCAAAAATAAACATGAAAAATATTTTTGTTTCTGGGATTCGAATCACAAACCTCCCTAACAGCCAATAAGTCACGTCCACCAACTCTCCCTCTTATCTGGTTCCAACCAGTCTGATTTTCTGTTATTGAGCTTAAGAAGCCCTAGTAGTCAATTTTTGATTTAAAGTCTACAAGAACCTTGTTATTTCCGGCACTAATCAGGATTCTTTTTGAAGAATTCTTTTTTAGGAAAGTCTTTCTTTCTACTTCAAAGGGATGTATGGGCAAGGCTAAATTTTTGATTCAAAATTTAGACTGGGTTTAGATTCTGACCAGGCCTCCTTCGTCTACATAGTGAAGACTTGAGTATTTTTCCCTATTCATTCTCTTATCAAAAAGCAGATAAAGGGCCTCGACAGGCGTCCTCTATAAAGTCCATAAGTACCTAGATCCGATATTCGTTTTCACTTATATTCGATTCACAGTATTCCAGCCATCTATTCGGACCATTTCCCGGTTGAATGTACAATCAGGATTGATGGGACCCGTAACGAGAAAGCTTCATTCAAATCAGCCAAAATCTCAATCGTTTGAAATGGAAAGATAGATCAGTTGAAAATTATCAACGTTGTTTAAGCGAAATGCTACAAGAAAAACAAAGAACAACGATGGCGAGCTTCATTCCTTTGGGGGATTTGGAAGAATTAATCCTTAAAAGTGAAAATTCTATGAGAAACCAACTCCAAAGACCGTTAGCGAGAAAGGAAGAGTGGTTTGATTTAGAATGTGAGAATTTACGGAAAAGAACTATGGCATGGCTTAATATATTCCGAAAACATAGCGGCGAATCCTTTAAAAGAGAATATTTACTGAAAAGTAAAGAATACAAAGTCTTCTGTAAGAATAAGAAGACATTATTCTACGAAGGCTTAGCATCGAGACTGGGACAATGCAAGGACTCTGCCGAATTCTGGAAGCTAACAAAAAAAATTTATGGAAACGAAAACGCAATTAAAACTGATCTCCCTCTAGAACGTTTAAAACTCTATTTTGAAAACATTTCAAAAGTTAACGAAAACGTATGACAAATCTCGTACGCAGCACCAATGAATTTTGCTTCAGAATTGGACCGAGAATTCTCAACTGAAGAAATTAATAATGCCCTTTCGCATATGAAAACCAACAAAGCACCTGGAAGCAACCGAATCCCTACAGAATTTTATAAAAACGCACCTGAAAATTTCAAAAAAGCTTTAAAAGATGCACTTAATATTATATACAACTTTGGCACTGTACCAGATTACTTTAAAGAGGGATTAACTATTACATTCTTCAAAAAAGGGGACCCGAACGATCCTGCAAACTATTGAGGCATTACACTTTTGAATACGGCAATGAAAATCTACGCAAAGATCCTCTCGGATAGATTGAGTAATTGGTTAAAAACAAATAATAAACTAAGCGAATATCAATCGGGCTTTAGATCAGGATACTCCACGGTTGATAATATATTTTCGTTATCTAACATTGTCACCTAAGTTTGATGAAAAAGAAAACTACATATGCATTTTTTGTAAATTTTAAAGCAGCATTTCACTTCAATAACAGAAAGCTACTCTTTCATAAGCTGCACAATCTTGGGGTTTCATATAAATTTGTGCAATCGCTAAGCGTTCTCTACGATGATACAGTGTCTGCAATATACGATGGGAAAAATCTATCCGATCATTACAAAGTTTAACTTGGCTTACGTCAAGGATGTAATCTAAGCCCAATCCTTTTCAACTGTTTTGTTAATGACTTAACAGAAAATCTACCTTGCGGCGTGCAATTAGGAGAGGAAAATATAAAAGGATTATTATTCGCTGATGACGCTGTATTTTTCGCAGAATCCCCCGAGTCATTGCAGCTGATGATTAATAAAATTGAAGCTTATTGTATACGCACTGGATTTTAGAGGTAAACGCCCTAAAATCAAAAGTTTTAATTTTCAAAAATGGCTTAGGACAGCCAGCACGAAATGAGAAATTGAAATTTAAACTACAACCATTGGAAATAGTTAAAGATTATACTTATCTAGGCATAAAGCTAACTCATAATTTAAACATGGAAGAACACATAACCAGTAAGTTAGAAAAGGCCAAAGCTGCTATCGCAGTTAACTGGAAACTAGTTTTTAACAACAACTGCATACCACACCAAGCTAAATACAAAGTTTTTCCAAGGAACTGCTAGAGCCGTAATGTTTTATGGTGCACAGTGTTGGGGTTATAAAAAATACGAGTCAGTAGAATCCTTGCTAAGGTACTACGTTAAGAAAATGTTTAAACTACCTAGCACAGTACCAAATTATATGATCAATCTAGAGACTAGCCTATCTGAGCTCTTCATGACTACCCTCAAACTACAAACTGATTATCTGCTAAGAGTTGTAGAAATGGATGATAATCGGCTTCCAAAAAGAACTGCTGTACAAGTCATCAGAAGCAACTCAATTTGGTTTGCAGAATGGCACAATCTAGCTAGGGAGTGTGGATGCGAGCTTTCTTTGGCCCTTGCGAACCTCAATTCTTGGAAGCCCCAACTTTACCAACTGATGCAAAAAGGCAAAACTTTATTGAACAGGCACAGAATTCCTCAGCTAGATTCAAGTATGGAACATTAAACCACAACCTCTGCGAGAAAAACTACTTCAGCAGCTCATTCACCGTAAGTGAAATATCTACAATTTTTAAAGCTAGGGCTGAACTGCTGAGCCTTAATTATCGCCCACATAGAGCTGATCTGGAACAACTATGCAGTTTGTGCAACTCAAGAGAGCGTGAAGATATCAGCCACTTCCTAGTAAGATGTCCTATACTCCAAGAAATTAGAAGGGTGTATTGGAATAAACCAACTTTAGAAGATGAGACTGATACTCAATGGCAGTCAATGGAAAAGGCTCTTAAGGTTTTGTAATGAAGCACTTGTATACAGAATAAATGTTATAAATGAGTTATTTTAAGTCCACTTATATTTGTTGTAAAGGCAGGCATTTTGTTTATTGTATCTACTTTCTTTTGATTACCTAGCCCACATAAATTAATTATTATTATCATTATTTTTATATCACTTATCTTTATTGTTGTTATAATCACTAAATGTAAATAAATGTAAATTAAGTTGTCTAAACTTGGCTCTACATTTAACGCCAACAACGAGCGAACAGGGGCGCTCGGGCGCTCTGTGCAAATCAAACCCCAATCGTCCTGGATGCATTAAATCCCATTCATGTTAAATGTAAAGTCCATGTTAACTCAACATCAAATGTTTGAATGTTGTGATATTTATTTATTTATATTTATATAATATTAATATTAATATAATAGAAAAACAAAATATTGTTACCACTCAGACAGACGGCACTCGGCCATGTCTTTATTATGTATGTAAAATCAAATTTGTAAAAAATCTTTTGGAAAAATAAATCATTTTAATAATAATAAAATAAAAATATTCGATTCCCTTGAAGTGCAGGCCAGCAAATAAATTATTCTCATGAGGAATATTTGATTTTCAGAGCTACTGCTTCTTTCGTGATTGAAAAGATGAAACAGATGCATAGTGAAGCATCCAGACAATCACCAGTTAGAATGCTTTGATTTGAATTTATAAATAAAAAAATTTGTATAAAAACCATAGGGACGCAACAAGACTTGGAGATCCTCGGGGTTTAAAGCGCACTTCAAGAGCCAACAACCTTATGCCGAATTCGAAGAAGAAATGGCACTTTTTTTCTCTTGACTTGATAGTTGCTCGCTTACTTACGGCTTTAATAGTTTCTGACTTGTTTACATAACATCGGTCCTTCACAATCCGCACAAGAAATTGCAACCCCCAGGCGGCCAATAGACATCATCACCAAAATGGTCGATAAAACGACTTGAAGTTCATAGGCTGTATATAGCCCGATCCTGCATGAAACAGAGGTCTTCCTGGCCAATGTTACGGTTTCAAAAAAAAAAAATTTACTTAGCATGAGCTTGAGTCTTCCTCATTTGAGTGAGGATGTTGAAAGTTCTTCACGCTTTCTCTTGTCGTGAATGTGTGTTCCCAACCGTCGCTTCAAGAAGAATTGCAAAGCACACTTTTCATTGGATACTTTCAGCAATTCCTAGGTTCTCTTCTCATAAGGAGCATGGCCGATCACCTCGCGAAAAAGATCCCGCATGAATCTGGTGTGACGTGTTTGGATGTTCTACAGACAAACACCACGCAGTCCCTTGACTTTCTTGTCACCGGTGTATTCAACATTCCTAACTTAACTTGTTTTGTGCCCCCGGTTAAGGCCAGTACAAAGTTCATAGCGAACAGCCATTGTGCTAGAGACGTCAATGGGCGGAAAGCCCATCTCATTAAAAAATAGTTGGCACTGTTTGGGCACACAGAAATAGCGTTGAAAATAAGTTATTAACATTTCCCAACCTTGTTTAAGCGTAGAGCGACTTATGTCATTTCGGTAATGAATGATACTGACTTTCTGTCAAAAAATCGAATGACAAGCAGCTATGATTGTCAAATAGACTATAATTTAAAAAGAAACCATTACAGGGGCCGGCCACTCTTTTCTTAAATAAACTTTTTTTTACAGAAAAAGTGAAGATTTTCTTCTTGTTCCGAAAAATTTGCATTAACTCCACTTTTTTTTTAATTTGCTCCGAAGTTTTATGACTGAGGATCGAACCCTGTTCTGAAGTTGAAGTCGGTCGATTAACAGAGCGCACTGAGATTAGCTATTCTACCCTAATGAACCGCAGGTACCCAGCGTTCTAGCGAAACCACAGAGAGCGTTGAAATCGGTCACGGAAATAGTTCGGTTTACCTAACATTTCTTGTGCCCTAAGCAGCTGTATCAGCTTCCTTATAAATCTTCACCATCATCATGCAACTGGCTGAATTGTATCCAAAGGAATAAATTTAACAATTCTACTTGCTTTCCCTCATGATTCTTGCAACGATTTTAACCACCGACCGTGAGGTTTGTCACTTTGCTCTGACCTTCCGAAAAACCTTCATCGTTTCTCTTAATTAAGTTATTCGTCAGAAGCACCTCTCCAAATAGATTTTTCTCCGAGAATCTTTGCAAGGAACGCCACAGTTGTGATTCTTTGCATTAGACACTCCTCCTACGTTGAACCCATCTGAGCTTCATTTCAAAACATTCGAGAATTACAGCTTCAATTTACAGCTATAATATTACCAAAAGCACAATGATTTGTATGGACTCGTCGACGTCGTCGTATTTAGAGAAAAAATATGTTGTAGCTAACAAAATTCCTGTGTATACAGGAAGCACCTACCATAACTTTTGTTTATGAGAATGCACAATTCTTTTTACACAGAAAGCATGGACATGAGTTTAATTAAATCGCACATGGTTGAGTTGACACAACCGGAGTTCAACCACCACCACCAAGAACTCTGGCATTTTATTTATTATTTTTGTTTTTCATGGAACTTTTCAAAAAATTTGCAGCATCCCGGAAACTTGAAACTGCCATAAAGGTACAACTTATTAATGTAGATGCATTTATATATTTTATTATTGTGCAGTTGCAGCTGAAAAAAAAAGAATCTAGCAAAAAGGACAGTGGTCACAAGCTCCATGAAATCCCAGTCTACCCCATTATGCGGCTTTGATTCAATTTCGTTGTGCAATAAACATCCCCCCCATGCTGGTCAAAGGCACAGAAAAAGGACAAGGAAATTAAGTGAGGTGGGATATGCGGGGAAAACGTATATTCATTGCACCACATGGTGTTTTGTCTTTTGTCTAGTGTCAAGTTTTCATACAGCAAATTGCAAGTTGTACACTTGTATTTTTGTCCGGATATGTCATATGCGTTGTGTGTTCATAATTAAAAGTATTTTCATTTCTCAGTAAAGGATAAAAGGATTTGTTGTTATGTACGCTTTTAATTGCTTGTGGAGAACAATCAAACGTAGGAAATGAATGCAAAAGTTCGTTGGAAAAATAAAATTCTGCTAAGCCTTCTGGGTGTTGGACTCAAAAATATTAAACTATATAAACAAAGCTTCGTATATCTACTGAAAGAATTATCAAGGATTGGCTTCCGGCTTACTAAAAGGAGGTCTGCGAATAAAAAAATGTTTGAAGCCCTCAGATAAACCAATTAATGGATTCTGGTTCTTATGTTAGAGAGCAGGGTCTTGGGGAAATAATTTACAACTTGGTGGTCTACAAAGTGACTGCTCCTATAAGTCAGCTCTTTATGACTGTGCTCAAATGCACTTCAATCATATTAACGTACTAATATTTGACATTACAGGTAGGAGAGAGCCTGGACCTCATTACTAACATCTTTTGCCGAAAACCCCGATTTCCGAAAGAATCTCTCTAGTGTTGCAATCTTAGACGGTCAAGGTCTTCTTCCAATTGCGATTGCGCCACTTTAGACGAAGTCTTATCATTCCGCGACTTTCCTGCTGTGTTAGGTGTGGCATCAAAGCGTAGGTGTTCATCCTCGAAACTTAACTTGAGACTTAACGAATTTAGGGACCTTACAGTTTTTTTAATAACAAACGGCTAAGTGAGAAAGTGCCTTTCATGGCAATGTAATTACTATGGGAGGACGCGAGAACCTACCGAATCCTAATAAAATAGTGATGTTCCTGGGATTCTGACTTCAAGCCTCCATGTGTGAGGTAAGCATGCTTACCATTATGTCACGCGCACATTTCATCGCATAGTGAATATCTCAAAAATTCATTACAACCTTATTTCAACAAGCTCATTCGACTGCGTGAACATCAGAACCGATCCCATCCGGAAACGACATAAATTTTATCAAAAGGCGATACTTTAGTTGTTCCACGTCTCTGTTTATCAATTAGCACTTAACAATAACCAGCTATACAGATTCATTTAAATAAGACCATTGTACACGCACACACCCACACCACAGATACAACCCTCAATATGAGAACATTTTTCTACATGCTAACAAAGTTTACTTATGCAAATTGAAAAACGAAATTACACAATTTCTGTGCAATACTAAGTGAAAAGCTTAAACGTAAAGGAGTGAAGCGAAGGGATGTGCTAAGGCAGTAGTAGGTATGCAGATACAACATACACACATCTAGATTTTCTCAAAAACTTGGTTAAGAGCAGGTACTTGTGGAATTGTATTTCTTTATTTCCAAAGTAAACACTCTGGTCGAAAAGAATATAAATGTTGAAGATGTGAAGATGGTGTTAACACAAAACAAGTTCGGGGCAGGAATCCCGGAACACACGTTTGGGGTTGTCGATCGGATTACGACTACCATAAGTAGGGTTATTTTTTATGTTGAAAACACGTTGTGTCCTTCATTCGAGTTCTCACCAAGTGTAGAAAATGCAGCACCCCTTCTAAATTACGTGTGGTTGAACAAATTTGATAAAAGAGGATGAGTTGCACGCAGAATCTTAAGTAAACATTCTACAGGGCGTTGTGGGAAATAGTTTCTACTCTCCCGGGGTAATACTCATTTCCTTTTGCATTTATTTATTTATTTGGTCAAAAAAGTGAATATGAAGAAAGCACCAGTAGGATAATCTTCACATTTAACCGGTTTGTTTTCCACACCATGCTAGTGAATTGCAATATTGCCTTCCGGGCTCATTATAAACACTAAATAGCTTTTGAAGTACTTATCAACATGAAATGCAGTGGGATGCAAAATAATAACAATAATAATTAATTAATTAACAATTAATAATAACCTAAATAAAAAAAATGAGGCGACAAAAACTCATCACCGATAGGTTAGTTCAATGCAAGAAAAACATCGTATCTGAGGAGTCAAAACCTCCCTCTGTTTAGGTGGGAGGGACAATTTTATAAAATATTTAATTCATTTCAAAAGAGAAAAATATTTAAAATCAACCAATGTTGGATGGTGGTAAGGGGGTTGGAAAATGAAAAAGTTGTACCCATGGCGTGATGGATAGCGTGTCCGACTTTTAACTCCGAGGTTCTAGGTTCAAATTCCAACAGAGGCGAAAATGTTTTTCCAAGAAAACCGGTTTTTTATGAGACTGCTTGAAAGATTTTCATTAAATTTTCAGTTTTCATATTATGTAATAGTAACTGCAAAAAATGTAGATTTGTGCTAAAAACTATTGGAATATTTAGTTTATAGTTTTTTCAATATTTTATGATTAATGTGTAGGTGGCAACCCCATACCACCAAATATGTTATGAAAAAAGAGTATTAAGACCTTGTGCTCAACCTTAAGGCACTGACACTGTCACTAGCATACTATCGCCAGTTCGTGCGACCCAGTCGTTTTTTTTTTTGTCTGGTCTTGGCCCATCTTATCAGCATAAAAGGCAACCCATTTAAAGAATGTTTGAGGCGTTAGTGAACCTGGCTCCTACTGCTACCGTAAGCAGTTAGCAATCTGAGAAAAATCATTTAACTATTCATCATGAAAGCCGAGTCATATCATCAACGTTGGGCGCCAATTAAACATGGATGCTCAATAATTTGGATTTCTTTCATTATTCTCTAAGAGTAGGAAAGCTTTCAAAATTCTTGAAGTAAAGATTTGATTTATAAACTGTATTTGAAACTATCAGTTGCCACGCAGAGTGGACTTGCTCTTTATAAAATAAACTCCTCGGTTTCATGATTATTCAGCGCTAGTAGAAATATGAAGTGGTAGGGTAAACGGAGTCTTCATAGGAAGCACTTTGACTATCAACTTAGTTGTTATAAGAATCTGCTTTTCATTTAGCTAAAGCAAAATAGAGGTATGAATTCAAAAGACTTGCAAAGTCGTTCAAAAAGAAAAGACGAAAAATTGAGCTTTTAATTTAGCTAGAACAAGATAACAAAGTGGTGGCCGTACCGTGATGGTTAGGATGTCTACCTGTTAACCCAGAGGTTCGAATCCTAGCAGAGACAAAAATGTTTTTCACGGGCATCGCCTTTCGCGAGAGATTGGCAACTTCTACGAAAGTAAATCATTGCCATGAAAAGCACTTTCTCGATTAGCCGTTCAGAGCCGGCAGAAAAATTGTAGGTCTCCTACATTCTCTCGCAAAAGGCAATGGTTATTGTTGTGAGAAATGCGCTATGCGGCGCTCCTCGCTCTGTTGCACCACCCTATTTATTTATTTTATTTAAGATGATAAATCATTTGATATTAAGGTTATCCTAAAAAAATCGGCGCACAAATTTCTATAGGGAACCGCATTTGAGCAATACCGTAAAAGTAATTTCCAACCACTCTCTCCATTAATAACGCAAGGAAACGTTTATTGAAATAGAATCGTCAAATTTGTTGCAAAACTGAACATACGGCCAGGAAGTGGAATCTGTTTTTTGGTTGGTTTAAGTTGCATAATGCACAGTTCGGGTAAAGCTCAGTTCTATGCAGTCTGATGTTCAACAGTAGCATTTCCGTACGGGTTTTAAATATGAATCTCATCTTCGTTACAGAGAACTCATTCCGAAAATAGTTGATTTCTCAAAAAATGTGATTCAATCCTTTGTATATTGGTCTTGAAACAGACTCTCCAGATTGATCAATGAACGTCCGGAACACTTGCAAGAAATGTAATAATAAAAACAAACCTCCATAAATAAGTTATCTACGAATAGGTTAAGAGATAAGTTGTGTGCCGACGCTAAATCATACCGGTCTTTAAAAGGGGTATACCGACACTTCAAAGACACTAACAGAGTTCTTTTCTGCAAATAGTCGTTAGATTTTTGCATAACTTATAAAATGTAATCAGCATTAGCTTTTGAATTTTTGAAAAATGTGGTAGGTAGTCCTGGTTCAACGTGTATGGTACTTCCTGGTAGAAAAAAGATGCGATTGAAAAAACATCTTTGTATCTTTTTAACATCTTCTATAGTTTCTTGTATCGATAGACTTCATTCGCGTAACAAAAACTGTTGTGCTATAGTTGCATCGAATACTTGAAACTTTGATGCTGTATCTATATTCTATATATGTATTTGCAATTGATTGCTGATTTTGCTCTAGCCAACTGTTCCCTTTTGTGAACTTAAAGATTCAGATCATGAATTATTTTGAAATCAAAGTATTTTAATTCATTCACTACGTAAAGTTTGGAATCATCAAGTGTCCAGATCCAGATGCGGTCACTTAGGGTTCAAAAGACCAACATTTTCGATTTTGCTGTATTGATTTTAAGATCCCACATATCACAGAATTGTTTTAACTTACTTTTCTGAATCTGCAGTTTCATGGGATTATCCGTCAAAATTACAACGTCGATACCGTTCGAAAAGACTTTGACAGATAAATCAAAAAAAGTAACACCCTCTGGTATATGATCATTTATAAAGAGCGAAAAGATTAAAGGACTCAAAATATACCCTGGAGGAACACCTGAATCAGAGCGGAACTCTTTTGATTTACTATACTATCAGTCATATTTGAGAGAAGATCCTCGCTTATTCTAATGAATTTGATTCATTGGCCGATAGCTGCCTCTTTAAAGAGAAGCGATCTTCTGTTGATGGTATCGAAAGCGTATTTGAAACCAATTCAAGAAAAAAATAAAAGATATTTTTATGCCATTAGGGGATAGAGAAGATTTTGGTTGTCCCACTGCTCGCTGGCTGAAATGTATCGAAACTTTTCGAATACTCCAATTGCTGTGCACGATAGCGAAATCGCATACTCTGCAACACTACGCACCACAGCAGCAATAAATTCTTCTGTGCGCACTGTATGCCATCTTTGTGGATGAGTATTATTTATCAGTATACATTTTCCAAAAATGATTTCCAATTGTTGAGATGCAGACACAGACAGAAATTAATCCACATTCTATAGTTAAAGATTACATTTCGTTCTCAGATTGCACAAGTGCTAATCATTTATTGCAAACTTGCAGGGCAGTGATTGCTCAACTAACAAACATATCGAAAGTAATTCAACGAAAATACAATGACAAAATGCTTTACACAAAAGCGAAGACAAGAAGGATAAGTATTTGGATTCATTCAACTTGAATAATTATGACATGTGGAAGAATTTACAAAGAGTTTCAAATAATTTATCAGATAGAAATCCATCTGTCTATCATTTTGATGTTTTCACAGTGCATTCATGATGTAAATATTACCCTGAAATGTGTAAGAAATGTTGATTGAATGCCATGAATCTCAGTTACTCAAAAAGCACTTCTCTCGAAATTGAATTCAGAAAATCTACCCTCAAATAACTGATAATAAATTCTTATGTACTTTTGAACTTCTCTTTCGCTTCCTGCGACAGAAATGTACAAAATTCTAATTCTTACATTTTATTACCACAGGAAATTTGCAAGTCTAAGTAAAAAGCTCCTTGACTCTGAATGGCTTCATTCAATTGTAGCGGAGTATGAGTATCCACTTTCAACTACCATATAATATAATGGCATTCCTTAAATTTTTAACAAAATGCATATCTTTCGTTACTCTTGTTGTTTAGTAATAAAAAAATTCACAAATATATATAAAGATATTTATATATGTATGAATTTATTCAAATCGAATAAAAGTCTTCTATACCTACTTATGAGTTGGTTTAAAATTTGTTGGTCCCTAGTTTCTCTTTCACCCACTCAGCAGCGCACTCAAAGTCTAATAAAATTCATTTCAAGAAAATATCCAAACTTTTCTTGCTCTCCCTCTCTCTCCGCCCCCTACAAGTCCCGCAAGGAGTGAAAAGTTTAGGGATATGTATTAAAAACTTTTTGTTCTCTTTTCATTCCGTATGTTGACTCAAGGAGGTCGTATATTTGCCGCCACAATTCTATTTCCATCATCAACACAGGCTTCTAGGTTCAGTGGCTTCCCTTTCTTTCTTTATTTTTATAAAATAAATTTTAAAATATCTAAGTTTTTTGAAGAGAGGAAAGGGTACAGTATTTGAAACGATAACGATAAAATGGCATTGGCAACAATGATGAAATGGAATACATAAATGGGGCTGTCAAAAGAGATAAACAAACTTAGTAATGGTACCAGAGAAGATATAAATGGCATGAATGCAATTTCAAAGCTGTGGGGAACAATTTGAAGTGAGAAACTTTTTATTACTTTCAGTTAAGAGTAAAGTAACGTATATGAGTTCTTCGATAAATAGGCGAGGTTACTATAATTTTGAAAAGACACCAAAGTTTTCAAAGTAAGGCTTTACTTTGCTAAACAAAAAAAAAAAACACCAGTGAAACTTTGAATATCCTTAAAAAAATAAGCTCTAAAGGCAAAAACCAATCAAAGTAAATGCAAATCAAGAACAACGTGTCTTCGTAACTTTTTGACTTTAAATCAGTGGCTAGGTTAAAGGGATTACGGCCTACCCAAAGAGATTGCCTCTGCAGATCCAATTTAACAGTAAGTAGTGATTCAAATTTAATGAACCCTATTTAAATCAATACACGGTGTTTGGCACTATGACGGATAGATTTTGTCAAGACAAGAAAAAAAGAAGGTAGAAGGGGTCTATCTCCCTCCGTTTAGGCGGGAGAGGCAAATTTACAAAAAATTTAATCAATGGGGTCTTATCATGTATAACGGTGACTAAAGGCCAAGTGACATAAGGAAAAGTTTAAGTGTTTGGTCTTATGTCACTTTGAAAAAGCGACATAAGACCATATTTTAGAGTTGGCCTTATGTCGATTTTGTGAAGTGTCATAAGGCCAATTTTTAAAAAAAAAAAACAAAGCCGAAAGTAAAATTTGTTGTTAAAAATTTTGCGCTATTTTTTTCAAAAGTTTATCAAATATACCATCAAATTTAACTGTCAAATCATATCTTTTAATATAAATGATGTTATTTATACAGCTCTAGTTTTAGTCATAACTTCATCTTTCATTTATAAAACAAAACATCACCAAATGGAAAAACCAATTTATAATGAAGGAAAAGTACATCCCAGGATCCCAGTATTTTGTTCTTTATTATTCCAAAACACTTTACTTCAGGCTTTTATATCCTTTACAGACTCATCCCTTTGCCAAGGTATTCAAGAGTCGTAATTCGATGTCTACAGGCTGTATATCTTTATATCTTGCAAAAAATTGTAGAAAATTTGTTTTCATTCAACTCCACATCGTCCAAAACAGAATCTTATACACATACTTTTTTATGCATAATTAAACAAAAATTCACATAATTAATAATCTTATATACATATATACGATAAGAGTATACGTTTAAATAAAACCTTTCGTTTCTTGTTTAAAGTTCTTGGTATATTAACTTTTTTTAAATTTTCCTATCACAGTTGAAAATGACGCAAAGCCAAATTGGCCTTGTGACGCTTTGTATAAGTGACATAGACAAACTCCTCAAATTTAGCCCTATGGTGTTTAAGCAAAGTGTAATAAGGCCAAACACTTGAATTTGGCGTTACATCACTTTGCCTCAAGTCACCTCATGTAACAGAAAAAAGAGAGGAGCAACTCAACGTGAAATCCTCCTCGAACAAGAAGTTGAACTCTCCGAACGTGGCATCACAGATTGATCGTTAGAATTTTTAACAATATTTTATAAAGTTGCCAATTTTTAAAATGGTTTTCCGAAAGTCGTACTTTTTGAGTTGGGGTGAACGTTTTGGAAAAGTCTACCTTTTTTTTTTTTTTTTTGGAGGTTTTTAAAATACCAGCTGGAGCACTCAGACCTAAATACCGGTCCATTGTACTACCAGATAGCAACCTTCTATTTGTTATAGCTTTCCAGATGTTCGGAGAAAAGCCAAAAGACGCTGCCATGGTAAGGAGCCTAAGTTACCAGCTCTCACCATGTCTGCGCCGAGTATCTGTAACCTCATGCGAGAAAAAGCAGGACATTCACAGAGGAAGCGCTCTGCGGTGTCCTCATCTTCTCCACAAGATTCACAGAGTGTGGTATCACTTAAGCCTAACACGTTTAAATGCTTTGCAAAAGAGAAGTGCCCGCTGGCAACGCCAATAAGCTTTCTACAGTCTTTTCTGCTACGAGCTAGCAAAAATGTTGCAGTCTTCTTACTAACGTTGGGGAGCATACGCTTGGTCTGTCTGCATCCAATGGAGGCATGCCATCTACGGTTGTGCTCTTCACAGATCCAATCGTTGATTGAAGCCCTCACTGAGGACGCTGGCAGACCTAGCGACGGTTCAGGTCCTGAGAAAGCTGTCTGAGATCCCTGCCTAGCGAGTTCATCGACGATCTCATTTCCAGTTATGCCGTGATGGCCTGGAACCCAAATGAGACTCAAGGAGTTTAATCTTCCGATCGCATTCAGAGAGCTCTTGCATTCCTGGATCACTTTCGAAGTGGTTAGAGGGTTGAGAAGGGCCTTAAGCACAGCTTGGCTATCGCTGCAAACAAAGATACTTCTCCCCGTCCATCCATTGTTCGTTACGTGGCTCAAGGCCATTAGGATAGCATAAGCCTCCGCTTGGAAAACGGATGCGTATGATCCCAAAGATGAGTGCAGTCGTATGTCGTCGTTCTCAACAAAGGCACCAGCACCAGAACCTTCGTCGGTTTTGGAGCCATCTGTGAAGATACGATAACAGTTCTTTCCAGGCTCAGATTCTGGAGCGAACCAGTCCTGAACCGAAGGTGAGTAATTTTGGCGCAGTTTGAGCCTTGGGATCATCGTGTCAGACGGCATATCCATTAGACGTGGGTCAAAAGATATGCTGCTTGCGAGTTCCTCAAAGCTCCAGTGCGAATTGTGCCAGAGACCACATCGTTTTAAACGAGAAATGGTCTTGAGAGTATACCCCATGATGAAGGTATCAAGGGGAGGAAGGTTCAACAGTGCGTCGAGAGCAGCACCCGGTGTGCTGGGGAAGGCCCCCGTAACACCCAGACAAATTGTTCTTTGAAGTTTGGCAAACGAGGCAATAACGTATTTACGCGAGAGCTTATTCCACCAAACGACTGACGCATAGGAGATTGGTCTTATCATAGCCGTATAGATCCAAAGGACCCTTTTCGGTGAAAGACCCCATGTCTTGCCAAAAGCTCCTTTACATTGCCAGAAAACTGACAGTGCTTTAGTAGTTTTAGACTCGACATGTTTCGACCAAAGAAGTTTGTTATCCAGGATTACTCCAAGATGTTTGACTTCCTTTGAAAAGGGGATGTTGACGCCTTTAAGCGTAAGTTGGGTCAGACCAGTCAATTTTCTACGTCTCGTGAAGAGGACAACCTCGGTTTTAAGAGGATTGACGGAGAGACCGTTTCTAACACACCAGGTGTCAATCATACAAAGCGCAGCCTGTGCACGGGAACAGACAGCTTGGAGGCTGGAACCAACCGAGAGCACGGCGACGTCGTCTGCATATGCTTGGGCATGAACGTTAGAACCATTGAGCATTACAAGTAGAGAGTCGATCAACATGCACCACAGAAGAGGAGATAAAACGCCACCTTGTGGGCAGCCCTTATTTACTCCCGTTACAACATATTGTCCACAGTCCGCCTCAGCGGTTACGGTTCTCTTCAATAGCATTGATTTAATCCACAACACTAATGACTCGTTCACACCGTGTTCTCTGGCAGCATTGCACATACCATCGAAGCTAGCATTGTCAAAAGCACCTTGAATGTCGATGAAAATGCATACCGCAAATTCTTTCCTGTCAAGCGCGCATTCAATCCTGCTAACAAGATTTTGAAGTGCGGTCTCGCAAGATTTTCCTCTTTGGTAAGCATGTTGCATCTGAGACAGAGGGTGTAATTGGAGTGAGGTTTTACGAATGTAAATCTCAACCATTCTTTCCAGCGTCTTAAGCAGAAAGGAGGTAAGACTAATGGGTCTAAAGCTCTTGGCGAGTGAGTAGTCTTGTTTACCAATTTTTGGTATGAAGGCGACTCTAACACTCTGCCATGGAGTTGGTATATACGCTAGGGCTAAACTACCAGTGAAAATATTTTTCAAAGTAGGAAGCAAAAGGTTTATACTTTCCTGCAACATAGCTGGGTAAACACCGTCAGTGCCAGGTGACTTGAAACTGTCAAAAGATGCCACGGCATATTTGATGGCTTCGTCGGTAACAACTAACGATGACGTGTACCAGCTAGGTCGAGTGGATTTATCGGATTCACCTGATCTAAGGGAAATAGATTGCTGTGGTCCGATTGATATCTGGTTTCCTGGAAAATGAGTTTCGAGCATAAAAAAAGTCTACCTTACCTACGGTATTTGTTATACTAAACATTCTTATTATCAGGAAACATGTCGCAACAGCTAGACACGTTTTTTTTTGGAAATCCTTGTCCAAAATTTCTGAACAGCTTTGTATAGCAGAAAAGAAAAGTGCAAACAAAAATTTTTATTTTTCAAAATTCTGTTACTTTAAGAGTTTTTTGAATTTTTGAAAAAGCTCGTTTCTATCCATAACCAAAGGGATAATAAAAATAGATAAAAAAGGTTTTTGGGTTTCAGATCATCTGATTGCTCAAAATCGTTCACTCCGTGTGCCTTAGACACTTGGAAGAACATGTAGCGGTCACATACGTGACTTTTATGTAGAATCAAAAAAAACTAGCTATGTTAAGCTCAATAATCAATGATAAGATAAAATAAGCGAGGAGTCCCAGGACCTAGCACATTTCTCAGAACCATGCCTTGTGAGGGTACTTGCCAATTCTTCGCGAAAGGCGATAACCGTGGAAAAACATTTTCAACTCTGTTGGGATAATAGTCAATTTTTGAATATAGGGCTCGGAAATGAAGTATTAAGTGATAAGACCTTCTTAATATTTAAAAAAAAATTATGAAAAATCAACTAAGCCCTTTACTACCAGTAACTATAGTGTTTTTGAAAATAATTTTTTCCATCTCTTTAATTAAATTTTTGATTAAAGTCAATTTAGTGATTGGTTGGTGTTGAGTAATCAAGTCTCAAAGTGAAAATCTTGAAAAAAAAATTATTTATTTCGGTGGTTAATAATATTTAACACGTAGAAGTAAAAACTACAAAACTGTTACAAATACAAATTTTCTGGAGAAAAATGTTAGTTTTTTTTTTTGTTGGGTTTTCTGTTTTTGACTAGGAACTAATAGGACCATTGATTGTTTAAGCAAAAAAAGATTCTTACTAATGCTAAATTTTATAAAAAATTTATTTGAAGAAAAAAAAATTGTTTTCCTTTGACTTTAAGACTTGATTACTCAACAACCATTAACTAAACTGACTTTAACCAAAAAGTTATTCAAACAACAAAATAATTACTTTTAGGATGTGAATTGTTCGATTTTTAATAATTTTTTTTTTAGAAAATTAGGCCAATTTTTTCGAAAGCGGATGAGGAAACCCTTGGTCGTTTCAAAAGAAAAATTCTCCGAATGATCTTTGGTCCCGTATTCGAAGACAATGTATGGAGAAGAAGATACAACAACGAGCTGTATGAGCTGTACAGCGACATGGGCATAGCCAGAAGAGTACGCATCGCGAGGCTACGATGGTTGGGCCATGTAGAGCGGATGCAGCCAAACGCTCCGGCTCGTCGGGTGTTCGAAAGCACATTGCAGGGAAATCGCGGAAGGGGAAGACCTCGTCTTAGGTGGCGCAATCAAGTGGATGAAGACCTCAACCGACTTGGGGTGCGAAACTGGAGAGAGCTCGCCCGAAATCGAAATCGTTATAGAAGGATGTTGGTTGAGGCCCAGGTTCACCCCGAACTGTGATGCCCACCTAAGTAAGGCCAATTTTTTGCAAAACTTCCCATCGGGGCTTTACGGACGGCGATAGACCTCCCTTCCAGCGAATCGTTTCTTGTCTTGACCCAATTAATCAGTCCTGAGCATTTGTCACATCTTATGCAAGACAAGAAAACCAAGCAGCCGTTTTTCTCGCAAAGGTATGAATCGATTTTGATGATTTTTCTTTTTCTTTTGAATTATATTGTTGTGCTAATGGTTTGAGATCATCGTAGGGCCCACTGTAGACAACGCTGGCTGAATCAGCAAAAACAGAAACTCTTGGTTACTAATGCGGAGTCTATCTTTGTAGTTTTTGAATTTCGATGCTAAGACGTTATTAATACATGAAAACATGTACCTACTTTCATTACCTTTCCAAAAATATAAAGCTCATGATAGTACATTTCATCTCAGTTCAGTAGTAAGGTTTCATTCAAACCCTATATCATTGATTTTGAGAAAACTTTTGAGCGCATGTGAATACACATTGCTTTCCTTCATGTTGTTCTCGGAATCTTAGACTCTTCAAAGGATTGAGCGTCTCAAAAATAGCCCCTTGTCACAGGAAGAAGACTTTGAACGTTTATTTTATCAACGTTTCCAGTAAGTAAATAAACGTAGTTCATGGTGTTCTTTGAAATTATGGTTTTAACAACTTTAAAAAAAAAATTTCATTTTTCTTTGCTCAAGTTTCCTTAAGAACCACGCAAACAATTATAAACACGCGTATTTAAAGATTGATTTACTTATTGACATGAAAATTGCGTTGGTACTTTGCTTATATTGATTTGATTATAAGAAATTGTATTTTTACGTATGAGAGATCGAAACAAAATTCAAAATGAAAATAGAAATTTAACCGAGCTTCATCAATACGAATTGTTAGGTGGATTTCGACGTTCTAATTTCTAATCCCAGAAACATTCAACTGGTTCCCCACAAGTGTCGCCGTTTCCGAGGAATTGGCAAGCCTTCCAATAGTAATCACACTCAAATGGAAAATCATTCTTACTTAACCGTTCGTAATCGGCAAAAAATTGCAGGTCCCGTTCGGCCCCCGAGGTCTCCATGACTTTTGTCACAACAAAGCCCTATGTAGTTACTTAATTCATGCATACTCATTAGCGGACCCCAACGAAAGACTCTACGGCTTTCGAAAATCCACTCCCTATTTTCCCAATACGGTTTTAGTTCATTGAAATAAAAAAATTTTCAAACCATTAGTCGACATATTTCGACGAAAGGTGTTGCAAAATGAACGTTCTTTCATTTGCATTTCAACAACGTTGAATTAGACAAAAGCTAAAGAGTGAAGCTGATGGCGAAATGTTATTTTCATATCCGCTCAAAGGAGAATGAAGAGGACTGATTTGAAAGTATAAATACCCCCACACGACGACGGAACCATCATTGATTTTTTTTGCATTTAATACGAATCACTATGTGCAATTGTCTCCATTACTGCCCAACATTTGCCATGGAATAGTCGAGAATTTGTTCGTTGCAGCAACCAAAAACACCCTACTTTTATTTTTCCTCTGAAGTCAAACTACGTCAAAGTTTGTTGAATCCTTTAAGTTTACCCTATAGCTACCGTCTAGACTTTTTAGATCTCACGTGGATACACCGAGCTGTATAATTTGAACGTTCACACGGTTGGTGACTTTAAGCTTGGATTCACATTGAAGTCATTGACACTAAACAGCCAGTTGAAGTTCAGTTTTAGTAGGTAGTATACACACACACACACACGCATACCTACACCCTCAACGAAGTTCGCTTTCCCTTAACTTTAACACACTGCTCATTTTCCTCCGTTTTTACTACATAAAACTTTTTTTTCTGTAGAAAAAGAAAAATAAAGTCAAACACTAGGAAGAAGGGCACTCCTCCATACCCACTCACTGAAGTAGCCCACACACACTTTTTCAACACAATGACGTATACAGTGTAAAATCCACCAGCAACATCCTTCTGGGTAATCAATGCAATGAAATTTTATGAGCTTCACATTATACCCCCCCACCGAGTTTGCTACAAAATTCCCTTAAATTCTGACTTGTTTGATGTTGCTGAGTATATTTTTTGTGAACTATTTGGTTGGGTGTGTACAAGATTTAGTAATTTATTAACTTTATTTACTTTTTATTCATTTTATATGGACTCTGACAAAAAACACTGGACTCTGAAAAACCATATGGCCGGCCGGAACACGTCGTCAGGGGATAAAACCAAAGAAGTAAATCCTCATTCTTGGTTTAGTTTCAAGGACTTGTACAGGGAATAGACAAAACGATATACGAGTAAGTACGTATAAGGAAAAAAAAAATTCACAAAACTCGCTATGACATAAAACGTGTGCACTTCTGACAAAAGGGAATCCTTTTATCCTTGACGTGCTGTTGGATTTTATTCCGCATGGTAAATTTGTGTAAATGACCTTGAAAACTATGCACAGCGCACGAACGTCAAATGCATTCAAGAAGACAATTTGTTTAGCTCGAAATGTAAACGACGCGACGCGACGAACGGGGCTGTTGAAAAACCGTTTGTAAAAATACAATGTTTCCCTATGGTCCGTTCATTGTGTTTTCATCAAAAATGCCCGAGGACACTTGGGTTTTCAAAAACAAAACAGCCATTTGCACTGGTTTAAGTAAGTTTAATTGTTTTCCTTTTTTTTTTTTTAAAGAAAATCGACGGCAGAAGAGAAGGCATTCAAACAATGGGAGTGAAACAGACAGATGGGAAGTTCTAATTATGGACAATAAGCTTTTGAAGCCAAACAAGCGTTCAAAACGAAACGAAACAAAAATATATACAAGAGAAATATAGAAAGTATCAATGCTTCGATCAATCAATACTTTAAGGGCAACAGGTGCCCTAAAAGCCTCCTCTTCGTAGAGAAGTTAGTTATCAATACAAAATCTTGGTAAAAAAAATTTATAGTCCTTATGAGCAAAGTTTTGGCATGGAACTATTTCCGCAACATGGAACATTACTTCATCTCTGGGAGATCCAAAAAAATTTGTTAAAAAGCTACCTTTCCAACCATTCTTCCACTTTGAACCCGCCACGGCCTTGGGAAAAAATTAACACTAGCTTAGCCAATCGTGGGTCCCCGGGGCGTGATGGTTGGTATGTCTGCCTGGTAACCCAGAGGTTTGTGGTTGGAATCCCAACAGGGGAAAAACTGTTTTTCCACGGGTATCGAATTTCGCGGAGTTCGCAAGTCCTCCGTAAGTAAATTCACTGCCATGAAAAGCGCTTCTATTAGCCGTTCGGAACCGGCAGAAGATTGTAGGTTGCTTCCATTTCCTCAAGGCCCTGGGGCTCCTCGCTCTGTTGCGCCACCCTATTTATTTATTTATCCTTAATATATAAAATTTTCATGTCACAATGTTAGTTACCGTACTCCTCCGAAATGGCTTTACCGATTTTTACCAAATTTTATATGCGTATTCAGTAGGTCTGAGAATCGGCTACTATCTATTTTCCATACCCCGAAGTGATAAGGGCCATCTACCCTTAACATATATGACTATGACTATATTTATGGTAAAAAAAAATATATGAAAAAAAGCTGCCAGCTTAACACTAGCCCTTTAAATAATCAAGAGGTTTTTGGTTAATGTACCTGCGACACCATGATCAACCTTCAGTATGATTTCGAGATGGTGGTTCATAAATTCGCTGCGTGCTTGCGCTTCTTTAATCTAAGAAGTTGGAGAGTAGAGTTCACTGAACAAATAAATAAGTTGGGTGAATTTTTTAAAACTATACCTTGTGGAAAATGGAAGGAGCCTACAATTTTATGCGGCTTCCGAAAGGCTACATGCTAACCATTACGCCACGGGCACCACTGAAGACCTCCTCTGAAAATCTGAATTGCTACACCATTAGCTCTACCCACTTTCCCACCTAACATTACAATAGCAATTACTCTTCTTATCATCTCATCTATCAATTAAGATAAGTTAACACTACCCCATGCTTCAACAACAAAAATGCGAAAAAATTACCAGTCACATTTCTCAAAACTGAAACATTTTTGTGTAGTCGGAGAGCACCTTCTCGACCAATAATTGTGGAAATGGCCGAAAAATTTGGTTGCTGAGACAAGTTAGTGATGTGCAGAATCAAACGTGTGCCCGTCACCCAAGAACAGGGTTGTCAACTGCTTGTCATTTTTTAGGATTGGGCATTTGACAAACGACCAAATTTTGCATAAAGACTTCAGCCTAAGGCTCCAAAAGTTTAGTTAACACAAGAACTCAAGCCTACCTACCGACCAACAGCAGCGTCTTTAGTTTGCTGATTGAGTCCTTAAAATGCATCAAAATGATCAGGAATTTAATTGAAAGCAACCTAAAGTGATCAAAATTATTTTCACATTGGGGTCTACGACTACGTTACGATTTTAAGTTTAACGGGGTCATTGCACTTTGATTTTTCCAAAATGAGATGGGAACAACTGGTATGGGTAGTAGACTGCGATGCCAAACAATGATAGTTTGGTGGTTAGCATGTCTACCCATCAATGAAACAAAGTTTTTTTTATATTTTCTTAGTTTTTAATATTAGTTATAGTTAAAAATAAATATTGTATCATTAGGCCAAAAGCCATTAGAAATGAGTAATTTAGAGTACCCGCCTAGGGTCAGTAAGTTAATTAAGGTTTTATGTAAGCTAGTTTAAACATTTTTGTTAGCAAGTAAGTAGTCATAAGTGATAAAAAAATAAAAATGAATTTAAAAGTAAACTAAAACTAGCATGTCTACCTGTCAATCCAGAGGTTCGTTGTCGAATACCAACAGAGTCAGAAATGTTTTTCCACTGATATTGCCCTTCGCGAGGAATATTCATAATTATGGATTTATTTTTTTATTTATTTTATTTTATGACAGGAAAATTGATATGGACAACTCTGGTTTTCAGTAAGACGGCATGCACGGCGCTGAACGCCACACAAGCAACAATGAATCGCTCTCTTGGGTGAAAAGGTTACTAATTTCTCATAGGGGCGATCCCAATTGGCCACAGAGACTTTGTGGTTTGCCACATTTAAACTCTTTTCTATTAGACTACTCGAAGGATTAGGTCTTTGCCAATGACCATCTATCGGTTCAAACCTTAACGATGGAGATCCTGAGGTTATCGAAAATGAGCAACTGCAAATGTGCGAATAGGTCATGAAAAAAATATGGTCCTGCAATCATACCCGTGGAGGATGATATTGAATTAATCATCAATAGCCTCCTCTTCACAATGATGATGATTTCCGCCAAAAAATATTCAAGTTTTGAAATATTAAAATTAAGTTGGAAGACTTATTACCATTCCACAACTTCAAAGCAGCTTTCATCTTTCATTCAACGTACACCATTAAGGATTCTCGAATAAATTGTCAAATAAAATAAGTAATAGCCCATAGTTATCCCTTCGTTGTATTGTTTCTTTTCTACAAAACAGATTTACAATCCAATTCGTATCCAAATCTATTCTATAGCCTCCTCTCCATTTGGGGTAAGTGTGCTGCGAGCTTAAATCAATAAAATTTAAAGTTCCAACGATATTTTACTGTCAAATTGTGTATACGCGCTTAGCAAATATTTGTTTTCGAAAGTGAATTTGAAAGACCAAATAAAAAGCAGAATCAGAAAATATAAAGGAAAAAGGGTTTTCAATTCCCATGATGATAATAAATTTATTGTAATTTATTGACACAGATACGGCATAACGGTTTCATTGTTCTGATCTGAATTCTATGCGCTGCATCTGGTGTCGCAAGTTTGTGCTTTCTTTCTTCTTCTTTTTTTTCTCCTTCTGCAGGAATAGTATCCGCATGCTAACAATATAGTAAAACTAAAACTGCCATGTTTACAAATTGGTTAGAGTCCTGATAGCAAGTTGCTTGAAACTGCCTGCATGCACGGCACAAACAAAGTGCATCCACCAATTGTGGAAACTGCAATTCGTTCGATTGTAACTTATTTTATACTGTTCATTGAATTTCCATTGTTATTTAGGACAGACATCTGCAGTGTTATTGGAAAATAAGAGCCAAAGCTTCTTACCTTTTCGTCTAGGTCTTGATATAGAGTAACAATGACTGCAAGGGAAACCGAATGAAAAAAAATTGGCTTAACTTGTCACGTCTAGGTATGTCGGTAGTTTTAAAAGCCTTTCGAGTTGGAAATGATTTTTATTGTTAAAGAGAGAATTTGCGAGGTACGCAAGCCCATGGTATTTTGTTGAGAAGCACATAATTGTCTTGGAAATTTAAGCTTTTCAGCTCTCCGCAAAAGTCAATTGGAGTTCAACACAAACACAAACCCTGTTTAAAGTTATACTTGTACGTTTGTATGTGTCATTTCTCTCTTTGAAGGTCACGACAAATTTCCAACTGTCAAATAGCCCATAAATTTCTAATTCAATAGACACGATAGAAAACTTATCCCAACATTCGATTAAAGAAAACATAAAAAACTATTTTTAACACATCACGAGACAACTGGAAAAGACAGGTTCCGCACTTGAAGTAGAAAACTCATTTTAAAAGTCAATGAATAGGGGAACTACGAGTATAATACAAATATCCACCTTCAAGCCCCACTCACAGTGTCTCCCTCATTTCTAAAGCATGACTTTATACGAGCTCCCATGCATTTTAACGACGAATTAGTTGCTCTCCTTGCTTCTGTTGAATTCATCTACCTTCAGGGCTTTTCTTAAGGAGCTACACTTTCATCATCACCACCACCACCACCAAAGCCACCATCATCCACCCACATCCTCATACTTTATTCATCTCATTGACAATTTTAATCGTCGCTTTGCACATAATATCCGTAACGGCCAATAAATGCGCAGTTCAATTTCATTTTTATCGCCAATTCTCGCGCGAAAAGCCCGAAAAGACGCAAAGTAATGACATCTGTACAGGTGGATGATTTTCTTCTACCTAAACGTAAACGCAAACGATATAAAAGCAACGAGCGAAATAAAATTCGATGTTCCTTTGATGATCCTGTCCTGATTTAGAGAACCATTCCCATTGATAAACAAACACACACCAAAGGAAAGGAATAAACGACAAAAAAAAACGAAGTGTTTAAATTTTCGACTTTTCATTCTTTGAAATCCTATATATTAAACACTAAAAGGACTCACAAAGTATATTTGATTGGGATCTTTGTAAGTGTATTGAATGGAAATACCATTATACAAATCTCAACTTCATTTTATCACGAATACGAAATCCTTTCGCTAAGCCTAACGGATGGATGACAATCGATTTATTCTGGAACAAGAAAACAACAGCCAAGTAATATCATCCAACATTTTTTTGTGCCAAAATTATCCCTTTCTTTTTTTCTTTGTTTTTTAGTTTCGTTTTTGCCTTGCGCGATGAAACGGATATTGCCGAGACAAGAGACTACATCAAAGAAGGGTTGGGTCTAGTCCTGTGTGCCATGATGTATCCTTGAGGGTAGGTGAACATGAAATACGAATTCAGTCAGGATTATGGAGAGTACTTGACAAAATAAATTGCTAAATTTTTCAAGGACAATCAGTATGAGTATTGATTTGAGATTAAGATGGAAAATCTGCTTCGTTAGATTCGCTTCGATAGAAAATTTAAAAATTGTCTAAAGAGCATTCTCTTGCATTGATTTTATAAATTTAAAAGGTTGAAAATCTTAACGAAATTGGTTTAACAACCAAAACGAAAATGCATATCGATGCTCACTATCCAGGAAATAAAAGAAATTGAAATTGTATTTTGTGCCTCCTTATACCTAAGATGAAACTATCTCGTGATGTGATTAGGGAATCGAAGATTGTGTAAAACGAACCCTTGGTGCACAGATTCAATACGAATAATATTTACCTACAATTGCGACACTATGACTATCCTCCCGCTTGTCTGTTTCATACTAGTGATCGGTCTGTGGGTCACGACACTCCGCCGCCGCGCCGTCACCGACCGCTTTGACCTCACAATGCGTCGAGAAAAACACCCGGGTTTGGATTGTTCTATGGCTGAGGCTAACCAAATGCAGATGCTGTTGTATTGCATTGTATCAGGAAAGTTTTGGTCTGCTTTTCCTTTTTCGTTCCCGATCGTGTCTGAACGTTGTATGATTAAAAACAAAAGCTCATATATATATTTATGCTGTCAAGCTATCAGATCAGAGGTCGAATTACCGCATCAGTGATCGAGTGAGCGAATGCTATTTTTCTTTCAACATTCGCTCTTTATTACAAAATATCGGTCTGCTGCTCATTTATCGACTTCAATTCGTTCAAATACTGAAGTGCTCGATAACTCGAGAAGTAGTGCCAAAAACACAAGATTCAGTCACGTACTACTCGATCACGAGCGCTGTAATTCGGACCCAGGTTTTTCCATAATTCATTTCTTCTCCGCGATGTTGTTTAGAATAAAAACAGCGATGCCTAGGTTAAATAAGAATCGGCATAGATAAATTATTAAAACAAAAGAAAGCCTTTCACAGACAAAAAATTTTCTGTTCGCACAATTGGCGTTCCTTAAAATTATCACAAGGTTTCTTCCAGTATTAATCGGTTCAGTTTTAATCGGTTCAGTATTTTTTGAGTTTCCGTACGCATTCCATTCATCGTTACTAACGAGTCCGCCATCTTTTTTTTTCAACTAGTGCTTATTTCGTGAATGGTAACACTTAACTCATGTCTGATTTGACAGATAATTAGTTTTATCCTTCCGCTGAACGAATAAGGTTATATATACGCTTGAACAACGCTGTGAAATATTGCGACATTACTTTGAAAATCATGGTAATGTTGCAGAATGTGTGCGAAAATTGCGTTCGGATTTTGGAAGAAGAGAAGCACCGTCAGCTCTGTATGTTCGTTATCTTGTGAAAAAAGTGAAAGAAACTGGCATCCTCATCGATAAACCAAAGCGCGAATAGCCAAAAACAGTGCGTACACCCGAGAATATTGCTGCTGTGGCAGAAAGTGTGCGTGAAGCGCCATCAACATCAATTCACCGTCGTTCTTAACAATTGAACATTTCGGAGACATCATTGAGACGAATTTTGCATAAAGACCTTGGTAAGACGCTGATGTGAACAGATCTCCGAACATTATGTTTAGCAACGTCTGAACATACCTAAAAACAAACAACTCTAAGTCTGACAGCGGAAGTCACAGAAGCGATCTTCCTTCTTCTTCCTTGAGCTGTCGACCAAGCCACATGTGCTAAGTAACCCACTAAAATCTAAATCTATATATATATATATATTGTATTATAATTAATTAAGTTCATTATTCTTATAATTAAATTGAATTGCTTAATATAAAGTGTTCTTATTGCAAACACATCAGACGCCATAAAAAGTTCAATTGGTTCAGGAGTTGAAGCCAACTGACCAAAGCGTTTTCGCTTCGCTAAGTGGGCCTGCGATCGACTTAGAGAAAATGCCGATTTTGCCAAAAAAAATCATCTTTTCAGATAAAGCCCATTTTGATCTTGGCGGGTATGTAAACAAGCAAAATTGTCGCACTTGGGGCACAGAAAACCCGAACGCATACATTGAAAAGCCGATACACCAAAAATGAGTCACTGTGTGGTGCGGATTTTGGTCCAGAGGCATTCTTCGAAAATCAGCAAGGAGTGGCCGTTACAGTCAATGGCGATCGTTATCGGCCCATAATGAACGAATTTTTGTTCACAAAAAATTGAAGAGGAGGATATTGGCAACATTTGGTTTCAACAGGACGGCGCTACGAGCCACACAGCCGAAACTACACTCGATGTTTTGCGCCCTGTTTTTGAGGATCGCATTATCAGCCGCAGAGCTGATGTCGTTTGGCCACCTCGGAGCTGCGATTTGACACCGTTGGACTGGGGTGCCGTAAGAGATAAGTGTTACGCCGACAAGCCAGAGACGATTGGCGCTTTAAAGGACAATATTCGCGAAGCCATTGGTGAAATACAGCTGCACACAATCGATAATGTCCTTAAAAATTGGACCGATCGTTTAGGCTACTGCATGGCCAGCCGAGGCAGCCATTTGATTGAAATTATTTTCCATTATTAACCTTGAGAAAATATTCAGTAGTTTTTTTTTATAGCATTTTCAAAAAAAAAAAAAAAAAAGACCCTTTACTTTTCACTGTCGAGCTAACTTTGGTTGAAGTCTTTGTCTGAAGTCAATATTCGGCTCTTCAATCCTTTCGGTACTTTGAACATTGTGTGTACCCCACAGGTGAATCATTTTATAGTTGTTAACTTCTGTTGGCCTAACAATTTCTACCGTAATATGACAAGCTTTTCAAACTACTTAATGATCTGCCCATCTCTCGCACTCGAATTGTCCATCAAGACGCGCTGGCCTTATCTACCTACGTACAAGTTGCTAGTTCCCATTCACTCGCTGGCTCATTAAATATCGAAGTATCCAGTAATTGATCAATCTCTGATAGTATCAAGATCAGTTTTAATGTTTTAAGTGATCTCGTCAACTGCTCTGACTCGTTATCTTTGTTGTCGTTAATAGTAAAATATTTGCAACGGCAAGTGTTACATTAAAGTGTTTCCCGAAACAGACCGCAAAATATCGCAATTTTCTTGCTTATGTTCTTGAGTTTGTACTCCTCGTGCAATTTGAAAGAAACCTTTTTTTATTTCACTCTAAGACCTTTGAAATTATCGCCTGTTATGACCATACCACTCAAATCAAGTTGTTAGACTTCAAAACCCTTGGAAGCCCCTCTTAAGCTTTTGCATGTAATTGACTTCATAATCCTATGCACAGCTGATCAGTTTTCTTAACCCAAACAAAGACATATGGGTTGAGTATGTCGTTTCTCTCTTGTGTGTGTATACACCACACAAGTTAATTGATTAGAGGTTGGCTTATTCGTCATGGACTTGGTTGCTAACTGTGTCAGGGACTATCTTTCATGTTGTACTTTGACACGAGCCGCTTTGAGACTTCTTTAGTAGGTCCTTGGCACGCACATCGTCCAATGACCATGTCTTGTTCACAATAAATACAAAGATTAGCACAGCCACCCACCCTTTTTGGGACATATAGCTTCACCTCCCCATCCTTTAACTCAATTGTACAATCATAACCAAGTAACCCTTACCCAAAAGGCTTTGATGTGTTTGCTCGACCGTAAGCGTCCTTAAACCTTATTACCCTGTCCATAAATGAGTGGAACGAACGGTTGATTTAAGTATGAACCAATGGATGTAGGAGTATTTATATACGAAACACCCACTTCGGATTCGGATATCAACGAATTGTTTGTTATTTTGCATACTAAAAGCATTATTCCATTTCATAATTAATTCAAATTCATTTATGCTTCATAGTCAGCGCGGGACTTGAATGTGAACGAGTGAAATGTGTGCATAGGGCATGACACACAGGACTATATAGTTTGGCTTATGCAATGCTTAGGTATACCTTACATATATCTGTTTGTTAGTTGATTTGTCGAGATGAAGGTAAATATTTGATGAACCCTTAGAGAAGATGGCCCCAAACACAACAGCATCAGTATAGAGAAACTAAAATATACTTTTTTCTCTTCTGTATTGAGGGTTGATCCTGGGATAGATGTTGGTATAGTGATAGTGAGTGTATCACCTCTCACAGAGTTGCTTTATTCAGGAGATGATAGTGACGATAATCATGACGACGAGACTTGTGTAGATGGTGATTGTGATGTTGATTAAACATAAATATTGATTAATGTCATAAATACCTAGAGTTCAATTAAGGAATCACTGTTTTCAATGTGTCCCTCATCGGTTTAAACACACCATGGGCAAACTGCTCGTGGAAATGACTTACCTGCAAAGAGAAAAGATGACATTTTGTTAACATTGTGAATGATGCAATGGGAATAGGTTATTCATTTTTGATTGCTCTTTTTAATTAGATATGGAAGGGTATTGGTAGGTTCAGCCGAAGACCATCTCTTCCCCTACAAAAAGAAGGAGAAGAGTCCTTTAAAAGTCACCAGTACTTGCATATTTAACTAGTCGGTAAAAGAATTGACTTGGAGCATCGCATTTGAATATTTGATTTATGATACCCTTTTTGTCCTGATTTAAATCGAATACATATATGCAAAGGCATTATCTGAAAACCTATCTGACTGAAGAAGAAGTTACTTTTAATGGATCAGATGACAAATGGTGGCTTTTTGTGCGCAGTGTATACTCCTCTTGATTCATTGTATTCGCATAATGTTAAATGCTTATTTTCTGATCGTTGACCCGGAACAATAAATTATGCGTGAACAACATGTGAAGTAAAAAAAATAGATTGAGGTGATGATTTGCACAAAAAAAAACAGAAGTAAGGGGTAACTTTCGTTCAGATATTTAATTCATTTAATTTATTCATTGTCAGCCTCATTCTTGGGAATCCTTTTGATAGATGAATTGTTGTACAGTACATACGGCTCTCCCCCTTGGATTCTCATTTATAAAAATTGTTCTTACCTTCTTTGTGGGTTCCGTGGCGTAAGGGTTGGATTGTCTGTCAGCTACGCAGAAGTTCAAGGTTCAAATAAAAGAAATATAATATTGTTTTTCCACGAGTGTTGCCTACCGCGAGGAGTTGGCAAGTCCTCGGAGAGTAAATTACATTGCAATGAGAAGCACTTACTAACATAAAATTGTAAGCCAATGAAGCCAATTTTGCTCCTTCCTATTTATATATTTTGTTTTTATTTTTTATAGTCGTAGTTATGTTGGGTTTGTGTCGAAGAAACTACCAAGCATATCAATATCTATTACATTACAACAAAACAAAAAAAAACAAGGGCCCAAGACACGAACCTTGAGGAACCTCACTGTAGAAAATGCAAGGAAGAGGGAAAAAAAATAGCTACTTTCCAAAATTCAACGTAGAGCCTGAGACTGGATCCGTGAAACTAGAGTTACTTAAGAAGTGAATGGATTTCTTATAAGAGCAGTCTTCAGACTTAGATTGGCCAAATTGGCGATGTCTTCTCAAAAAAAGAGTACGGCTTGTAAAGGCTTATTCTTTGCGATTTAAAAAAGCGGTGGACCAAATTGTTGTGGATTGCGACTTGCAAGCAGTGAAACAAATCGCAATCGAGCAAAACTTTGTTCTATCGCTTATTTATATCCGAAACAACTTTACCTACAAGCTCTGAGAAGATATCGCAACAGTTATCAAAAGTTACCCTAAAAACATCAATAAAATACATACAAACCCAAATTAACATCTATTCATCACTTCTATTGCTTTAACATTAAAGTACCAGAGAGGGATTCAAATTATGCCCTTTTCTAATTACCATTTTTCCTTCGAACCAGTCCGAAATTTCGGTTCCATTCCAAACCATGTATGTGTTTCCTGAGTATATTTTCCAGAACCTTACCAAATTTAAAACTCATTCGAGCATTGTATAGCTTGTAAAACAGGGCTCTATAGTCAATCGAATCAAAGTTTTTTTTTTATAATTAGCGCACACGAATACCCGCATAATGCTATAAAACACTGTGCGAGCATTTAGGAAATCAAGAAAGGATTTAACAGGAGACACCGATGCACATTGTTTTTGAATTTTTGCAGGGGAATAACAAATTCTTGCGAAACATTCCACATTCGGGAAGTGCGACCAACATATGAATCTCTATACTTCACTGTACGTTGGAAGTTAGACTCAAGGTAAAAATCATGAGCATTCCTAGGGGAGCGGGTGCTACGGTTAGAGGAATGTAAGTTGCTATTTCAACAAATTGTTAATAGAAAAAGCTGTAAAAGAGAGAGACGATGTTCAAGAGAAACGAACGATTCTACAATTTTTGGTCATTATAACGAATGTCATCGTTTACACACATACTAATAATTGACAGCAGGTAAAACTCATGGGTAACTGCAATGGGGGAATGTTAAAACGGCGAAAGGCTACATAGGGCTTTCGAATCATTGAATTCTATTCGGTTTGTATTACCCCATGATACAATGTTGTCGAGGTCAGATATCAATGAGCTTATCATATGCAACCACTTCAGATCCTTATCCGAAGAGCAGGGGCGTGAGGGTTTAGTCGTCAGCAAAACAATTGAGAGCATAAGAAGTTTCAAACATCGTTTATGAAAATAGAGAAGAGGCTCGGAGATAAAACGGAGCCCAGGGGCACACCAGCATTTATATGGTGAGTATACGACTTGAAACCATACAACACAACTTGCATTGAACGGTCCAAAAGTTAGTTTCTAATCAAACGATGAACCTCTCATCGATATCAAAAGCACGCACTTTCGATGAAAGAGGCTGATGGCAAATAAAATAAAAATAAATAGGCCCAACAGAGCGAAGAGCCCCAGGGCCTAGCGCATTTCTCACAACCACTGCCTCTGTGAGGGAATGGAGAGGACCTACAATATTTTGTCGGTTACGAACGGCTCATCGAGAAAACGCAGTGAATTTACTAACGGAGGACTTGCCAATTCCTCGCGAAAGGCGATTTCCGTGGAAAAACATTTTTGCCTCTGTTGGGATTTGAACCACGTACCTATGGGTTAAAAGGCAGACATCCTAGCCTCTATCAAATGCTTTAGAAATACCAAGCGTAAAAATCTTACTTTCTCCAAAACAGTGTAAAGATTAGTTCCTCCTTTCGGTGAGGTATGCCTAACGTGACCATACGTCCCGATTTGGGCGGGACAGTCCCGCTTTCAGACAGTCTGTCCCGCTGTCCCCCGCGAGGCTGAAATTGTCCCGCTTTTGCAATTTTTGTGAGGGTTGAGTTTTTGTTTTTGATTCGATAAAATTTAAGCAAAAACTTTTTCATTCTATTGTATATTGCTATTAACTCGGAATGCGTGCTGGCAAAATACTCGAGGTTTCTTATTAATTAGTTATCGATGGTTTTGTTTCAGTTCAAGTAGTGTTTTGTTACAAAACAATAATGCCTAAACGCAAGTGTTCCTTTAATATTAGTTTGCAACTCAAGTATTCATTTATAAAACAAAGAAAAGATGATGACACCGCAGACGTTACATGTGAAAAATGTCGTACAGATTTTAGTGTTGGACATGGTGGTGCCAGTGATATAGAAAAACATTTAAAATCAGAAAAATATAGACTCGTAGCTATATATAGCTCGTCAAGGCTTAATTTTTGTAAGACATCGAGTCGTCTACTTCTAAGGATTTGGATTTAGCTGCAGCTTATGAAACCTGGGCGTATCACACCGTGCAACATAATCACAGTTTTCGCTCAAATGACTGTTCTTCTTCTTTAATTCAAGCATGTTTTGAGCAAAAATTTAGATGTGCACGTACAAAGTTTCAAGCTATTGTGGTAAATGTGCTGTCAACCCCGGCAATCGAAAATTTAAAAGAGCATTTACGTAAACCCAATTGCAAAACTTTATTAACGGATGCTTCAAATCATGGCTCAATCAAATTATTCCCAGTTTTAATTCGCTATTTTTTACCATAGGAAGGCGTGAAAGTTAAGGTTTTAGAGTTTCGGGAGCAGCCAGGCGAAACATCGGATATTATTGTACTATTATTGTATAGAAGGAAGTATTGTCTTTTAATGACTTATATAAAAAGATTGTTGCGTTTTGTGGAGAACACGAACTTCAGCTTCGGGGGAAAGAATATGAGATGAAATAATAATGTTTACTCAAATTTGAACCAATCACTCGGCAGACAGTTTATTGGGATTGGATGTGGAGCCCACATAGCCCACAACGCGATCAAAACTGCCGCTGATTGTCTTCCTGTGGATTTTGAATGCATTATAGTAAAAATTTACTCATTTCTACATCTACAGCGTTCGAGTAGAAGCTTAGTAAGAGTTTTGTATTTCTACCGCGACAGAGTATCAGAAGCTGCTGGGCTTTAGTAAAATAAAGAGGCTTTAATGCCTGCGTTAATGCCCGCGCTTGAGAGAGTTATTATATGTTTCAGCCTTTGAAAAACTATTTTCTGAGTATCGACAAATGCCCAAATATTTTAAAGACGTTTTTCGATAATCCCAGCTCAGAATTGTGGTAATATTTTTTGCACGCACCAGCAGCGATCTTTCACGTAGTTGTTTTGAAAATCGAAGTACAAAATGTATCGGCTACAGAGTCTACCAAGGAAATTAATCGTCTCCGAGACAACCTAACACTAAAAGAGAATACGATTTTCCTTCCTCACATGGTCCGTGGCCTGATGGTAAAATTACAAGAAAGAGCAGAAGAAAAGCAGCAGTAAGCCAGAACGTAAGAACTACGGCGGCTGAGTTTTATAAAACAAACAAGGAATACTTGGACCAGTGCTAGTGGTGTCAATTTAAGTTAAGTTTTTTCCTCAAATGAACAAGGTTTGGACAAGTGATAAAACACAATTGAGTGTCTCAGTAATGAAAGCTACTTTGATAACGAAGATAAATATAAATAAATCGTGGACTGAGCTTCACACTTTTCTAAAAACAAGACCCGATATTTTAAAACAAATTTGTTCAGGCGATAAATATAAAAATACAAACTAAATTTCACGCCACTACTTTTTTGCTTTGATTATTTAAAAATAATAATAATAATAAAAAACTTTGTAAAACACTAGTAGCCTTTTTTAATTACATACATAATTCCGAAGATGTCCCACCTTGACAAAAAAAGTAAATGGTCACGTTAGGTATGCCATCAAATCAACAATTGAATTTTTGCTTCGAGAGCCGTACTATCGGTCATTAAGAACCTTTCGATCTTCAAGATATTCATTAGTTGACAATTTATCAACTTTTTCATGATTTTGGAATCTGACAGCTATGCTTTGAAGTACAAGAATGCTGTCTTTTGTTGAATAACTGCTTCGAAACCCTCCACAATGTTCGTTGATTAGTTCTCAATCCAAGTGAACAGTATGATTTTCATTAGTATACTCAACATGTGAATAGTTTTAAATTAGTAGAAGTAGTTAACATAGGGGAGTGCGTCGCAGTCAAGCAGCTGTTTTTCTGCAAAAAAAATAGCGACTAAATAATTTCTTGTTCGAATGTTTTCCTTTATCGCTGCGGTGGACTAGCATTAACACTTGAGGCAATAGCTATGGGCCATCAGTGAACTCTGAAATGCACTGGGCTCCCGTAGCGACACTCCCCGAGCTCTTTTGAGACACTGAACTGTTTTTTATATTTATAGTCACCTTTTTATGTTTGCAGTAAGAATGAACACTCTAGACTACTGTCATTTACCATGCTATAGCCAATCGCCATGTCGCAGTCGCCACAACAGGTAATGGAGCTGTGATGACTTCTCCCTCATCCTTTTACTCTTATTTAGCAAAAGCATAAACGCCTCGTTATGAAGTACAAGTATCAAAGTCAGTATCTTGTGTTCTAAATAATTATTTTCAAATGCGTCACTGAGCCATGAATGCTCAGTCATTCACATAAGCAAGAGGTTTAGACGTGCGTAAATCCTTTCTATGATGTTTTATACCACTTCACCTCTTTCTTCTTCAACCACTTACGACATCAACTTATTATTCTAGAAACAAAAATGTATGTTTTTGATCGCAGTACATTTTCTCCTTAAGAACTTTAGACTGTTGTGATTAGTCGAAATCACAAAAACACAAATCAATTCCCATTTAGGGCTCTGATGGCTTAACAAAATGTTAATTTAATCTATATTAAAAGTGTGTATATCTTTTTAAAATAATTCCCCAGCTAAAACAGAGTACCAAAATAAATTAGGATTATCATAAGTCCTTTTTGCCGCATTCATCATTTGAAATCCTTTTCACTTTGTCAACCCATCCGGTTTTGCAAAGGAAAAAAAAAACAACAACATTCTTGACAAGTGATAGTGACGTGAATAAATTTCTAAATTTTTTCGTTTGTTGACTCAGATAAATTGCTAAGAACGGTGAGTAATCTAACAAACTGTATAGTAAATAGCAACATCAAAAAAAGGGTTTACCCTCCAGATAAAAGAATGAAGAGGCAAACACTAGCTATGTGAGTGAGTCTTATCCCCGATGGTTATTTTATGAGCCTAAGACCTACTTATTTTTGCTAACGCACGCACTTTGGAGTGCTTATGTAGTATTGCCCGCCCGTTGCCATGAAGACTAAAGACAGGGTCTATCTCTCATCTAACGTCTTGAATCACAATTTGTCAAATTAAATTCAGACGAGTATTAGCCCACCATTATCTTTAAGATTTGGGAATTGCACATGTCAGGATGAAAGTAAAGAAATAATATGTTATTGCAGGCAATTGATCTAATGAATTCTTTCCTGTCTTCAGAAAACTTGAGCGTAATACGTTTCTTTCAAAGGATTTTCCTGGAATAAGTACGTTGGCGTTGTCGTCTTGTTCAATAAGATTCTTTTCCCCGTACTTGCAAAGGCTTTTCTTTTTTGCGAATGCACCAGAACCAAGTAACGATTTAAGCTGACATAAGTGTACTTAAGTTCGACAAAAAAAAATGTACATGTATACAAAACTCAGAACATACCAAATTCAATTCTACAGCTGTCACCAAATGCTTTTCCATTTCTATTGGGATATCGAACTTTTGCACACATTTTGCAAATGTGCTGAGGCAACAGAAAACATTGTTAATGACGCCATTATTAGATGACGATAAAGCTTTTGACAACGTTAATGTGCAAAAGGGATATATTGAATGTAATGTAATTTGTAAGGGAATCATTCAAAGCTTCGAGGGTGTCTTTGTCAGGGTTGGGTATGTTTTATCGTAGAAGTTAAGCCAGATAGAAAAATGCTGCGTATAACAGCAAATATTTTGTTTTAATGGCTTTTGTATGATTAGTGGAGGCTATTATCGAGAACGAAAACAATGTACATTGGTGTATAGGCATGAAAGTATGCCGGCCTTCTTTTACGATTCCTAATATTTTTCATGGCATTTTCGTGAGTTCTTCTCTCTTGTAGTTGGGTGCAAAGCATCTACAAGCTTTTTTGATATTAGAAAAGGAAGCTGAGGCTGAAGGACATCGCAATTTATGACTACAAGGTGCTTAGTGCCCAAAGTTCACTCAAAGATAAAATACGTCTGCCAAAAATATAATCGCAGGCAAAAGTGAGTTAAATTATTGTTGAAATCCGACAAACTAGAATTAAATTTAATGAGCAGTAGAGAAAGCCATCTAATGTTCGTTTGAAGATTTAAAAAGTAGGTTATTCGACTAAATCAATAAGGCACTTGATTGTAAGCTACTTACCTCTGGTGTGGGGGGGGGGGGAATTTAAAACCGTGAGCTTATTAAAAACTCAACGCTTCATTTTAGAAAAATAGTTTTTTCATTGCTGATGGAAAGTGTAGCTTTTGAAATCTTATCCCCCACCGCCAGTAGGAGGAAGCTAACTGAAAACTCAGTGCTTCATTATGAAATGCTTAAGGGCAAATAACTTTACTGTTTTTTTTTTTCTTTGCTTTAATTCCATCCCAAATTGTGACAAAACAAAAAAAAAAAACATTCTCTCAGCCCGTTGAAAACTATTTAAATATGTGACCATTGCATGGGTTGTTTTAATTGTCTGTCTTACCTTCCTTTTCCATTCCAGACAAAAAATTTCTAAAGTTAGCATACACATTTTCCAATTGAAAGGTCTTGGTCAACACTCACCTAAAATCAAAAAAAGGCAAAATAGTACGCATACGCCACAGTGTCTACCAACCAATTCTGACTTAAAAACTAATTGCTAATGGAAACAAAATAGATCATAGATTCTTTTTATTCAACATTCTCCCTTACAAACGTTGGAGTTCCTAACAAAATGTCTTGTTACAAATACCATTTACTAACCGATACTTGAAATGTTTATGTATGGCCTCTTAATGTCAATCAAACCAATAAAACTGTTCAACCATCAAAAACAAACCCCGCGCTGCCATCACACATCACGTAGCTTATCAATCAATCAATCATTTCACTTATCCATGAATGTGTGAGGGAGAAAGCATTTTGGCTGGCTATTGGTAGAGAAAAAATTTATGACCAAACACAAAACACTGAACACTTGACATCTCTATATGCAATAAGGTATAGGTATGCAGAAATTCTCTACTCTGCCAATGACTCATTGGTGCTGATGTTTACTTGACCAGAAAAAGCTGAAGGAGGGTAGTTTTGAAGCAAAGTCATTCACTTCCTCTAACAAAGTAGCACAAGTGGACCAAAAGAACACTGTGAGGGAATACCGTATAGCAATTGATTTTCATCAATTAAGTTTACTACAACTCGCGTTTTATTAAATTACACAGAATAACATCTGGGCCAAGAGGACGATATATCTACACTGTGTGTGTGTGTTTGTATTTGTTTTACTTGTGCGCTTGTATAAATTTCGCCCTCTGTCGCTGCTCAAACAAACATTACCTTCTGCTACCGGACCGGGTTGTGTGTCCCAGCTGAACTGAAATGATCTCGTTAAAGTTTGGGGAGGCAATAAAATTCAATATCAATCGACCTGAACAGGACAACCGACGACGAAAACAAAACAAAAAGTAACACGAAATTTATGCTTTGTGAAGGGTTGGCAACGTGCGTTGTGTCATCGGTGATGGACAGTAAAACCGATGTCAATAAAGAAAAACTTTTTACTTACTTTGGATGGTGTAATTATTTCTTAAGTATTTTACCACCAGGGATATCGTTGAAAGAAGGATAAGCATTTGCACCCAAAAAAGAGAGAATTCATGTGGTAGGATGAAAACTTATTTACAATTATGTAAAAAAAAAGAAAGAAAAGAAGAACCAAAATGGAAAGTTCTGATCTCGATGGTTTAAACTCAATTTCGCGGGAGAAATTATCAGTTCCAGTGCTCCTTCTTAAATTGAAAAGGAAGTTAACAGCCATAAATAAGCAACGCATTATTGGTCTTGCAATTTAATGTCGCTCGAAAAATCTACGTTCTACAGATGGCAGCGTTGCCTCCTCTATTGGATGTAGTTAAATTAATGATTTTGTTTGCTGAGCTATTCTACAACAGTGAATTGATGCGAAACAGGATATGGGATTATTTATCTTATTTTTAGAACATTTTTATTTACAGAAAACAACTGAAACCATTTTGAACCTCATTTGTATAAACAAATGGGAAACCCCATCTTGGGTTAAACTTGTCAAGACAAAAATCTGCACACGATTTTAGCGGATTTCAGTTAGTATTCTCCGAAATACAAGGCGGCAAAACTGAGAACTAACTGACTTATTGCTGATATATTATCAAAATGATAAGGAAAAGTTTCTCACAGGAGATCTCAAAAAATGTTGGCAATGCACCGAAGGAAAATCCCGGACCTCCTGCCATTAAAGGCGAAACTCTCACCCTATTGTGAATCAAATTAAATATCTTGGTGTAATTTTTGATTAAAAACTAACGAGTCTTATATTTAGAAAACCAATATAGAGGAAAAAGTAAATAAAACTAACATTGCACTTTTCTCATGAAAGAAAGCTAGGCGGCATATGGGGTTTCGCCCCCAATATTGCTCGATGGCTATAATACATATCGCTCATAACCTATGGGGTAGTCATATGGTGGGCCGCACAGGACAAACAGGTAAACTATTACAAGTTTGTCAAAGTTCAGATAACGGGAAGTATGTTGCATCAGCGGCCTGCTCAGGACAACTCCTTTGGATGTCCTAGATAAACTACTAAACCTTAGACACTTAGACATTTTCGGCTAACAGCCAACTCTTAGTAGACCAACAGTCAAATTGGTCACACATATATTTTAAACAACTTAAGATTGATCTCGGATCGATCAGACTACACCACTCTAATTTGTTGTTTGATAACAATTTCCAAATAACTATACCCTCAAGAGAAGCTTGGAAGAACGGCACTATTTTGGATAATGAAGCCTTACACTTCTACACTGACGGATCTAAGACCTCTGATGGTGTAGAAAGTGGAATTTATTCGAAAAGGGCTGAATTTAATCTTTATCTTCCGCCTACCTGAGTACTTTAGGGCCGTTTTCTTCACTATTTCTTAACTTAAGCTAGAGAGTTGAGACACAAGTTGAAATTGTGTTTGCTTCACTATTTTAAATTTCTACTCGAGAGTTGAAATTCAAAGGTTCACCTATGTACTTGTGATTTTAAAAATTTCCTTGGGATATTTTTGACAGCTATGTACATAGATTTCAACTATAGATTTGAATTTCGATTGCTAGATTGCTTTGAAAATTAAAGTTCCGGTAGTTGACTTCTGTTTCTTGCGGAAATAAAATTAAAAAAAAAACATGGATATTCTAAAAGAGCAACCACAATACCCATTTTTAACAGCTGCTTCAAAGAAGTCTTATTTTTAAAATTTAAGAATTTAATTTTATTATAAAAATATTAGGTTTAGTAAAAATCTGCGACTCGTTGTATAAATTTTCAATATTATTTAAAGCATTTTGAAAAGGTGTCGCCAAGTAATATGTCTTTGAGTAGCCAGAGTCGCCAATAATAATGTAGTTGTTCAAATTCGGTTTCTTCAAATCGTTGCCCCTAAGTTGGAAATAAGTTGATCGTGCGTAGAACCCTGAAAAAACGATAGAACTAAAGGTCAAGGGTATAGCTTTTGTATACTTTCATTTAATCTTCAGATACTACCTGCCAATGAGCAACGATGTATATTATTTTCAGGTCTGCAGAAACTACAGTCTGAACGTCTCTATTAATTTTCAGACTGTAAACCCTTTCGGTTTCCAAAAAGATATGGACCGTTTCCACCAGGCGATTGAATACTTATATGTGTGCAATCTATTGCGACAACAGTTCTTGGAAACTTGACTATAGCATAAAACTCACGTGCTGCTTCTAACCGTTCTCTTCGTGTTTGGGCATGCGAACAAACTGGGCCGCAAGGTTAGCAATTGCGTTCGACACCCGCTTTATCATCTGATGCACTGTTGAATAGCTTACGCCAATAAAATCGGCATTGGCTAATTGTATTGATATAAAAAACTCACTACTAATTTTCTTCTGCTCTCAAAAGCCTAGACTCTGAAGCTATGATTTCCGTTTATTGGGTAGATCCCGTTTTCAAATTCCGGACTCACTTTTTATGTAAACTAAACGTGAGCTATTCTCCCAATAATAATTTTTTCGGAACATTTTATTTAAAAAATATTTTTATTCACATATGTATGTAAATCGAAAATAATTGACAAAAGCAACAAAATGTAGTACAAAATTAAATTTCAGAGACAACTGCCAAGTTTACTCATTCAAATTCTGCTTTTTTCAGAAGTTGAGAAAATCGGAAGCGGATCAACTCGAGAGTTGAAAATCGACAGTTGAAGCTGTCAAATTTGAGTGAAGAAAAACAAAATCACAAGTTGAGAATAAAAATCCTCCAGTTGACTTCAACTTTTAGTGAAGAAAACGGCCCTTAGTGTGTTCGAAGCGTGAATTCTGGCTCAGAGTCCAAGTCCTCTTCTTACTCAGAGAAAACGTTGTATTCTCCACGGATATTCGTATCTTCTCGGAGAGTGAGCCTGCTCTCAAAACTCATGCATCTGTCTCTACAAAATCTACTACGGTCCAAAACTGTCGCACGTCTAAAGCAGATGTCAGAACAGTTCAACATTCACCTTTCATGCGTGCTGGATCACAGGGACATACCAGGCAACTGCATGGCCAAAAAAGGAACGAATTCTCATCTTCGACCTGAGAGGAACAACATAAATATACCCATAGCTACATGTAAACTGTTGCTAAATCAGGGCGATTGTGAGAAGAGCACTAGATCGACGAAGAGTAATACATGTCTTACGACTAAACAAATTTGGAAAAGGAAACGTTCGTAGAGCTAAATAATTCTTAACCTTCTGCATATTAGCTCCACCATAGGTGTCCTTACAGAACACTGCCTCCTAATAGGCAGACACACAAAAAGACTTGTTGTCTACTCAAATGACTTTTGTAGAAGCTGCCTGGACGAGGAGGAAGAGCAGACAGTTCAACATCTCCTTTGTTCATGCCCCGCGCTTGCTAACAGACGGAAAACTCACATAGGTGTTTATTTTTTCGAAGACACCAGCGATTTAGCTAACAAAGACCCTAAGTCTCTCCCTTTTCGTACGAAGTTCTGAATGGTTTTTACTAACAGGAAATCAACACGTTAGTCCAGGTTCGATTAGAAGGTGTTTCAACTCTTCGATCCCCTGGATAAGGATCACAGGGTGATCAACTTTCTGGTCTCAGTGGTATCTCAATGTGCCCTCTATGGTCTAAATATGTCGGCCTCCGTATACTGACAGCCACATCTAACCATACCTAACCTAACCTAGTGAAGGAAACAATCGAAAATTTGAGCACTTTGGTTTAGCAGGATTGGTATTTGCCCATTAAGTTTATTCGGAGAATCCAATGCTGCATGTAATTGTAGAAAAAAAAATTCCGATAGCTTCTTTTCGGTCTTGACAAAGCTTCAGCTCTGCTTTTGCTTCAGCCTCATCACCATGTGGATGCCCAGTGAGTTGTGATTGTGACACGTTGGTATTCCAGCAAATACTTTTAGCTGTTACTGTTTCTTACTATAAATAAAGGGTCCGCCATCTAAAGTTTTTTTTTTCAACAAGTGCTTATTTGTAACGTGAATGGTAACACTTAGCTCATGTCTGATTTGACAGATATGTCGATTTTGCCAAAAAAATTATCTTTTCAGATGAAGCTCATTTTGATCTTGGTGGGTATGTAAACAAGCAAAATTGTCGCATTTGCGGCACAGAAATCCCGCACGCATACATTGAAAAGCCGAAACACCCAAAACGAGTCAGAGGAGATATTGGCAACATTTGGTTTCAACAGGACGGCGCTACGTGCCACACAGCCGAAGCTACACTCGATGTTTTGCGCCCTGTTTTTGAAAAAAAAAAAATGTTATTTGGCGGACCCTTTAAAATTCTGTCATTTTCTTTTTTTTATCTTTCTGGAAGTAAATATTTAGCCAATGATTCTTTGAAGCCCCGCAAGTTTCCACTGGTTCAAGTTATAACCAAAGTATACCAAATATTTGCTAGGAAGATATGGTAGCTATATTTCATTTCATTTAATTTCATTTATTAATAACATTTGGGATGTACATGAAGATAAAATATCTTTTGCAGTACTTAGAGAATAGCTTATACAAACTCGGATTGCTTTTAAAAATTCAAATAAAAAAATTATTAATTCTCATTATTATTAATCGATTAATGAGAAAGGAGACCCGGTTAATGTTACTCATTCGTTCATTTTCAAATCGTCTATTTAGATATCGAGATATGATTCACGTCAATAAGACGGTTTCCTTTTCAGCAACAAGCTGAAAATCGACATTAATGCGAGTGCGATGAATTATAATTCGCTTCAATTTGATATGAGTATAGTTCATTTTATCTTTATTGTCTCGTTTTCACAATCCGAGAGGGTCTTTTTTGTATTCACGAAAAGAGTAATTTAGTGAAGAAATCGTTGTAAAGAAGATAGCATACCATTTATAATATCAGCCAAATTACAGCCACCGCTTAGCGCGCAAGGCCATATTCTTATCATAGAAATTTCCATAACCAATCCTACATTTGTATTTCCTCGATATTTTCATGAATTCCGATTTTGGTGTCTCAAACGATTGTGGGCCATTGGCATAAACCCTATCTTTCACGTAAACTCAAAGAAAAATGTGTTCAAACACAAGATCTCGGTGACGATTCCTTTTCTTGCCATAAGTGAAAAGGGGCCTCATCAGTCGAGATGACTTTTCGATGAAATTTTAGGAATATTTTGAAGCAACAAGACCCAAATCATCAACTACACCAAGTTGTCGATGGTCGTTTGATCGATTTGACAGATATTTGAGGTGGGTTTTCGCTAGTGCTAACTTGATCGTAAAGTTAAAAATCAGCAAGACGACAAATTTTTGGTATACATTCATATTCTTCATATCCTTTTTACGGACCTACAAATAACAAAAGAGCAAATTTGTATACAACTAAAGACACGGTGACGATGCAGCGTACTCAAACTTCATTATACCTAATTTTTATTACTACACAAAATCAGCAACACAATAATCTTCTTTAACGAGGCGTATCCTTGACTTTATTGGCAATAAACAATTCAAATAGCATCAATCAATTAACAAAAAATCAGCTCTCAGGAAGGATTTGCGCTTTGAGTAGCAATTAATAACGTTGTTCGCTCACGTGCGCTCAATGTCATCTTAAAATAAAAAATCATTCCCACTTCATAGCCACACTCATGTCAACAGATCTATCGTTTCGTGATAATAAATAATTCGCAATTAACCTTAAAACTTTACAGGTAAAAACTTTTTTCGTTCCACTTTCATCGACGTAAACAAAAAAACTTTTCTCAAGTATTGTTCATCATTATTTAAGCTGTTCATTCAAAAGTTGGAAACGCCTTCGACAATATCATTTCAGGTGATGAAAATTTCTGTCTGAAGACGTAGTAGGTTCTTGGTTGTTTTTTTCTTCTTCCTTTTGAATAATTGGTTTTTGTAGCAAATAAATAAACGATATAATTATTTCTCCTCAAGTCTTTCGCTTTTATTTTGCTTATCCATGGCAATGTCAAGCATAAATCGATTTCGATTTTCTAAAAGAATTTAGATGATGTTGTTTCCATGCCAATCATTACCAAGGAGACGTAGACTAATGAGGATAATTACAAAATTGACTAGAGTTCCGTTTGTTTGAATATCCATTTTCTTTCCTCTTACCATTTCTCTCTCTCTATCTCTCTACTTCCCTTGGACACGGGCTTTATTGGAAGGTGGAAAATTGAGAAAGTACTGGTATTTGTGTATGTTTATATGTTTGTCGTATTTTTATCAAAGAAATTTATTGCTGCCAATCAAAATGATCGAATTTTGAAATAATAAAAACAAAAAATAAAAATTACGGTCTTAATCGAATTAGTTTCCTCAATTTTTCACTCATTTCAAGCAAAGAAAAATAAAAAAAGACCAGTGCATCTTTCAACTAACACATACAATTACACGTACACTACACACCCACATCCAAAGCACGATATAGAAAAGGTGAGCAGTTTTAATTACGATATTTTCTACAGTTTGAATGAAGGGTAGCTACGCTTTGGGGTTTTGATATGGCAACTCGTCAAGCTCTTCACAGGATTTTACTACTGACATACAGTAGCAGTGCATGTGTGTGTGTGTATGTACTTTGTAAACAGTCATAAAAGGTATCAATTGTACAATTTGTAATCACTTGTGTCATATAAAATTCCCTAGCTTTATTATGAAAAGTTTTGCTAATGAAAACCACTGAGGAGAAGGTTTTTATTATGAGTGGGTTTAGTTAGATACATACTACTCGTTTGCTATGTAGATGATGCTTTGAGGCTCGATTATATGGTATATATGTGGTGGAAAATTAAGTCATCGACCAGTTTCTGGTGTTTGTGCTTTATGACCGTAGACTTATGTACTTAAGATGGTGAAATTTGTGTTTTATCGCACGAGTTTATCGATTTTGTAATGGTAGCATATAAAGCCTGAAATGGCTCCATCACAACAAAAATGTTCTACTAATAAATTTGAGTTTGAAATGTCTTTTAGTTTCAATGAGAGCGGTTCAAGTTGCACTAGATGTTAAGGACCAAATGGGCTATCTTTGTTTGTACAGCTCTTAACTTAGCTTTCTTAACAAGAGGGAATTTAATGCTTTGACGATATGGACTGTTTTTTCTGTTTTTTACTTTGCAGTTTGGATAGAAAAAACCCACGGTGTAGATAGTAGTATAGCATGATATCAATCGATTCTGTTGAGAAAAAAAAACAATTGGTGTGACTTGTGTTGGTTTGTTTAAAACAAAATCACTCTGTCATTTCTGAATTAGGTTTCCTATTGATCGAGCTAAAATGAGCTTAGTGCAGTCGTTTGAGTTGAAATTCTCATCATTTTGACAGAGTTCGACAAAATTTTCTTATTTAGAAGCTGTGTGATTGAAAAATAAAATTATTTTAACTTTACATTTCAATAACAAAAGTAACAAAATATTAAAATTCGAACGTCATGAGACAAAAAACAACTGCAATGGGCTAATTTTAGATAGACCAATAGGAATCCGTTTTCATCAGATATGACTGACTGTTTTCAATTTGAACACACCATGAGGTTTTCAACTCAAACGACTCCAATGAGCTTGTTTCATATTGACCAATAGGAAACGCAATTATCCATTCAAATGACTGAGTGGTTTCGTTTTGAACGAATCAACACGAATCACCCGACTGCTTTTTCCCTTCAAATTACACAAAGAAAACACAAGAGCTCAAACGACTCGTGTAAGCTCGTCATTGGTGCATACATATAGACACGCCCATCCTTGCAAAGAAGGTCCTTCAAAGTAGTTAAATTCAGGTATTAAGAAATTGGCACGACTGGGTCGCACGAATTTGCGATTGTGTGCTGAATTCGATATCAAAATCATAAGGATGAGTACAAATTTTTGGTATTAGCTCTTCATAATATATTTGGGGATACAGGGCTGCCAACTACACATTGATTATGAAAATTGAATTAAATCACGCAAAATAATTAAAAAAATTAAATTAAGTATTCCAAAGATTTAAAACGAAAATCTAAGAACGCTATTCTTTTGCAGTTGCTTTGCTAATACACGTGAAAGCTGAAAATTTAATCAAAATCATTTGACCAGTATTTTTATTTTTCACTTTTTTTAAAAAACAAAGTTGTCAAAAGTCAAGTTACAAAGTTTAAGATCTTGCTAGAAGTTGTTTTGATAAAAAATTTGAAAAAATCAAATATGTGTTTTTATAGTTATTTGACTACAGAAATGATCCTGTGAAGTATAGTCTTTGAAATAATCAAATTTTTTTTTTAAATATCTACCTATAAAAATTTCAAAAACTAAAATTTTTCAAATACTGATATGCAATCTTATTTAAACAACTTAGGACTTCTAAAATACAAAATTTCGTCAAAATCGTGTCAGCCATTAAAACGAGAAAGCCAGTTTTAAAAAAAATTATAAAGTGCTATGGGAGGTACCGTTTTTAGAATTTTTGTAAAAATTTTTTAACCATCATATAAAAAACAATCTAAAATGAACCCGTGACACAAAATCATATTGAAATCGTTCGAGATGTTTTCGAGAAAAATAAGTATTGTCATATATTTTGTATGGCAGGTACAGTTATTTGAAGACCTAGAGATTTCATTCCAAAAATCACTTTGTAAACTGCTCCATAGACCCTAACTGCAAATTTTGAAGAAAATCGGTCGAGCGGTTCAGGCTGTAGATCCATGTACGGACAAACAGACAGACGGACAGACAGACAGAATTGCAAGGCCCACTTTTCTCGTATTCTCTATCCTCGTAATGTCATGTTTAATTGTTATCTCAAAATTTTTTTCTGCACGGTTGCAAAACTTGCAACCGTAAGTAAAAAAATAAAGGAAAAGTAAGAAGACAAACAGGGTTTTTGGAGCCACCAAAATAGAAAACAAAAAATATTTTTGAGCCGATTCGCTAGAAAGAAATTGTGTAGAAACCTTGTTACGAAAATTACAATAATGTTGGGGGCAATTTTAAAAAGCACGGCTGAGTAAAATTTTGACAGCTGGTCGCGTTACGCGTAACAGACCTTTATCAAGCCAGTCATGCTTCATAGCGCGGAAGCGTAAGCTTTATCGAAAGCGGAAAGGATGGGAGACAAAATGGAGCCTTGAAGAACATTCCTTTAAGAATATCAAACTTTCTGCTTTCCGGAACGCTTCAAATGGAATAGTCAGAAAGCACAATTCAGTTCCACTAACCGAGAAAGAGATCACATTAACAAAAATCATAAGACTTGTTTCAAAACTCATTCCTGTCAAATGCCTTTTAACAAACCGATTGAAACATAGGTTCCTCTTATTGGTAGATAGACCATCAAATGACTGGTAGATCTTTTGCTACGAACACCATATTCATATTTACTTGCATAAAGGAGTATTCGTGGTTTGAGTCAATAGTTGCTGTAAGAAACAAAATAGGCAGACACAGAAGCTTGAAGAAGACCGGGTCTAGCGCATTTTCACAGAGAACAGGAGACTAAAGAGTCGGCAAAAATAAATGATATTATTATTATATTATTAGTTTTTAGAACACTAGAGTTACTCAAACCTACGTCGTTAAAATGACAAGCACGCTAACCTTAGCCTAAAATAATTAAAGGCTTAGTAAATAAACTATAATTTTAATTCAGTTTTTGAATGTAATTTTAAACAAATTTATAAAGAAATACATTTTTGAAAAGTGAACGTTTCCCCAAAAACGCCATTCCAACAGCACAACAATCATATAAATACATTACGTCCAGAGAAGACTAAAAGGTTGCACATGATCTTGCATCACGTACTCAAACTAATTGTCCGGATATCGGTACCAATTAAAATGAAAACTAATGCTCCGGAAAGCACCATGTGGTCGTGGTAAGGAATACCGAAACAGTCTCTAAATAATCGTTACACCATATTTATGACATATTGACAATTTTAAAGACTTAAAACAAAAACAACAGCAAGGTAGATGAAATACTTCCTGAACAAAATTTCAGAGACAGCCTAGAGGGGAATATTAAAATGAAAATAAAGCACCCGAGGAAGTCATATCTGTTTAGGACTTTAAAAATAAAAGTTTTGGTTGTCTAATCTCCATTTTTAAAAGAGATAAGACTTTCACATCTGTTCCACATGAGCAATTCAGATTGAAAAAGTACAGGATATAGGCACTTTCAAAGGAATAGTACCACATACGTTTAATACCACTCAGATTTATGCGTCTGTGACCTTAAAGCATTTGCATAATGCATATTAATTACTTTAATTCAACAACCCCCATCCACACCTGCAGATACACACATACTCTACTTGTACATACAATTCATTCCCCAAATATCCGAGGGAGGGATGCCTGGAGTTTTGTTTAATCCGTACTTTAAAAAAAAAAACTAACAGACACATTTGATTAATGGACATACAATTAAAGCCGGAACTCATTCATTAAACCGCAAAGTGAACGACTGCGACGGGCGGACAAGAAAATCCTTTATTTTTAAAAAGTTTTTTTTTCCACAATTTAATTTCTCGTATCATCCTGAATGTCTGGTGGAAAGCTTAATATATTATTTTTGCATGTAATACACACTGACAAAATAGTGGCCAGGAAAATAAGAAGAGCTTGCAGGGATTTTTATGATATAAAACAACCGGCTGTCCGGGGATATATCCCTTTGGTTAAAAAAAAAGTTTATTTCAATGAACTCGTTAAATACAATATGATGGCAAATTAAGAGTAAATGAAAATGGAAGCACTTAATTTTTGGTCTTTTTTTAGTTTCAATTTAACGTTATTATCAGAGTTGACCATTCTAAACAAACACTAATAAGCAGTGGTCCTCTTTTCTATATGAATGATGTGCACGTGTGTTACCACCATAACCGCATGAATGTTTAACCTTTTTATATGCCCAGAATCAGCCTCTACTCATAAACCGATGACATTCAGATGAATTAAGCCACATCCGAAGCTAAATATACGCAACGACATCATTTTCGACTAAGAATGTGCGTTGTAGCTGTGGTCCTTGCAAAGGGTGTCGCAGAAGTCACAAAAAATGTAAGCGTTTGAAACTCGAAACAAATCGTTGAAGAAAAAATAAACGTTAATTTTATCCACCACACAGAAGTTGCGAATGCACCATTAGACCCTTTCCACTGGTGGGGGAGATCAGTAGTAAAAATAGTATTGAAAGTAATTAAATTAAAGTTATTTAGGTCGCTGTATGCTGTGTTCATGTAATTCTTCTCAATTAATTGAATAAAAATTCTATAAAAAAAACTTTGGATGTGATGGCCCTTTCAACTAAAACTACATTGATATAAATTGAGTCATTTTTAACTTCTCAATTTGATAGTAATTGGAAGCGTTTAACTATAATGACTTCGCTAAGTCCAGGATCGACTGTTGGTATTTAAGTCGCTTTAGCGATTTACTGTCAAAATGGGAATAGATTATCATGCTAAGCTACCTAATTACATTGAAAACCATGCGTTCATATTTGCAAAGATATCAACTTAAGGGTCGCTTCAACCTTAAATTGACTTCAATAAAACTCCCTTCTACTAGCCTTATAAACTCCTATCCTGAGGTGGGGGAGAGCATTAGTAAAACTTTGATATTGAAAAAGGCAGCCATACAACACATTATAACTTGAGATTTTTAGGAGATCGTCGACCATTACTCTCACGTTGGAGATTTTTTAAATCTGATTGCTCACAGAAACTGTATACATATACTTTTATTGGAGAAGTTCAACAAAAGAAAACTACCGAACTTTAATACAAACTTTTGACTGTAAGCCACGAATTGAGTTCAGAAAAGATATAAAGCGGTTCCAACTTAGACGGAGTTTAAACCTTTGCTTAGTTCGCTGTATAAAGCAAAAGGCCTTACCAGTTGCACTGCCTCAAGTTATGCTTTAGCATAGCATCAATACTTTTTGGAATGATGTTTTCATGCTTCCGAGACAAAAATCAGCTTTAAAAAGAGGTTAATATGATTTCTGATATTTCAATAGAAAGGACACTTTAGCATCCGCAACCATTATTTTCATTTCGAAACAAACATAGCTAATGTTGCTCTTCAACTCTACACTATGTTTTCTTTTTATTCTCCTTCTTAAGACTAAAATGTCAAATTTTTGGGTATATGTACATTTACGGTTCGAAGATTAATGATGAACTGTTGCTTTATGGAGTTCAAAGCAGAAGTGATTACGATGAGTGAAGATTTGTCGGGGTTAAGAGAAAACTGCTGCTTCGTCAAGGTCGGTAAAGAACTCACCGAGACCTTAACGTTGAAAAAGGCTTTCAACAAGGCGACAAAATGTCATGCGATTTCTTCAACATCATGCTTGGAAAGATTGTTCAAAGCTCAAACGTCAAAACCAGAGGAACAATTTTTCTAAAGTCAGTACAATCACTCGCCTACGCAGACGATATTGACGTAATGGGAAGAAAAAAGCGTGATGTCATATGTAGGTGCTTTTGCGAGCATTGAACGGCAAAAATGGGTTTGATGGTTAATGAGAGCAGAATGAATTATATCGACGAATTGGACAAAACGTCACAATAAACAGACATAACTTCGAGGTGGTATAGGACTTCGTCTACCTAGAATCCACTATAGAAACGTTGCTTCTTTGGGTTAAGAAGGCAATTGAGAAACAAAAGCCTCTCCAGAAAAACCAAGGTAACTCTGTATAAGACCTTGATCATTCCAGTCCTGTTTTACGGCGCGGAAGCATGGACCATCTCGAAAGCGGATAAGAAAACCCTTCGTTGCTTCGAAAGAAAAATACTCCGAATGATCTTTGGTCCCGTAAGCGAATACAGTGTTTGGAAAACAAGATACAACAACGAGCTGGATGAGCTGCACCCCGACATGGACACAGCTAGAAGAGTACGCATTGCGAGACTACGATGGCTAGGACATGTAGAGCGGATGGAAATCAACACTCCGGCTCGACGGGTTTTTGAAAGCATACTGCAGGGAAATTGCGGAAGGAGAAGACCTTGTCTTAAGTGGCGCAATGAAGTGGAAGGAGACCTCAACTGACTTAGAGTGCAAAACCGGAGAAGGGTATACTGGGTACCGGGATACTTCGGGTAGCTGCGGGACCAACGAACTCGCATAAAAGCATTGGGATCCGAATCCCTGCATAGTAACCATTGTGACGACTGTTCTATGATAGCTTTGACCATCTATTCTTTCTTTTTGTTGCAAAAGTCTTGGTTCATAAAACAATTTTTTTCTGTTTGGGTGACAAGGATTAATTTTTTCCATTTCCAAAATTTTTAAAATTTTGAGCAGTCGGAAAAATGTTGGGGGTTTTCGTTTCATAGAAATTAAAATATATTTTCTAAGAAAAAAACTATTTGCCACACATAAACCAGATTCCGGCAGAACTCCTTCCCAGTGGTGGGGGAGCAATGGAAAAAATTTTGTACCACTCAACATAACGCAACTTCAGATTTTAAGTCGTTTGTTATTATTATTACCGAGTTAGAATTTTAAATCTAATGACCCATATCAATTGTTAAATCAAAGAAATCCTTGGTCGATATTGGAATTTTCTTTTGTTGTCCTGCTCGTGCTGTCATTGCAAATTCAATAGAATTACAATTTAGTAGGCCATATGCAAACTCGCTCAAGATAAAGAGCCTTTAAACCCTACTCCCTGAGTGAATTTAAACATAGTTTTGCAATTTAAATATCCAATTCAATTGTAACACTCATTGTAGCCAATTAAATATTGATTAGACTATTTGATTTATTACTCCATTATTCAAATCTATGTACACCCTGTAATAACAATATTATTGCATGCGTTTTGGCAAAATGTGCAAACCTCACAAATTCGCACACGTACGTCGTTTGTTTTCCTCCTTGATTGCCTCATGCTAAATGAACTATCATGTGTACACCCTTGAAACTTAGCCCAATTAAACAGGCCGGCGCGGCGCCAGCCATCGCCAGGAGCAACCAAATCGAAAAGTTCATTGAAATTGTTGGTGTTTCTTTTTTTTTCGAACCATCAACGACAGCCTATCCTTATACACTTTTCCTGCTCATTAAAATGTCTACTGTTGTTGATGCGCATACATACGTGTAGTTAGCCTAGGGTTTCTTTACTGCTGTCACTATACAACTATGCACTAATCAAATAACGGTGAGGTAGGCTTAAACGCAAAAAACATTGTTTTTTGGCAATCAATAGCAATTCCGGTTTGGCAGATCTCAGGTTACACTGCTGCGGTGTGGTCCTATATGAATATCGGAAGGCGATGTGGCAACGAAGGATATACGGTTCAGCAGAGTTCTTTCCGTTCACCATACTCGTGTGGTCCGTTGGACAGAGTCACGTGGTAAAAGGTAAAATTCCATTTTAGAATTCAAAAAGATAAAAAGTGAATGTAATCCATAGGTTGGAGGCATACCTCAAATATTTTTTTAAGGTTTTTATGACAAAAATGCAAGCAAACAAGAAACCCTTTCGATGTAGGTATACTGAAGAAGCAAAAAAAAAAACACGTGGGAATGTGCTGCTCAGCATATTTGAAGCTTAACTTATTATGTAAATGCCGATTGACGCTTTTGATCCTAACAAGTGAACCGTTCAGAATTTAACAAAAATTTAAATAACCCTCAACCTTAAAAAAAAAAAGAATGCAAAAAGAGGTAAGTGGTGGATACAATTTTCCCATCTACTAAAGCCAGGCAATGAAGCCATAGAAAAGCAGCATTAACTGTTAATTTTTTTTTTTTTTTAAATATTTTGTGAATTTTATTTCGGAAGCCACATTCTTGTTTTAAAAGGTTTAGCGCAGATAGATGGAGGGGATTTTGGAAACATCATTATGCTATGAAATAAATTACCAGGTTTTCTTCTTCAGGAAAAGTGTGTAATTGCTTTAAAGTGTTGTGAAAAAAAGTTTTTGAATTGTAACTTTCCCCGATCATATTTAGATTTTGTGTGGACATGAAAGAAAATGTTAGTATTTTTTGCAAGAAACATAAGGGCATGAGAGCATTCGAATGATTTGATCGATTATAATCGTTTATAATACAGTTACTTTGAATATTCGAAACTTTTTAAGAAACAAACAACGAACTGGACTAGGGAAGGTTCAGACACATAATCATCGCAAAATGCCTGAAAATTGGGTACGTTTGAATCACCACTGCTGTAAAAAGTTTAAATACTTTCAACAAGTTGATAGCTAAACGACCCATAATTTTAAATGACAAAAATTCAACTGATATTATGACACTTCAAATGACAGTTGAGTTTGATAGGTGTCAAATGCCAGAGAAACCAATTTAAAACCACCAAATCAATGGCCCTTTAATACGCTATACCATTTTACCATAAAATTTTCAGCAGTAGTAGTGATTTGAGAGATTCATCTTTACCTTTACGTAGCTAAGATGTAACTTAAGCGTTAAAATACACTAGGGGAAAAAATTAAGGGATCAAAAAAAAACTCCAAATTTTTTGCGGTTGTGGTTGCAATTCTTTTAAAAATAGTCGTACAGGAATTTCAAAAATAGCATTTTGAACATCAAAGCTTCTAGTTTTGAGATCTAATGATAAAAAAAATTTTAAGCAACGTTTTGTTCAGTCGTAATGAATACTGAGAACAAATTTTTGTTGAATTTTTTTTTGGTTTTTTTTTTTGGTGGACGAACAAGTGTTTGTTGTTTGTTAAGCTTGAATTTGCTTTTTTGGAAAGTTCGATTCGACATCTTCTCACTGAGATATCGATTTTTGAATGAAAAAGGGTCTGTTTGTCTTCAACCATCAATATCTCAGCAACCGGTGTCTACACAAGAAAAACAAGGAGAGTTTTGAAATCTTGAATAATTTTCCAAAAAAATCATTTTGGTTTTTTTGAAAAAAAAAATTTATTTTCTAGACTGTACGCTAATTTAAAAAATTAAGAAAAATGGGCTTTTGGTGTGTTTTGGGACAATCAAGCACCAAGTTGGATCTGTCAAGAAAACCGGTCATGTTGAGCGTGCATTTAAAGTTTAATATGTCCACAAAAACCTCACAAGGTTTCGATTCACTCCATCGAGCCGTTTTTTTGTTTTATTTGATCTTATTTTGGAAAAAATTAAAAAAATTGCAAAAAAAAATTTTATTCACTCTTTTTATGGGTTTTTACTGATAAAAATGCGCAAAAAATGTTTCCCCTAGTTTACAAAGTGGCGGCACAAAAAAAGCTTTTCATAGGTATGGCTTTTCGCGAGAAATAGGCAAGTCTTCCGAGAGTAAAATAGACTGCCTTGAAAATGCTTTCTAACTTAGTATTTCGGAATCGGTAATAAATTTTAGGCCCAGTAAGACTCCAGAGACGACAGTTTTTTTTAAATCTATTTATCATACTGCATCATGTTTGAGGTTTCTGCGAATATGACCTCGTCTTTTTACATCAACACTTTTGTTGTAGTATATAAAGGCAAAATAAATACCACCTGGCAGAACTGCCCCAAGGTCATCCAAGAATAGTTTGTAAAGAGGTAGGGACTAAGTAGGCAGCTTTGTTTTATCTTACATCTTTATCTTAAAACTTTCGTAGCTTATTAAGTATGATAGCCTTTGACATTCTGTCGATTGAGTCAAAACGGCTCTCAACCCTATAACATATAACTTCCTTCTTTTGTCCAGGTACGATCTGGTAATACAACCTAGAGAGAAAATATTTTATCCCCTCAAATAGTATCAACAGGTTTCACGACTTCAAAATAACGATCAATTCAACAGTTTCCAGATCAACAAAAAAGTTATTAGTTGAACTTTCGATTCGTGAAACAATGAGAAATGAAGGAGATGTGACCGATTTCAAAAATTCTTTCACCGTAAGAGTGCTTCCCTGAGTAACATAGACTATATTTCATCCCCATATTCTCACGGGAACGGGACGGGAACTGTAACAGAATCCAGAACTTAAAAAACACAGGACTGATTCCAACAAAATTTTTAATGTTGAATGGTGAGTTCGAGTACCAATTCAAGTACCGTAGGGTCGATTCGACACTCGAAGGCACCATTCGAGTATCGAAGGGTCAACTCGAATATAGAAGGGTCCATTCAAGTATAATCCAAATTTAGGAACATTTCAGCAAAAATTAGGGACAGTTCAGCATAAGCTTTTGGGATCGAGCTTGAAGCAAGCAGTTCATGAACAAAACTATGCTAAAAACAAATAGAAAAGCTGCGACAGGAAGAGAGAAAAAAACTATGGCAAAAATTGAAAACTAGCTTCGTGACAGTACAACGAATGCAATTTGTACTAGGACTTGGATTGTATTATCGTAGATTTAATAAATAAATAAATAAATAAAAAGAAAAGTACGTCGGTTGAACCCAAAAATCAAACACAACTACAGCTACAATCTGAACGAAATTGAAAACCATGAAGGACCTAATAACACGGATATGTGATGACTACAAATAACGAATTTGATTAATCCGAGACGAATTTGGCAAATGATGGCCAGATGTATTATTTCCTTGATGTCTACACCCCAACTCTTACGATACAAGACAACGTGCCAATATCAAACCCCATAATCATTTCCTGTTAGTCCTTTACAGAGTTAAAACGAACTAATAACAATTATTACGACCACGAAACAGCGAAGAAATCATCGCGGGGAATCGACATCTAATCTAAATTTTAAGTCTTTCTGTGCTCGAGCCATAAGTTTCTTTCAAATTTCCCTCATTTGAAAATATATCAAAAAAATTAGTTTCATGGTTTCGGTAGTTTTTCCGTTTATCGCCATATGTACTCGTAGTTGGCAGATAAAGAAACGACACCGCACGTAAAAGAAGACCGCGACGTTGTATTTCCCAGCCAATTGATAAATCAATGCAAGTTTTTCTTTATTAAATTGAGTAAAATAACTTAAATATAAATTTCTTTAGAAAATAAAATTAATTCAGATACAAAGACCCGGATATTATCTAGTTTTGGAATTTGGCGAAACAACACTTTCCTGTTTATTATAGTAACATTCATTCTATTTTAAAACAAGTACACATTTTAAATGGATTTTAACGAATAAAATAACCTTGGCTTTGAAAACTCGATTTATTACAAACTCACTCAGTTTTAAGTGCATTTGTAATAAAACGAATTTTCAATTTGGAACACAAAATCACTTCTTCAATATCCTAGTATGGATTCAAACCAAAAATGGAACCAATTGAGCTGAGTTTCGGGAAAAATAACAAAAAAAAAAAACAAATTAAAAACAAAAACACTTTTTCTCTTTCCTTCATCCATTCAAAACGAAGCTAAATCCCAGTTCCCACTAAAATGCTGACATGACTGTCGGGTCGGGGTGGGGACGTTATGAATGGATATCAATTCATCCGGAGTAAGAATTCCAAGCTCAGCTAGAAGATATCGCAAAAAGTACTTTATGAAACCATGTAGCAAACAAGAGAAAGCAAAAAAATGTGAAATAAGCGCAAATGACAAATTCAGTTAAGATTTCTGAAGCTATACCCACCCATTCTTTTATCCTATAAGGTTACCCATAATTGCTAACCACGTTATGTCATCAGTTGCCAACAGGGGGCTACAGCAAATGAGACAGAGAAAGAGATGGAGAGAGATAAGGCGACAAAGTGAGTTCATTTATTTGCCACCACATCCAGACGACCGCCGACGTAAATTGAAGAAAAATGGTGTCTATGCGAAATTCTTGCGTATGAGGATGGGTAAGCTAAGCTCTACGTCGTCGTCGTCATGTCATCTCATAGCGAATAAAAAAATCTTTTATTTTGAGGTCCTTTTGTGTCGATAACTAACAAAACGCCTAGGCCTACTCCCTTCTAACATAACTCACATATCACATTCTGCCATCATGCACGTTAGCCCGTTCTTTTTTTGTATGTAGTTCCACTTTTTCTGTATCACCCTTTTGTATGTGCGTTTGGCAGTTCAGCTTTTTATTAAAAAAAAAAAAAACGGTAAATGGCTGTTCCTTGACGAGCATATGCAACCAAGCGTTTATTTTTGTTTTTTTATTAGTATTTTTTGATGCTCATTTTAATTTTTCATAACGGAGCTCGTTAAGTGACAACATCTGGTAGTGCGCCGTCAAAACAAAAGTGAATTAAGACGACTGAATACGAGTATGAAAAATGCATCCGAGTGAGTTGAAATTTGAAAAGATCTTTTGTAGGAGAGAAAATGGGTGTTTGATGCTTTGTTTTGGAACTAAATTGTTGCTTTCGTTTCCGTATGAAAACAATTATATTGAGGAAGGGAATTAGAAAACTTTTGATACTTAATTTGGAGTTCTGGCAAGTTGGAGGGCATTGGAAAATAATTGTTTTTTATTTGTTAGCACTAAAAGCCGTGTTTTTTTTTTGGTAAGAAGTTCCGAAATTAAATACGGAAAACAACTATGAACCATATGTGGATAAAAATAAGATAATTATAGAAGCAAATATTTCAGGGAAGATAAAGTTTCAAAACAGCCAAGTTTTTTTCTCAACCCTGTAAAGCAAGTTCAACTAAATTGACAGATAGCTAGTTAAAATATTCAAAACCTGGTCAATGTACAGCATCGCGGTAAAGTTGACTAAGAAGGTTAGGAAAAAAAGACTAAAGAGTTCGCGACTTCTGCAAATGGCAATGAAGGGAAAATACAGAGTGGGGTAAAACAAACCACATTGGGGTAAAGCGGCTACAACATTAATTTCTATACTTTACTACATCCCCGAAGTTGTACTCACAGTAAAATTCATGGGCTTTTAGTGTGTCGCGGATTAGCGGATTAACTGTTAAAAGGGAGGAATGAAATTGTCCGATTCGCGAAAATCCTGTATTCACCACAGCAATAAATGACGGAGAGAGAGAAAGAATAGACAACACACAAGATAATCAGTCGATAGAACTATCACTAACCAAACTAATTAACTAAACTCTTTTTTCAATCCTGTCAGTTAGGAGGATTAGGAGCAAGAAGGTTTAAGATGCATCTAACCAAACATAGAATCTTAATGCGGATGCAGTCTTTATAAATATATTTCAGCCATACAGAAGAAATAAGCACTTTCCGGTAGCGTTTATAGGAACTTTAGCATTCAAAAGACTTTCTTCAAATAATTGGTTTTTTCAACAAAAATCACAACGTTTATACACACACACACACATACATCGAGTCCCACACAGCCTATGCTTTCATTGAGACAGCTACCATTCATTAAAAATAAATAAATAGGGTGGCGCAATAGAGCGAGGAGCCCCTGGGCCTAGCGCATTTCTCACAACCATGCCTTATGAGGGAATGGAAGGGACCTACAATTTTCTGCCGGTTCCGAACTGCTAATCGAGAAAGCGCTTTTCATGGCAACGAATACTAACGGAGGCCTTGCCAATTCCTCGCGAAAGGCGATACCCGTGGAAAAGACATTTTTGCCTCTGTTGGTATTCGAACTCTAAGAATGAAGCTACCATTCATTGTTTGTGGCAAAAGTTGTAGGTTGAGTTTTGACAGGAAAGGGCAGCATCGATTTCATGAAGAATTAAGTTCTAATCTAGAAGTAAGAGTTTACAGAACTTATATATAGGCCATCAAACGCGTCATGTTCTCAAAGATCAGAAAAATTATTTCTAATCCATTCAAGATGGACGTTTCCAACAGCAGAAATTTTCAAAAACCGAGGTCGATTCTTAACCTTATCCAATTCTTTGACATTAAACATAGTAATTTTACTTGTCTAAAAGAGTTGTTTCTTCTTTTTGGTGTTGTCATAAGCCATCAAACTGCTAGTAGACCTTTTGTCACCAAAAGCTAATCTGTCAGTCATTGAAAAGCTCCCTTTCGTTTCGTCAACGCTCCAAAGATCAGGAAATAATGATCATTAGTACAATTGGAAAGTAGTAAGAAGGGAGGCAGAGTCGTTTTATAAAAAGGCAGCATGGACAAATTCAGTTTTCCTTTCTCTCGGAAAGAGACCTGTAGACCTCTAGATCGAAAACTTACATTGAAATTTTTCAAAACTCCTTGGCACTGTCTGAGTGCAATAGATTTTCACCCACATAGAATCATCAACATACTCTTAAGTGCCATAAACATTTTGGGGAAAACCGAGTTTGCAGTGCCACACAATAAGGAAAGTGTTTTCATTCACAGACAATGTGAGTCGTATTAGACTGTGTAACACGACCTCAATCGAAACGGTTGAATCAGGATGGTTCGTTTGAAGCGAAATCACTGTCATTTCGGATGAAAGAAATGACTGAGTAGTTTCGTTCTAAACGAACCGATACGAATAGCACGAAGAAATTTTTTCCATCAAACACGCACTACACCATCCCTCTTTACCCCCAAGTGACAAGTAGACACGTCCCACAATAAGGTTGTTCGCATCATAAATAAATAAATAGAGTGGCGCAGCAACCGAGGAGCTTCTATAAGCCTATGTATCAAAGTTTCCGCAAAAATCACACAATACTTGGTTTAAATTTTGAAAGAAGATATTTTTGCCTCGCCAGTACGCAATACTAGTCAGTATTATTTTGGATCTGCAATCATGGTGAAATTTTAGAAAAAAGCTCATTTAAAGAAAATTTGCTGAACAGCGTTAAGACCTTGCTCCGATCGGACAATTTTGCTCCACTTATAAAGAAAAAATAAGATCTACTCCGACGCTCCGATTTTTTTGACCAATCACAAAATTTCGAATACCTTAACCCCAGATTACCGTGGATGAGAATGCTGGAAATTTAAATAAGCAACAAAACTCGGGAAGCCTCAGGGCCTAGCACATGTCAAGGACCTACAGTTTTATTCCGAAATCAAACTGCTTAGTTAGATGGTGTCTTTTCATGGCAAAGTTATTCTCTTGATTTGCCAGTGAATCGTTTTGTTGGCCTCAAATCGGCCCTTCACAGTCCCCACAAAAAATTGCACTTCCAAGGCGGCCAATTGTCACCGCCAAGATGGTTGATAACACGATTTGGCAATTTAGTGTGCAAAAGGTGGATTGTTCCACAGGCTATGTGGCATGGCACGCCATCATGAATGAATCAGAGGTCGTTTAAGTCCTTGTAATCAATCCCACCGATAACCGAAGCGTATATAGAAACGTTGTCACGAATTATATCGTATACTCTCGGCTACAGCAGACACATTCGAATCTGTATGACGGGGACTTTCTGAGTTGTCTCTTGTCGCACAAATTTGCGAACAGTGGCGCTTCATTTCGTCTAAAACTTCTTTTCAAAAAACGTACTGTTTGAGCACACAGCATTATCTTTGAAAATAAGTTCATCACATTTCCCAACTTTGTTCAAGCGTAGAGCGACTTATTTCGTTCCGCGGAGGTATGATACTGTTTGTTTTTCTTTTCTTTTGTTTGTTTCAATTCTACTCCGGAATTCAAATTTGCTCCCAAAGTGAAGTTCGAACCATGTTGCTGAAGGTCAAAGCAGTCCATTACTTGGGGCACACTATATCGATACAAAAAGTATTAATATTATGAAGTCTAATGATCACCCATTCTAATAATATCTTTACCCACTTTCACTAAGGACAAATTTATACCACGCAAAAAAACCGTAGTAATAATAACACGCTTTTTAACCAGAAAACTGGGTGAAACACATGTGGCTTGTTCGTATTTTGTTGTATCGATACCAACAGTGTATCAAAAGCATAAGGAGACCGTATTCAAAATTACGAAACGCAAGGCAAACAAAAACAAACCCAAAACAACGATTGCGACAGCATAGACCAATTTTGAGTTACGAGAATGAATCCATGAAAATGACAGAACGATTACAAAACGACTGCAAAAAGCAGTCTTAAATGTCAACGCGTATTGTGAAACGTAATCGCAACGTAACGATAACGAGAGATTTTTTGCTAGTAGCGTTATTTGTATTACGGGCCCAGAGTCTTTTGTGAATTTGCCGTCACCTATGTGAAGATTTAGCAAAATGTAAGAACTCAACTTTTCTGGTCTCCTTTGCAAGCTTTTGAAGCCCGTTAATCAAATTTTAGGATAAATTGTATTCCTAAAGAGAGTACCTACTTTTCCAAAGCTTATTTTTGCCAATGTGAGATGTGTGCAATCAACAAGTAGTTAACTATAGAAGGCTTCTGAAGATATTCCTCATCCAAAAAACACACCGAGCTCGGCCAAAAGTTTGAAGGTCACACAATATCTCAGTTCATCAGTCACTTCAACAAAAGCCAATTTTCTGTCTGTTTTATGTCTACGTACCAAATAATTGACGTCTCCCTTAATTGCATTTTTTCCGCAATACCTGACACTCACAACCAAAAAAAGGACAGCAAAACTACCGCACATGTTCACGTATCTGTCAGATCCCTTATGCCCAACGAATAGGAAAATTGAAATCTCAACATAATTAAGTTTTGTTATGCTGCTGTGTCACACATACACAATCAAAAGATACCTTCTTTACCTGTGTATATTGCACCTCCCACACGTCGCGCCGGGACAGATGATTGAAGTGATGTCAAAATGACACAACATCCTCCCAACAACAACAACAACTCACCCCCTTTATTCAACGAAATCTCGTTTTGTGTCTGCCTTTGTTTGTGCATAATTTCAAAAACTGTCAACAACCTGACAGCTACAACTACTAAAAGCGTTATTTCCCATCCGTTTGAAATTAATATAAATGACAAGGATTAGAGAGTGTGCATTTATAGTTTTGAGGGCTTAAAATTGTGTGGAAAAACTGTGTTTTCATTGAATTTTCCTTGAAGAAAGAGATGATTGTCACTATATGTATAAGTGTGCGATATACCAATAAGTGCCAGGCCTAAACTATGTGGTTTTTACTCCTCCCTTTCTCTGCAAACAGCACTTAACAGCATCTTTCGGTTGCATGAATAAATTGTCCTTCGGCTTTCCTTCCTCAGTATATAGATACAAATTCCGCTTATCTCATCAAATCATATATTCCAAAATAAAACTATGCCCATGGGGTTTGTCTAGACAACTTGAGATTCCGATTTGCACCACAGCAATATTGCGCCAAAATATACATATGATGACTGTCGATTGAATAAAGAAAAAAAAAAGGAAAAACCTTTCATTTTTTTTTATAGGGTCAATAGAAGGGATGGCGCATACACGTATACAAAGCTCTTTTTCGAATAAATGACTCATATGTGGGCTTTTTTGTTGTTGTATACTTTCTTTTTTGTCTTCTAAGATTGCTCGACTTCTTTAGAAATTGCTTGCTTGCCCTGAAGGGACGCTTTTCCTCAGCCAACATATTCCATAGTTTTCTCTTTGCATGCCATTTGATGTTTGTTGATAGAATTTATTCTTTCCTTTCTATTATGTGTGTAATTGTTTATTCAGGACAATCATTGAAATGAACCATCGCCGTTGAATACTTAAATTTGCTTCGAGGCTCGAAGCTGGTTGGTCAGGACCAGGACTTTGTATATAATATTGCGGTGTGGATTCAATTGTTTGCTTTTTTGCTTATATTCGCAAATAAGGGTTTCTTTGATTTTAGTTTTTTTATCAAGTTGCTATAAGCATTTGAAGCAATGGTTTTTTTCAAGTAATAGGTTTTTTTAAACATTCGTATTTATTAATTGAAAAAATTAATTGAGTCCCAAGGGGTCAGCCACATCTTTGACGATGTTGGGTTTTTAGCAATATTCTACGGCGCTATCAAAAATTTTAACATAAAACTACAGCTTGGAGTTCATCGAAACTCATCAAATGAAGTATAACAGATATCACTATAACATAATTTATCAATCAAACGTAAACTTAAATTCGAATTGTTATTGGTCATTGTTCCCCTCACTTAAGCGCTCAATTTTTAGTTCAACGATGCGAAAAGAATTATTGTCCTTTGGCTATCCTCTTCTGCCATCACCACTCAATCAAATCGAATTAGGCAAACAGTCAAAAACCGAAATAGGTCTACCATTATGGTTCATTGCACATTTTGATTTGCTTGCGACACACAAAATAAAAACGCCAATGCGAATGAATATGCTCTCCCTGGACGATTGTCATAAAAATTTATGAGCAGGAGTATCTTTATCTATAGGTTTTAAATGTTCCAATTGTTTAACAATACAATGCAAATCCTGTATAGAGACAATAGAGGAGAGAAAAAATATACATATATAGGTTCCTATGTAGGAAGGAAAAAAAAAAAAGAAAACAAATCAACCACCCGTGCAACCCTTAAAAAAAAAAGCCAAAGGCGCCAAACAAAAAATGTACTCATCCCATTCAGATAATTTTTTTCAGCTTCGTAGTTCTTCTTTCCTTTTGTTTTCCTTGTTTTCGGTGTAAATCTATTTTTCTTCTTCTTTTTTTTTTTGTAAGCTGTGAAATTCGTTCCGGTATTGCAACAAATTATAGAAACAAAGCTCTTTTAGCCAGAAAAAAAGTACTTCAACTTTTTGTTACAGGAGGTGTTTAAAATTTGTTTTCATTTCAACAAGAGTGGATAGCAGAAGGTATTAAAATGCCCTTGAACTTTTAAGGTAGGATTTAGTTTAGGGTATTCCATTTTTTGTGCTTTTTCAGATTTTGAAATGTTTTTAGTAGTAAAAGCGTTGAATAAAAAAAAAAATTAAATGCTTTGAAACAATCAGCTGAAACAAATGCCTTTGGAAAGTTGTGTCTGTGACTCAGGTGTTAAATAGTAGTTTGAAAAGTTAAAACGGAATTGAAGAACTTTGTCGATGTTTTATCGAAATTTATGTGGTTCTTTACTTTTAACCGAAAGTAAAGATTCAATAGACTTGAGCTCTTTGATACTAGAGCCCCCTAGTGCACGTTTATATGTAAGAACGTGCCACACTTGTATTTGATTTGAATGTCTAAAAATATTTTACGTTGATATTACACGTGTATTTTGTATTACACGTTCGCTTAAACTTGCACGTGTAATTATTTTGGATAACTTTTAACTTATTTTGTTCACTCAAATTTATCATTGAAAAACGAGTGCGTTTAAATTTCAATTTATTTTCTATGATAAATAAAATAAACAAACAGGGTGATGCAACAGCGCGGGGAGCCTGGAGTCTGAAGTATTTCTCACAAAAATACTCACGATTTTCTGCCGATTCCAAACGGCTTTTGATGAGCCGAGCGCTTTCATTGTAATGAAAATATATCACAGGAAAAAAAAAACATTTTTTTATTTTCTGTTGGGATTTTAATTTCGAAGCTTCCACGTAACAGGCAGATGATAGCTATTACGCAACGGGCATTTCCATGTTCTATGATGAGGCACAGAAATTAAGTTTTCATGTTGGTAACGCTAGCGTTTGACTCCTGTCTAACCCAGGTGTCATTTACTACAATGTATCGCTTTCGTTAAATGCAACTCGTTAAATTATGGACATTTTTTAAAATTAAGACGCAGCCCGAAATCTGAAAGTGGTTAAAAAGTTACCTTAAGGAGTTACATGGGTTTCACGGATTCAAAAATTCGATTTTTTTTTCGTTGATTGTTAAGATCTACAACATCCCTAGAATATTTTTCAAAAATTTCAACTTGATCCGAGTAATAGTTTCAGGGATACAGCCTTTTACAGTTGCGCGCTCAAGGCTACCTACTATGGTCACTTAAAATTATAAACGTGTTTCTCTCAAAACTATCGACTCCAATTTCAAAAAAAAGAATTAAAAACAAATTTTCGAATGATTCAAAAGCAGAATACTAACATAGTCAAGCATAAGTAATTTCTAACATAGCTTGAGTCCGCAGATTATCGCCACGTAGATCGCCTACAATTCACACAGATGTTGTTGATCAAGGTAAAGTCTAGGACTTACCTATGCAGTTTGTATTTTTTAAATATAGGTATAGTTGTCCTAGATTCAAATGATTGGTCTTTTCAATTCCGTTTTTAAACTCCAAAATGTGAAAAAATGGATTTCTTTAATTAACTTCCTTACCGTACCTTAAATCAGTCCAAAATTTAAACAAAAACAGAGTTACAATATTTGAACCTTCGGCTGCTTTAGACATACTCCTATTAACTCAACTGGGCATTCTACCATTTTGATCTTACTCGGATCAATAAAAAGTCACTGCGACTATATTACCCCTCAACTGATTTTTGATAAGAACCATCCACCAGAACCACGTGGATGACACGGATTTTTTACAATATGCTTCAATTCAGTCAGACGACTCAAAAACCTAGGACGAAGTTGGTGGCGGAATATACTCAAAAGAACTGAATATTGATTAATCATTCGAGTCCCAAGCAATTGAATCGTGTATATTGTAAAGGGCGGCCGTGGTGCAGTGGTAGAGTGTTTGGTAGAGAGGCCGGATGCGTGGGTTCGAATCCCGCTCTGGGCATCTACTTTTCTTTCAGCCTCCCAGTTTCATATGGACGCCGCCCTTGAGGTTATATATGTGAAATTAATAACAACTTATTTCCAACTACTGCAACACAAAAAAAAAGGGAAGGCTGCTACTCTGGTAGTACAATGGACTGGATATTAGGTCTGAGTTCTCCAGATTAGCATATAAGCCTCCTCTTTTTTATATAAAAAAAAAAAAAATTGAATCGTGTCCCAAGCGGAAATACTGGCGATCAAAGCGGACCTATCATGGTTAAGAGAAAAGTGATATGTGCAACACATATCTGCATCTTCTCGGATAGCCAAGCAGAACTTCAATCACTTGGTAATGTTTCTACACACTGTGTAACCGCCCGCAACGATCGTCTCTTATACAGATGACAAAACCGTTTAACATTATCCTTTTGTGCGGGTGGCGGGTCATAGAGACTAGGCTATTAAGATATCTAGCCAAATCTTGATCTAAAATGTACCAAAAGTTTGTTATCCTTAAGCAAGTTGTACTTTAGCTCCGAAATTAGTGTTATAACCGGACACACAGCCTTATGGGTAGACATGCTGCGAGGCTGAATGTTCCATTAATGTGCATGGACGAGGAAGAAGAGGAAACCGTTGCACATCTACTTTGCACATGCCCCGTCCTCTCTCAAAGACGTAAAACACATTTCGGAGAACACTTTTCCAAGTGATCTTAGAAACATAGACATTCATAGACTTCATCGCTTTCTATAAGCTCAAAATGGTTTCAATAATAGGCCATTCCTCAAAGTTCTTGTCGCATCACATGTGGACCTATTATTTATAGGTCTGAGTGCGTCGGTCATTTTTCCGACAACCACCCTAACCTAAACTAATCTAACCTAGTCTCAATGAATGAATGAATGAATGAATAATTGGGGTTTTTTATTGTACCTTGACCTGTTCAGATCTATTGTACCCCCTATTTCTTAAGTGGTATTCCTTAATTAAAGTACTTCATCCAGATTAATTCCTTTGATGAAACTTAGTATCTGGGTTACGCTTAGGAGTTTTAGCTCCCTCCGGATCCTAGGTACTTCTTACTTACTTACTTACTCTCAAAGGACTTGCCAATTCTACACGAAAGGCCATATCCGCGGAAAACAGTTTAATAGATCTGGGATTCGACCCCACAACTCCCACGTAACAAGCAGATGCTAACCATTACCCCACATAAAACACAGAAAAATATCAATGCCGAGATAAGCTGAGTTCAAATAAGTCCAAGGATCAGAACATGTATCAAGAGCCGAAATACATATTCTCGCAATTTTGAATTTTTATTTTTTTATAGACACTCGACATTAATCATTTTTGGATTGCGATCATAGAGCTCCTATAAAGGTCTAAAGTTTTCACATGTTTCAATATTCATTACGAGCCATTGTACCTGTCCAGTTTCCCCACTCGAGCCAATTACCAGTCACATTGTTTTTCTTGATAGCAGTACTACTATTCTTGTTTTTCATTTATGTTTCCATTCAATTGTAAGGTAAAACAAGTTTCAAATGAACTCAATCCACATCCACTTATATGTCTAAGCTATTTTCGAACTCATAGCAAAATCGAATCCTCGTGCAAGAATTGCAAGGATTTTTTGTTATAATAAACTTGTCCAAAGCTACTTGTAGATGGGTTGTCACATACAATAACCACAGGGAATTTACCTACCATAACCTCGGCCTCAAAATCCCCTGGGTTGTTTCATAAATGAATAAAAACTCTATCAAAAAAAATCAGATCCCCACGCCATCATATACACATACCTTTCTCCTTACCGCGCCTTTTACCACTTCGGTGAATCTTTTTTAATGGTTCAATATAGGTATGTATATGTATAGTAAAAGTTTTGTTGGCTTGTAATCGATTTTAATTAAATTTTCTGGGGCATACTAATGGAATGGCATATGCGCTTGAATGCATCCACTATGATTGTGTTTTTCTGGTGAAGGGGTGTCAAGCACCAAGCCCATTTGCCTCTTGTTTCGAGTCCAGTATAAACTACATATCTATACAATATACAGAGGAGAGGGCCCACAAGAACTGAAGTTTTTATATTTTAAATTCAGTTTTTAATCGGGGAAAGAGTGAGTGTGCGGATGGAAATCTTGAATTATTTATTTTTATACCAAAATTCACGCCTCAATTAATCAAGGAAAATGAGTTTTCCGAAAGATAACAAAAGATTTATGTACTTTCGACGATTTTTCATGGAATAATTGTGTTGTCTGTTGGTTACAGATAAAAATTGTAACTGTAAAGAACCAGGTTGTCGTATGGTTTTTTTTGCACTGAAAGGATATGTATTAAATGAGGCTCTAGCGTTATGCTTTCTTTTAAGGACATTGACTGTCAGAAGTTATTACGTTTGAATGGCACGTATAGGTCCTGGTACTGTTTCCAGTTGCAGTTTTGGCAGACATAAGAAAGCATTGCGGTCAGGTAAACCGCTTCAGATCAACATATTGGAGTGTTACGTGGTAGTTCAAGGTTCGAATTTCAGAAAGATTTTTCATGGGTATCACCCTTAGTGAGGAATTGAAAAATCCTGCGAGAGTAATTACATACTGTGCTGCTGAAGATGTCTGGTAAGCCCGAAATGCAAATTTCGTTTTTCATTTGCATAAAAGTTAATTAAAACATTTTGTAATTCATTATCTTGAAATAAAGGGTTTTAATATGCGTATTGGGATCATCTTTGGGAGAGTAAAATTGTCTTTAAAATGCGTTAGGTGAGAGGTTTCTCCAGCTTGACTGAGCTATGGGATTTACTTCATTTGATCTAATAAGTTCATCAGCTTTGAAGCGTCATAGTTATTGGATGAGGGTAGAAAAAGAAATAGAGCGAGAGAGACAGCTTTACAGTGCTTTAAACAGTTCACCAGTTCACCAGGTTACCAGTTCACCAGATCACCAGTTCACCAGTTCACCAGTTCAACAGTTCACCAGTTCATGTACATGTTTATGCCGAGAAATTACGTATAGAAGGAGAGAGATTTAGTAAAAAAAAAAGGAGAGAATAGGAGGAAGATAAAGAAAAATGACATAAAATAGAAAATAAAAGGATAAGGTATTTTGAAGCCGCTTTTAAGTTTCAAGAAACTTTTCCAATTCTATGCGAAACAGGATTTTTACAAAACAGCTACTTCAGCTACTTAAGGTTAAATTTTTTTTTTCTTGTTCGTAAATAGTCAGGACTCAGGCTAATCGATTTTGATGCGGGTTAGTAGCACACGTTTAAAACATCTCAAAGTTTATAAAGGTACATAGTGATCCCCAGATCAATCAACCGTCAAACAAATTGACCATGTAGCGATCGAAGCAAGGCACTCTTTCAGTGCGGTAGATGTCCGAACTTTCCGAAGGGGTGACTTTGACCCGGACCAATACCTTGTTGTAGCCAAGGTACGAATGAGAATATCCAGTTCACAACTCATGCGAACCGTAGCCTCTGAGGTTCTGGGTTTCAATCCGTCTTCAAAACGAAACCCATGGTTCGATGAACAAATAAACAGCAAGATTATTGTTGATGCAAAAGAGAACTAGGGCTGCTTTCGATCAGTATAACAAGATTTACAAGGAGAAAGGAAGAAAGGCACACCGAATTCTCAAAAAGAAAAAGAAGAAGTATGAGAAGCGCTCATTTGAGGAAATTGAAAGATGCCATGACAGGAATGAGATTCGGAAGTTTTACCAAAAGGTAAAAAGATCGTGCCATGTTGGCAAGCCCCGAATTCAAGTCTGTAAAAACCAGCAGGAAACATAGTAATAGAGACGCAGTTCCAACTGAGGATCTGGAAAGATCACTTCTGCAGACGGCTTTTTGGCGATGAAGACACAAATTCCGCTGTCAGGCAGATTGCAGATGACCAAGAATGCAAACTTAAATCAAATAAAACTGCAGGAGCAGATGGCCTTGATGCCATACTTTTCAAGGTAGCTGGAGATCAGTTGGAAAGGAGCATGTATAAGCTGATCTGCATGATATGGTCGGAAGAAAACATGACCGATGAATGGAACTTCAATATCGTATGCCGGATCCTAAAAAAAGTTAGACCCTCACAATTGCGACAATTATTATAGAGGGATAAGCCTCCTTAACGTCGCTTATAAGATCTTGTCTTCTGTAATATGTGAAAGTCTGAAACCCCAAGTCAACAATTTGGTAGGTCCTTATCAGTGTGGTTTTAAACCGGAGAAGTCTACAATAGACCAAATTTTCACATTACGGCAGATCTTGGAAAAACCCGAGAGTATAATGTCGACATACACAACCCTTTTATAGATCTCGCATAACAGATCCGCGTATTACAGAACTTAAAGAGACGAGCAGCACAGAGCCATGTCTATTTTCGGCATCCCTCGTGCGACTGTGCAGGATGACTTTGGAGAATTCACGCTGCTCCGTCAAGGCCGGTACGGAGCTGACCGAGAGATATTTGATGTCGAAATTCATGCGATTTCTTCAACATCATTCTTGAAAAGACTGTACAAAACTCAAGCTTCAACACCACAGGAATAATCGGAATAATCTTTCAAAAGTCTGAACAATCACTCTCTTACGCAGACGATATTCACATAGTGGGAGGAATTAGGCGTGATGTCATAGGTGCTTTTCCGAGTATTGAAACAGAAGCGGCAAAAATAGGTTTAATGGTTAATGAGGACATATCGGAGTATATGTTGTCATCAAACAAGAACATATAACATTGAAGAATTGGTCAAAACGTCGCAATAGACACACATAACTTCAAGGTTGTACAGGACCTCGCCTTCCTAGGATCCGCTATAGACACGGAAAACAACATCAGTGCGGACCGGAGATCAAACGGAGAGTAACTCTTGCCAACCATTGCCCTTTGGGCTAATAAGGCAATTGAGAAACAAAATTCTCTCTAGAAAACCCAAGGTAACCCTTTATATCAACTTAATCATCCCAGTCCTGCTTTACGGCGCGGAAAAGTGGGCCTCATCGAAAGCGAATGAGGAAACCCGCTCCTATTCGACGGGTTTTCGAAAGCACATTGCAGGGAAATCGCGGAAGGAGAAGGCCTCGTCTTAGATGGCGCAATCAAAGGGAAGAAGACCACAACTGACTTAGAGAGCAAAACTGAAGAGAACTCGCCCGAAATCGAAGTCGTTATCGAAAGATCTTGTTTAAGGTTCAGGTTCACTCCGAACTGTAATGTTCACTTTAGTAAGTAAGGTAAACAGTCAGACCACTGATGTCTGATGAAAATGCAAAAATGTAATGCAATTTTTATGAGTTCATTTGGAAAAGTTAACAAATTTTGGGTTCTAAACTAAACTCTTCTTCTGTTGAACTTGCCTTAAACCATTTAAAGTATAGCTTCTTCACAGTCGGCCCGAAAAAAGACGAGATATTTGCGTCAGGCATCTTTACAGATAACCCTCAAATAAACAGATCAAAAGAGCTTCCAAATTTTTAAAGCGTTTTACAAGCTTAAGTACCTGCAGTAATAGCTAAATAACTGACTACTTACATAAGGTCCTGTGAAATATTGACATTATTAAAACCACAAGGCTCCCATTGATATAAAATCCAAGCTGGTGACTTCAAAACTTATGCTTCTAGAGCAAGAAAAGAATAGAATGCCTTAACAACTAATGGGACATCTAGAAAAACTCGGTTTTCTTAGAACCTTTTTACAGGCCATTTAAAAAAGAAAACAAAAGTTTTAGTTAAGCAGACCTCTGCAAATAATTCGTTTGATACCCATATGATGAGAGTCGGCATGAGTGCAACTGAATTTTGTAAGGGGTGATGCCACATATCTCACTTAACTCCTCCTTTAAGTGCCCAAGCTTAGCACATTCCAGGAAAGTAGCCCTCGGAAAATAGTTTTTCGAAAAACTGAGCGACATCTTTAGTTTCCCTTCAACCAACATGCTGATATTTCAGAGATGGTCCTTCATCCTCCTTCTACTCACTCACTCGACCTCTACATCAGATCATCCCTCGCACAGGGGAACACGATGGATCCTTTGAGATCAGAGTGAGGTCTTTCTAGCCTAAGATAACATTGCAAAATAAAGGTGAAAAGTATGTTGACGTTCCCCCAACAATATGTTTTCAACAACATAACACTTACAAAGATGCATAGCCTTTAAGGCAAGCAAAAGGGTTTCATGATTTCATCCCTACGCATTAATGTGAGTCAGTACATGTGCCGTAATATCACGTGTCCGGATAAAAAATTTAAAAGGATGAAAAAAAATTAATTACTTCCATCTACTTTTCATGGGTTTTCAAGAACACCGCGTTCCAAGTCGAAAGCTTGGAAGATTCCTGAGACCGACAGAACTGCCGTCCCCTCCCATTAAGTAGTTATGTTAGCTGAATCATATTGCTTCTCAAAATCATAAAATTTTTCAATCATTCAATACAAAGCACATCATCGCAAATCACCTACTGGCAAAACTTGTATCGCATTACAACCAAAACAACAATTCCTTTTTCAAGGATATGCCTTTTGTATGACAAACGACTAAAATAATATTTTCATTCCATTTGCCTTGAGGATAACTAAAAATTTTTTAATTTACCCAATACCAACACATTGATACAAAAAAAAAAAAAACACCCACAAAGAACACATATCCTTCATTCAAAAGCTGTTTCCCATTTTCTTTGGTGTTAGGCGGTAGGTAAGGTACCTACCAATGGAAAAAAGAGCAACAGAAAAAAAAAGAAAAATCAACAAACAGTCTCTAGAAAACATTTTTCAGCAAATTGAATATTGCTCACATCCTTAATGGGATATTGCAAAAGTTTCAATGGGGATTTTCGAGCCAATTGCGAGAAAGGATTCTTCCAAAAATGTTCCATGAGACTGCACTGCTATAGTATGGCGTACCGAACCCACACATAAATTGAGACCCCCTCCTTGTATTTTCTTGATTGTGTACCCACAATAGAACACTCAACAAGAAAACGGAGTGACTATAAAAAAAAAGCACAAACACACAAAACACACCGTGGGAGGCATTTGGACTGAACTGAATGAAAGATGCAAGGATTTCTGTACTCCTCTATAGAATGAAACGAGAGAAAACAAACATCCAGCTGGGCATACAAAGCCAAATGCAGAGTTAAAAAAAAAACATGAAAAAGAAAATAAAAAGTTTCATAAAATATTCAAAACGCAATTCACGAGGCTCATATAAGTACGAGTAGATGGGAAAGTTGAACGACAGCGACGCGCGTATCCTAGATCGCAAGTAAAAATAAAAATACATATTACAAACTAGGACGCCAATCCTAGCACTCTAAATACAGTGTCCTCATTCCAGTAGTTTTTATTTTTTCCTGTTTGCCAAACAGGAAGTTAAAACAAAGAAGCAGCAAGCAGTGGAGGAGCAGGAGGACCAGAAGGAGGTGGATGCGGCCAAGTAAAGTCAATGATGAAGAAAAGCTTGACAAAAGAAAATTTTTCGTTGTTTGTTGCCTTTGAGTTTTTGATTTTACGAAAAGATGTTACTTCATCTTTGGTTGATATTCTCATTTAAGCAAAAGCATGAGCAAGCATGTCCATCTATACACTTTAGAGCTCTCTTCAAGTCGATGATATCTTGAATGGAAGCATAATGGCGGAGCACACTAAGCCTTGAGCTATTCAATTTTAAATAATTTATAAGGACATCTATCTCCACGACGATGACGGAGTGCTCCCTATGCAGTAAATGTATTTTTTATATGTATAATATTTAAACGTTTTTTATCGTCCTCGTCCTTCCGATTCACAATTGGATATAGAGCGTATAAAGAAAAGCAGAAAGATGAAAGCAAAAAACGGAACTGCGGCGGCGGCATTATAATGAAGCAGGTAAGTAAACGCGACGCCCGTGAGCGTTTTGTTGTTTTTTTTTTTCTGTTTGTCTCTTTTTTTTCATTGTTTTACTTAACTGCGATGCCAGGAGATGAAGCTTTTTTCAACCTGGATCGCTTGTGTTTTTTTTTAAACAGAATTTTTTTCTCATTCTGCACTCATACTTTAAGACAACAAGTGGACTTGGAATGTTGAATGGGAAAAGGTTGAGTGGGCGGCAGCGATGTTCGAAAACAATTATCATTAAGTGTAGCAATGTCTATGCAACCGTTTGTGGTTTTGCTAGGCACGTCTCGCAAAAGTCCTTCTCTCATCTAATGGTGTGTTGAAATTATTCGCTTAAAGAAAGGCCTAGTGAAAGGCAGACTGGTATGTCCTTGCGGTCGACTTTATGGCTTTTTTCTTTTTTGAAGTTGTAAGAGTGTGTGTATTAAAAAAAAATCTTTTCATACAGGTGAGTTCACGAATTCTCAGCATGTTTCTATTGGTTTTCTTTTTTTCTTTTTTGTGGATTTGTTGGAGGGTGAGAATTAACGACTGTTTTCTTGTGGGGCTATGTAAGTATGGAGGTATATACCTTCAAAGAAACTCAAGAGTTGTTTAATGAAATAAGCTTTAGAAACACTGTTGTCAAGGTTATACGTTGTAGGCACCGCTTTGAAGACTCAAAAACCACCAGCTTGTGTTGTCTGACAATTTGCAAAACGGGTTTATTCTCTTTCTCGAACTCTTTGGGTTCAACTATGATTTGGATTTTTTTTGTTTAGTGCAAAAGGACTCTAAATTTTTCCTCATAATATTTTTGAAAACGTTTATCCAGAAAAAGCCGCTGTGACTATTTATATTGTTGAGATAGAGAAGGTTTTCATCAATTAACTTAACTCTCATTGATCGGAAAGCAAATGAAAAATATGGGGGTTGGTAAAAAGTCACCATTGATAAATGAAAACATTAATATCGAGGAAATCAATCTCAAATTCATCTCCAGTCATACAAAACAGCTCTTTGCAGCTCTTTTCAAACTTATCTCCAGATGCTTTCTCACTTTCGGCAGTGATATATTCACGGATTCTTTTCAATAAAATCTAAGTGTATTGGACTAGAGGATAGCAACCCTTATTTTGAAAAATACTTAACCCTAAGATACTCCAATATATAACCTATTTTCTAAATACAATTCTAACCACCTTGGTCTATCCAGCCATATGGAAAAGGTCTAAGATAGTTCCGATACCGAAGAGCTCAAGATCTGTTAATGATTATCAAGGAGTACATTGAGAGTTTAAAGTTTTGGAATCCTTTTCAATTTGAGTTCAGATCTGGCCACAGGAGCAGAACGGCGTTGTTGAAAGTTACAGATGAAATTCGACAGGCGATAGATAGAAAAAATTTAACTTAAGTCACACTTCTGGATTTTTCCAAAGCTTTTGATTCCTTAGGACCGACTATCTTAGGCAACAGGTTATTTACTCTATTTAATTTTTCGGAAAGTTCTGCCCAATTAATTTTTTGGTAAAAATAATCGCGTTTAGACTGTATGATAGTCGTTTTTCTTATTTACTTTTAAGAAGATGGGTGCCACAAGGCTCAATTCTTGGTCCTCTACTCTTCTCTCTATTTATAAATGACTAGCCATCCGTAGTTAATTACTGCAAATACCACATTATATGCTGACAAGCTCCAGCTGTATTTTAGTTTTTCTCCTGGTATTGTTGAAGATGCCATAGCAAAAATAAACGATGATGTTTTGCTTTTGGAAGGCACTTACCTTTTCAATTTTCAAATTTCCCTCCCATCTTGTTACACTGATCGTACGTTGAAATGGTGCCGAAGATAAAAAAACCTAGGAATAATCTTTAACAGTACGCTGTCTCAAAGCGACCACATCAATAGCCTTCTTGCCAAAGTTTATGGCTCACAGCGCAATCTTTCCACCACTGGGCCATTCTTACTTCGATACGCAAGCTGCAATTGACCTTTAATTCCATGACAACGTCAGTCCTCCAGAGGTTTCTCATCGATATTACAAAAAGAAAAATACCGACTTATCTCTTTGACGAATTGACTTTTCGGTCAGTTTGAGGTACGAACTTAAGACCAATACGTACACCTGCCTGAAAACGCGATGCAATTTTTCGTTCACTCAAATAAACTTTAGAACCAACTCCCTCTCAACACTCGCAACAAAATAGAACACATCCTGTTTTTATCTACCGTTTACAAATTTTTATCATTATTATTTAAATCTTCTTATTTTTACACACTAGTTACACACACAAGTAATACTTTATTCTTCGGCAAATACCGTCTGATTTCCTAAGTGTTTCTAGTTTGTTTGACTTGCTCCTTTTAAGGGCTTTGCTAAGTCGGTTAGTTTCACTGAGTGTTTCAATACTTTAACAGAATTTTTTGTAAGAGGCATTCTTTGATCTTCAAGTTAACCTTTTAAAGTCCATCTGTTTAGATCGGTATAGGTTCCAGTCAAACTCTGAAGACTTCTGATTTCCCGGCGAAGTTTTTGTAGTTCAGTGTTCCACCACAGAACCATAGATCTACTAGGCATTGGTCTAGGACATGCCAGCTCAAAGCTTCTTGGAAAGGCAAAATTTATTTTAATAACTGCATCTTCCACTTTCTGTGTTGTTGAGAGTTTAGGTAGAGTTTTGACGAGATTACCAAGCGCATCGTTGAAAAGTGTCCACTTAGTTTTTTGGGATTCCTCGTAACTAAGGGGGTGGAGACCACATTTGCTGCATGGAGTTGAATGTATCTGTGGTCTGAGAGTGACACGTCCGGCAGAACTTTCCAGTTGGTAATTTCCTTGGCGTATTTGTCAGATAATGTCAAGTCAATTACGTCCTGTCGTATAGCCGTAACAAAGGTTGGCCTATTGCCAACATTGTTAATGTCTAAGTCAGAAGACAGAATGAGACTAAGAAGATGGTTGCCCCTCATGTTACATTTGGTGCTTCTCCAAACTAAGTTTTGAGCGTTAGCATCCCAGCACATGATAAGCCCTAACTTCCGACTTTCACAGAACTCGACCAACTCCGCAGCTGTCTAGTGGGAGGGGGTAAGTTTTAGTTCCAAGGAAAGTAAACTGACGCAACGACGAAAGTTTGCCACTCACAGTTCGTTTCGTAGTTTACCGTCGCCGCAACCAAGTCCTAACCACAAAATTGATCAAGTTTAGTTGCTGGAAAAGAGCGCAGTGTGAAAAAATGATCCGGGGTAATTAAGACCTTTCATCACAGAGTATATTGAACCCTCGTAGCCCGAGACCAAAAACTCGGCCTTTCCAGGCCCATGACTCTTGGATTGCTATGAGGTGAGTTTTTGTATTCAATACGGAAAGCTTGCTACAGCAAATAGAAGGCCTAAGTGCTCCAGCTATTATTTTAAAAACCTTCAACAGAAAATAAGGATACAATATTCTACCTGCACTATTTTTAGATGTTATTTCTCCTTGTGCAGCGATGTGTCAAATAAATAAATACTAAATGCACCTGTTCTTGATTTTTTACATTTTCTTACATTGAAATTATTTGAGCGCCATTTATCTAGTCTTAAGATTATACTAAAACATCCCAATTGATTAATATTTGTACATAACAAGGCTTGTTTGTAGGTTTGACAAAAGATTTTTAGTGAGGCACGCACCCGACACCCAGAAGTTTTGTTGCCTTTTCCCACGGATAAACTTTTGTTTGTTCCTTGTTCTATATAGATTACGAAAGGCTGTGTTTAAAAATTAAATAACAAAAAAAAACTCACACAGCCTTGTGCCTTGAACAACTTTGAAAAACAAAGAATGCTATGCCATTTATCCCTGTTGTTTATTGTCGGAACTAAATGCTGGCTTGTGTTTCACATCCGCCATGAAGATTTAGATCAATCCTCAACCAACACTGTTTTAAACAATTTTACGAGTACCCGTACCCCGCAAGTATAGAAAAAAAATTTATTTATGTACATCCACACCAGAAGAAATAAAGATGAATGTGTGCTCACGAACTCGAACCGTCCTAAATAGAGAAAATTTTGGAAAGTTTTAGTCTCTATTTTTGTTTCAAAAAAGTTTGCTGGATTTTGTAACTATATTGCCACTAAGACGAATAAATAACCAAAACAAAAGCGTCTATAAAAACGACAATGCTCATGCGAGAGACTAATGCGGAAATGGGCTGTAGAGCCTTTATGAGCAAAGTTTAATTTTAAATTTTGAAGTGATCCTCCAACGCAAATGGAAACAGAAGTGGGATCGATTGGTCTACACAAACAGACCGCTTTGCAATTTGGCTATATACTGAAAAATTGTTAATCTTCTGATGTTCATTTAAGGGTTGGGAGTGAGTTTTCCTCAGATTGGATTATTTCGCTGTTGGCTCAAGAGTCATTAGTTTTTCTTTGCTTATTGTTCTGTTCCACAGTATCGGAAGAGACATTTCAATAAAATTATGCCAAAATCTTCTTTACATGGGAAATTAATTTATTTGAATTTTAAAAACAACTCCCATGAGTTAAGATATTATCGCAGTGCAAAGGCGGTGGTACCCGTAGCGTAATGGTTAGCATGTCTGCCTGTTAAAGCATCATAGGTTCGTGGTTCGAATCCCAAAAGAGGCCAAAATTTTTTCCAAGGGCATCGCCTTTCGCGAGGAATTGGCACGTCCTCCGTTAGTAAATTCATTGCCCAGAAAAGCGTTTTCTCGACTAGCCGTTCGGAATCGGCAGAAAATTGTTGATCCCCTCCATTCCCTCACAAGACATGGTTGTGAGAAATGCACTAGGCCCTGGAGCTCTTCGCTTTATTTCGCCACCCTATTTATTTAATTTTCAAGGTGGGTATCGCATCTCCATAAAGTATAAACTCAATTGCTTACTGATTTAGGTCAACTTCCACTTGATTGCGTTACCTAAAATGAGGTCTTTCCCTTCTGCGATTTCCTTGCAGTGTGTCTTAGAAAACTTAGCGAGCCAGAACGTAACTGAACATCTGCTCAAAATTTATCGGCCATCGTTGTTTCATGCAGCTTATACAGTACTTCTTCTTCACACATTCTACCCTGTCACAAGACTCGACGTAACGAAAGTTAAATAGAAAGGACTAAATACATTAATGAATTTTTTGCAGCAGATGTTTAGAACTTGTTAGTAATTTTATCAACAGTGACAAATTTCGTAGTAGAACATCCACGACGGGGGCGTTTACGATGCTTCATTTTTCGGCATTCATAGTCCGAAATTGTTACGACAGGCCTAGTGGGATAGGGCCATTGTCTTAATGTAGGAGGCCAATGATTGCTCGAAGTATTTTTCTTCAAAACGACCTCGTCTTGTTGAGAATATGTATCTATTTTTTGGTTATCTCCTCAAAGCGATTGTCATCAATAGTTGTTAGATGAAGTTTTACCCTCGTCAGTAACTGAGCCCTTTCCTGTAGCTTCTGTTTCACTGAGTTCTCTTCAGTTATCCTGCTGAGTGAAGACATGCGAACTGTGTTCTGGGATTCGACAAAAAGATGGTATGTATCGTTATTGTATTCTCTGGTTTTTCCAAAACCTACCGTAATGTGAAACTTTGTTAGGTTCTGGACTTTCCCCGACTGTATCAATAACTATATATCAAATTCTTTACATTGGGTTTTAGACAATTACAAGTTACAGACAAGATCCTTTTAGAGACGTTGAAGACGCTGATTCTTGTATGAGTGGCCAAAAATCTCAAAAATGTTTTTGAAGTATTTTCTCTGAACACATTGCTAAAAAGCTCATTTCTAGGCCCCGATCTTTGAGTGCAGGACATGTTCGGACGGTGGTTAGTCGATAAAGTCCTAGAAACGAAGAAAATTTTCCAAATCCGCACGTACTAAAATCGTTCCTTCACATTTACTAGTTCAGGCCGATCAGGTCGACGAATGTTTTTGTTGTTTTAGAAGGTTCTTCGAAGAGCAACAAAAGCCGTATTTCTATTTTTAAAACAATTACACGTATCACATTTCCTTTTGGGTCTCTCCAATTTTGGACTTTAGTTTTCCCTGATTTTCTCTGGACTTTAATAGAAAGAATCCAGACCAAAATAACCTTCGTAAACCTGCTAACTTCGGTGTTAGAAGTGGCCGAACTCGGTAAATGACTAATAAACACGTCTAGACTATCTCAAACCCATTTTCAGTCTATTGTCTATTCACTTAACATTCTACCTCTCAAATGCAGATACGCTAGTAAATGCCTCCTTTAAACTGGTCTCCAGACGTGGAACAATCCAAAATTATGAAATTTTCAATGCTTAATGCACAGACTTCCTTTCTATGTAGAAGACTTAAGAGCATTGCTGTATTTTCGGGACCACAATCCTCGTAACTCCACCGTACATTGACGTAAAATTGTACAAATTGTGGCAATAAACCAACTAAGAAGTCTAGAACCTGCCAATGTTCAGGAAATGTTCCATTCCGAATGTATTGGCCTTCAAAACTAAGCAAATTGAATTTTCTCAGTATTTCCTGAAACAAAGACTTTTTATAGATTAAAAATATAATCTAAACTTTTTTCGAAATTCAATTTATTCCGAAAAGAAATAGCCACATTTTGCAAATCCCGTAATTGATGATGAGTTTCAGTCCAATGTTACTCAAAAAAAAGACCTCCTCATAACCTTCAAAGTCATCGCACCGAAATAAAAAAAAATCACAAATTTAAATTCAAAGGGATTGCCTGAGGGCGCATCAGCACAATATCAATTTATATAAAGTTTAATTAAAATGATACGACTTCTTCATACTTCACTGCTAACACTCTCCATTCTTATCATATTCCAAAGCAAAAACCACGTCCAAAACTTGGTTGGTTTTTGAGCCGTCAACTAAAATTCATTAATCATTTTGGCATTGGTTTTCCAGTGAAGGAATGGGATTTATGTGTTTCACTTTTTGCCTCCTTATTTCGTTCTATGGCTCAACATCTGCTAAACCAAAAAAAGTATTTGACACAAACTAATGTTTTCAATTTAAAACCGACACAAAAAGTTCGTTTGCTGTTTGATTGTTCTGTTAACTTCTTTCGGTGTGTTTTCAACGTAACATTATTCAGGATAACGAACAGAAGAAGTTTACTCGGCTTGAAGTTTCAGATATTGTTTCGTTCATTTAAAACAATTAACAACTGTGCTCGAGAAGAAAAATCGCTTTGTGAGGCGACTCTCCTTTGGGCAATTTTCAATATGTATTACGACTCGACGAAGCCATTGCCATATGAAATTGGTAAGAAAAGTTTTGTATTCTTGTATGTGTAAATGGAAGCCATTTATGTTGATTTCTTTTTGTTTAAATATTTATATGAAAACGCTTTTACGTAATAGGCTCAAATTAGAGGCCAAAATCAAACTATAAAAATGAACTCAACCGGAAAAATGCTAAGGTGGATTTGGCAAACCAAAGCGGATGGACAAAAGGAAGAAGGTTGTGAGACCACACCAGTGGGTTTATCGAGGAATAAAGCGGGTATAAAAGTTGTGGGTGTGTTTAGAATTAATTATACCAACGTTTCTGGCTTCGTTACTTCTTTTCTTTCTTACTTTTTTTTTATCTTGAGAACAATCAAATCGAATGTTAATTGCTTGACCTTTAAATTGAACCTGAAAAACCGTGTAACACCAGAGGGCAAGGACATTGTGAGTTAAAATATTTCTTTTTTTGTGTTAAATGACCTCATCAAAATTGATGGTCTCGGTTCATGGTGTCTCGCAATTTGCATTTTATTTCATTTTTATTTTTTTCGACACAAACTTACTTTGAAAAATGAGCTTTAGTCTAATGTGATGGATACGCCAAACTTACCTGAAAAGAAAAAAGAAATGATTAAACATCTTTACAATGGGAAAAAGATTGAGGGGTTGATAAAAAAAGCTTTATGAACAGAAAGGAAAAATAAAAGTTATAAAAATGTGAACCTAACCTAATCATTTGAACACAGTGCTGCTTACCAAAATAAATTTAGATAGCTAGTTTAAAAACGTTTGAAATCTTAACTTCGTTTATTAACTAAATTTCAAACCCAAATTGCCAACAAAGATAAATAAGGAAAAAAGAAGACAAATGCGAAAAATCAACCCTGTTTTTGTTCAAGAACATAGCCTGAAAGTTAAATGTCTCCAGGAATGAAGCACAGAAGTTTTGTAGTTGAATAAACATTACACTAAAATAAGCTCCAGGTCTTCGTCTGTGATCGTTGTAGTAGCTCCGCAAATCAATCGAAAACATATTACGATTCCAAGAAATCATTTTCAAGATAACAGGCATCAAGAATGCTTCCAGACACCGCACTTTACGCTAACTGTGGAAAATTTTGTTCAGGTTACAGGATGCTTCCAACCGTGAAGTCGCTGCTGTGGAAAGAACTGCAACCGAAGGAGAGGTTTAGCAAATAGGGATCGGTGGTAACCGACAAAGGTAGATGGATGCGTTTTCGATAAAACCAGTACAAAAATTCATTCGCTTCTATATCTCTCTATCTCCCTTCTCCCTAGTTCTCTAATTCTCTATTTCTTTATCTCTCCATTTCTTTATCTGACTAGTTCTTTAATTATATATTTCTTTATCTATCGATCTGTCAATCTCTCTATCTATATATCGATCTATCTACTTCTCTCTCTCTCTCTCTCTATCCCTCTATCTTCCATCCATCTCTCTATCTCTCTATCTCTCTATCTCCCTATCTCTATCTCTCTATCTCTCTATCTCTCTATCTCTCTATCTCTCTATCTCTCTATCTCTCTATCTCTCTATCTCTCTATCTCTCTATCTCTCTATGTCTCTATCTCTCTATCTCTCTATCTCTCTATCTCTCTATGTCTCTATCTCTCTATCTCTCTATCTCTCTATCTCTCTATCTCTCTATCTCTCTATCTCTCTATCTCTCTATCTCTCTATCTCTCTATCTCTCTATCTCTCTATCTCTCTATCTCTCTATCTCTCTATCTCTCTATCTCTCTATCTCTCTATCTCTCTATCTCTCTATCTCTCTATCTCTCTATCTCTCTATCTCTCTATCTCTCTATCTCTCTATCTCTCTATCTCTCTATCTCTCTATCTCCCTATCTCCCTATCTCCCTATCTCCCTATCTCCCTATCTCCCTATCTCTATCTCTCTATCTCTCTATCTCTCTATCTCTCTATCTCTCTATCTCTCTATCTCTCTATCTCTCTATCTCTCTATCTCTCTATCTCTCTATCTCTCTATCTCTCTATCTCTCTATCTCTCTATCTCTCTATCTCTCTATCTCTCTATCTCTCTATCTCTCTATCTCTCTATCTCTCTATCTCTCTATGTCTCTATCTCTCTATCTCTCTATCTCTCTATCTCTCTATCTCTCTATCTCTTCATCTATCTATCTCTCTATCTCTCTATCTCTCTATCTCTCTATCTCTCTATCTCTCTATCTCTCTATCTCTCTATCTCTCTATCTCTCTATCTCTCTATCTCTCTATCTCTCTATCTCTCTATCTCTCTATCTCTCTATCTCTCTATCTCTCTATCTCTCTATCTCTCTATCTCTCTATCTCTCTATCTCTCTATCTCTCTATCTCTCTATCTCTCTATTTCTCTATCTCTCTATCTCTCTTTCTCTCTATCTCTCTATCTCTCTATCTCTCTATCTCTCTATCTCTCTATCTCTCTATCTCTCTATCTCTCTATCTCTCTATCTCTCTATCTCTCTATCTCTCTATCTCTCTATCTCTCTATCTCTCTATCTCTATATCTCTCTATCTCTCTATCTCTCTATCTCTCTATCTCTCTATCTCTCTATCTCTCTATCTCTCTATCTCTCTATCTCTCTATCTCTCTATCTCTCTATCTCTCTATCTCTCTATCTCTCTATCTCTCTATCTCTCTATCTCTCTATCTCTCTATCTCTCTATCTCTCTATCTCTCTATCTCTCTATCTCTCTATCTCTCTATCTCTCTATCTCTCTATCTCTCTATCTCTCTATCTCTCTATCTCTCTATCTCTCTATCCCTCTATCCCTCTATCCCTCTATCTCTCTATCACTCTATCGGTCTATCTCTCTATCTATCCATTTTTCTATCTATCCATCTTTCTATCTATCCATCTTACTATCTCTCTGTAAATCCATCTCTCCGTATATCTAACTCCCTGTATACCTATCTCTCTTTCTTTTTCTCTCTACTATGTCTCTTTCTCTCCAACATGTCACTGTCTCTCTAATACGTCTATTTATCCGCCTCTATCTCTCTAATATGTATCTACCTCTCTGATATGTCTCTATCTATCTGTCTTTCTCTGTCTCTGAATCCCTGTGTCTCTAAATCTCTCTACCTGTCTGTCTTTCTATCTCCCTATTTCTCTTTTTTTCTTCATCTTACTCCCTTTTCGTCAACTCTCGAAATTCTTCAGAACAATGTACGCTCAAGATCAGTTTAGGCAATCGACAGTTCATAGCATTGACATACTTCTCAACTCCAGAAGAGACTTCAAGCGATCAAATCGCAGGAAGAACTTACCAATGACAGATGTGATCACAGCAACTCTTGATAGAGTAACATCTAGCGATCATAAAACTAAGGGATTCCCTGCCCACATTAAAGAAACCAAGTCCACTCACACCCTGGGGTTTTAGCTGATGCCAACAAGTTCCACTATCTTGTGACTTCAGAAGTAAACTTGAAGGGCCGCTCCAAAATAAAAAAATGGGCACGACTGGGTCGCACGAACTTGCGATTGTGTTCTAAATACGATGACAAAATCTTAAGGCTGAGATAAAGGTTTTGGTATTACATCTTCATATTATATTTTGTGGTACAGGGTTGCCAACGACACATTAATTATGAAAATTTAATTAAATTACGCAAAATAATGAAAAAATTAAATTAAATATTCCAAAGGTTTCAAGCAAAGATCTAAAAACGCCATTCTTTTGAAATTGCTAATACATATACTTACTTACTTAGGTGGGCATTACAGTTCGGGGTGAACCTGGGCCTCAACCAACATCCTTCTATAACGATTTCGATCTCGGGCGAGCTCTCTCCAGTTTCGCACTCCAAGTCGGTTGAGGTCTTCATCCACTTGATTGCGCCACCTAAGACGAGGTCTTCCCCTTCCACGATTTCCCTGCAATGTGCTTTCGAACACCCGACGAGCCGGAGCGTTTGGGTCCATCCGCTCTACATGGCCCAACCATCGTAGCCTCGCGATGCGTACTCTTCTGGCTATGCCCATGTCGCGGTACAGCTCATACAGCTCGTTGTTGTATCTTCTTCTCCACACATTGTCTTCGCATACGGGACCAAAGATCATTCGGAGAATTTTTCTTTCGAAACGACCAAGAGTTTCCTCATCCGCTTTCGATAAGGTCCATGCTTCCGCGCCGTACAGCAGGACTGGGATGATTAAGGTCTTATACAAGGTCACCTTGGTTTTTCTAGAGAGGGTTTTGTTTCTCAATTGCCTTCTTAACCCAAAGAAGCAACGGTTGGCAAGAGTTATTCTCCGTTTGATCTCCGCACTGATGTTGTTGTCCGTGTCTACAGCGGATCCTAGGTAGACGAAGTCCCTACCTCGAAGTTATGTCTGTCTATTGTGACGTTTTGTCCAATTCGTCGATGTTCTGTGTCCTTGTTTGATGACAGCATATACTTCGTTTTGCCCTCATTAACCATCAAACCCATTTTTGCCGCTTCTGTTTCAATACACCTATGACATCACGCTTTTTTCTTCCCATTACGTCAATATCGTCTGCATAGGCGAGTAATTGTACAGACTTTTGAAAGATTGTTCCTCTGGTGTTGACGTTTGAGTTTCTTACAATCTGTTCAAGTATGCTGTTGAAGAAATCGCATGACAGTTTGTCGCCTTGCCTAAAGCCTTTTTCGACATCAAAGGTCTCGGTGAGTTCTTTTCCGACCTTGACGGAGCAGCGTGAATTCTCCAAAGTCATCCTGCATAGTCGTACGAGTTTTGCAGGGATGCCGAAACTAGACATGGCTCTGTACAGCTCGTCTCTGTAAATACTGTCATACGCGGCCTTGAAATCGATAAAGAGGTGGTGAATATCGATATTATGTTCTCGGGTTTTTTCCAAGATCTGCCGTAATGTGAAAATTTGGCCTATTGTGGACTTCTCTGGTCTAAAACCACATTGATAAGGACCTATCAAGTTGTTGACGTGGGGTTTCAGACGTTCACATATTATAGCAGACAAGATCTTATAAGCGACGTTAAGGAGGCTTATCCCTCTGTAATTGGCGCAATTGTGAGGGTCTCCCTTCTTTAGGATCGGGCATACGATACTGAGGTTCCATTCATCGGGCATGCTTTCTTTCGACCATATCATGCAGATCAGCTGGTGCATGCTCCTTTCCAACTGATCTCCAGCTGCCTTGAAAAGTTCGGCATCAAGGCCATCTGCACCTGCAGTCTTATTTGATTTAAGTTTGCATATGGCAAGCTTAACCTCTTCTAGGTCGGGAGGACGGCATTCTTGATCATCGTCCAAGCTGAATGGGGCAATCTGCCTGACAGCAGAATTTGTGTCTTCATCGCCGTTAAGCAGTCTGCAGAAAAGATCTTTCCAGATCCTCAGTAGCGACTGTGACTCTATAACTATGTTTCCCTGCTGGTCTTTACAGGCTTGAGTTCGGGGCTTGCCACCCTGGCAGGATCTTTTTACCTTTTGGTAAAACTTCCGAATGTCGTTCCTGTCATGGCACCTCTCTATTTCCTCAAACGAGCGCTTCTCATGCTGCTTCTTTTTCTTTTTGAGAAGTCGGTGTTCTTCCCTTCTTCTCTCCTTGTAAATCTCGTTATACTGATCGTAAGCAGCCCTTGTTCGTGTTTGCATAAGCATTTGTCGTGCTCTTTGTTTGGCTGCATTTGCCTGCCTGCATTCTTCATCGAACCATGGGTTTCGTTTTGGTGGCCGAGTGAAACCCAGAACCTCAGAGGCAGCGGTTCTGATGGCTTCTTGGCATTGCTGCCACTGGTCTTCAATGTTTAATGCTGGTGGCATGGGATTCAAGGATAATTGAAGGGACACTCGATTGGAAAAGACATTGGCAATCTCTTGCGATTGTAGCTTTCCGACGTCATATCTCTTCACAGCGTTAGTTCGCGCTGGTCGTGAACAAGATATCCTCATTCGTACCTTGGCTACAACAAGGTAGTGGTCCGAGTCAAAGTTGGCCCCTCGGAAAGTTCGGACATCTAGCACACTGGAAGAGTGCCTTGCGTCGATCTCAACATGGTCAATTTGGTTGACGGTTAATTAATCTGGGGATCGCCATGTACCTTTATGAATTTTGAGATGCGGGAAGCGCGTACTACTTACAACAAGATTCAGCCCCGCAGCAAAATCGATTAGCCTCAGTCCGTTTTCGGAGGTTTTGTCATGGAGGCTATGCTTACCGATTGTGTTTCCAAAGATGTCATCCTTCCCTAGCTTTGCGTTAAAATAGCCAAGAACGATTTTCACGTCGTGTCTAGGGCACTGCTCATACGTTTCTTCGAGGAGCTCGTAGAAACAGTCTTGGGAATCGTCGTCTTTCTCTTCTGTGGGGGCGTGGGCGCATATGAGGCTAATGTTAGCGAATTTAGCCCTGATGCGGATGGTCATTATACGCTCATTGACTGGATTTTGGCTAATCACCTTATCCCTGAGTCTTCCTCTAACGACAAATCCGCACCCAAATAAGCGTTGTTTCTTTTGTCTGTAGCAGTCGCCATAGTAGATGTCACAGTTTTTCATCTTCTTTATGCCCGGTCCACTCCATCGCACTTCTTGGATGGCGGTTATGTCTGCTTTGCAGCAGTCCAGGGCGTCCGCTAATTCTCCAGCTGCACCTAGTCCGTTAAGAGACCTTACGTTCCACGTGCAGATCCGGAGGTCATTGTCCTTTTTTCGTTTGGGTCGTCAACTTTGAAATCATTATCGTTATCCGAGGCTTTTGGTTGTTTCGGAACCATATTTTTTTTCCGTGGCTGGGTAGTTAACCCTACGCACAACCCCCAACCTGGAGGGCCAGGTCCTTTTGGATCCCTTCGGACACAAAGGGCTGGAATATCCAGTGTCAGTACCCTGCTGCAGGGGTGTGAGTGCTGCCGTTGGCTCAACAGGAGCTCATCCGCCACCATCTCTATATTATAAATTTTTTTAAAAAATTTTGATTTTTGGAAATAACTTCAAAACGATAACTTTGATTTTTTTCAAATTTTTTGTCAAAATAAGTAACTAACTAAAAAAATAACTAAATTTTTTTTAAATATTGATATGCAGTCTTTCTAAAACAGCTTACGACTTCTTAAATCTAAAATTTCGTCAAGATCGTGTGAGCCATTAACGAGAAAGTCGGTTTTGAAAAAAACGGTACTATGGGGGGTACCGTTTTTAGCCTTTTTCGAAATTTTTTTTTTTACATTATAAGAAAGATAATCTAAAATTAATTCCTCACACAAAATTTTATCAAAATCGTTGGAGCCGTTTTCGAGAAAAATAAGTATTATCATATCGGTTGTATGGCAGGTACCGTTATTTCAAGACCTAGAGACTCAATTCCAAAAACCCCTCTGTAAGCTTCTCCAAAGACCCTAACTGCAAATTCTGAAGAAAATCGGTCTATTAGTTCAGGCTGTAGATCCATATACAGACAGACAGACAGACAGACAGACAGACAGACAGACAGAATTGCAAGACCCACTTTTTCGTATTCTCTATCATCGTAATGTCATATTTAATTGTCATCTCAAAATTTTTATTCTGCACGATTGCAAGACTTGCCTTATAGTACCTATAATCGCAAGTAAAAAGGGGAAATCATGCATTAGTCAGGAAAAGAGAAGATGGATGTCAAAACTAAAAAAATTTAAACCCACACTAGGAACGGCTCTACGAATAAGAAAAAAAAAAAAGAAATCTCCTTAAATCTAACCCAAGATACACTTCGAATATTAGCAACCAAGCTACAGGAAATGTAATAAACCGGTTTAAAAATTCTGAACAATGGATTATCCGGCAGATGATCTTATAACATCCAACGAAGAAGTCAACATTCCCTTCTACGGTGATCTTTTAAACCACCCTTTTTATTTATTTATTTATTCAAAGCCCTGTCAAAAAGTCTCACATCCTCCGAAACGAACCGGGAATGAACATTTCGAGATAATTAGCTGTCTGCAGCATTAGGCTCAATTAAGTTTTCTTTTGTACTACTAGATCGTCAATTTGATACCTACTTACAGAAATAAAGGGAGGCCATACCCATAAGCAAAAGAATTAAAAAAAAAAAAAAGTTATAAATTTAAAGCTCACAAGTTTTAAAGTTTAACAACAAAACTAACCAATTTTCCGTTTTCAACTAAAAAGAGTTTTTTTCCACAGTTTTTAAGGATTCCTGCCAATGTCCTTTTCGTAGCCAGTTTTAAAAACTGCTTTCAACTAAAACCTTTCATTGCAATATTCAATTTCAAACTCAATACCTCACCATTCGAAAAACAAAAACTTCAAAAGCGCACGTAACATAGCAACACAAGAGTGGGATATTATATTGTAAACTTGATTGAAATTCTTTGCAAAATGTGTCGCCAAAAGAACATTATACAAAGAACAAGGAAGGACGAAAGGAAAACACCAGAAGAACACAAATCAATATTCAAATGTCCTTGCATTCATCGAATTGCAAACTCTTCCCTTGTCAGTTCTTTTTATTTCAAGTCTTTCCAAAGACGCACATGCATATAAATTCTTATCAAGAGACACACATGCACAATGTACTTATCTAGATTGGGCAGTGATGAATGATGATAGATCACTATTGCCCACATTCTTCAAAGAAAAAGCACACAATCGATTCCTCTTCTTTTTTGTTTTTTGCCCAAGTACTCTTTCTCATTGGCTTTCTATTTTTGATGAGCAATGAACAAAAAAGAATTAAGCTTTAAACTGGATAATGGATTGGCTTCTGCCAAGTGCCAACAACAAAAGTTTTATTTATTTGTTGTTTTTGTCTTTTTTTTTCTTTTTCTGTTTTTACTCGTATTTTGGTGCTCTTCCTGTTGTATACAGTATTTAATTTTGTAGATTTTTATTGAAAGAAATTTCGTTAAGGAAGTTTTCTCCAATCGTTTTATCCTTTTGTCTTTCAAAATTGTATTTTTCCAAAAGAGTAAAGAAGCTTTTCAATAGATAACGGTACAAAAGATTGCAATGCGGCAACACATTGCACACATTGATTGCACATAGCGATGAGATGGCAATTATTTTGCAATTGACTCAGGATCAGGACTTTAACGTTCATTCTTCGTTTTCATTTTTGGCAGCGTGATATTTTCGTCGTCTTTCACTTTTTTCTTTTTGTGAAAAATAAAAAATATCGGAAATAGCGTGGAATTGGCTTCTTTTGCCAAGAAAGGTCTGTCTTGCAATCGCACACAACACAAAGCACATTGATGGCATTTTAATACAACATCCTTGCAGCTGAAAGAATATTGGAAAAGTTTTTTTTCTTGGCACAAGATGACGAGAGTTTGATGCAAAGAAATGTTATACTACTTATAGTTTTGAATGGGCTTTAAATTTTTCATTCGGGGTCAGAGTTTGCTTGTAGTTGTTCAAAAGTCATTCAAGAAAATTATAACTTAAAGGGCATACTTTTCGATACAGCTATGGTTTCCAAGAAATACATATCAAATTTTGAAATAATTGGTACAGGAACTTCAAAAATGTACTAAGATTCAAAATCATGGTATTGAAGGGTGTTGGGATAGAAAAGAGTACGCCGCAAAAATACATTTAAAAATTGCAATGTCTTTGACGATGGAGTATTGAAAATCAAAACATAGTGAAAGAAGGCTCACAATAGTAGGTGCGTTCTTGTCGCAATTCAGTAATCATATAATAATCTGTTAAGCAATGTGCTTTGCCAGAGAACACAGCAATAAATTAACAAATTAATGATTTTTGTTTTTGGGTTCATTTCAAGCTGCGTAAAGGATTCCTGAATTGTGACAAAAACACACCAAGTGTTGCAAATAGTCTAAAGCCACCATACCACTAGTGGGGGAGTAGCTTGATAATTACGCAAACGGTCACAAGATCAAATTACTTCACAGTAAGTAATTCGTTGTCGTACCGATATATTAGTTTTTTGTAAAAATCCACCGTTCAGTTTAGAGGTGTTCTTGCTTAGGTCTAATCAATCAAAAAACCACGTCAGCAATGCAATTCACCAGTGAACACAGCAACAAATTAATAAACTAATGATTTGTTTTTGTGTTCAGTGTTAAGATGGATTGCTTAGCTAAGCTGAGTATTGGATTTCTGAATTGCGACAAGAACGCAGCTAGTGTTGTGAATAGACTAAAGCCACCATACCACTGGTGGGGGAGTAGCATGATAAATAGGAAAAAAAAACGGCCACAAGATCTACTTATCTCACAGTAAGTAGTTCGTATCGTTAGTTCTTTGTTAAAACCCGCCGATGGGTTTGAGATGTTCTTTCTTAAGTCCCTTCGAGATCACTATATTCATACCGCCGCGCCGCGCCGTTGAAGGAAAAAAAGAAGAAGGGTGTCGATTATTATTAGCTATGTACATACAATGTAGTACAAACTTGATGCAAATAGTAGGTATTCGTTTCAATCTACTGCTTTTTTATGCTCATTCTGCTACTGAGGCTAAATCGCCACTTTTGAAATATGTACTGATAAGTCGGAGTAATAAAATCGAAAAGGTGCTTTGCTTACCTTTTTTTCAATTTCACCGAGCTTAACGGCAATTGTATTTCTTTTTTAGTATCGCTTTAATATATCGACTGCCTACACTTAGGCAGTTTGGATTGACATTTTTGGGGGAAATATAAGCAAAAACCTGAAACTCTTCGAAATTTACATATTTTTTCAACGACTATAGGCTGAGCCTATGGCAAGCAATATTTTCATCCAAAAGCCTGACGAAGACACTCATAGCACCTGCCAAAAGCACTTCCTAAAAGCTCCCGAATGTCAAAACCTTCATAATAATAAATTCACTATACCCACACAATGCAGTTTTCTGCCAAACTCAGGCATACATTCCTGTATTTCCTTAAATATTTCATGTCACCGACAACAACGACGCTCCACAGTCCCAAACAACCACAACTAAGCTAAATGAAATGATATAAATTATAATGCACGTTCTCAGTCTGGAGAAAAGAAAATTGATATGTCAGTTAGACAGACGTCATGCAAAGTGCCAATATATGATGACACGAATGCCTCTGACAGTTCAGGAATAAGGGAAATGATTTTTTGCAAACATACTCTTGGACACGAAATCAAAGCAAACATTGAAAATAATAATTGAACAAAACAGAAGGGAAAAACTACAAAGCAACTGATTGAAAACATTCAAACAAAAAAAAGGAAAAGCAGAATGGACAAATCTTTATTTCGAAATCTAGGAGTGAAGGTGATTTAAGACCAAATAGGGTTATGGTGGGTTTATATGCAACCACTTGAGTCTTTATTTTGGTTTAGGATAGACGAAATAAAAAAAAAAAACATATTATTTTATTACTGATGAGAAAAATGCATGCCAGATAAAAATGTTTGGGTTCGATATGACACGGGAGTGGTAATGATGGTAACTGTTTGTATTATTTGAGTCTACAATCTTTTCAAAACTTTAAGACTTGTATACAAGTAGTGTAAAAGCAAAAGCAACATAGGATGTATGGATCTCCAATAATTGAACTCACAAACGACAGGTAAAAATTGAGCTGAAGGGTAGTTGTGTTTTAATTTTGCTGCGGGGCGAAACTCCCATTTATTCACTTTTATACAAGCTAATTCTTGATCGAACTTAAAAACTAAGAAACTAAAAGCTAACATCAATATAACTATATAAAATAAGATTTAAAAGATGGAGTTTTAGGCAGGGGGCACTAAGGTTGAAGTCAAAAAAACTGAAACTCAATTTAACACTGCTCAGCATTCGGGAAATAGGTTCATTTGAGCCTTAGGACGATGAGGGGGTAGATAAAAGAGGCAAGAATTTCGAGGATTAGTGTTAAGGAAAATAGAGTTGTAAGGGGTTGCACTCAAAATTTCCAGAAAAGACTCGCTGAATAGAGAGAATATTCCGATCTTTCAATGAATTCATGCTGAGAAGCTTGATGCGACCTTGATCAGGCGGTAGAATCAAGGGATCATTCCACAAAAGACCTCTCAGATCAAATTGAAGAAATCGACGTTGAAAATTTTTTTAAAGTTTAGAAATGTGAACTTGTTGATAAGGAGTACACACTTGGCAGGCGTGTTTAAGGAGGGAGCAAACAAAGGTTATGAACAAAGATCGGGTAATGTATAGGTCCAACCAAGTACTTAATTGGCTTTTAGAATAATAATAACATCATCAATATGTGGGATGAAATTGAGTTCCTGCTCGCAAATGATCCCGAGATCACGAATCGGCCCAACTGGTCAAATGGTTTGGTTGTGAAGAAGATAGCATCGGGGAGGAGATTTGAAACGCTTATGAGAGAAGGTGATGGAAATGTTCAATTCCAATCAGTATTTAGAGCACCAAATATAAAAGTTGTCGAGATCTTATTGAAAACGAAAAGAATCGATATTTGAAGAAATGATCTTGCAAGACTTCGTATAATCTGCGAAGAGCGAAAAATCAGAATGGTTAATGATCATTAATAGAAAGAAATAAGTAAGAGAACTTAAATGACTACCGTATGGCACGCCGGAGGTAGCTAAAATAGGACTTGGTAGGGAAGAACACTGTAATAACAGTTTTCCAAATAAGTGGAGATCCATTTCAATAAGACGGTTTCGAAGCCGAGGGTAGATAGTTTAAAGACCATTAGTCTAATGGAAATTTTATCAAAGGCTTTACTAAAATCTGTTGAAATAACATCGACTTCTTTCCTTTCTCCAAGGCAGAAAAGATAAATACGACGAATTCACCGAGATTAGTGGTTGTTGATCTGCTTTGAGAAAGTTATGTCGAGTAGAAATGAAAGATTTCCAATGAAAACTGAAGATTTCAAACAAAATGCTTTCGAAGATTTCGGGATCTATCGGACGGTAGCTTTTTACTACAGATTTTAGGCTTTTTTTGTGAAGGATAAAAGAGGTTTTTATAAAATACTCCTCTAGAAAGAGATGAGATTACAATTTTTGGCATAAATGCGCCCAAGCTGGATAAGGCACTCGTAAAATAATTTTAAGAAGCAGGACACAACAGAACACAGTGCGAGCACTTAGGGAGGGACGAGAGGAGTTAATAGGAGACACCGATGCACGTTGCTTTTGAACTTTTAAGAATCGTAATGTGGAATCTCTATGGTTGACTGTACGTCCGAAGTTAGGCTCAAAGTAGTACTGATGAACATTACCAGGGGCAGGTGTTGCGGCTAAACTGTTTCAAGGGAGGAATATGCAACTGGGTTTTTCACTAGCGCACTGTTTGTTAAGAAAAAGCGGTAAAATAGACTGAGTCAAGTGACGTTTGGACGATGTTCAAGAGAATTGATGGATTCTACGATTGTACCAAGCAGGCGCAAAGCTATTTGAGGGCCACTTGACTAGATATGAAGAAGGGGTGAAAAATTTCATACATTGTCTTAAGAAACTTAAGCATTTAGCAGCATTTTCGGCGACTTCAAATACGTGGTCATTCCAACGAAGATCATCGTTTCAACACATACGAAGTACTGACAGCTTTTCGATATCTTGGATGCAGGTACCATTCATTGACAACCGCAATGGAGGAATGCTAAGCTTTGACGACAAATGAGAACATTGAGTATTGGAAGCATTGAATTCTCCTCGGTTTTTACTACCCCACCTAACAATGCTGTCAAAGTCATAATTCAATGAACTTATCATACTTGCGTATGATAAGTTTTCGTTGTTCCAGTTCCACATCCGAAGAGCAGATATGTGAATTTAGAAACGAATATGAAAGACTGAGGGTTGAGTTGTCAGCAAAACAGTTGAGAGGATTAGAAGGTCAAACGACAGTTTTTTTTTTGCAGGGTTTTGTTGAAAACACTCTTTCGATCTAATAAAACATTCTATTAAAAAAATTTCGTCACTGTTCTGTCATCAAGACTGACTAACAGTTTGCAGTTTCAGTTCTCTCCCTCCCTCTCACAAAAAATATTTTATATGTGAACTCGTAAAAGCTCACCCAATAAGTTCAAGATAAATATACCTGTTTCACACATTATATTTACTTCATTTTTACTCTCATATGACCATATTCTCTTATATAAATTGGATTATCTCAACCTGTAAGATACACAATGCAATCTTGTTGAAGAAATTGCTTTCTCCTGGCAAGGAATATATAGCATCACCTTGAAACATTCAAATAATTTATGCTCAATCATGTTCCATGCAACTACAACACCTTCACTATTAGGTAGAATCTTCTAACGTGTATCAAGGCTATGTTGTTTCTTCTATCGTTAAGAACATCAACAACAAAAACTCACTACGATACCATTTTTTACCATTTCTATGCTATTGGTTTCACAGCTCCGTAAGAATAGCAGCAGGTAACTTATTTTCCTATAGAATAATGCACGTTGTCGTGTGATACGCGATATGAATCTCCTTTCAGTATCTCTTCGGAGCAAAGCACAATGAGCATTTACACCCCAACAAATTGCGTTTTATATATAAACGTATAAACAGACTGAAAAGAAAGAAGGTTGTAAATGAAATGGTAGTCAACGTGTATCTTCACCCTTGTACTCGTAACATTGCTGATTTGGCATTTTTAAGGACATTAACACCTTGCCCTTCAGGGAGTTTGTTTTGTTTTTTAGGAAAATAAATGGATTTTCTCTATAAATATTAATTTTAAAAATAATAAACGATAAAGTGTACGGAATCAACATTCAAAACACAGAAATAGTAACGCAAACAGATGTCGGCCAGAGCGGAAACAGAAACGTTGGGCGTTTTTGTGGAATAGAAAGCGAATATGAAAAATAAAGTCTTAGTTGTATCTACAAACAAACGTCATGGTGGTTTTTAATCCTCTGTTGCCTTTAGGTTTATTTATGTTCTCGTTTCCATCAAACGGACTGACAGAGCGATTAGGTCTTGAACTATTCTACGCAAATCCCGCTACAGAAAAGGGCCGAAGGAATGGTCTTATTGCTATGATGGTAAGTGTTGACTTTCGGTCAGGTTGCTATGTACTTTTCTTATAATGGTTCTGTTTGTTCAGGTGGAATTTATGCCAACCTTCTCTTACAGTGGGTTAAATTAATGTTTGCCCACCTAATAATTAAGCGAAAATAATAAATTTTAAGCCATTCAGGAGTAGGTACCTGTGGGTGGCCGCCATTTTTAAGACTGTTTATAGTATAGTCTTAAAAAAGCCTGACAAAGTTCGTGTGCAAAGATGATTACCAAAGAGACGTGAAGAAAAAATTAGTTCTTTGTATTTGCAAATTATTCCAAGTAGGGTCGTGGGTGTTAAACAGATTTTATGGCTTTATCGTTATGAATATTGTCTATTGTGAGGTTGAATAAGGTAACTTGATAACAAAATTGAAGTGGGTATAAGGATACAGTTCTTTGATAATGACAGTATTTTGATCTGGTGAAAAGTGTGTTCCAGATAAAGTTTAATAAGTATGCGTATAAAGTTTTCGGTATTGGCATGGGTATTAAGGCTTTGGTTTGAATAGAACAAAGAAAACGTTATCATGATGGATTCTTAACGGCAAAACCTTTGCCACACTTCCTGTAATAAGTTTGAATTTTGAATAAACGTTATCCCCTACTCCTGGGTTAAAAAACAAACTACCAATGTTTAATTTTTCGGTTGAAGGAGAGAAAAGACATGAGTTATATGAATAAATTTATTTTACGTGAACTATTTAAAAACGCAATTCTCAACCTGTGTTCTCGTCGGTTTGCGTTTACATAGTTTTGGATTAGATTGAAACGGTTTGTGCAAGATTGTGTGAATATTCACCTGTTTGGGTGCCGGGCTATAGAGATATTCTAAGTACATAATTGCAAAGCAGATGAACTCAAAAGAAATAGAACCGGTCGGTGTTTTTTATATTTAGTTACAGCTAAAAAAGTAAGTAATCCAACAATCCTTACTTTGTGCACAGAAGTTAACATCCCATCTCATTTATCATACAAAAAAAAATGTATTATAAAAGCTCCTTCGAACGAAAGTTAAAACTTGAACTTTTCATTTTGATTTTGAAAGTTAAAACTGCTCCTGCTCAGTATTCCCAAAAAAAGGCAAGCCTAGGAAAGTCAAACAACTGATAAGGTGAGGTAGAAATAGAAGAAAAAAATTAGTTCAAAAACGAATACACAGTGCTTCAACTGTCAGATGTTTGGCCACGGTGGAAAAAATTGCCACATCAAAACTCATTGCGCGATTTGTTCAGAACCTCATGAAACCACCAAGTGCACCTCCAAGAACATTAAGTGTGCAAACTGCAATGAAACGCATGTTGCAACTGATCCTATCTGCCCAAGTAGAAAAAACTTTTTTGATTTAAGAGCAAAGCTGTCTTCCAAAAATAAGAGACAACCAAGCTCAATACCTAAAATTACGACGGAAACTACATTTCCGCCAACATATCATCAAATGTATGTACATAACGTAACCGATTTTCCTCCACTTAAACTCCACCAGAAGGGTCAGAGGCAAACTTTACCGGTGCCAACTGCAGCTGGAAATAATGTGTGGACCAACAACAAGAACAACATCGGCACTGATCCACAAGGTCCACAAAAAACGAATGATCTTTTCTCGCTAGAAGAGATCAACGCTCTTACAGCCGAGATGATTACTCTTCTTGGAAAATGCAATAACAAGGCTGAACAATTCAACACTATTGCACAATTAGCTATAAAGTATTTGTATAAGTCCAAGTAATGAGTGAGACAACCATGAAAATAATTTGTTGGAATGCTAGAAGCATTCGATGTAAATACATTGAATTTTTTGCTCTTTTGAGCAAACATAAAATAGATATTAGTTTAATTTCAGAAACATGGCTTTGTACTGGTGATAAATTGTCAAATAGTGAATATTTTTGTTACCGTCTAGAGAAGGAAGAAGGGGTGGTGGTGTTGCCGTAGTTGTTAGAAGAAATATTCAACATAAAATGCTACCAATAATGGATACCAAAGTAATACAAAGCATTGGTATTGAAGTACCATTCTCGAATGGCTCTTCGATAAAAATATTTGCTGCATACTTTCCGGGTGGGCGTGCGTCCCCTCAAATAAAATTTGACTTAAAAAATGATTTGCGAAAATTAGTAAGCATTAAAGAAAAATTTGTTGTCGGTGGTGATTTTAATTGCAAACATAGGAATTGGGGATGTATTAGAGCAAATGCATATGGAAATATTCTTGCTAATTTAAATGCAACTCATTCCTTTGATATTTTGTTTCCTCCCCATCCAACATATTATCCTGCAAATAACCGTGCAAGTCCCTCAACTCTTGACTTTTTTCTAACTAATACGCCAGGATTATTTAGCCAACCTATCGTCCTGAATAAATTAAGTTCAGATCATCTTCCTGTGTCTATTAGTACTTTCTCTGTGCCTGTTCTGAGGAACATCGAAGTCTTTGACTTCAAAAATGCAAACTGGACTACATTCAAGAACCAAGTACGTCTAAAGTTAAGAAGTATTCCTAATTTAGAAGCCAACGAAATAAGCCGATCACAAATTGATGAAAATGTGTCATTGTTTACTTCTGCCTTAACGACAGCGTTAAGGAGTCTGTCCCTTTAAAAACTTTAAGGCTTAACAGTGCGAATGTACTGCCACCTAATATAGTCCAGCTCATAAAGATAAGAAATAGTTACAGAACAAGGTGGATAAGAACAAGAAACAACGTGTACTTGTCCGAATTAAAAATTCTTACAAACCTCTTAAAAGAATGTATAATTAATTATAGAAATAGAGCATGGAACCAAAAATTGAGTGGCCTTGAAAAAGGTAGTAAACCCTTCTGGAACATTGTTAAGGTTATTAAAAAACCTCATTTCAATATTCCCGCACTCAAACTTGACAACGGGACGCTAACAATTTCAGGAATGGAAAAGGCAAATGCTCTTGCTGAAGCCTTTACAGAAAATCATAGTTTGAGTAATAGTCTTAGTTCCAATATAAATATTGAATCTCTTGTGTCGCGTTCAACCAATGTTATTAGTTCATGGAGAGACTCTGCAAACAGTTTTCAAGAACTTATCTCTTTTGAAGAAGTTATGAATTCATTGCTTTGTTTAAAAACTCGGAAGCCTTCGGGTTTTGACGATATAAGAAACTTGTTCTTAAAAAATTTGCCCAAACCCGCAATAAAATTCTTACAAAATCTCTTTAACTCTTGCTTAAGAATATGTTACTTTCCCGATCTATGGAAAAAAGCTAAAGTTATTCCGATTTTGAAACCAGGAAAAAATGCCTGTATTCCATCAAGTTACAAGCCTATTAGTCTCCTCAGTTCTCTTAGTAAGTGCTTCGAGAAAATCATCAAAAATAAGTTGATGGAACATATCAACAACAATAATATCTTACCTCATGAACAGTTCGGTTTTCGAGTCTACCATAGTACCGTACATCAGATACATCGCATAACAAAACACATAAAAACGAATTTCGTAAGGGGAAAAAGTACAGGCATGATACTTTTAGATGTTGAAAAGGCTTTTGACACAGTCTGGCATGACGGCCTCTTGCATAAGCTTTTAGTACTAGATTTTCCCATGCATCTTATACAAATTGTGAAGTCCTTCTTATCGTCGAGAAGTTTTGCTGTTTGTGTAAACAATCACTCTTCACAAACATATGCTTGCACTGCCGGAGTACCCCAAGGATCTGTCCTCGGCCCAGTCCTCTATACAGTTTTTACATCAGACTTACCCACCTTGCAAAACTGTCATAGAGCTATATTTGCTGATGACACATGTATTTATTCTTCAGATTCAGAAGGTTCTACCATTGTAACCAACTTGCAATCTGCTTTAAATACACTTCAAATCTATTTTAACGATTGGAAGATAACGGTAAATGCATTAAAGACTCAGGCAATCTTTTTTACTAGAAAAAGAAAAGCCTGTTACTTGCCTAGCAATTCGCTTACAGTCAATGGCGTGGCTACTGACTGGAAGTCAAGTGCAAAATACCTTGGCGTTCACCTCGACAGCAAATTAACATTTGGTATACACGTTCGAGAAACCATTAAAAAAATAAACACAACAATTAAAATATTATATCCTTTTATAAATCGTAAATCTAAGCTAAGTCAAGATAACAAACTGATCATTTTTAAAGTGATTTTTCAAGCCATCATGTTTTATGGGTCTCCTGCATGGGGAGATTGTGCAAAAAGTCATATTCGCAAATTATAAATATCGCAAAATAAGCTTTTAAAAATGATGTTAAACCTTCCTTGGTGCTTTTCTACAAACGAATTGCACGCATTAGTTAATGTTGAACACGTTTCTGAAAGAATTCTTAAATTAAAAGAAAAATACAAAGTTTCTTGCAGCACATCCGACAATGTCTTAATTTCAAACCTTATCCTCTAAATTGTCACTATTATAAAGACTGATTTTTGTTTTTTGTTTTTGTTGTTATTGTGAATTCACGTCACTTTGTACATTTGATTTATTTATTTATTATATATGTATTTATGTACCTATTTATTTATTTATTAAATTGCTAGATTGTTTACCTATTTATTTATTTATTTAATTATTTATCTTTATATTTATTAATTTATTTATCTGTTTATTTAGTTTTTACTTATTTATTTATTTATTTATTTATTTATTTATTTACTTATTTATTTATTTATTTATTTATTTATTTATTTATTATTTATTTATTTATTTATTTATTTATTTATTCTTATATCTATTGATTTATTTATTTAAATATTAAAACACAAATATATTTACATATTTATATAGGTTTTTATGTATTCCCGCATATATCTATTTATTAATTAGTTAACTTATTAAAATTTGTTTGAAAAACTGTGATAACGCACTGTTGGTTTAATATCACCCCTTCTTTCCTTCCCGAAAGTATCACCTTTTGTACATTTGTATTTTCTATATATTTATATATATATATTTTCTTTTTTTTTTTCTATCTTTAATGAAGGTTTTTATATGTAGCTTTTCCTTCAATTCATATTTTTCTCATTCCCTTTAAAAATCAATTGTATACTTGGCAGTAGTAAGGTAGTTTATATACCAATCTCTGTAAATTGTGCAATATAAATTTTAGAAAAAATAATGTAATATTTTGCTGCAATAAAATATCTATCTATCTATCTAAAAACGAATAAGTTACTGAATGTGTTTACCAGGGAAATGGTTACTGTACTGACTTGGACCAAAATGGGCGCGGTTAAAATCGTAAGGCCGAGTACAAGGTTTTAGTATGCGGTACAATTTTGAAAATATTCAAAAATTTTGTAGACAACCTAGGACTTCTAAAACCAAAAATTTCGTCAATATCGTCAAGAAAGTCGGTTTAAAAAAACGGTTAGATAAGGGGTACCTACTTTTGACTTTTCCCAAAAAATTATTAGATTATATGACAGGTACCGTTATTTCAAGACCTAGATACCCATTTCCAAAAACCCTTCTCAAGGCTGCCCCACAGACCTTATGTGCAAATTTTGATGAAAATCGGTCAAGCGAATTTATCATTTTAATGTCAGATTGTTTTCTCTACATTTTTTCGGAACGATTGCAAAGCTTGCCTAATAGTACCAATAATCGCAATATTGGTTTCAGTCTCTGCTGACTCATAAATCTTTACACTAGAGGAAAGATTTGTTTGTTTTGGAACAGAGATTGTCTAGAGCCTATGGGATAGCATAGGCCACATTTCATCCCACCACTTCTTCGGGGACGGAAACGGGAACATAAACGAGGACTTAAAGTTTGACTATTTTCTAGAACTACTGAACCGATTTGAATAATATTTGAAATAGGGATGGTCTAGAGTCCGAGAAATTACAAAGGTTATATTTCATCCCCATATTCTTATGGCAAAGGGACGAGTGTCGAAACATAGCCGGAAACTTGGAAAACACTGGACCGATTTCAAAAATTCATTCACCGTTAAAGTGCTGCATTATTGCCGAGTAGCATGGACTATATTTCATCCCCGAATAGTATGATGTATAAAGACCATTGATCAAAAGGGATTCAAAAATGCTTATGTTGTGGTTGCAGATCCTCTTTATTCTTTGAAGTGTTTGGTAATTTAAGGGTTGTTGTAGCATGCTCAACAAATAAAGGGTTTTTTTAGACGTATGGTTTTCAATTTGATAATACTTTTCCGGAGTTGGTTTTTTTGACAGCTCTCACTTGATTCATGATAAGTTTGGTTTGCCATTTCATCTTGGAACAACTGAACTCGCGCCATTACTGAACACTACGTACGTTCGGTAAATTACATCGAAACGAAAAGCTGTTGACTCCGATTTTTACATAATTTCGAGTTTTAAACCCATGAGTTACCTCCAAGATCGACCGATTTAACACCGCTACGCTGGGCTGTTTTTTGTGGGTTGATATGAAGTCGCTTGTCGGCGCTTAAGACGATTGACACTTTTGAAAAGAATATTCGGCGCTTTATTGCTGACATACGGCCCCAAATGCTACAAAAAGTGTTAAAAAATTTAGCCTTTCGGCTGGAATTTAATCGAGCTAGCCGGGACCGGGCGGCCACTTGCCCAAAATCATGAAACATAATGCCAAACCCTGATCTTTATAAAATCTTGGTCAGAACTTTAAATTACATGCGTTTTATTTCTTCTTGAAAATCATACGCCTAAAACACACCCTTTTGTTTCTTACCATTTCAAAAGGAATTCAGTACTTCATCCGTAGCTAACAAATATACATTTCTTACTAATTCATACTTCCTTACTCTCCCTTTGATTTTTCTTTCGATTCGTCGAAGCGAAGTTGTCCTTAGTTATAAGCCTTGTTTGAAATTAGTAATGAGTTGGAGCTGTTTTTCAACTGGAACACTGTTTATGGCTTCAAAAAAGCACCAATTTCGAACTAGTTTTTTCTTCTGGCCATGGGAACGGACGAAGCTTCTTTTTTTATTGAAAAAGCAATAACCAATCACACTTCTCTCTCTGCAAGCACACAATCTTAGAGTGTTGCACTGGCTACGTACGTATAAATTGCAGTTTTTCCTATCTAACGTTACCCAAAACTTTGTCCGAGATCTCACTTTATTGCCAACAAAAATTTCAAGAATTGATGGTAGCATTTTTAAAAAACTTACAAAGTGCTCAATAAATCTCGAAATATATTTGCTCCTCCTGCTCCTGGTTAGGATGCAATATAAATTCACATAAACGTGTGGTATAACTTTTATACTGATCCGAGGGTGAATAAATTAAATATAAGCCCTGATGCGAATAACCTTCATTCAAGTCGCTGGAATTTTTCTTTTGCCAAATATTTCCATTTATTTTAATTCTGACATTCCCATCAGCATAGAATATCCCTAAGAAGAAGACGATGGTCTGAATGATTAACGAAAATGTATGCAAAGAAAGCTTGGCTCCTCCAGGACGTTACTTACGTGAATTAGATTCTGAAACGGCAGAAAAAAAATGTCTTCTGGAGTTGAAAATGACGCATCAGGTATTATCCGTCACTACCATCATTATCATCAACTTTGCCATCAACATCAATATCGTCGTCGTTCGTCACGATATCTTTATGTATTCGAGTATATAAATTTATGTACAAGTAGGTACATGGGACATACATATATTGTGTGCACACGTGTTTTTTATAAAATTGGAAACCTTCTAACAATTTCAATACAGAATGCACATGAATTTTCCGGGAAAAAGAAAATGAACCCTCATTGTTGCCACGACATGGAATGGGACTTATCTGTTCAACAGAACGACATGAGTTGTGGGGGATTTTGATCCTTTTGATGCGGTTACCTCGGGATAGCTTTTTGTGATATAATTTTTTTTTCTTCTTTTTTATGATGTAAATTTGAAAATAGTTTCGTTTGGTCGATGGACGTTGGGTTAAACCTCAGGCTATGCATTAAATTGGGTTGGCAAAAGAAACTGATGGAAATGAAAGCAAAAAGTTAAGGGTTTTTTAAGGGGTTGCTTTTCATGTGAACTTGATTACATCGCTTCGGAGAAAGTTTGGCGAAATTGTAAAGCGAAAGCGTATGTTTAGATGATAAGACTTTTAAGGTGATTAAAGATGTTTTTGGTACCAAACTGAACACATATCAAATTTAAAACGGCTTCAGAGCGTACTGGAATAGTTACAAGGGGGCAGAGTAGAATATAATTAAAATCGTTAACCAGTCTTTACTTGGTTATTAAACGATAGACCAGTGTTGAAATTAAGGAAAGCAGGCATTTTATGGGTACAAATTCCTAGAAAGTGTCGAAGCCAGAGCAGGTTTATGGAAATGGTTCCTGTTTAGGAAAATGTTCCAAATATTTATTGAATTCCTGCTCATTTGGATTCACACCCTTTTTCTTTTTTCGTAAGCATTGATTTTTTTTATCTGAGGGTTTTGGTTTTATTTCATTCTTCCTCAAAATTGATTAGAATGTTTTGGTTACAAGCCTTATAACCTTCATCCCAGAGGCAGCTCGATTGCAATCAACGCTTAAAAGTGTGCATGGTAAATGATAGAAAAACTTATCACTCTTTTGATTTTTGTATACAAGGTTATCATTACAATTCCGGGTGCACCACAATTTCTCGCCAACAATTCTGATTTCTGTAGAGTACTCTTCCGTTTACTTCTCAGGTAGTCTTCCACTTGATCAAAAAAACTAAGTCTTGGTTTATTGTAGCAGTGCAATGGACCGCTAAATGGACAGGGTACTGCAGCTTAGTATTAACCTACCCATTGTCTAACAAATCTTCAGTAGCGACTGCAATTCTATCAATGTGCTTTGAGTTTGAGGTTGCTACCAAATCTTTCGAATCTCATTCTTCTCATGGCATCTCCCAATCCCCTCCAACGAGACATAGTCCTTACCATCTTTTCTGATGAAGGAGCTCTTTGAAATACTCAGCTCAAGAGCAGTAAGGTTTTTCTTTTGATATAACATTTGGCGTGCTACTTGCTTGGCTGTGTTTACCTGCCAGCGATCAAAATGAGTCTCGTTTTTTGGAGCCAAGCCAAACCAAATATCCATTAGTATGAGTCCGTTCCCAGAGGTTTTGTCGAGTATGCTCTGCTTGTCGAAAATTTCAAAAGATGGTTTTTACATGTCTGTCCAAGATACTTCCTTAAGTAGACATTGCAGTTTGGGTGAACCTCGGCCTCAACCAACATCTTTCGATAACGATTTAGATTTCGGGCGAGCGAGGTCTTCTTCCACTTTAATAAATAAATAAATAGGGTGGCGCAACAGAGCGAGGAGCCCAAGGGCCTAGCGCATTTCTTACAACCATGCCTTGTGAGGGAATGGAGGGGACCTACAATTTTCTGGCGGTTCCGAACGGCTTTTTGAGAAAGCGCTTTTCATGGCAGTGAATTTACTAACGGAGGACTTGCCAATTCCCCGAGAAAGGCGATACCCATGGAAAAACATTTTTGCTGGGATTCGAGCCACCTGATTAGCAGGTGGACATGCTAACCATCACGCCACGAGTACCACTTCTTCCACTTAACTACCCAATCTAAGACGAGACCTTCTCTTTCTGCGATTTCTCTGCAATGTGCAGTCGAAAACCCGTCGATCCGGAGCGTTAATGTCCATCCGCTCTATGTCCCTCGCTCCCGATGCGTACTCATCTAGCTATACCAACGTCGCTGTACAGTTCATATAGCTCGTTGTTGTATCTTCTTCTCTACTTCATCATTCGGGTACTCTTTTTGGAAAAATACCAAGGGTTTCCTCATTCGCTTTCGATAAGGTCCACGCTTCCGCGCAGTAAAACAGGACTGGGTTAATTAATCAACCCAGTACTATGAAGCGCTACCTTGTATTTTCTACAAGGGATTTTTTTTGTTGGTGTAGAGAGAAGGAGAACGAGAAAACAGTCGATTTTTCAATAAATAGACCAATGTGAACTTCGAAAGCCTTGTCGAAATCATCAAACGTCTCGGTTAATTCTTTACCGACCTTCACGGAGCATCGTCAATTCTCCAAAGTCATTCTGCATAGTGGTACGAGCTTTGCAGGGATACCCAAAACAATACATGACTCTTTAAATACTCAACGACAAATGCGACCCCACAGTAAAAATTGGTGATATTGTCTGTTCAAGTAGCCATAGTAGATGTTACAATACCCCATCTTTATGCCCAGCCTATATGCGATTATAATTCTTAGACGGTTGTAATAATCCGTTGATTCTCTGGCTGTATGCGGGTTTGTAAAGGGACCTAGTGGTCTACTTTTGCTTGCTTGGGTAGTTTACAATGAATTGATACCCGAAGCACTTGGTTGTTTCGGAACCAATTGTTTTCTAAGTAGTTGGGTAATTTACGCTACACAAAACCCCGAACACGCAGGACTTGGTCATTTTGAATACTTGGGTAAAAGAACCCAAATATTTCAGTGTCAGTACCCTGCAGCAGGAGTTTGAGAGAGGATCAGCCGATATGTAGACCATACTCAATAACCTCTAGTCCTCGTCTTCGAAGACCCTGTAAGACTTTTAAACCAAAAATTACGGAGTTTCTGCTTGATGACTGCAGTTGTGCACAGTGAATTTAGGTGTCAAATTGATTCGCTGTGACATTTCTCTGGAAACTCTGACTGAGTACCGAAATTCGGCCAGCTATTCATTCCAAGGGTATACTTTTAGCGTGTATCTTTCGTCGCGAGAGCAGGACCTATAGTGGTTACCTCTTAGGTATAGCCATTAGTCAACACAATATTGACGTGTTCTTACAACATCTGGAAGCTGCTCAATCCACACCAATCTAACTACCCAGATATCATGCGACTTACCATGGTGTTTACATTGAAGAACAAAAGGCGGTAGATAAGGTGCAAAAAAAAATTTATAAAAACGTTAAAAAATTCAAGACTCCTAAAATAAAACTGTCCTGGTCTCGAGATATCTGAATTTATTTTGTCATCATTGGAGATAAGTTCAAGTAAGATACAACTTTATACCTGTACTGACATCAATTATATCGCAAAATCGTGTTTACATAAAACAAACAAAGTATACAACACAAATTCATTTTTATACCTACCCAAAAAGAGACGTTATATCTGGTGGTGGTGATATGGCTTTATGAAGAGGCTTTAACCACAGCGACATCAAAAACGTGTATGTTTGCACAACATATTGTTCTGGATATATAAAATAAAGTATTCACAGTTCTGATATTGCCAAACGAAAATAAACCTCCGAATATTAAATATAAATAACACACATACATTTCGTCTTTATTTTTATGAAATTTCCACACTTTCTCGACCAAAGAAGAACATACGGTATAAAATTTCAGTATAAAATTTCATTTTGATATTTTATCATCCCCCAAGCAATAGGTATTATTATGGTTATAAAAATGAAAATTCGGTGAGGTATAAATATGAGGCTCATAGGAACGTGTGTCTCTCATTCATCAGATTGAGGTAATAGAGAATGAGTACGGAAAGTGGTACACGTAAATTGTATGTATGTTTTAATTTTATTTATTATGTCATCGTTGCAAATTGCATCTGTCCAACAGACGAATTTTTATACGAACTTGTGTAACAATTTAAAATTTATTTTAAATGTTTACTTTCAGTACCAACGAAATAGGTCACAGATTGTTAAGGATATGGTCACTAAAAAAAGTTGTAAAACACGTCATGTGTAACATCGGGTATAAAAAAGAACGCATTTGATGGGCTTGTTTGTATATAAACTTTAAAAAAATGTTTGTTTTTCATTCAAATCCATGATTCAATAAAAAAAACGAGTGTATTTGCACACAGCAGGTACTTACTTTTGGCTGTAAAATGCATAGTGTGGTTCGAGTTGATTCGTGTTACACGAAATCATTGAGGAAAAAGCACATCGTTTCATTTGCGGTCATGATTATTCGCGAACTTGCTTAAGGCATTTTAGGTTAAAAGAATGATAACTTTAGTCGTTAGAGAATGAAGCTCATGGTTAACTTATGCTACACGATCGATTAGTGTCACTTCTGCTTTTATTTAAAGCATCTTACTCTGAAACGTTTCACCTGTTATTCAACATTGCGAACCGCGCAACTACTGTGAAGAGAATTAGGTAAGAGGATACGTTTAGGTCACTAGTCATTTTCCCGCTACTTAATTACAAGCTGCTATCAATAGTGGATCCAAGAAGTTTTAACGTTTCAAAATGTTCTTTCCGAATTAGAATTAGAAGTTATTACCCTCCAAATTGCATTCCTTTACCCCTCGTTACAGGGATTAATAGGCCCCTCACTTATGATTGTTTCATTATCAGCAAACAATAACTGATAAGCTTTACTTTCGACGAAGACTAATTTATAACTTGCATGCTAATTGAGAAAGCGCTTTTCATGGCAATGAATTTACTAACGGAGGACTTGCCAATTCATCGCGAAAGGCGATACCCGTGGAAAAACATTTTTGCCTCTGCTGGGATTCGAACCTCGAACCTCTGGGTTAGCAGATGGACATGCTAACCATCACGCCACGGGAACCACATATCTCAATATACAAATTCAACCATTATCATGGTACGGAACTTTAGCTTGATCAAATGCTGAGTGTTAAAGTCTCACGTATCTTCCTTTGATCATTTTGCTACTGACTAACTAGGCAGTGAATCACTCCTGATTCTGGAAGACGAGAAACTGAAGAAGACGCAAATAAGTGCGAAAGAGAAAGAAAAAAGAAGAAAGAAAGAGAAAATATACGAGACACACAGCAACAGAAACTCTGAATGTAATAACACACTCAACGAAACAAATCAGCAACTCTTCTTCTTGTAGCTATTTCGAAAACGATTGCTTTTATATAAAAGTTCTTTTCTCGCAGCTCTTGAAAACGTGATTTGTATCAGCTGCTAATTTTTAAAATCCCGATACATGTCTTTCATCATCTTAGCTTGAAGCTGAGTGAACTTTCGGCAGTTTCTGTATCAAACTTTTATACATCTGTGACGAGATTCAACTAATTTCACTTTGCAGGGAGTGGGTGAGTAGAGTCACAGCTGAAATAGTTAGTAAGTAATCTGACAGCCAATTGCACTAACCCAGCGACTGAATTCCTTTACCTTAATCAATTTTCAATGGAAAGTCACTCACTTCACTCACTCTTGGTAAAGTGAAATTATCTAAATCTCGCCTCTGTATTGATAAAGGTCATTCGGACCAGGCTTTGAAAGCTGTATATTTTGCTTATGCTTTATATGTTTCCCAATTCCAATTCTCCAAAACTTGCTGCCCTGAAGTAATATCTTTTTGCACCCCAAAACAGGGGTTTGGGGCTTGTAACATGAATCTAAAAGTCTACAAGTCAAGAACCACTTGTAAAATTATGACCATTATACTTGTGTCCTTGTGAAAGAGTAAGCAAACTTCCAGCTTTCTACTAAAGAAATTTCCTTCACTTGTCATAGTTCAATTGTATCACAAGTAGGAACTTGTAGTTTTGTTTTAAAGGCCCTTGGTCTCTCTATGAGCTATAAGTGCTCCCAGCATTTAGAATTGCGTTCACAGTGTTACACAGCATTGTTTCAGAATATACCATTATATTCCTCTTCAAGTCCTTTCTTGTTTTGTTTTCTATCAAGCATCTGTGGTACCCGTGGCGTGATTGTAAGCATGCCTGCCTGTTAACCCAGAGGTTCGTGGTTCGAATCCCAACAAAGTCAAAAATGTTTTTCCACGGGTATTGCCTTTCGCGAGCAGTTGGCAAATCCTCCGTTAGTGAATTCATTGCAATGAAAAGAGCTTTCTCTATTAGCCGTTCGGACCCGGCAGAAAATTGTAGGCCCCCTCCATTCTCTCACAAGGCATGGTTGTGAGAAATGCGCTAGGCCCTGGAACTCCTCGCTCTGTTGCACCACCCTAATTATTTTTATATTTTATTTATTTATCTGTAAACACTTCTGTCAGCAGAAGATGTGGGACCACTTACACTCTTTTTGAAAATATTACACGCTGTAGAAAATATTTTACGAAATTATAATTCAAAGCAAACAGAATCATCTGCGACGGTGATTTTTGTATTGTGAATGAAGGTGGTTTTTGTATGGTGTGTTTCCCGAAAATTTGCGACTGTTCCAGTTTAGTAGTTGCAATTACCTTCTACAGAAAACCAAATTTGATTGTATGCCATACCCATGTACATTATGTAGGTACGCTGAATAGGCTACACTATTTTGACATCAACAACTTTACAGTGTCGGACATCCTCAAGAACTTGCATATCTCTAATTTCACAAAGCTTACAAACGCTTCTTGTGCGAATTTTTCTTAAAGTAGTCCTTACTACTGGTACCTTACTTACTTACTTAGGTGGGCATTATAGTTCGGGGTGAACCTGGGCCTCAACCAACATCCTTCTATAACAACTTCGATTTCGGGCGAGCTCACTCCAGTTTCGCACTCCAAGTCGGTTGAGGTCTTCATCCACTTGATTGCGCCACCTAAGACGAGGTCTTCCGCTTCCGCGATTTCCCTGCAATGTGCTTTCGAGCACCCTACGAGCCGGAGCGTTTGGGTCCATCCGCTCTACATGGTCCAACCATCGTAGCCTCGCGATGCGTACTCTTCTGGCTATGCCCATGTCGCTGTACAGCTCATACAGCTCGTTGTTGTATCTTCTTCTTCACACATTGTCTTCGCATACGGGACCAAATATCATTCGGAGAATTTTTCTTTCGAAACGACCAAGGGTTTCCTCATACGCTTTCGATAAAGTCCATGCTTCCGCGCCGTAAAGCAGGACTGGGATGATCAAGGTCTTATACAAGGTCACCTTGGTTTTTCTAGAGAGGGTTTTGTTTCTCAATTGCCTTCTTAACCCAAAGAAACAACGGTTGGCAAGAGTTATTCTCCGTTTGATCTCCGCACTGATGTTGTTGTCCGTGTCTACAGCGGATCCTAGGTAGACGTAGTCCTGTACTACCTCGAAGTTATGTCTGTCTATTGTGACGATTTGTCCAATTCGTCGATTCTGTGTCCCTGTTTGATGACAGCATATACTTCGTTTTGCCCTCATTAACCATCAAACCCATTTTTGCCGCTTCTGTTTCAATACTCGCAAAAGCACCTATGACATCACGCTTTTTTCTTCCCATTACGTCAATATCGTCTGCATAGGCGAGTAATTGCACAGACTTTTGAAAGATTGTTCCTCTGGTGTTGACGTTTGAGTTTCTTACAATCTGTTCAAGTATGATGTTGAAGAAATCGCATGACAGTTTTTCCCCTTGCCTAAAACCTTTTTCGACATCAAAGGTCTCGGTGAGTTCTTTTCCGACCTTGACGGAGCAGCGTGAATTCTCCAAAGTCATCCTGCATAGTCGTACGAGTTTTGCAGGGATGCCGAAACTAGACATGGCTCTGTACAGCTCGTCTCTGCAAATGCTGTCATACGCGACCTTGAAATCGATAAAAAGATGGTGAATATCGATATTACGTTCTCGGGTTTTTTCCAAGATCTGCCGTAATGTGAAAATTTGGTCTATTGTGGACTTCTCTGGTCTAAAACCACATTGATAAGGACCTATCAAGTTGTTGACGTGGGGTTTCAGGCGTTCACATATTACAGCAGACAAGATCTTATAAGCGACGTTAAGGAGGCTTATCCCTCTATAATTGGCGCAATTGTGAGGGTCTCCCTTCTTAAGGATCGGGCATACGATACTGAGGTTCCATTCATCGGGCATGCTTTCTTCCGACCATATCATGCAGATCAGCTGGTGTATGCTCCTTTCCAACTGGTCTCCAGCTGCCTTGAAGAGTTCGGCATCAAGGCCATCTGCACCTGCAGCCTTATTTGATTTAAGTTTGCATATGGCAAACTACTGGTCCCTAGTTATTGTAAAAACGACATAAAGTCTCGATAGACACCAGTATATGTTTTGTTTCAGAGTACATACACTGCTTAATATGGACCAATGATAAAACCTCAGGGGGCCCTATCTCCCTCCGAGGGCAATTTTATAAAAAATTGGCTTAATTTTAGTGAATAGTTTTAGAGTAATCATGTCTCGAAATCAAAATTTTGAAAATTAAAATTGAAATTTAATTTTTTCCTTATTAAGGATCACTTTGTTTTTCAGTTACCAGTGCAGTTATTAATGAGTGAAACACAGAAACCCGAACAAGATCTTAGTTTTTTAAAAAAATTTTTAAAATTGCACCTATCTTGTGTGTTTTTAATCATTTTCTCAATTTTGTTTGGTGGTTTTTAATGCAGGATAGCATTTCATGTCGCTTTGAACTCGTTCACATCGAGTATTGCAATACACCCCAAAAAGTTAAGAGACTAATTCAAAACTAATCAACAAGATTAATTAGTACCACAAGCGTCCTAGATAAAAAAAACACACAACAACTACTTTTAGGGACACCTAGACAAACCATAAATAATTAACACAAAGTGTATGTAATTTTGTTTCCTGTCATCCTTGGTATCTACCACAAAACAGCAAAATGTCAACTTGCATATCTCAATTGGAATGTGAAAATCATTATTTATTGCAAATGAGGTACGTATTTTCCGCAAAAAAGGGAAAAAACAAGAGCAGAAAATGTTCATGATGCTTTTAATGTAGTCTTCTTGTAGATACCCACCACAAATTTGAATATTTTTTTTTTCACAGCCCCTGGATTATGTGTGCATGTGCACTGAAGTGAAAGATATGGCAGGATGATTTGTAGAGCTAGAATCTATTAATGTACCTACATTACATTATCTAATGGGGGGGCTCCCTCTCCCAACACCTTAAAGTAAGATCTATTAAACTACGAAAATAAAGCATGTAATACAAGACAACCCCCTCTTTTGTAATTCAGAATGTCTGCCCGTATGATGCCTTTGTTCGGTTCTGATATCCTGCACGTGTGTATAAACATTGTGTAGCTTACCCTAGTCATATATTGAAGATGTAATGAGTTTTTCTTACAGGTGCAACACAGTTGGAGAGGGATTTTTTTTCTGTTCGGGAATAAGGGTGCGCTCGAGAGAAAATAATTACAGTGTGACTCACAAGACACACTAGGCGGAACACACATAATGCGAACAGCGAACGGACTACAATCATAAAACTAGAAAATCATATTGAATTCGCTAACTTGCTAACAATGTACTTTCTTGTTGGGCATACTTTTAAATCCGAAACTACAGGTGCTGTTTCTTCCTCTTCTTCTTTAACTTGTAGAAATGCGCTACGAATTATAAAAAAAAGTACCTACTTTTCTTCTTGAAAACACTGAATCGAGCGAGTATGTGCCGTCTTCATCCCTATTCCGTCATGAGACTGAGACCTTTAGAGGAAATACATATAGTATCTAAATGCACATTTAACATCAGTTGAATGGAGTAGAACGATGAGTTCCTTTCTTTTCGACTTTCTTTTTTTTTTATCTATAAATCCTTATACGAGTGAATAATGTAAGTACCTATATGTATCTATTCATCAATACTGGCACTCCTTCAAGACTGACTTTGTTCGATGCTGCTCGGGTTCAATCAGGCGAAGTAAATACGGTTATAGAAATACATACTTTGTATAAGTTTTTAGCTGAATGGTGTCGTTTGGAGCTGTGTGGATGGTGAATGCAATGAACAGAATCAATGAGTTAATTTGATGCGGTGGCAATTTGAGCAAATTGAAGTTTGTTTTAAGTTTTTTTTTTTTTTTTTGGTGTGCCGTTTTTTCTTCCTTCTGTTTGTCTGTCAGATGAAGGAAAACTAAATCGAATAGATAGTTACAAATGAATGAAAAAGCAAAACGTCTTTTGGCAGAGATTGAAGAAGACCTATTTGCTTAGGAGAATGTTTGAATTCATTTGACTGGAATTGAAAGAAAAGAGTTAGGAGGAAGGACATTGTGTGATAGGATCTAAGCAGAATATTCTGCTTATGAGGATTGTAGGAGTTGAGATTTGTAACTTGTCGATACTATCCATTATATTTAAGCTGCTGAACGGGGACAATGATCCCGTTTATATGTATGCCTTATACCAATGATCAACATCTAAAGAGGACTAGAATCATCATGTTTTGACAAAAAATTTGAAAACATCAAAGTTATTTTTTTGAAGTCAATTCAAAAAATCAAAACTTTTTTAATGAAAATTATAAGAACTGCAAAAATTAAAATTTTTCAAATATTGACATGCAAGATAGATATGTAGATAGATAGATAGATAGATAGATAGATAGATAGATAGATTCGATTTATTATTTCAGAAAAGTGTGTATAACATTGTTTACAAGCAAATATTGTAATTGCATTAAATCGTTTGAGCTTGGCTTTGCCGTCTGCCCGATTGACATCAATTTTCAAAAATAGTGAACTACATATTATATATAATTGAGGTTTTTTTTTTTCATTCTTTCTTTTTCTTTCTTTTTAAAAAAGCAAGTATTAATATTAAGAATTGTAAAGATATAAATTTTTCTTTAAAAAGCTTCGTTAATAATTTGGTTGCGATATGACATCGCTGTTCGAAAATAGTTGAAGAGTTGGTTAATGTTTCCTTCGCAGTTGAGGAGGGCGATTACTTCGTCTTCTGATTTAAAATTGCTGCCTAATGAATTTCTCCGTATTTCACACAAAATTGGACACTTCCCTATGAAATGGATGACGTCTTCTCTTTCCCTCAAGTTACACATGCTGCAGTAAATAGGCAGATCCTCTCGATGCGGTATGTAGTGAAGACTAATCAGCTCTCCTCTCATTTTGAATATCGCGGAGATAAGCTCCTGTTTATTTTCATTGTTGAAGTAATTAAGCTCGCATAAATTGTGATTAAGATGGCTGTATATAGATCTATGCACCGAAGATTCAGCCTTCATTATAGAGTCCTTTCTAAGTTGATCATCTACTTTGGAAACAAGATCTAATAGGTCATTTTTGCAGTATCTTCCGTTGTCTTCCAGGAGTCGCAAGTTGGTTCGACAGTACGTAGCTTGTTCTTCGAGTTTTCTATACCACTGATTTTTCTTTCTGATTGTTTGCAGCGCTACAATTTTAGGAAGCCTTTCGTTATGCATGTTCAGTACTTTTATGATATACTCCGCATGACACTTGAGTGTAATATTGACATGCAATCTTTCTTCAACAACCTAGGACTTCTAAAGTACAAAATTTCGTCAACATCGTGTGAGCCATAAACGACAAAGCAGGTTTTGAAAAAACGGTACTATAGGAGGTACCATTTTCGACTAAGAAAGACAGTATAATTCACACAAAATTTAATTCAAATAATTGGAGCTGTTTTTGAGAAACATAAGTATTATCATATCGGTTGTATGACAGGTACCGTTATTCCAAAACCTAGAGGCTCAATTCCAAAAATCCCTCATTTGACTGCCCCACAGAACCTAGCTGCAAATTTTGCAGAAAATCAGCCAAGTGGTTCAGGCTGTAGATCCTAATACGAACAGACAGACAGACAGAATTGCAGGATCAACTTTTTCGTATTCTCGTTACCTCAAAATTTTTTTCTGCACGATTGCAAAACTTACTTTATTGAAGCTATAATCGCAAGTAAAAATAGAAGAGTTGTAAAGTTGTAAGACAATCCATTCCGTTGTGAATGCAATCTTTAAAATTCGATTACTAGTTATTATTCAGTTAAGAGATTGCAGTCAGAGATTCAGCCTTGAGACTTCATGCTTAGACTATGCTCAACCATCATACTTTTGGAAACGAAAAGATTGTAGTCAGAATGCAATCTTTTGGAAATGCAAATGCATTTATTTGTGCAATTTTTTAATTTTTTGCAATTTTTTGCATTCTTTAGCATTGTATCATGGCATTCTTAACTATTCGTATGAGTGTTAACCCATTTTTCCGCTTTTTTTGCAATCTTCTACATTCTTTTGAAGTTTCTGCACGTCTTTGTGTTTTTCATTTGAAATTCAGGCATTCTTTTGCAGTTCTAAAAAATTTTGGCGTTTTTACCAGTCGTTTGCATTATTTGCAATCTTTTCGTATTCTTTGCAATTTTTCGTATTACTTAAAGACTTTTGCACCTTTTGCAATCTTTTGCACTCTTTGCAATCTTATGCACTCTTTGCAATATTTTACATTTTTTGCCTTCTTTGACTTCTTTCAAGTCGTTGGCACTGTTTGTAATCTTGCACTAGTTACAATCTTTTGCACACTTTGCCATCTTTGGCATTGTTTGTAGCGTTTGCTTTCTTCGACTGTTTGTAATCTTTGGCAGGATTTACAATCTTTTCCGTGTTTTCCCTTCATTATATTCTTTGGCAACTTTTGTATTCATTTGTATTCTTTTTCAGTTACATTTTCTAACGCAATCTTCTTGTTCACAAAAATGTTTTCTATTTACCTCATTTGAATGTACCTTCTCGTCTTATAAAAAGTATCTTATAAAAAGCATCCCATACAGACTACAAAATAATAACTGTTCAGGTTACTTGAAACAACGTCAGCCCAAGGAATTCAAATGTTTGTTAAGGAGAATTTCAAATTCAGCTGCTACTAAGAATTTCAAACAAAGAGAAGATTCCACTTAGACACAGTTCAGCATCATCTGCAACATAATAACATGGAAATAAAACCAATCAGAACAGCAAAGCTTTCAGTTATGGGTAATAGAATTGCAGAACTGATTGACGAATTGTGTCGGAAAATAAAGGTAAAAAGTTTAATTTAAATTTTATACTTTTCTAGATTTCTAAATCGCTTGATTTTTTAATTCTGTTTTCTCAAATACTCAAAAATTAAAATTTCTTAAGTTTCTTTTTCAAACAAAAATTTTTTTACTAACCTCTAAAAGTAAAATAATATCTCCTAATTCCGGAAAACCATATTACTACTTCCTAATGACTAGTAAGTTTGCTTTTTGAAAAAAGAAGCTTCAAGAATTTGAGAAAAACTCAGACAATTTTTCAGAAGAAATTCTGAAAAAAGATCTTAGCTTGTAAAAAAATATATTCGGAGGGACAAAAGTCCCAACTTTTATTTTTGGGACTTATGTCCCATCTAAGTGAGACATAAGTCCTAAGACGGATTTGGGACTTATGTCTCACTTGAGTGGGACGAAAGACCCAAAAATAAAAGTTGGGACTTATGTCCCTTCGCCGACATTGATGTAAGAAAGTTCTTTGCTTTACCCTGGCAAAAAATTCCTAGATTAAAAATGATAACAGCTGACATTTAGTTACTAGAATAAATAAATAGGGTGGCGCAACAGAGCGAGGAGACCCTGGGCCTAGCGCATTTCTCACAACCATGCCTTGTGAGGGAATGGAGGGGACCTACAATTTTCTGCCGGTTCCAAACGGCTAATTGAGAAAGCATTTTTCATGGCAATTTCATGATATTTAGTTACTGCCTCGACTTATTTTTATAAATTTTAAATTTGAACCTCTTATGGCACTGTTATGACACAAACTAATCTTTGTTGCAAGCCAAAAATTGGTGGGTCGAAGGATGAGGAAGAGCATTATTTTGGTTATTCCCATACGCCTTAGAACAGCAGACAAGGAGGAAGAGAACAGGCTTTTTATTTGAGAACAGAGGTAATTCATCAACTTAAAAAAATTTCATCACTGAATATAACGGTGACGAAACTTGTGTGACCCGAACACTACATAGGGTAAACGCACTAGTACCCGGACACTTAACTTTTTTCTCAACTTTGGCTTCAAACCATTTTGTAACCATAAATAAATGCTACCGCGGAAACTTTTATTGATTGTAAGAATATAGACATTTCTCAATAATATAGCGTTCAAGAAAATTGGAAAGAAATCATTGTTAAAATTAATAAAATAACAATTCAGAAAAGTTCCATTTTCGTTAGTTTCCGGACACCAAAATTTAGTATCCGGACGCATTTGTTTTAGTACCCGGACACAATCATTTTAAGAAACAAGCCCTGTCCGGGTACTGAAAATACATGATAATCGCAATTTGTTAGTATCCGGACGGCATGTCCGGCATGTCCCTCGCAACAGGGCGAGGAGCCCCAGGGCCTAGCGCATTTCTCACAACCATACCTTGTGAGGGAATGGAGGGACCTACAATTTTCTGCCGGTTCCGAACGGCTAAACGAGAACGCGCTTTTCATGGCAATGAATACTATCGGAGGACTTGCCAATTCCTCGCGAAAGGCGATACCCGTGGAAAAACATTTTTGCCTTTGTTGGGATTCGAACCACGAACCTCTGGGTTAACAGGCGATCATGCTAACCATCACACCCGGGTACCACATTTTAATTACTTTCAATTACAGTAAATTAATAATTATTACTTGTTCATTTGCTTGCTTTAAAAACTGTTCGCACTATTTTTTTTTTTTTTCACAAAACGACAACGAGACCGGACCTTCAAACCTTAAACAATAAAATGATGCGTTTTTAAAGTACGCATTTCGAGTACCTGAAACTTTGCATGCATGTATAGGACACATTGAAGGACCCATGTTTGTTGACGTTTGTGAATTTTTTTGTGTGATTTATCTATTAATCACAAAAAAAAGGTCAATGTGTTCGGATACTGACACTGTTCGGATACTAGTGCGTTTACCCTACATACCTAGTTTCCTTTTCTCTTTTCGAGGATATTTTGCAAATGCAATTTCATTAGGACATTTTTTTCCTCATGTGCCTGCAACTGGAAATTTGTCAACTGAATCCGCACGAAGCTCAACTTGCCAGTAAAGTTCTTTATTGTTCAACTATAGCCAATTTACAGTTTCAGAAAGCAATCCTCTGAGTGGTTCATTCGCAAAAGCACATGCAACACCATCACGTCTAAAATTAAATCCACTATCAGTGACAGAAACACAACTCCATGTTGGCATGTTTGAAAATCTGAAAGTTTCCACGGATGCACGGTGGCAATTACTTCACATAGACTACATATTCGAAATTGCCCAATCTGTGCGCTGTTGCTTCCTAAAAATAAACTCACTTCTGAAAAAATGCATGTGGCGAAAAAGCTGCAATTCTCAATCGTTAGGTGTACTAGTGTAGGTTAGAGGGATGATATGACAATCGCTTTCCTATAAAATAACGTTCCAGAAATTTATTTTCCCAACAGATAATCATCAACATCACTTCATATCTCTTATACATGAGTTCAACACTCTTATGAAATTTTAATCTAACGAAAGAAAAACTAACAGGACATCACAGCAACTCTCGTGTGTCGAAAAGAATATCAATCAGTGTCTTGAAAATGTCGCTTGGTATTGTCGTAGAAAGGAGACACTAGGGTAAAAAAAATATCAACACGATGGAAAGCTTAAATGGTGTTAGTTTTTTACACTTAACAAAGTAATGCATTTTGTTCTCCTTTTTTTTGGCAGTGGATCGACGCCATAAAAGACCACTCAGACTTAGTCGTGGTTCGATAGTTTTATGGACGTGTCAGATCCCTCAAAGGTGGTGTGGTTTTTGCGAAAATGTCTTAAATAAAAATTCCTTGAATATTTTGTCGCATTTTTTGGAATCTAAAGTTATTCAACTTTTTGTGAACTTATGCCACCACCACCGTCACAACGGCAACAAACCACAACATCACCGCTAATTATTTCGAGATCAGGATGAGTAGGTATTTAACAAAATTTCAATTCTTTTTTTTTAACTGCCAGTTAATGAAGCAAAAACTTCAATCTGAACAATTCCCGCGATGTTGGTGGGAACCTGTCGAGTGTAGGATGCAATTCGATGCATTTCGAATTATTTTCACTACCTTACCACCCCCAGTAGCAATTTACACAATGGTTTGGCCAGAGGATATACAGAATCCTTGATAGTCCAGGCATTTCCTGCGGCTGCGTACTGCAAGAAAGCTTATGTACACAAATTCCTTAATTGTCTTCCACCCGCTTGCTCTGGGTCTGCATTTGCACCACAGTTGGTCGCGAAGCAGAAACATGCTGCTTTTTTTTTTGGTAATGAATAAATTGTTGAAATAATATTTAAATTCCAAATGAAGAGACCGGATAATGAATATACTTTTCGGAATCATAATTTCCTATATGAATATGTAAGTGAGGTTCTTTCTTCCTGTTTTTGTTTTTTTTTCTGTTGGAATTATGTACTATGAAGGCATTCCTTGTTTGCCACAATTTCCATTTGCTTTTCCCTAAATGTGTCATGGCTTACCTAATTTATGCAAAAGAAGTAACTGCCGTAATACTCCACAGAGAAAAATGAAGACGAATCATCAATTAAAAATAAAAAACAAACATATAAATTATTCTTTGGAAACTAGGACGAGAATTGGAGATGCAAAGCCAAAGGGGTAAACCGTGGACTTTTGCTAATAATTGCCTCAAATGGAAGATAATTGAGGCAAAGTCTAGGCATGAAAGGTTTTCTGAAACGAGTGAAGTTGGACATTTTCTTTATTCTTATTAATGCGGGAAAACCGTTTCTGATTAATGAACTTCCGGGACAATTCAAGACATTTGAATTAAAGTGATCGCCAGACTGAGTAAAGAAAATAGGTTGAGAAATATGCCTCCGAAGTGATTTTTAAATTCACATTTCGATAAGCCTTAAATTTAATTTGTGAATTTATGTTCGCAAAATCATTTTGCTCCTCTCTCTAACTCTTTCAGTTTAATTGAAATTTCAGGGAGAAGGTTCGGCCAGTTTTTTCGTCTATTCACATCATTTTTATGAGCCTTCAAGAACGAGGTTTTATTTATCTTGAATAAGGAATGAAAAGTATTTTTAATAAGAGAGTTGATAGAATAAAACCGTAAGCAAAGTGAAAAAACAAGTAAATGATTTGTTCGTTTTCAAAGTCAAGGTGTCAGTGAACGATCAGAGCTTTGAAAGAGGAAAATTTATCTACCCGAGCCTCCAATTAACTACCTATCCACCCATTATTCTAGCCTCGAATTCTAGTTTGTTTTTCAGGCTGAGCCATGGAGCTTCTTCTTGATTTGACATAGTCACAAGATTGAAACCAAATCCATAGACAATTCGATGTGTGATATAAGAAAAAGAGGAATGACCTCACAAAGACTGGAAAATAAAATTAACTGCAACCACCAAAATCAGCATAATAAGCCCGACTGAAACTATTTAACTTTTCGCCAAAGCAATATAATTAGACAAATAAAATATTGTTGGAAAGGGATTGTGGAAAGGAAGTGCAAAATATAATTTTTGTGTTGGTTTATAGAGTAGTACCCGTGGCGTGATGGTTAGCATGTCCACCTGGTAACCCAGAGGTTCGAGTTCGAATCCCAGCAGTGCGCCTTTCGCGAGGAATTGGCAAGCCCTCCGTTAGTAAATTGATTGCCATGAAAAGCGCTTTCTCAATTAGCCGTTCGGAACCGGCAGAAAATTGTAGGTCCCCTCCATTCCCTCACAAGGCATGGTTGTGAAAAATGTGCTAGGCCCATGGGCTACTCGCTCTGTTGCGCCACCCTATTTATTTATTTTATTGTTTATAAAGTTTAAAGTAAGTTTTAATGAAGAAACTCTGAGTTATCAGAGCTATTGCAAAGACTCCCATTCTCCACTCCTATCGTAAGATTCCTTTTTTGTATCGGTATTTTTTTGTTTTAGTTGTGGATTTGCAGATTTCAATCTCTCATTGTTTAAGCTGAGGAGCTCAAGTCGATAGTTTATAAGAAATGAGAGGATGATGATCAAGTTTAAAGTGGACGCCAGTTTATTGGTATAAAAATATAAAAAATAAAAAATATTGGCCATAAAATTATGTAACTTCTTTTCAATTTATGTTCAGCCTTTTTACAGAGTGGTATTCGCACATTTTACAAAATTTGACAACATCGATTCACTCAAAGTAAACAATAGTTCAATGTGAGTAGAAACATCAACAGAGGTTAGTAAAAAAGCATCTTTCAGTTTATTCCCCCACCAGTGGTGAGGTGGAAACAGCGGATATTTTAAAAGTTGACAAAGAGCTCAAAATATACATATATTCTTATGTAGGGTCTTCTATAGCCGCGTAGGCCTTCTAAGAGTAAAGAAGTGCTAATCAAGAATAGCCGAAAGAATTGGGACAGACAAGTGGTAATATTTAGCTAATACGACTTTGTTTTTTTACTATGCGGTAGTAAATCTGACAGTGTATTAGAAAAAATGTGAAAAGGGAAAATCTGCTCAGATAATAGAGTTCAAAAGGATGTTCTGGCAAAAAGTACAGTACCTACATTTTTTACAGTTGTTATAAGGCAAAATTGAGATAGCAATCAAACATGCCATTACGATGATGGAGAATAAGAAAAAATTAAGGTTCTGCAGTTCTGTCTGTCTCTTTGCAGTTCTGTATGTCTGTCTGGCCGTATATGGATCCACGCCATAAGCCACTTGGTCTATTTTCTTCAAAATTTGCAGATCAGGCCTGTGGGGCAGCCAACAGATGGGTTTTCGGAATAGATTCACTAGGTCTTGAAATAACGGTACCTGACATACAACCTATATGAACATACTTATTTTTAGACTGTAACGATTTCGAAAAAATTTTATATGAAGGATTAGTGTAAGGTTGTATTTTTATGATGTACAAAATTTTAAGGGAAAAAGTCTTAAAAAGGCGCCCCAATGAATGCCAATAGTACCGCTTTTTTAACCTACTTCCTCGTTAATGGCTGACATGATTTTGACGAAATTTTATATTTTAGTAGTCCTAGGTTGTTTACGAAAGATTGCATACTAACATTTGGAAAATTAAATTTTTTTAAATCTTCACTAATTTAAAACAAAGAAATTGTTTTTCCTTGATATTTTTAAATTTTATTTAAACACCTCTTTCAAGACGATCTTAAAACTAGTGCCCTTGATTTTTAAAAACTTATAAAAAAAAAATGATAAATAAAAAACCAGTTTTTTAAAAATTTGCTGTAACGATTTTGACTAAATTTTCTGCGTTTATATGTTTCAGCAACTGCAAAAAAAATGGACTTTATAGATTCTGGCTTAAGACCTTGGCAATATTCAATTCAACTTGTTTTTGAATATTTTATGTAATTTAATTTAATTTTCATAAGTAATTTTTTAGTCGGCAATGCTATACCACCAAGTATATTATGAAGAGCGAATACTAAAACCATGTACTCAGTCTTAAGATTTTGATATTATAATTGCAGCCGTTTTCTAAAAAAACTAAGAAAAAGCACGTTTTCGGTTTTTTTTTTCAAAAAAAAAATATTTACACTCAAAACTTTAAATTTCATAAGATATGCGCTATAGCTATAGTCATAAAGTACATGTGGTTAAATTTCCAGAAGGCTGGGTTGAATACTTTCGGACATTTTATCAACAAGACGTCCAAAAACGTCATTCCGAGGGAAAACGTCTTTAAAGTTGTCTAATGAAAAATATAAGGGAGCTCAGGTTGCTAGTTAAATGTCACCCAAAAGTACAGTTAGACTGCTCAAATCTTTATAAAATTTTAATATGGTGCCTATAAACAAGTTACATTTGAAAAAATTCAATGAAAAAGAAATAGCTTTTTTGAAAGTTCTAAAGATGGTAGACCCCTTAAAACAACTTGAATAAAAAAAATAATAGAAGATCAAATTGTGAGTTTTAAAAAACACTATAGTACGATAACTCTGTTGATTTTAAATAATTTTTCTTTTTTTTTTTTGAAATTAAACAGCCCTTTTCGCCTAAAAGGAGGCGAAAGAACTATACGTTTTCTTTCTTTCTTGTCTTGAACCAACCTATCTGTGTTCAGCTTTTGTCGCATCTTTTGCAAAACATTCTGTAATAGCGCCCTTTATATGATCACTGGCACATTTCAAGAACAAAATCTCTGATTTTAAGAACTATTTCGAAGTGAGGAAAATATTTTCTGTAGAAATCTTAGCTTACCAACTGTTGCTGGTGATTTTTTAATTTTTCTTTTTTTGTTTTGTTATTAAAAAGAGGAAGCTTATGCCAAAATGTAGCACTCATTCTTAGTTACCGGCCCATTAGACTACCAGGATTACCAGGGGAGCAGCCTTCCCTTTTTTGTGGTGCAGTAGATAGAAACAAGGTGGTTGTAATTTCACATATAACCTCAAGGGTGGCATTCAGATGAAACTGGGAGGCTGAAAGAAAAGTTGGTGCCCAGAGCGGGATTCAAACCCACGCGTCCGGTCCATCTACTGAACATTCTACCACTGCACCACGGCCGCCCGTAATACCTATAACAATTAGCATCTGCCTGTTCGCGAGGAATTGTAAATCGCTTTCTGACTTAAACGCTCGGGATCGGCATGAAATTGCAGGTTGAAATGCGTTGGGCCTCGAGGCTTTCATAGCTTTGTTATGTCGACATATTTATTTTTATATGTTTTTTGTAAAATTTATTACTTTCTGATAATTCGATGTTCTTGGCCAGAAAAAATCTAGCTTTCTCCTAATTGTTCCGAAGTCACACTAAGTTTACGACTTCATTATATTTTAGAAACTGTAATGTGTCCGCTTCAAAACGATTTTGATTTAAAGGAACATAAAACATAAAGAATAATCTTCAAAATCGGGGTTATTTCTGAAAACATTCGAGGTTTGCCAGTTTCACGAATACATACTTCCACTGCATATGTGTATACCTATCCTTTTAAGTCATATCATAAGTTTCCAATCTCTCAAAGGTCCTTTAGCAACACTATCATGATAGTTGCACACGTCTTGGATAAATCATATGGGCGTGATTTGACTTAACACTTCAATAATCTATGACTGTGTCGCTATAAAAAGGAACTTCGATATTATCATTTATAAAAGAAAACACCATAAATTGTTCATAAGACCCAATTTTATTAACAAGGCTTTCAGATATGAATAGCTTTATGATTTTGAAAGAGGATTTCTTTCAGTTCAGGCAGTTCTTTTGCTGCCTGCTGTACACATCAAGATATCAAGACTCCATGAATCCATAAATCATGCACGTGTGTGTACAGACAGTACAATATCATACTTTTGTCCACTAGCGATGTGTTAATAAAACATAAAAGAAATTTATGAAAATAAACCATTAGTTTGAGATTTAAGTTGATGCATCTTCCACCAATTTAACCTTTCGGCCAATTTACCACAGCACTTTAATTATTGCACAATCTTTTCCTCAACCAATTAACGAAGGCAAAAAACCTACTAAGTTTAAAAACCAAATAACCAGACATAAGAAAGTGTAACTTTTTTGAAACAATTTTTTGAATCAATTCGCTTGAAACTTAAGCGTGTTAAAAAAAGACAAACAAAACATTTTAATTAATTCAATGATAGGCTACACCTTATGTGTATATTGAGGCAATAGAGTGGAGGAACCTTTAAAAGCCATATAAGTTACAAAACGTTTAGATATGCAAAAAATCGATAGGGTTAATGTTTTCTACTATCGACATATACCTAGCGTTTCTCACACAAACCGCATGCTTAGCATACAATGTAAGGTAATGAAGTGAACCGTACTTTGTATACAAGTATACTGCACACATACATGTATTTGTGGACTTATTGCTTATGTGAATAGAAAGAAAAATATAAAATAACCATTCATGCAAAAGTATTACGTTGATCCGTTCGCTCAACATTTGATTCCTGTCTTCATAATGTAGTCCAAAGAGATCAAATTTCAATGTTTGTATTTCAAAAAAACAACTTCCCATAAACGACGAGATCTATATTCCATAGACACACATAAGAAAAAGTTCCACAATATACACCACAACAAATCAGATTTCAACACGTTTCTTTATCGTTGCGATGACTTGCACACATTGCAAAAAAATTATCAGATTGCTAATTGAGAAGACGTAATCTTCAACCTATATGAAGTACCGACAGATACGAGATACGACCTACTACTTCATCAAAAAAAATTTAATTTTGTAATGAAAACTACAGGTTAGACGAAACCTTCTTGCCCTTTTTTTTTGCTAACTCCAACACTTCAAAGCTTATTGGGTACGGGTTGAATGAATTCGCTGTTTATTATTTTTGGATCTGTTTATTATTATTGAATCTGTCTTCAAGTATCTTGTTGCGGCAAATGGTTGCCAAATGCCTTAGAACTGTATGTTAAAAAACAGAATTATACTTTTTTTTTCTTTTGGAATATTTTTTTTTTTCCAAAAGGCTGATTTTAAGATCAAAGTATTGTTACAAAATCCTTAAGGTAATCGTTCTGATCCGAAAGTTGACCAGGAAACGAGAGATGAATCGCTCTGCAAAAAATAAGATTTGGAATGAAGAAACAAAAGAAAGGACACGAAATTTTATTAGTGTTATTGTAATTTATTATTGTATTGTTGATTTTTATTTTTAATTGTCTTAGAGCTATCTTTGTCTTTTTACTCCTATGGAATTTATTATTTTTTTTTTACTTTTAGGATGGCCGGGTTGATAGGTTGAAGTCCAACGTTCCAAGAGACCACAGTTTAGTTTTTCCCTCCCTTTTATCTCTTATCTAACTCTCCACAAAAATATCCCTTCGAATGTAAGGTACTCTTCTTCGTACTCTTCTCGATGTTCTCGTTGGATTTTTTCGACGACCTGTCACGCAGTGAAGTAGACATTTAGTAGAAAGAATTGTGTTTTCGAATTCGAACTTAAAAGGTGCGGTTTTATTTGATAATTAACGTCAGACTGTTATTTTTTTTAGGTCAATGTGACAGTATTAACCAGTAACAACACATAATTTTAAAGAAGAAAAAACAAGCTTAGGTTCTTCCAAAAATTTAATTATAAACATTTATTACAAGTTTCAGTATACTAGGACTCTAAACTAGTGCTGTAGCAAATGGTATGTATTCGTTACTCAGTAACTAGTATTCTCTTTTGTACCGAATAACGAAACGTTACTCGCAAATTAATGTCGTTACTGGTACGATGTCGTTACATTCGTTGTATCGGTATCGGCATTTTGTATGTTTAGTTACTTTTGGTACTAGCTCTAAACCGCTATTTTTTTATTATTTAGTTTAATTTAATCAAAGAGGCTATCAAATATATTAAACGAATCGGTTAAATAGCTGATACTACTGAAAAATCAAAGTGGTTCACAATAAATGGTAAAAATAAAACACGATGTCCCAAATGCGATTCGGACCTAATTTTTCTGTTTCACTACACAAATCAATTATATGGTTAATATTTAAGCCCGATTAACTGATGAGAAGAGGGTGCTCTGCTCACCGGCTTTGGTTATTTAGTTCTGAAGAAATGTTCAACCCTGAAACTACAACATATGACTGTCATTTGAGATCATTTCGTTTGACAGTTTTATACATGGCATTTTAATGGTGTGAGTTCAATATTAAAAATCTAGTGATATTTTTGTTTTTAAAAGGAGTTGAAGGCAAAGGCAGGAAGGAGCTCAGAAAAGCTTTGCGGTGACTGAAGACCAAAAGTTTAGTTTTCAACAAACATACATTTATTAAGTACTTAGCTTCATTTTGAGCAAACTTTAGCTCTATTGAACGGGGAACTAACTCAAGTTCATCTTGAGATGATGGGTAAAATATGTCATTTTTACTTCAATATACTTAAGTTACAAATTTACCACTGGAGAACCTTAAAAGTGTAAAAAACATTAAGAAGTTGTATCTCAATTTATTCGCAAATTATTGTTTTGACTTCTTTTAAAAGTTCTCTATGTACACCAGTCGGTAGAGAAAATCAAAGATAAAAATTGCGACATTCTTACGAACTTAGGCATTTCTGTTCGAGGTTAACGTGATCAGTCCAGTTTTGCACTCTAAATCGGATGAAGACGAGGTGTGAGGTGTTCCTCCTTCCCAACTTTCCTGCAATGTTGGTTTAAAAATCAATCAAACCGAAGCGTGGAATTACATATATCCACTCTGCATGTCCTAGTTTTTTTAGATTTGGAAACGACCAATAGTTTCCTCATCCCTTCAGATAAAGCCCATTCTTCTGCGCCGTAAAGCAGGACTGAGATGCTCAAGGCCTTCTTAAAGGTGAGCACTAGTGGGGGTTTTATTTCTCAATTGCCTCTTTAGCCCCAATCAGCAGCGATTTGCAAGTAATTCTCCGTTTTATCTCTGCATTGACGTATTTTCCGTGTCTATAGCAGAATCTAGGTTAGGTAGGAAAGTCTTGTACTACCTCGAATTTATGTCTGTCTGTTGTGACGTTTTGTTCACTACGTCGATTTTCGCTTTCGACAGCATGTACTACGTTTTGCCCTCATTTACTATTGAACCCATTCTCGCCGCTTCTGTTTTAATGCTCGCAAAACCACCGATACCACTGTGGCGTGATGGTTAGCATGTCTGCCTTTTCGTGGTAAGAATCCCTGCAGAAAAAGTGTTTTTCTATGGTATCGCCTTTTGCGAGCAATTGGCATATCCTGCGATGGTAAATTCATTGCCATGAAAAGCGCTTTCTCGATTAGGCTTTCGGAATCGGCAGAAAACAGTAGGTCCCTTCCATTCCCTCATTAAAGGCAATGGTTGTGAGAAACCACTTGGACCCGGAGCTCCTCGCTCTCTTGCGCCATTTTTTTTCTTTACTTACATGACATCACACTTATACTGCTTCCCATCACATCAAAATCGTCTGCGTTAGCGAATAATTTCACAGACTTTTGAAAGTTTATTTCCCAGTTAGATCTTTGACGTTTGAGTTTTGGACAATCTTTTTAGCTATGATATTAAAAATATCACATAGCTGTGAGTACCTGGCCAAAAGCCTTTTTCGACATCAAAGATCTCGGTGGGTTCTTCATCATCTTGCAAATTCGTACAAAGTTTACATCACATTTTTTATAGAACGTTAGGTTAGTTTAGGTTTAAATGGCTGTCAGGAAAACAAACTGACACACTTAGGCCAATATTAGGATACCATAGGTATTATGCGAGTACCTCACTTCACAAAACCATTTGGAGCTTTTAATAAAGCGAAGGATATGCAGGGGATCTGTGTGTGCCAGATCGCTTGGATCATCAAGAAAATATTTTCCTAGATGCCGCTTTCTTTTAAAAGAGAGTGCAGGACATGAGCAGAGGAGGTGTGGGATTGTCTCCTCCTCCCCCTCATCTAAGCAACTTCTGCAGAAGTCATTTGAGGGAACGCCAAGTCTTATGGGATGTCTTCCTATCAGACAATGTCCGGTGATGACATTGATTACGGAGCTAACTTGCAATCTGGCAATTGATAACAAATGTCTTGTGCGTTTTGGATCTAGACCTGGCCATATCCGTTTTGTTGCCACGCACGTGGTGATATTGTACCACCTATGATTTGTTCTATCCATTGCCTCTTGCTTTAGCATAAGTTTACATGTAGCGATTGGTTTACCAATATTCAACCTGCTGGTTGAGATCGGTAGAACGGTTCCTTCTCTGGCGAGAACGTAACCGTCTATATAACTATAGAACGTTAAATTTTCTACAAAAATATGCCATCGTGTCTCCTGTATGGATCTTGGTAAGTGAATTATACAAAAGGTAGAAAAGGCAAAAATATGATTCTTATAGAAAATAGAACAATGCGATGCGGATTGTAAATACTAGGAACTTAAATTTTGACAACCTTTAGTCTGAACTACATCAAAATACAAAGCAAAAAGTTTTTCAAAAACTGAAATCATATACCTACCCTACATCTATTTCATAAAAAAATTTGTATTTTTACCTTTCAGTTTTTAAAAGCTAGCCCATATCAAAGCTTACTTAGTTATTCACCTTTTATGCAAAGTTTTATAAAAAGCAGGTTTTGAGATATCAAAAAAATTTTGAGAACCCACACCTTTCGAACTAATGTTTTGATTTTGATCTTGATTTTTTTAACAAATTCATAACTTCCGTTACCGTGCCTATCGGCAGGGCATAGTACGGTATCAATGGCGTTGCATTTTAGCCTAATTCATTGTCAGATCGGGGCCCTTGCCCTATATTTACAAAAATATAAAGCAAGAAATATTTTTCGAGTTAAGTGTCAATATTTCGAAAACAAACCGAGATATCGAAAAATTATTTTTTAGATTTTCGACTTCTTTTGGGTCGTTTCACAAAATGTCATATTCAAATCTCGATATCGTACTATTTCAAGAGCAAAAATGCTGTGAAATGAAAAAAAAATTTCAATTTCAATACAAAATTAACATAATTGTCAATTTGTCATACCTTGACTCAAATGGCAACCCTATGGAGCACAAGTACAGCTGGATGATAATAATAATCATTAACCATAATATATGTCAATTCGCGGGTAGACAAAAAGATAAAAAAATTTCTATTTTCTTTTACCCCCTCATTCAACTTCTCTTGTCTACTCACTCTCACTGCTTACGTTGAAGTCTGATTCTCTGATTCTGTTTTCGATCGATTTTTGCGTCAGTGTTGATTTTTAATTTTCATTTACTAGTCACAGGTGGTGTGGTTTACTTTATATACTACGCACGCAGAGTATAAGTAGTTTGTGTAGTTGAAATTGAGCTGTTTGCTTAAGAAAAAAAAAAAGGTTTATTTACGTACACATTTTTAATGAGTTTCAGATTCAGCGCGATATGAACTCGGGGGTTTCTGATAATTTTCAAAATCTGTTGTAATTTTAACAGAACACTAACAAGTCAGCGATGAAAAAGTTGTGGGAGCGTTTTCACATGAAGTCGGTAGGTATCCTGATTCCAAATACAGTTTCTCTTATTATGTAGGAATCACGTGCTGATTTTATTCATTATCTTTACAAATAATTGAATACTCACCTACCTATTTTAATGAGATTTATAAGCAATACAATTGCTCTACTTAATGAGTAATTTTTTGCTCTTTAGACAAATTTTCACTATGGAAATTAAAGTAGGTGCGACCAAATCTCTTGTTGCCACCGAATCTAATTTTACTTTTAATTAAGAACTCATTCGTAGATTGTTCAGGTTTAATACTGGCATTGAAAACCATGAGTATTTTCAGACAGGTTGATAGTGATTCCTATCACTACACTGCAGTGAAAGTGACTCCTGTTGAAAAACGCTCCTTCCTCGAACCAAAAGATTCACTGCTTTTTTGAAACTAAAAAGTTCCTCTTTCGATTCAGCGGAAAAAGTATGTAGGTATCCCTTTCACCAGATTGACGACAAGACCTAGACCATGGTTGTCACTCATTGCCTTTATTGTGGCTGAATAAAGGATGTAATACTTGAGTGATGGAAATGATGCTAATGCTGATGACGATGACAAACGACTGAACACTGAAGCCAGAAACTAAGGACGAAGAGAAGTTACTATTGCAAATGCGAATATAAAAATGCAGAGTACCTACCCAACCCGTCAGAAAGCTACTTCTATGGTTGAAAGGAAAAAAAGGTTTGAATTTTTTATTATTCCAATGCAAGTTGATGCGCACACAAGAAGACTTAAGGAGCGACAAAAAAACATTTTTTTCACTGACTGTAGAGTAATGTAGGTTGCTATATCACCACCATAGGATTTATCTTTAAGCTTAGAAAAAATTAAAGAAAAAAAACACTTTAGGCACTCAAAATGCAAAAAAAAAATGTTGAGAAGAGAAGGTGTTGTGGTTCTAGGAGTGACAAATTTACAATTTTGAAGTTGCAGATTTATTCCTTCTAAGCTTCTGCAAGTTATTCCAGAAACAAATAAATCGGAAAAAACTGAATTTCTAAGTTGACTTTAAAGCGAAACGTTGTTGTCATATATTTTTCACGAGCTTTTTATTTTAAGGTAGGTAGGGAGTTTTTCTGCCCAGCGTGTGCCTACACATACATAATTTCTGAACCAAGTTCACTATTTAAAATCCGAAACAGAAGTCTTTCGCAGAAATTTTTGTGATATTGGAAAATCCTGGAATGAGCTATTGGGAAAATGTCCACAACAATCAACTTGTATTCCCTTTGTCTGAAACAATCTCGATGTTTTTCTTAGGCTCAATCAAAAAAGCGTCTTATTTGAAATAACGTCTACGTAAGGATAAAGTTGAGTTTTTTTTATTTTCACTACTTTTGATTTGTCAAATAATGTTTTTACTTCAGTTTTGAAGGACACTTCTTATATTTCCCACTACGACAAAACCAAAAATATCAAAAAAAAGTTTACTTTTTTAATGCAATTTCAAATCAACTGAAAAAAAGGGCAAAAATGGGTCACACGAACTTGCGATTATGTGCTGAGTACAATATCATAGTCTTGAGGCTGAGTATACAAGGTTTCAAGCTTATCATAATATATTTGGTGGTACAGGTTGCCAACTACACGTTAATACTGTAAATTGATTAAAATCGCAAAAAGTATTGAAAAAATGAATATTCCAGAGTTTCATGCAAAACATACTAAAAGTATTCAATTTTATCCAAATTGAACAACGTGGCTTTGAAATAAAATAACAATTCAATAAACCGATTTTTCCTAAAAAGCACATTTTCTATCAAAATAAATAATCAAATTCAAATTCAAAAATCTAAAATTATGTTTTCGAGTGTGTGACTATGTGTTTGCATGAAATTTAAGCACATGCTTTCGATAGAAATATATATAGTTTTTGCCCACACTTAACATTCGATTGAAACAATTGAAAAATTGCAAAATGTACCTAAAAGCTCGAGTGTAGGCTCTTTTCAACATTTTTTTAATTTCATTTCCTGTCTGATGTTGGATTCAATTTAATCTAGAACCAAATATTTTGTTTTCAGTTCAGTTATGTAGGCATGTACGTGAGCGTACACGATTCTAAAATTTAACTTCATTAGCTACATACATGTGCTGTACATCCACCAAAGGCAATGTGTCAGTCAATTAAACTTTATACGATAGACAGGTTTGCTAATTAATGGGAGAAGTTTTTTGTACTCGTTTTTTTTTTTTTTTTTTAAGTGTTGAAATTTATAATATTTGGATTCGCGTAAGCGAATAAAGTAAATTCATCTAATTGAAAGGCCGCAGACGTTAATTTTTTGCGACACATACAAAAAACGAAATAAATTTACAAACCGTTTTGGATTTGAAAATAAATCAATAAATGCTTCGAACGAATATTTGTTCAAAAACGGGATAGAGATTTGGATACAGCGCAGGTTAAAGTTATAGCGACTGGACTTAGAAACGGCTCGTGAGTCGTGATGTCCTAAGAGAGAAATCTAATATTAAGAAACCTGAATTACGGCACACGTTATCGAATAACTAGTGACGGAATTATAAGAATTTGGTATTTCCGATAACGTTATCGAGTAATCTTAATTTGACATTCTCTCATCAGTAATCGAACGGAATTTCATTCGACGCATGAAGTGCTCACTGATTTATTCATGCAATGAAAATTTAAAAAGGTTTGATTACATTTTTCTTGTATTTATCAAGAAGGTACAAAGATTACTTTATTCCAAGTGTGTTAATAAGAAAGTGCCCAAGTCAATACACAAGCAACCAACCTAATCCAGATAAAAACGTTCCCATCTTTTCAAACCGATCACCATCCATGTACACATTCACTGAAATATAATCGCAACCGTTTAGGTATCAATCAACTAGATTTCTTTAAACAACACCACCCTAGTGCATTTTATTTTTTAACTGTAATCCCAAAATGGTTACTCACTCACTCGATCAAGAAGCTATAATAATTCGACCCCAGATTTAGTATTTGAATTTTTTAAGTGCCACTTGGTAGCTTTAAGTAGCAAAATATAAATATCAGGCCACTGCAACATCGAAAAAAACACAATGTGTTCAAAAAATCGATAAATTACTTTCCTAGAATACGAAGTCGTTTTGAAGATAGAGCAAAGAGCAGTAATAAGAATGTGCTGTTCGGAGCTGTTTTAAGCGGACTTGAAACTTTAAACGCGTTTTTCAAGTTTTGCTCCATCGTTTCTCATAAACGGCTTGACCGACTTGAAGTTTGTAGGGTAGACTCATGTAGTAAACGCATTAACCGAACTATTATTATTTATCAATCAAATTATCCAAAAATTTCGATTTTTTAAAGCAAAATAAAAAAAAAGGGCAAACTTCGAAACTTGCTGTTCAAATGTCTACCAAAAGTCCAATTTTCGGTATACATATTCATTTGATATGATAATAGTCCATTCCGTGCATTTGGACAGACAGCTGGAAATCGTGGAGCAAGTGCGAGCCAATTGTTTCGGGGTGGGGGTGTTCAGAACGCTGTAACACATGTTCTTCACAAAAAAATTTTAGCTTAAAATTTATATTTATACGGCCGATATATAAATGTTAATGAATGATAATAAACTTAAAGCTCTATCTATCTATTCACTGGGCGTAAAAAAAAACCTAAAAAATTCCCGAAACACAGGCCGGAACATGGGATTAATGGGGATCTTAAAATCCTAATTTCGATGATTGTGCTAATAATGCCAACTTAAGCTAGGTTTGCTTTTCTATAGCGTGAAAATGAAAAGAGCTTGTTAATACGTTCAACGGATGTTCACGAACAATTCACTATTTAGAAAAAAATTTCATGAGTTATTTGGTTTTCAAAAATATTGAATTGTTCATTACTTTTAAGGCAGTTCATTATTAGTTCTAAAAAATAACAAAATCGAAATTTTTGAACAAAGTGACTATGTAAAATAGCGGAGAGAGTACGATAGCTTCGGCGACAATAAATAATAACGGTTTTTGGTAGAGGAGTTCAATAAAAGCATTTTTTACTATGGCAGGGGGTCTATCTCCCCTCGTTTAGGCGGTAGGGCAAATTTTATAAAAATTGACTTAAAATCTGAGAAAAAAATATTTTGAAAGAACAGCAGCACTTACAGTTACAAATTATACCTTTTTCAAAAGCCAGAATTCTACACTTCATAATAAATTTTAAATAAAGTTGTTTCAATTAATAGTTTTTGAAATAATTGACTTTAAAGTCAAAATTTACGAAAAAAAAAAAAAAGGGAAAACAAATAACTTTGAGTATTATTTTTCTGATGATTATAAATATCAATAAAGAAATAACTGAAGTAGTTAGCTGCTCTAATTAATACTTAATTAAAAACTGATAATTACTTTTTTTATGTCTTCTAGTTTTTGAGATAATTGGTTAATAGTGAAACTATATTTCTTCTTTAAACCCAAAAGTTTCTTTAATTTTAAAAGAAACTTTTCATAAAATAACATTTACACCCACCCCAAAGCTTATATGGAGCCCAAGCAAGGGGGTTGGAGGCATCTCACTGTTTGCATCGTAAATTTCATATACATATACCTTGTGATTTTAATGCAGTTAATGCAGTTATTTTGTGTACTTATTTGCGTATAGAAAACGCACAAAGTATTTACTTTCAGGATAAATTTAATGACAAGTTTATCTTTGTGAGTCAAGTTTAGTTTACTAGGAAATCAACTGGTGCTTTTCAAGATTTTGGAAATATGTCGTACTCGTGCCATAGCGCTTTGGTGACGGTGCAAAAATGGTAATGCAGTGCAAATATTTCATTTTGGAACACAACCTCCATCATTTTTTGAACATACCCAATTTTACAACTTTTTTTATTGAGATAAAAACATGTTAGTCTGAAATATATAATTTTTATGTAGGTATCAGTGGCGTGGCGTCCATATAACACGATTCCTATCGTCTTACCTTTTAAAATGTGTCCCTTGTTCGTAGAAAAAACCAGCAACATAAGTCTACAACAAGTCTACAAAGCAGTCAACAGCCTATCTTTGCCCATACATACAATGTTCTTCAAGCACTTTTAAATTTGCGATGCGATGCATACAATATTTGTGTATTACATACACAAAACACAAAGCATTGAAAATCGCCGCGCAGAACATATTCTGTGTTTGTCCCTGTCTTTCCTACGATATACTTCCACCCCGGTGCCTCCCTTTTCAATACACGTTCTCTTATTGAAAAAAGTAAGACGATAATTTTCGTCTTACTGCAATTTCTGCTTGGAAAAAATAATACATTTTTCGCCTTAGAGTAATGTACGGCGAATTCGGTTTTGTTGTGCTGTTTTTTTTTTGTTCTACTGATCATTGTTTTGAATTATTTGCAAGTTTAAAGTGAATTTCAACCTAAATGACTTTAAATATAGAAAAATTGGCTTCGATTAATCCACGTTTGGAATTTATGGTACCTTCTGTTTATTCCTTATTAATTTGTGTAGGAGCCATTCCATATGAAAACGGTCAATCCGAAATGTTGCTATACCTCCGATTTTGTTCAAACTTTGTAGAAATGTTTCTTTGCTATCGAAATACGTAATAGTCAAAGGATTTTTTTTTGTAATTTTCCTCTCCCCTCCAGCCATACTCAAAGAACCGAACATAGCGATTTTATGGGCTTCAGACTTTGCACTCTTAAATTGTCTGTATTCAAGCGATTAGGACGATTAAGGTGTCATTTTAAAGCTGATAAAGCATTCTTTTCAAATCAATCAAAAGGTTTAAGATATTTGAGTTGCTTTAGAAACCTGATCCTTTTGAAATCAACGCATTTTATATATATTTTTGCCATTTTTGAAGTAGTCCTGTGCCTAAAATATCAATAGTAAGTCCCTAAAAATTTCCCTAATTAAACCTTACAATAATTACAAAATAAAAAATCCAAAGTTGATCAAAAAACAAATTTTTTTATGTGCTTTACAATTATCCCTTTCAAACTTTGAGCTTTTGAAAAAAAGCCAATCTTTGGGAGCATTTTTGTGAATGTTGAAGAATTTAAAGGCCTATTCTTCAACTATAAGTCCTGAAAATTTCATTTTGTTATTCGCATGCACACTGAAGTTACAGATGATTAAAAACAAGCTTATTTCTAAGCTATGGAAAAAGCCAATCTTTGGGCACATTTTTGGGAATGTTGACTGCCAGATATCAATACGGGAGTGGGCAGGATTTAAAGGTCTATTCTTCAACTTTAAGTCTTGAAAAAGTCTTAAGTCTTCAAAATTTTATTTTGTAATTCGCATGTACACTGAAGCTACAGCTGATTAAAAACAAGCTTACAAAAAAAATTTTAAAATTTTTTGGATAGAACGATATTAAAAAAGTCTTTGAAACTAAGAATTGTGTTTTATTCAAAGAATAAGCTTTTTTTTTAATCAGGGAAATTTTTAGGGACTTACTATTGATATTTTAGGCACAGGACTACTTCAAAAATGGCAAAAATATATATAAAATGCGTTGATTTCAAAAGGATCAGGTTTCTAAAGCAACTCAAATATCTTAAACCTTTTGATTGATTTGAAAAGAATGCTTTATCAGCTTTAAAATGACACCTTAATCCTCCTAATCGCTTGAATACAGACAATTTAAGAGTGCAAAGTCTGAAGCCCATAAAATCGCTATGTTCGGTTCTTTGAGTATGGCTGGAGGGGAGAGGAAAATTACAAAACAAAATCAAAATCCTTTGACTATTACGTATTTCGATAGCAAAGAAACATTTCTACAAAGTTTGAGCAAAATCGGAGGTATAGCAACATTTCGGATTGACCGTTTTCATATGGAATGGCTCGTAGATGATTCATTTTTCTCGACTTACCATTTGAAAATATCCACGCCACGCCACTGGTAGGTATATAATTATTTGGGACTTAAAAATACTGTTGATGTACCAATAACACAGCAACAAGACTCAACGTGTGCAACTACTACCCGCAATACAATTGCTGTATCCGGTGTAGGAAGGAGTAGGTACAAAAAATCAGTGCCTATCTGCTTAACGGTTCAAAAAAATAAAACCAGCAAAATAAAGTGACTCATTAACTCGTTCACCATTTTAAACATCTCAATCAAAACCAAAGGTTTTTTTTAATCAATAGACAAGAGTACCATGGTGTAAACATTTTACTCACAATAAATGCCACAAACTCTAGCTCAAAGTGTCAATTACCTATGTACCTACATTTATCTATAAGCTGGTGGATCCATGGCAGGTATTTCCCCTATCATCACGAAAACCAGTTTCCCCTTTATAACTTGCTTCTCAAAAAAAAAAAAACATTAATTCTATAAACTAGAAAAAAAATTAAATTTTCACTTTCAACAATGGCATGCGCCCGGTTTAAAGAATTTCGTTGGGTAGGTAATTGGTTTTGTAGGTTTAGGCAGAATTATTTATAGAATTTTTTTTAACAGTGGATGGCGTCTGTGAAAAGTAATTTTATTAAAAACCATCCACCTTACCTACCTATAAAACCGGCTTTTTTACGTTTTTGTTTTCGAGTGGCGAGTTTTATGTGTAGAATTGAAGGTAGTGGTAGGTAGCAGATCAGAATGCATTCTTCGTTCATTTATTTTTGTGGCGAGGCTATAAATATGTATCTACAGTTGCGAAGGTTTTTTGTGTTTATGGCTGTTTGTCGGTTTTTTTTTTTTTAATCAGGGGCGAGCTTAAGAGGTTGTGTATGGGAATCGATAAATCGATATCACAACCAAATCAAGCAGATAAGCAAAATCGTTTGTATCTACTTGACACACGCAGTATTTTCATGACGTTGTAAACTTTTTAGCCAGGCAAACTCGTTGAGAGAACGATATAACATCATTTCTAAGCTAATTCGGTTGCCCTTTACTGAATTTTGAATATGAAAATTAAATATGGAGTGCTAGTGAGGTGTCATCTTCACATAAAGGTGCTGTTACACTATGTTGAGCGGCAATCAGATCCTTTAACTTGATTCGAATTTGGGTCGGCTTTTTATAAGTAGGATAGACAATCGGGACGTCCACACTATTTCGGTATTGCCAATCGGTGTCGACGCACCTTAAGACTGGCAAAGATTTTGAACCTGGCGCTGGCTGTAACAGCGTGATGGATGTAACCTGTCAGCCATATTTATAGTTCTTAACGTAGAACCAAATGGATGATATCTATTGTGATTTTTAACAATCACCAACGAAGTTAATCAACTTCAATAATTTCCAAATCTAAGACAAGTGTCAAGTTGGTTGAAGATTTTCTCAACACAGATCAAGAGATGGCAGCATCGCAGACTTAACTTTGACATTCCTTACTTAGTAAGTCAATGAACACGTGTACAACTACTAACGAGTAACGAACTATTCCCAAGCATTTTTCCCTTTAAAGAAAACTTCCGTTGTGCTGTGTTTCACTCTTTATTTCGCTTAAAGCTTTTGCTTACTTCGTTATCGTTTGGTCATCCGAAACGGATAAAACGTTCGAGGAACATTCGATTCGCTTTTCGAAAACAAAATTAAAAATGAAGTAGTCATAGACCAAGTTGACGTTGGCCGATTTGTTGAAACTTCGTGCGAATAAAGCGACTGTTTTCTTGTTTTCTTTCTCTATTACACCTCGAATCGACAAAACAACAGAGAAGGAGAACAACAAAAAAGTCGCTTTATTCTCACGATTCACGAATTTGTAACAAACCGACCAGTGTGAACTTGGTCATGGCAACACCCGGCCGGTTCTCAGCGGTGAATCGATTAGCCACTACTGCCAGCCGCTGATCAACTTTGTGTGGCCACGAAATTCAACACACTCGCTGCCAGCCAGCTCCATGTAGTATTTAGTAAATTTTTCTTTCAAAACTAGTTGTTTCTATTTTTAAAAGGTTTAAACCTAATCGAAAATAGTTCTAACGCCAGTTTTTTAAGGCTTTCTGTAGCTATTTGCTGATAATAGATTGGGAGTATTATAGCCGATAGTGTGACCGGGCTGGCAGCCGCTGCACTTCTTAATTCTGCTACTGCTACTGCCAGCTGCTGATATAAAGTGCTGTGTGACCCGTGCTACATAGTCATAATTGATTTGACATTTCAAATTGTGCAGCTTTAACTTTCTGATGTGTACTTTTCAGTTTTGAGTTGAGTTCTCACTGACAGAATTTTACCCCGACTCCTTCAAATCAAACATAGACCCAATGCACACACATCGATTTTGAACGGCTGATTTTATGCCGGTCGTTAAAATTCCCTAGCACACTGATCGGTGCCGGTAAAATGCCGGTGAGCAGCCGTCCACTGTCCGGTAGTACCGGGAAGTAGTGGCGAACGTGCTGAAATATACATGTTTCCGCACGCACCGATTGTTACCGACCATTCATGCATGGAGAGAAGCTTGCTGCGCTCTGAAAACCAATTTACCGGTAAAAATTCGGTGAGTGTGCTAGCACCCTGCTGCCGATAATTTGTCGGCCGGTTTTATACTAGCCGTCCGAAATCGGTGTGTGTGCAACTAGCCATACCGCCTAGCTATTGAAGTTTGTGTATTTCATTTGAGTGTCATAAGTCATTTTTGGCATACAAACTCCAAAAGTTATGAAAATGCTAAACATTTTCAACTTTTAATGACTGTGACGCACCCCATTATGTTTTTCAGGCTGTAGCCTGGTTTTTAACTCGTGCATTGGTTAGCGAAACTATCGCCATTTGCTTTGAGTGGACATGTATCTGAATCTTAACTGATTCCTCTTCAGCGGTAATGGAATTAGAATAAAAAAAAGGAAGAAGAAGCTGTGCGCAATGAAATGTGTGTCATGCGCATAAGATTACCGAACATGCTTCTGTGGTATAAAAATAAAAACAGCAGTTTCACCCAACACAAAGGTCTACTTTAGTCTTCAAATTAAGACTATGTCAGTCTGAAAAAACCGGAATCGCGTAACTTCTTTGATTATTATTTACTTTATCGTAGCCGCAGAATCGGGATGAAATAAAAGGAAAACCAGACGACCGACCTCAAAGCACGACGATGCGCTTCGTTTGCATTGCAATGCCAACGTCAAGAGAATGTGAGATGGAGATGAGACGCGTCAGGACTTTATGTATGCACAATGCACACTTTTGCCCCTCAAGCCACAACCTTTGCGCGCCACTTCGACATCGCATCTTCTATCTCAGTTCTCAGCTCATCCAAAGTGAAGTAGTCAGGCACCCACAGCCACAAGATTGAGATACGAGAGTAGAAAAAAAATCACTGGAGCGTGCATACTGAAAACGCACATTCTATTGTAGGGTGTGCAATTTATTTTTATTTTGCCTGGTTTCTGCACGGTCGGTGTCTGTTTTGTTATTGTTGGTGCCAAGTTTCTTAGTTTCTTTTTTTTTTTTTTTTGTTCGCGTCTTCTAAACTGAATTTTCACGTGCATTAAATTGTATAGGGCTATTACTTGGTAGCATGCAAATATAATCTTTTTTCTATGACGAAAGAAAGGGGGTCTTCAAGTTCAAGTGTGTAGGTATACCTACGTATTTACATAACGAACAGAAAAATACATGTGTTTTATAATATGTGCTTTATATATTATGTAACTACTTTAATCAATGTCGTGTCTAACTGAGACATAACCAACGACAACCTTTCTGTATATCGTCATTCGTCAGTAGTTACCAAAGATTGGAATGGAATATGGGGCCTTTATTTAAGGTCAAGTGGCAAGTAAGTTGACACTTTGCATATAGGTACACTACAAATAGGTAAGACGACAAGGCTGAAGGTCAATTTGTTACTAAAGTGTTGTCAAATTACACTCATGGATTAAAGGGGTTGAAAGTGTAGGAAAAAAAAAGCTATGGAGTTGATAATTATGCTCTTTGAACTAACATGACGGTTTGAGACGATTTTTATGTAATGATACATTTTGGTAGGAGTTTCAAAACCTTTGAAGACATTCATAAATTTTTTTAACCAGAATTAAAAGAGCAAAAGAGTCTTCATATATATACAGAACGTTTTCGGACAGTTGTGTAATACCTACTTTCAGGGAAAAAAATCAAATCGACCTTTTCAAATCGAATGTTTGTTAAGAAAAAAAAATGGGATGGACAGAGGGCTTATTTCACCAGAAGAGTGATGATTTAAGGAAAATACTTTCACCATAAAAAATAAATACATAATTACATTTATTAAGGCCTTCACTAACGAAAGGTATAATACCTGTGTAAGGTTGAAAATCTTTTTAATGCTTTTATGAATGATTTTAGGATTATGAGGTTAACAGTAATTGAAAAAGATTTTTTAACCTTCAAGTTGGCAGAGCTGTTTTCTTTGGCAGCCATGTTGTAATCTGCGGTGTGATTTACTTTTAGTTTGACCTGACACTTCGAAATCAAAGACTTACGACCACCGGTCATAACGTACATTTGGTGAATGGGGTCGAAACACAAGATTGAGAATGACCCCGGTTTTCACATCGATCGTGAACCTCAAATTTAGGTTCGGAGATTGTGGCATTAACACTGCTAGATTAATTTCTGTGGGGATGTTTGAAACCACTGAAAACCAGAAACAATTGACGACTCGAAAAACAAAACTCGTCGCCCTATTTGCGGTATATGTATAACCTCAAAAGCTGTAAAGAGTCATCGAAAGTTGTACCACAAGATTAGACTACATCGGAATCAGCAACGGTTGCCATATGCCAAAAAGCACAAACCATATTCAAAAAATGGTTTTGAGGAAAATTCAAGCTTAAAAGGTCGGTCTAACGGTAATTCGATTTGTGGAGATAAAGAAATTGGACCATAATGGAGTCTTAGAAATTGAAAATTGTAGTTTTCGTAATTAGCATACATTATTTTGATTAAAAATATTTTTCGATTTATTTATCAATTCATTAATATTTTTATGTGAATTAAAACCTAGTTTTTCTATAATTGTCTTTGGTGAATTTTATATTTAAGTCGGAGATATTGATAAATTTAATTAGTCACTTAAGTGATTAATCCTCATGAATTGTAAAGGGCTTAATTAAATGCGTAAAAATAAATATAATCGCACCCTTAGAATAAAAATTATCTAGCTTAAAATTTTTGTACTGCCCTTATAATGAAAAAGACCTAGTCAAAAATTGCATTTGTTAGAAATGAGCAAAAAAGTATACATAAATATAACAGCAAAATATCCTCATAGAAGATTTCCGCATATCTACACCGTTGATATAAAAAATAATAAGTTTGAAGACAAAACAGCTAAGAACAAAATTAAGTATCCATTGAAACTGACAACCCTCATCTCATACTGACTAACAACACAAGAGAGATTTTTACCGCAGCCCAGGAAGTACAAGGTGAAATATGGGAGCATTCCAAAACCTCTCTTGTAATAAACCAACTCTAAGCTCAAAGTGAGAAATGCTCTAAACAGGATAGCATAAAGTTTACGGTTTCAAATGAGAAAAAATAAATAAAATAGGGTGGTGCAACAGGGCGTGAAGCCAACCGTACCTTGTGGAGGAATGAAAGGGATCTACCATTTTTTTGCAGATTTCCAAGAGCGAATGAATATAGTAAATTCATTCGCTCTTGTCTTTTAAGACAGGACAAAATATTTTCCAGGACTTGAGTTCAAAATTATTTCTAAAAAATACGTAAACGGAAACTACCATCAAAATTGGTTTTTTGTGTTTAAGATCCTAGCAAAAAATAAGGATAAAAAGATAATCGGAAGCACTTCCATAGCAGAAAGTTAAGATTTAAACTGGAGAGAATGACAATTTTTTTTTTTGTCTACTATTTGTGTTTTATAATTTTACCATAAAAATCTTTTTAAAAATAAAATTCAAAATAACTTTTTGGATTTATAGTTATATATTTATTACAATAATTCTCACAAATCATAAAGTTTTTAAATGAGGCGACGCGTTTCAGACTTAGTCCATCTTCGGGCGCAAACTTGTTGTACTCTAGTAAATAATAGTACATGTACGTAAGTTCGAAACACGCCGCCACATTTAAAACCTTTATAATTTGTTAAAATTATTGTAATAAATATATAACTATAAATCCCAAAACTTATTTGGAATCTCATTTTTAAAAAGATTTTTATGGTAAAATTGGAAAGATGTACGAAGCACGTGTATTAGCCAATCAGTAGGAACTCATTTTTAAAATGTCCTCAAGTCGGCTTTAAGAAAAAGTAAAATAGAGGATGTTTTTTAGAGGTAACACGTCTTTTTATGCCATTAGTGGTTAAAAATGATTTCGAGCATATGGACATCATAGATGGTTATGGTTCGAATGAAGCGTAATCGGAAAGTCAAGCTTTCGATCATTCGAATTGCTCCAATTACTGTAACTACACGATTATGAATCGATTCAATCCGGTCCTCTTTAACACTACGCTCCACAGCAGCAATGATTTCCTCGATGAGCACTGTATGGGGCCCTCGTTGATGCTTATTATCAACTAGAATGAGCATGGTATGAAAACGATCCACGGCGGTGTTCCGAATAATTTGCTCGGATGGACTCAGGTTGTAAGGTAGCTAGCGCAAACGGAACCATGAATTTCAAAATAAATTAGCACAATTTTCAAGGGTTGTTCTGAAGCTAATCCATTCCTTGTGAAATAGCAAAACGTACCAACTGACCACAAATATACGGTCAATTGTCAAATTGATAATCCAAATCAAAAACCGAACCTCTAACCCGGGGACTACACGATCAAGATATGGTAAGCCATTTACAATACATTTAAATTTTCTAACATATACATATGTACAATCAAATTTTTCGAAATTGAAACCCAGCTGGTATGGAATATTGAAAGCCACCCGAGAAGCAGTTTCAGTAGCCATGAAATTGACAGCTTCGTCAAATACCCTCAAAAAGAGAAAAGAGTGCCTGGAAAAAAAAGTTTGAATTCCAAATTTATTTTGGGTGCCATTTTGAAAATATATAATGACATGTCGATTGAAAGCCATTTGCCTGGCAAATTCTAAGTCGCCTACGTCACAGCCGAAACACGAACAGGAATTTGACATAGTGTTTATGTAGGCTGATGGCTTACCATATCTTGATCGTGTAGCTGCAGGGTAAACAAACACAATTCGAAGTTTTTAGATTCAGCACAACGAAACTGAGTAACTTGAGTCGATATGAAGTGGAAACATATTACTAATCTTTGGATATAAATGCCACTCAGAAAAAGTAAGTGGCAACCTGGTTTGTTAACTCTCAAAAGTAGTTAGTTAGGTCTGCTTTTTGTGTGTTTATTTATCGCTTATCGCCGAAACTGAGTTACTCTACTCACATAAAAAATATACTGTCTGGTTCTGGATGTGTGTTGGTTTGCCGGTCGGGCCATAAAACGATAACAAAATAAAAAAGTAGATAGATACCTATTACGAAACGTATATTATTTACTTCCATTCCTTTTATGCAGTATGCACCTGAATAATGGTTTCACTCACAAATACACCTCAATTCTACTGATTAAGTTTTTTTCTCACTCTCTCTCTCTGTCCACGTTTCGCAATAATCGTCTCGTTGCTGAACTGTGAACTGATCTTGCTGGCAAACAAGAATGTTGTTCGTTCGTTCAAAAAGCAAAATAATTACAGACAGGTATAGGTAGATATACAGATAAAAAGAGAAAATCATTAATTTTTGAGTTTAAAAAAACCTCGTCTGTTTGAAAAAATAAACATTGCAAGGCACGTGGCGTTTGAAAAATTTAACACACTTGCATTAATAAAGAAGCCTTCAAAATAAAGAATACCTAACCTATATAATTATGAAATTCGTTTAGCTACTCATTGTACAAGTGCCATATAAAATTGTATCATCTTGTTCACTTTGAGATAAAATATAGAAATAAAATTTAGTCGTCTTTAATCAAACACGATTTAACGAATCGACTGTAACTAACCAAGAATATGGAATTTGTTCTTAGCTGTGTTGGCACTTCAGGCATAAGGGGCATTTGTCACTTCTTATTTTATCAATTATTTTTAAAAGAACTAAGTGGGTATACCTACATATTATGTACTTCAAATTCAAATGTTGATGACTTTCAGTAACATGCCGACTAATTTCAAGAATTTTTCGACCTCATCTGTATTTATGATAACAAAGCAAGAAAAATACATTTTTCTTTAAAATAATAAACTGCTCTCAAAAATTAAGGTACATTAAAAAAACTCCAAATTTTAGGACGGTTTTCAACAAGGTATGACTCAGAGATTATATTGGTCGCATAAAAAACAAAAAATAAAAAAAAAAATGAAATTTGTAGCTCTAAGTACCTACCAATCTAGTTTTCATATCTGAACAGTAATTTTTTTTTAGTAAGGCTGTTCTCAAGTAATAATCTAAGAACTAATAAAAAAAAATTGAACATTTTTGCTCTTCATGAAACCGTCTGTAAATTTTTACTTGCGATTATAGGTACTATAAGGCAAGTCTTGCAATCGTGCAGAAAAAAAAATTTGAGATAACAATTAAATGTGACATTACGATGATAGAGATTAAGAAAAAAGTGGGTCCTGCAATTCTGTCTGTCTGTCTGTCTGTCTGTCTGTCTGTCTGTATATGGATCTACAGCCTGAACTAATAGACCGATTTTCTTCAAAATTTGCAGTTAGGGTCTGTGGAGCAGCCTACAGAGGAATTTTTGGAATTGAGTTTCTAGGTCTTGAAATAACGGTACCTGCCATACAACCGATATGATAATACTTATTTTTCTCGAAAACGGCTCCAACGATTTCCATAAAATTTTGTGTCACGTATTAATTTTGGATTGTCTTTCTTATGATGTAAAAAAAAATTTTGGAAAAAGGCTAAAAACGGTACCTCCCATAGTACCGTTTTTTTCAAAACCGACTTTCTCGTTAATGGCTAACACGATCTTGGCGAAATTTTGGATTTAAGAAGTCGTAAACTGTGAAAGAAAGACTGCATATCAATATTTAAAAAAATTTAGTTTTGGAAATTTTTATAAATTTTTTTAAAATTTTTTGTCAAAATAACTCTTATTAAGATCTAAAACTTTGCATACTCGACTTTTAAAAAACACTTTTTAAAAAAAAGTGAAAAATAAAAAACCGTTTTTTGGAAAAACTGCTCCAACGATTTTGATTAAATTTTTATCATTCATATGTATTAGCGATTGCAAAAGAATGGCGTTTTTAGATTTTTGCTTGAAACCTTTGGACTATTTAATTTAATTTTTTCATTATTTTGCGTGATTTAATTCAATTTTCATAATTAGTGTGTAGTTGGCAACCCTGTACCACAAAATATATTATGAAGAGCTAATACCAAAACCTTTACTTCAGCCTTTAGATTTTGATATCGTATTTAGAACACAATCGCAAGTTCGTGCGACACAGTCGTGCCCATTTTTTCGTTATGCGACCAAATTTAGGAAATGTATTACGTTTTGATATGAAATTTAATTTAGCTCTGTACTATGAATTGTTGCGGAGTTTTCGTCGAACAAAGGTCCATTTTAGCTTTGACAATCAATTACTCGGAAACTAACTAATTAGCGTGAAATTTCGGAAACTGCAAAGCAAACTGTGATATATGCAATAATTGACTATTGATTTAAAACATTTTTTTCGAAGTGATAATGTTGACTGAAAAAATGCTAGAAATTGACGAGTTATTCGAAAAATTTTGTATAACTTTGGATATAATGCACGAACGAAGGATATTGTCGGTAATTTTTCAACATCAAGGATCAAGACGTCCATAAAAATCCCTCAAAATTACATAGCGCTGCGATTTTCTTTTTCTTAGTGCCCCGAAGTTTCAAATTTATTGTTTTTATTTAAAGTTACAGAAAAATGTACTTGTTTTTATTTTTATTAATTTTTTTTTCACTTCAAAATGGCTTTTTAGCACTAATGATTCATTACTTTACTCAAAAAGCATCAATCGTCAAAAATATTTTTTAAATAAATAGTTACCACTAGCTACAAACTGAACTAACTTTGGTGTACCCTGACCTATGTTAAATTCGATATCTCTGTCAATACTAATGATAGGGACCTAATCTTAGACTTAATTTTTTGTAGAAATAAAAATCTTTAAGACTGTATTTAAGTTTAGCTTCCACAGGTTTAGGGTTGCCAGATTTTCATTTTTGAATAAAACAATAATATGGGCACTTTTAGTAGTTTTTTTATGTATTTTATACAAATACAATTAGTTTCCTTCGTTTTGAATGCATGCCAGAGCCCGTTTTTGAATTTCATTGTGGGTGTTTGTTCTCGATAACTCTTGTCTTACTTGTAGTCTTGTTATCTTTGAAACTGTATTTAAATTGGATTCCTTTAGGCCTAGGGTTGCCAGATTTTCAATTAGGATAAAGTTCCTGGTATCTTCGTTGTGCTCTTCTTTAATTTACATTGCAAAACTCATATAAGAAAAAAATGTCTGCGTAGGCACTTTGAGCACTTGTTATAATTGTATTTGTATAAAATACATAAAAAAACAACTAAAAGTGCCCATATTATTGTTTTATTCAGACAAACCTCAAATTTAAAAACCTTTTTTTTTTTTAATTTTACCCATTTTGTATTTTTTCAAATATCATAAAATGTATGGGTTTTTGAATGCACTTAATGCTAAGTTTTTGCTTTATTATTGTTTTGTTCATCTGTAAAAAAAAAAATAAAGAAACTCTATGTTTATCAGGCAATTTCTGAAAAAAATGACCTCAAAGTCAAAACTTTGTTTCGGGAAGAAAATTTGAACACCACTTAAAATTGAAAATCTGGCAACCCTAAACCTGTGGAAGCTAAACTTAAATACAGTCTTAAAGATTGTTATTTCTACAAAAAATTAAGTCTAAGATTAGGTCTCTATCATTAGTATTGACAGAGATATCGAGTTTAACATAGGTCAGGGTACACCAAAGTTAGCCTTTTTTTAAATTGTCAAAAAGTGATGTCAAAGTTGAGAATCGAGCTTTACTGAAGTACATTTTTTTCTTAGAATATGACCAAGAATCACACCCCAAACGATAATACACGAAGTACGGCACACCCTGTATTTGGTGGCACAGGTTTTCACTTTATCACATGTTCACAATTTCGCGCAGTGAAAACTAAACAAAGTAAAAACAAAAAATAATAAAAACATTTTGCCAAATAACATAAAGCGAAATATCAAAACGAAATAAATCAGTGTGAGAGAAGGTAAAGCAATTTGAGTAACAGCGAAATATTGAATTTTGAATGCAAGATCATCTTACAGCGAGATGATCGCAAAACCAAACATGAATTGGCAAAACAAAAATTGCGAAAAAACAAAATGCGAATTGTTGATATGCAAAATAAAAAATTGCGTATTGACCTTTGCGAAGTAACCATTTGCTAGAAAAAAACCGCGAGTTGACCCCTACCCGGTTGCCAACTACACATTATGTAATTATGAAAATTGAATTAAATCACGCAAAATGTTGAGAAAAAAAAAAACTAAATTAAATATTCCAAAGGTCTCAAGCGAAAATCTAAAAACGACATTTTTTTGGAGTTGCTAATACATGTAACCGCTATAAATTTAATCAAAATCAATGGACCAGTTTTTAAGAAAACGGATTTTTAGTTTTCACTTTTTCCAGTTTTGACAAACAATTTGAAAAAAAATCAAAGATAAAATTTTGAAGTAATTTCAAAAACTAAAATTTTTTGAATGTCTTTCTTAAAAAACTTACGACTTCTAAAATATAAAATTTCGTCAACATCTTGTATGCCATTAACGATAACGGTTTTGAAAAACAGTAGATACTATGGTAGGTACCGCTTTTAGGATTTTCTAATACAACTCGTTTTGCAAAGGTTGCGAAAGAGTTAAGAAAAACATTCAGAAAAACTATAACATTACTGATTGAATTACATTTATGATTTAAATAAAAAATGATTTTTTGTGGGTTTCTATAGCTGTTTGCTGAGAGAAGATGGCGATTAGCAGCCGATAGTGTGACCGAGCTGTTAGCCACTGCTAGCTTCTGGTAAGAAGCAGCTACCAAGCAGCCATGTGTGACCCGTGCTTATGGGCCCCGTGGCCCGTCATATCGCATGAATATGAGTAGTTGCTGAATCTGTCGCTGCTACAAACTACAAAAAAATGTCAAATTATGTTTACAAGACGATTTATATGAGAGTACCCACACTGACACGACAAAAACAACTCCGCATTTTCATACATTTGCAAATGTCGCGACGACTGAAATCCTGTCAACAGCTTTGCTGCACCTGCCTTATCCGAAAAAACGCTTTTGCTTTGGTTTGATAACCTTTCAAGGAAGTTTTCAAAAAATTTTCAACATTGTCCTGGTTTCACGACCAACACATTTATCATTATTGCCGATACCATATTATCAAGATTATGGATAATTTTGAGAATACCATTAACAATTCGTCAAAATTCTGCCAAAAAAAACATTCGTCAATAAATATTGACTGTCAAGAAATTAAAATTTTGATTCTATTTGACAGTGTGTTAGCACCTGTCAAACTGTGTCAGAACTTGTCAATCAACCATTTACATTATGCTATATCATTGGCAGCATTGTATGGCAGATTCTCTGTCAAGTCTTTACTGACTAAAAGTAATGGCAAGCATTGAAAAAATAAAAAATAGATAATGTTATGGGCCTAATCAATGTTTTTAGAGCCTTATTAAGTTCAACAACCTCTAAAATAACTTTATAAATAAGATTGGACAAATTTGGCCAATGTAGACACTTTAGAATACAAATTTAAAGCACTTTTATTTTAAGAATTAAAGAACTTAAACCGAATGTATCTCTTCCGTTAGTGTAGGGATTTATAGGTATTAGCTATGTCGATTATAATAAACTTAGAAAAATTTTAACGTTAACATTAGAATGAGAATCTCAAAACCAAAGCACAGGTATCTCGAAATAGCTTATGTTGTTTAAAAAAAATTTTGACTTACCAAATGCAAAACAGTGTTAACCACTTCCCGATTGGTGACTTGTCCTACTTCAATCAATCCAATTAGGACCGCAAATTTCAAATTATCCGCCGTTGTCATCCTGACAATTTCATCCGGCCGCTTAATTTCACTAAACGGCGGACGCGTAAGGTCCGCCATTGTTAACACAAATTTACTTCGCACTTTTTCTCAATGACACGATTCAATGAACAATTTATAATTATTATTATTATTATTATGCAATATTCACAAGTATAGACTTTTAAATTTAGACAGAAAGAGAGTGAGCGAGAAGGAGATGGGCAATGTGAGAATGTGAGACGAGTTAACTCAGCCGAACACAAAATGAGTTAAAGGACACACAATAAGGGTTAAGTTTTTGTTGTTTTTTTTTTTTTTTGCACTCTCTTCTTTTGTCTATTTTGTTGTTTTTTTTTCACAAACACGACACACACAAGAATTAAGATAATGAACAAGGACTCAGGTGTTCCTTTGGTGGGGAGGACGGTAGTTGATGTCCGCTGTTCCGTTGCACTTATCACAACAAAGAAGGGCGACCAGCAAAAAAACGAAAAGAAAAACTATGTTTGTTTTGGTTTTGTGCAGAGCACGACTTTAAATTTGTTTTGTTTGCTTTTTTCTTGATTGATTTATTTATTTATTTGCTTTTAATCACTCAGAAATACACAATTTTTGACGATCAATAATATTTATCTGCGCAAATGAAGTAGAAAATTTAATTCACATTTAACAGGGAAAATGAAAAAAAAAAGAGCACACCTCGGAACAGGTATAACGTATAATAAATAAAACACAAACGCGAGCAAGAACGCGAAGGCGAAGGAATTGCAAGTAGATTTCGTTATTATGAATGAAGGACAACACAAAGGGAAACACACTTGGCTTTCCCGTCTATTTTCATCCACTTTTCCATTTCCCACACGACGAACCGTAAAAAAAACGAAAGGAGGGTGGGGATGGTAGTAGGTAGGTTACAATCTGGATATTAAAAAAAAAAAAAAAGAGAGGAGAGAGCGTCGAGTCAAACGCACTCTACAAGGAAGGGCAAAAAAATAAAAAGAGGAAATAGTACATTTGTGGTGGTAAAAATACACATTTATGTTTCACCAACGTTAAAAACTTGGACAAGGGGTGGTGGTTGTCAGGAAAATTTTTATAAGGGGTGGTCGCATGGGAAAACAATAAAAGAAAAGGGTCCAGGCATTTTTAAGCTTGCTTTGCACTCAAGTCAATATTCTTATATGACGTTACTGCTGCCAATTTTGTTCAAAACTTTGCTACGAAATACCAAAACCCCAAAATGACTTTGACAAACAGAAAATGAAAAGAAAGGAGCGGTTTGACGGAACTACAAAATGTTGACAAGTCAAGTTTCAAGCCATCCGATTGACAAAACTAAACCCACACGGTTGCGTAATTATCTACCGAAATTGTAACAAAAAGAAAAGCACAACAATGCAAAAACGAACAAAACTTGGAACATGTAAACCATGCACCATTGCTCTAGCCGTAGCATCACAACGAATTGCTTTGATTTGACATGTCAAATCGTTAAATACAAAAACTCTTTAAAAGTATTCACTGTACAATTGTTAAATTTTCTTATTTTCGCAAAACACACTCCACAAATACACAAAAACAAAAACAGACAACGAACTCGCAATCAAGTACAGGCGGATAAATGACTCTTTTCGTTTTTTGTGATAAATCGATTTGAGGCGAGTATGTGTAAGCATAAAAAACGAAATAACTTTTTGCAAAGATATGTATTTTTTTTCGTAGTTATCTCACTCGCGTTCAGTGTTTTTCCGACAAAAAAAAAGTAGATTATTGTATATTTTATTACACTCAACGATTTAAGAAGTTATTTTCTTTTTCGGTTGTTGGGAAAAAGAAATTTTGTTTGAATTTTTGACACGCAGGAAGAAAATTCGGACGATCACGTAGAGCCATCGACCATTTTGGTTTTTATCTTGCTGCCTACTGTATGGTGTGTTGGTGGTTACCCTGTCGCGAAGTCAACGAAGTTCACTACGAAGAAGCTGCTGATGAAGGTGGTTAAAGTGATGGTGGATGACACATGCTCTCTCTCTCGCAGCACGGTGTTTTTTCACGTTAATTGGAATGGATTGGCTCTCTGTTGGAAAGGTGGTCGAGTGGTTTTTCCATTGAAAATGGTTTCCACTCAATTTTCTGAAGGTTTTTTTGCGATTTTGTTTGACGGTATTCCGAGTAGAAGAGATGTTGACAGGTGTCACTGTAAGTTAATTTTGAGTAAAATGTTGGTTGTGTGGTGGATTCGACGCATTGTTGTTGATATTGTTTTTTCGTTGGAGTTGGAAAATTTCTGAAATTGTGGATGGGTTGGGTGTATGCTTTAGTTTTATATCTTGCAGTTGGTAGCCAGATCCCAGATGGATGTGAGCTTTATGTGGTGTAATTCCTTACCTCTGCACCTGTCTCTGGTGTAAGATTTTATATAACTGTGGCACAAAGCATTTATAGGTATAACAGTTTTTCGTTCAATGAGTTTGCTTTTTTGTCTGTTGAGGGCGTTGATACAACTGATGGAGATTTTAAACTTATAATATGAAACTAAGTATTTGATGGAAATTTCGACGTTTCATCTTCAGAGATATGCATAATCCTGTGAGTACTAAAAAATTGCGATGAATTTAGATCTCATTAGGAATTTGTTGGCCTAACGAGAATTTAGCTAGATTGACAGGAATCATAGCTTCATAGCCAAGCTCTATAACAGCTTTTTCATGTTCCATCACTCTACAGAGCTTTTGTATACCAACCGATGAAGCCGTTGCATTATTGTTAACTCAGTCAAGGAAAAGCTTCTTCTTTAACGGCCCCAGGAGTATCGGGATTTTGAAGGGATCACAACTCGCATACTTACTTGATTTTCACTAGTAATCTACCCTGATGTAGGGTATGACGTGCTCAGTTGAGAAAAAGCACAATAGAAAATACGAGCAAGTTATCATAAGTAGGCATTTTCCGAGATACAGATCTTCGCAGAAATAGTAGGGGGAAAGGAGAAGACTTGATCTTACGTTAGACTTGAACCAACCTCAATAATTCACTTAAATGCTACTTAATACTTTCATGAGTAGACTTAAACATTGCAATCCGCGACGTTATACTTGCACCACAAAAATAGTTTCCGATGTTCAGCAGACTTAAGCTGGTGAACGTCCTACTCTCCTGGCTAAGCGGTAAACTTGAGCCAAAAATGTGTTCCCTTTCATCATTTGGCAAAAATCACTTGAGTGTAGTCTAAATTTAAAAGACTGATCTTAGAATAGACGCATTTATGTTTGAAAGGGTTTTTCCAATAAGCGTCTTAGATGAATACAAAAGTTTCTTTTAGTAATTTAACAAAAAATGTTTGAAGTGTCCCGATTTCTCCTAACTGACTGCCAAACCCTCAGATTTTTTAGTCGCTTTTCATTACTGCTGAACTTTGAAATTCAAGACAATCAGTGGTAGTTTGTGCTCTGCATTGAAGTTAAAGCAGGTTTATTGCTTCAGATTGCTCATAGCATACAATTACATTTCAAGCTATACAATTATAAAAAGTATTGTTGATGAGTTTCAATTCATTTCTTTTGTTCTTTTTTTACAGTGCACCATTTAATGAAAGGTTTTGATATTTCTAATTTTTGTTATTTGCTTACTTGCTTAGGTGGGCATTACAATTCGGGGTGAACCTGCGAGCCTCAACCAATATCTTACGCCAACAATTTCGATTTGGGGAGCTGTCTCCAATTTTGCACTCTAAGCCGGTTAAGGTCTCCTTCCACTTGAATGCGCCACCTAAGACGAGGTCTTCTCCTTCTGCGATTTCCTTATTCCCTGCAATGTGCTTTCGAAAACCCGTCAAGCTGCAGCGTTTAGGTTCATCTGCTTTACATGGCCCAGCCTTCTAGCTATGCCCATGTCGCCGCACAGCTCATACAGCTCGTAATACTTTCTTCTCCACACATTGCTTCTGCATTCAGAACCAAAGTTCACTTACAGTATTTTTTAACTGAAGGTTTCCTCATCCGCTTTCGATAAGGTCCACGTTTTTTGCACCGTATAGCAGGACTGAGATGATTAAGGTCTTATAAATGGTTACCATGGTTTTTCTAGAGAAGGCTTTGTTTTTCAATTGCCTTCTTAGCCAAAGAAGCAACGGATGGCAAGAGTTAGTTGTTCTCCATTTGATCTCCGCACTAATGTTGTTTTCCGTGACTATAATGTAGTGGATCCTAGCTAGACAAAGTTATGTACTAACTCGAAGCTTTGTCTGTCTTTTGTGGCGTTTTGTCTAATTCGTTGATGCTCGGGTCCATGTTTGATGACAACATTTACTTCGTTTTACCCTCATTAACCATCAAACACACTTTTTCCGCTTTTGTTTCAATGCTCGCAAAAGCACCGCTCCAAAGTCATCCTGCACAGTCGTACGAGTTTTGCAGTAATACCAAAACTGGACATGACTCTGTGCAGCTCGCTTTCGTAAATACTGTCAAACGCTGCCTTGAAATCGATATAAAATGTTGCATATGATATTATATTCCAAGGCTTTTCCAAGATCTGCCGTAATGTGAACTCTTTTCCAGAATTTGTCCACTCAACTTTTTTGCTGTTCACAGCGCTCGTAAAATTTTGACTGCTACATCATCATTAGGGAGGAATAATTAACCGTATCGAATTTAATGTTTTCACAAAACAGCAGCAGTCTCCTGTCATTAAAGCTATAAATAAAAATATACCTGTTCCCAGTATCCATGCGCGGCACTTGCCTCAAGGAAACAAAGCAACTATGCGTCCTGGGGATGTGTTTAATCTAAATATATAATGAGCACATATTTAACATCGCCAAATACCCCGAAATGCTTTGGTTTGCGAAGAGGTGGCAAGAAATATTTTTTTCGCCATCTGATCTGGCTGCAACATTCAAGGCACAGATTCTTGCAAAGAAAGATTACATTTGTTTTCTTGTCATGCTTTTCTCCTTCTGTTATATACTTGCACTTGCACCTTCTGAATTTCTACATAGAGATCAAAATAGAGCTTCAAAAATAAGGAATCATTTCTGAAGCGTTGGCCCGAGCGCCTTTTTTCGAATCTTGTGGGCCAAGCCATTTTATATGGTTCGTGCAGGTGCCTTTTGATATTCCAGACAAAAAATGTCACCCAAGAAAAAAGAAATAACAACAGCAAATAAGTAAAAAATGAACTTTTGAAATATTTCAGATCAAAATCAACCGACTGCAAAACTGAAGAGAGGTCGCCCGAAATCGAAATTGTTGGCCACCTTCTTGGTTGAGGCTCACGTTCACCCCGAATTGTAGTGCCCACCTAAAACTCTCCGATCCGGGATCCCAAAGTAACACTTTTATTTGTTTTGAAGTTTCGTTGCTTGTTTTGTGTATCGGTGTGAAACGTCAAGCGCTTTTTTCAGTGCGCAGTTTCAGTGTGTGAGTGCTTCTGGCTTCGCTTCCTTCTTCAAATCCAGAATAAAATTTCTCTTCTTTCGAGGAGAGGAACTGTCATTTGATGCCAATGGAATGGTTTGAGAAGCGTTCAGAAGGCTTCCGAACGACCAATGGAAACCGACATTAGTAAGATCAAAATTATGTATGTAGGTATAACAAGCAAAAAAAAACGAAAAGTATAGGTGGGTTACGAACAGTATATGAAGCAACGCGATGAAAAAACGAAGTAATGAAGAAAAAGCTTCAATATAAATTTTCGAAACGTTCGTTAGTAACTGGACAAAAATGTTCTTCTTTCACCAGCGAAAAAGTCAAAGTTTGATCCCCAAAAACAACTTCTCCCATCATAAAGGGTATGATGGTACAATAAATGCTCATTAGTTTTCCCTTGCAAATTATTTCAACTGCGCAGCGGAAAAGGAAAGCATGACTGGATTTCCAGTCTTCAAAAAACGCTAAACCACAAATCACCAGACATCCCTGTCATTAAAAAAAAAATACATGCCATTTGACAGCCCTAAACTCGCCACAGCAAAAACCTATGGCGAGTTGAGGGAAAACCTATGTCAACCCTGGGGCTCAAAAAACACTAAGCACTAACTTCAGGGCGACTTTAGGTTTCTCAAAAAACGCTTTGTGGCGACCGCGGGCGACCCTAAGGCTTCAATTAATAATTCATTGATAATAAATTGATAGTGACAGTACTTCTTAATAAGACTGACTCATAAATTTCATTTTTTGATTGAAAGTTGATCTTGCAATGCAGCTGTTGAAATCGATGCTTCAATCAGCATGAGGCGCTAGGCTTTACAGTTTAAAGTGGTCGACGATCTCCCGATCTCACTGTACCAGATTTTTTTTGTATTGGGACGAATGAAAGAAATCGTTTACTCATCGGGGCTCAGATTCCGTAACTTTTCAGACGGTTTATCGTTCAATCGTTAAAAGATTGTTTCACATAATCTTGCTTTCAGTGGTTGGTGAAAAGCTATTTTACTATCGTCTTTCAAATTTTGGCAACTTTTACAGCGTCTTTAACACATTTATTCACTGTCTAAAATTCAGACGATAGTCGTCTAAAACGTTACGGAATCCGGCCTCTGAAATAACTAACTTAACTGAATTGGAAGAATATAGGTATTTCCGAAAGATCACTGAAAGTAAGACAAAAAATGTCGAGAACAAAATTCCAAATCAAAATTCAAAACTGGTGCTTTGAGCACTTGTTACTATTGTATTGTGTTTTATGAAATTGAGCACGTTCAAGAACCTATCGGATAGGCTAACCCGGATATTAATAGGTATCTTATGGCACTTTCCATTGGACGAAAAGAACCGTAAAGGAGCGTCCAGAAGCATTCTCAAACCGTTCCATTGGTGCAAAAAGATCGCTTCTCATGATTCTGAGGAGTGACAGCCGCTTCTCGATTTGAAATGAGAATCGACTCAAGAAGCACTAACACATGTTACTCAAACGTCAAAAAGAAAATTTTCTTCAAGGAATATTTTTTAAGAGCCATAGGTGTTTCACTCACACAAAGGCAATTACCTTAAACTAAACAGAAATTATTTTGGGTGTTCCATTGGTTTTTAAAATGAGTGCTTTCCCGAGTGAAACCAATGGAAAGTGCCATTAGATACCTTGTTGAACGATTCAGATATATTTCCAGATTGCTGTGTTGTCGGCTGTGAAATACTAAAATTCAACTTTTAAAGATAGAAAAACATTCAAGATATCGTTGCTTTAACGATTGAAATTTGTTTTTTTTTTTCTCAAATTCTCATTCAACTTAAGTGGATTTAATTCTGAAATAAACGCCAACTAAAAAAAAAACAGCAATGAAAAAGCAAAAATAAATTTTCTAACAACTGATCACTTGAATAGAAAGGCATACCAAAAACTCTCGGATACCTTATGATAGCTTAGCTTTTTGGTAGAAATGGGGTTGTGTCTCTCCTCAATGCTTAGCACGTAAACAACAACAAAAGGCTATCCTCATACGGATCTACACCCCAATCCCTTCTTTGCAACAAATGGGATGTTTATGGTGGTCGATTTGTTGAACAATTTGTGGGTTGAGATGTATGGCAGGGCAATTGAAGACGTATTTCACAAAATCAAGTCACACAACACAGTTAAAACTTCGTAAGAATAAATAGACTATTTTCGTTCTCTGTTATTCCAATTTTTAGGTATACGGCATTGTGGTCGATTCGTTGAACAATGTAAACATTTTGGTCGATTTAAGCCCTGCGCAAACCAGCGCGGTCGGTGCATGCGATGCGGTTGCTGTCAAAATGTAACCTTATGGAGTGACGCACACCTATGCGTTCTGACGGTTCCACATACGTTGCACAGCTGCGTTTTGTAGAACGAATTTTCCAGAACGCAGCATGCCCCGTTTGGCCTGCAGATCGCAGTGAGGGATTGTTTACATTTAATAAAAATGAAGTTTCTGTGTGTTGTAAGGATTTGAGCTGCTAAGAATTCTATTAAAACAAATAATGAAAAAATTCGAAAGCAATTTTTATTAAAGATCCCCTTTAAAAAAAAAATTTGACAGGATATCGCTCGGTGCCAATTCACGCTAGTTTGAACAGGAAACGGATCGTAAACGGATCACACGATAGGTTGCACTTAACGCAATCGCATCGCACGCATCAACCGCGCAGGACTTTATTGCTTTAAGAAATCGACTAATGAAACTGTGTCAAAAATTTTCAAATGCAATAAAATTATCCTTTTTTGTTAATCGAGTTAGAGTATTTGGGAAACAAATTCACAACTCATATTTCTTTCCTACAAATGCTATTGATTGCCATACCTACGTTTTCAGGATCCTTAACGTTTTATCTCAGTAGCTTGATGAGATCAATTGCGAAGTTCAAAGTGATCTTTGTTGATTTGTTTTTGTGTTCAATAAAAAAGTGGACCATAGGCTAATCATAACAGGGTGTTCTGCAGACAAATAAGTTGGGTTAAGAAAAGAAAAAAATCCAAATACTTTAATCTTTCTGAAAGCTAATACTTTGCTCTTAAATCAGAAATTTAATTCAAGTTAATTTTGTGAATAATTTTTGAGTAATCAAATCTCAAATTGAAAATTAAAAAAAAAAATCAAATTTTCGTCTTTAAATAAAACTTCTACAAAATTGTACCTCATTCAGGGTCACTTTTTCCTTAAATATTCAAAGCTCTTATAAGGTTTGGGTCAAACTTAGAAAACCGAACGAGAAAATCTTTCTTAGTTTTTGAGAAATTAAAGAAAAACTAAAGGTACTTTGTCCAGATTACAGAAACTCCCTTTTTTGCTTAGAGAATAAAGCTCAATCAGTGGAAAAGCAACGAAATTCCATTCCTGGATAAAAGTAGTTTTCATTTTATTTTAATTTCATAAAAACTAGGAAAGATTTTCTTGTTCGGTTTTTGTGTTTGAGTAATAAGAGCATTTATATTCAAACTGTTTTCTTAAATTCATCTAAAATGTTAATTGAAGAACGTATTATTATTATTTCTATTTTTTTTTTTTTGAAAAAATAAGTCAATTTTTAATTAGACTGCTCCAATTGCCTAAACGGAAGGAGATAGACCCCCCCCCCCCCCCTCCCTCCCCAAATACAATTCTGTCCTTGTCTTGACTCAATTTATCTGTCCTGAACCTGAGCTTTTGTCGCACCGTATACAAAAAACTATGTATAATTTAGAATGGCTGAGTTGTGTACAAATATTCTTTCAAGTAATCAATTCACAAGTCACTTTTTTCAAATCAAAATTCAAACTGATTTTTGTCAAATGCATGTAAATCCTGTCTCGGAATCGAGATTCACCAGAACTCTTTTCAAGAGTAAAAAACTGTTTTCTGAGTCAATAAATAAATTTTCGATTTAACAACCGGATTCTGTCCCACCTCAAACCAAACTTCAAATTTTAGTCGTGGTAGAAATTTTAACCCACATTTTTAACCCAATTCACAAGAAATTTGAACCAAAATTTTACTATTGCTAAAATGTTCTCAAAACAGTGTACAGTAAGAAACAAAAACTTTTTGTTACAAAACTCAAAACAAACGTACCCAATGCTGTTATAAAATTAAATGTTCACTGCACACACAAACAAAAACCCATAACATCTCATTTCCTCTACAGAGTACAGCTGAAAGCAAAATAACAACATAACAGCTGTGAGACTGTGGATACAAAATCAAACAAGAAGATGGAACCAAAACGGAGAGAACGAGGAAAAAAGAACTGCGCGACACACAAAACAGAAAACAGTTCGCTCATCCTCATAAATTACCCACTAAAATAATCGAAGATAGACAAGTCGAGTTTTGGCTTCGCAACGATCAACAAGACAAAGGAGAAAGATACCAGACGAAAAAATACAAAAGGGCATATTAAAGTGGAAAAATTGAAAAAATAAGTAATTAATCAGGAGCGAATTAGTATAAATATCAACAAAAAGAGACTGTTAAGTGCGCGTTTTAGGAAAATTCCAAGGATAGGTACTAATTTTGTTTTCTCACAATGGCAACCCAACAGAAGATTAGAAAATTAATTGTGTGAACATTTTGCTTTCTGTTCTTTTTTTTTATTCAATTTTATGTGTGTTGTTATTTTGCCATAGAAGACATAACGTCGTCGCGATAATATTTCGATAAGTTTACCATCTAATCTCACTGCGTATTAAAAAGTAAAAATATTTTTTGCAAAAATTTGGAGAAGTGAAAAAATCTATGTTAAGACGTCACGGATTTTAAGGTGGAGGAAGAAGAGAAAGAAGACGTCAACACACATACACTGTGAAATTTACTTGGAACACCTCTTTGTTTTTCAATGACAAATCCAAACTCTGTGCGATTTTTGAGATTACCTAATTGAATAATTATAAAATTCGGAAAAGTACACCACCATTTGTGCAATCCCAATTGGATTTCGTCATTCGAAATTTTAAATGACACTTTTTGGCCATGTAAAGTAGTTTTTTCCAAACAAAGAAAACCTCGGGATGAGAGTGTAGTTTGTAAATGTGTGATAAAGTGGTGCTACATTGAAAACACAACAAAAATATTCTCTGGGGAGAATATTAGAAGAAGAAGAAAACAAGAAAAAAATAACGTAGGAAAAAGCAACAGTGAATAAAGTTGTTTGTTGTTGGTAGTTTTCGGGGGTGGCAAAGAAACGTTAGTGCGCAGGTATATGTGTACTTAAACGAGACAGTGGCATACATCGTAAATAATTATTGTTAGAAGAAGATGAATAGTGTTTTTTGTGAAGATTTCGTTAATTTCATAACCTTCCCATTTTCGCTGCTTATATTCGACTGACAGCTGAGTTTGTTGGTTGAATATTTTTCTGTTCGTTTCTTAATTCGCTCAAAAACTAATAAATTTAATATCAACAAAAGTCGTTTTGCTTGAACTCGGTGTGACGAATCTGAAAAAGTTTGAAGACAAGCCTTTACATCAGAGTCTAAATTCCGACCAAGATATCGCCGTGTTTCTCTCGAACTTAGTATCGTATCCTCCACCTACACAAAAGGATTTTTCAAGAACATAGTCCATTAGTCCAGCCAAGTAAAATCATCTGAACAGTTTGTCGTCAACGAGCTATGTTTGTCCATAATTTACAATTCTACTAAAAAGTAAGTAAAATAAAGCAAAGAGACTATGTATGTACATTTATACACATTTTTCTTTGTCGATAGTGAAAATATGAATTTAAAGTTGGTGCATATTTAATTAAGTTACTTAATTTTCGAGGTCAGCTGGTTGAAAGTCTTAAAGTAGCTTCAATTCTCCGAAGACAAGGGCTTGTTATACCTCTGCTTTGTCCTTCAAAAATCAGCTACTTATAGTCGTACATTCTCTTTTCAATTGGAATTCTTATTTTGAATAACTAAAGCACAAAGATAATAAAAATAAATAAACAGTGTAAAAGCGAGAACCACTCTAAACAAAGGGAGAAGAAACTTTGACACGGTACTGCCAGATAAAAACTATATTTGTGATAGTTTCTTAAATATTTTGATTTTGTGTTTGAAATACATTAGTCATGTTTACAATCTTATAACAAATTTTTTGTTGAATGTAATGTAAAGCGTTGATTAAAGAAATCAAATAATTTTAGGCAAAAAAAGTTATTTATAAAATCAAATCAGCTCTTGGTTTGGTCGCGTTCATGTCTAATTTTAAGCTGTTACTATTGGTTTAAGTTGCGAAATACAGGTAACAGCATTACACGAATACATTGTGCACGCCAGTGTTCATTTTTTAATTCAAAATTGACAGAATCCAGTAACGTCCGTATATTTAAACACCTGTAGATGGCTACTTGTCCAAACTTTTATCCACCGTCTGTCTGCAAAAGTGTCTCAGGACGTTCTAAGCAATTTTTCTAGTAGAACTGTATGTACTTAAGTTAGTAGTAAAATTCAAACCATTTAATAGTAAAATTTGGACGATTATACTTTTGTTAAAAAAGTGGTGTTATATCTACCTATACCAGCATTAAAATAGATGATAGTATCCGTTAGAAAATCGAAAACCTTAAAAATATCACATTAAATAAGCACTTCCAGGTCATAAATTGTAATAGCTGTGATCGCGGACATACTATAAATTATAACGAAAAGAGCTGAAATTCTCCTTAAATCGTTCAAATACGATGCCAGTTTTTTTCCTTCCTTTATGCGTAGCCTGTCCCGTAGTACATTTTTCTTTGAATAGATATTTGAAAAAGACTATTTGTAGTGGCAAAACGTCAATAGCTGTAAAAAAACGTAAGGGTAGGGCCTTTATTTTGAGGATGTGAGCATGTGTTAAAAAGAGAAAGATAATCAAAATAAGAAGAAAACAGGTCGTGGGTTATTGGAAACTTCGGAAATATATCCACAATTCTTCAAGAAGTCGAAATAATTTTGAAGAAATTAGCACTCCACTGTGGTTGCGCCATTGGCCAAAATTTGAAACTTTAATGTCAACACTTTTCCTGCAAAAATCCAATTTCATAAACTGAAAACATAAAAAATTAACTGAAAAACAAGCAGAAATTGAATTTTAACCACATCTGCTAGCTTTTCACTTCGAAACTGATCTCATTAAATAAGCTATTGCTCATGTCATTTCTTAAAGCACTTGAATGTAAGTTTTTATTGCATGAATCGGTTAATGAACTAAATATAAGTTGTGGTTAATGAGCTGCTCTAGATCGATCTAGAGCAGAAAAAAGCAGCTTTTTGGTGTTTAATGACAATTTTTCTGCTCCGAGCAAGAACTTTTTGTGTTTAATGACCTGCTCTAGATCACTTTAGAGCAGCATTTTCTGCACTTGCTTTTGAGTCAGAGCAGATTCTGTTGACTTTGTTGACATTTGCTTCAAATATTTTTGTTTATATTTTGCGTCTTGCAATCTATTTGAATTCGAATTTAACTTAAAATCAATTGAATTTAGTTTTGATTCCAATGTTTCCGAATATAGATTTTTATTATAATAGGATACCAAACATAATTTTGCAAAGTAGCTAAGGTCACAAAATTTTTGTTGCTTTCTTTTTAGCTGACTTTTGGCACCAGCTGACTCTGCTCTAGGTTGCCTGACATTTTTCATGTTTCTTGCTCTGCTCTGAGCTGCGCTGCTCTGCTTTTTTTTTTTTTCATTAAACACACTTATAGAGTACAAATCTGAGATGGGTCCGTTATCAGTTTTATGTCTCGCAAACGAAGCAAATATTCGATACATTTAAAATACTGACAGTATTGTTGTTAAATAAAAAGAGAAATTTTACTCTTGGTATCTTAAACAGAATTGAGTTTCGGAATCAGCGAAATCAAATTACCTAATAACCGACACCTTCTGATATTTGAAACCCACTATACTTTCACAGAAACACCAATGATAGCCATAGAGAGCACCCTTTGCAAAGGATGAACTGCAAAAAAAACTTAGTCTTTCCTAAAAAATTAATCAAAAAATGGAATAAGAAATCGTATTAAATTTAATTTAGAAGAGATAGGAACCAATAATAGAAAGTTTCTGATTCACTCAGACGAAATTGGTTTTTTCGTTTTTTGAGTATAGTGATTTATTCGGATGTATAAATAAAAAATAAAATGACTAAAAGATTGTATGCTTTTTTCAGGTAGATACCTGATACCCTAGGTATCGGCAAAAGCTTTAAGAAGTGATGTTATTTTACTTAAATGCATTCATATTGCTTACTTTGGTCGTGATTACATGGGCAACACAGTAAAAATTTTGTTGGACGGACAAAATGCTTATGGAAATTAAAGTCATTTTGAAACAAAAACAAACAATGTTTTTCCCATTACCGAATGATTTTCGGTTGATTCTCAGAGTGTTCAGTCTTTTATCTTCAGACTCATTTAAAAATGTTGACTTCTCCGACAGTCTTTGGAGCTTACTTGCTAAATACAAAATGGCATTTTAATTTTTGACATGAGAGCTCGATGTAAAGATTATAGTTTTAAATCGTAGCTACTAAATTTTAACTAAAGTGAGTTTGCATACAGAAAAACGGTTTGTTTTTTTTTTCTTGTAGCGAATAGTGATATTTTGATTATCATATTGTTTTGAGCGTGCTATGGAAAATCAATGTGCCTGTCTGAAAAGTTTGAGGTTCAAATGACTAAAAATAAATGTTTTTTTCTGGTTAGCCTTTCGCAAGAAATCGGCAAGTCCTGCGAGAAGAAATACACAGCCATGTTAAACGCTTTTTAACTTATCCTTTCGGCATAATATTCTCGGTCCTGTAAATGGGTTAGGATCCGAGGTTTTCTCTTTGTTTATTTATCTATGAAAAATCAATATAAGCTCTTCACTAAGAAAATAAAAACCTTAAAAATCACCAAAGAGACTGTGACCTAGCTTTAAAAATTTCGACAAATTGTTACCACTTTTCATATAAATTGTCATAAATAATAAATAAAGCTGATGTCAGTGATTCTTATCGAAATATAGCGCAGTATAAATTTTCTTATGCGTACATATACCCAATTGTGTTTTCCAACTTTCAGTTTAAAGCCAAGAATTCAAACACGTAAATTCACTAACTCAAGAGTGAAGAATAATTAAAGTAAACAACAAATAACTCAAACCAGTTAAATAACAACAACAGATAACATCAAATTAATTCTCTCTTCTCTCATGTTTCTTGTTATTTGCCCGTTGCACCATCTGTCGAAATTAGCTAATGAAATGATGTCATCAAATTAACTTAAAGCTTAATTGTATATGAGTACTTTTCTTACAATATTTTTTATATTAAAAACATAATATCTGGCAACACTTTGGAAGAGTATGGAAGATAATATTGCATTTAAAGAAAATTTGAAATAACCAATATATACGTAGGTATGTACTTTGCCTCTGCATTTGCCCATTAGCAAATTGTGTATGTGTTGTGTTCACGTAATGAATAAAGTTAAATTTTTCGTTTCCTTTTATCTCCCATTCCAAACGATGTTGTTTTTATTTAAACAAAAAATAATAAACAAAGAAAGAAGCTGAATCAAAAGAAAACGTCAAACTATATGCATTGATGTGTGTTAATAAATTAAGGGGTACATAAAAAATTTTTAATTAAAGTGATGAACTATTGGGACACCTGCTGCATTTGTTTAAAACGACTGAAGATATTGCTTATTTATAATTTTTTAACAGACGGATGAAAGGGAAGATAATACCTAATGTCATTTATTTAATTTTTTATGATGTAAATATGTATGGTGGAGTTTTTGAAGCTCTTTTGTGTTAAGCTAAAATAATTTGTATAAAGCTTTTAAGTTATCTCGCTTATTCACTGATATCAGTGCATTGATCAGTGAAAGCTGCAAGTGGCAGACAGTTTGGCTACTTTAATGGACTGATTACTGACAGAAGTAGGTAGGTTGTATGTAGGTACCTGTAGAGGTCTGTTCCTATAAACAATACTTGATGCTCAAGATTTTGTAAAATAACTAATCATCAGAGGACCATGTCTCTCTAAATACGTTGAGTTTTAAATAAGCTATTATTTTGATTGTTACATTCCGAGTAAACAAACTGTTTTACTACAATTTAGTTGTGACCTAATTTCAGGGATTATTACAGTACCTACATCCAGAAATGGAGGTGGTATTAGCATAGAAAAGTAGGTAGTATGTGGTTAGGTGATTTAGAATTTATCAGATCACGCAGGCTTTTAAAGGGTCTGCGGCTATCGTACTTTTGTTTTGTTTTTAAATATGAAGTTACAATGCAATCCCACAACAACGATAATTATGTCACACTAAAAAAAAGCAGAGAATAAGAATACCCATCAGTTCTATAATACAGTAGTTAACAGATTTTTTATAAAAAAAAGTAAAAGTACCTACCTATATCTACCTAGGAATTCAGAAATTCGTTGCGATGATGTTTAAGGTGCTCGGCTAGTTTCTCATTTTCAAAAAATCGATATTTTTTTTCATTTTTCGATAGGTAAACATTTCAAAAATGATGTCCTAAAATATTGGAATGATATCTTGGATATTTTTGAAATGGCAGAGCATAGAAGAAAAGCATTTCGGGCGCTCGAACTCCTGCTCTGAAAACTTTAAATGCGTTTTTCTCAAAACTGCATTTTTCAAATTTGCCGTAGCTGTAACTCACGCAAATATTAACGAATCGTCTTGAAATTTTAACTACATACTCTCCATATGTTTTTACATACAGCCATTTACAACTTTCACGATCGGATGAAAATTATAATTTTGGCAGCCATCGAAAGACGATTTTTTTGGCGAAATTTGGATTTTTTTTTTTAAATTGCTGCCATTTTGTCAATTTTCAATTTTTCACTATGATTAAAGATGGCTGTATGGGAAAAAGGGTCTACTTTAACGCCATTTTTTTATTTTCCTGTTACAGGTACCTGAAAAATTTAAAAAAATGCGGAAAATTTACGTCTTCTAATTTCAAGGAGTTCAAGAAATGGTCCATATCTCTCTTGGATTTCAACATTTCAATTGTTGAATTTCGACTCTAAATTTCGTGACAATTTAAATGAATATATGAGTAATAAACTCCTAAGATTACAGAACATTTGAAGCTATAGTTTTTTTTTTTACACGCCTTCAAAAAATCACCTCCTCTCGAGAAACTAACCGAGCCCCTTAAAAACAATAAGTAGCTGTAGGGTAAGTACTCAGATGTTCCGGATATTGTTGCACCTACCATTTTCGTGATTAGTACGGATAATACAGTGTGCTGGTTTTTTGATTTAGCCAATACCACAGAGTCGATAATCTAAAAAGTGAACTCGTATCCTTAAACACCCTCAAATTATTTTCGTGGTGAAATCAAAGATAGAGTCTTATTTGATTTTTAACGGTTATATCCGGCTGCAATTGAATTACATTGTTTTCACTTTTCTTATTGTAGTTTTCACTTTTATTGCAAATGATGTTTATTACGTTAGTTTTGAATAAAGCTTTCAATATTGTTAACTGTTACACACCCAAAAACGTTAAGTTTTTTAAATTGATTTCGAACCAACCGCTAAAAAAATCTCGATGTAGGTTCGAGGTCGAAAGTTCCCTGTTTAAATAAGCTTGTATACAAAATTAAACTTCCTTACCGCAGTTGACTCTCTAGTTCTACTATGTGGCCATTACCTTGTTTTGCCAACAGGCTCAGTTTAGATTCAACGGAAATCAAGACTTTTTAGTAAGTACTATCAAATTCTTGGATCTGTGTTTGCAAACACAATAATTTGCTGTGGGATACTAGGGTTTGAGGATGCTCTGCATGTTCAATGTATCATTTTACTTCTTTCGTGTGTGCCCATGTTCTGAAACTATAGGCCTCGACAAACTCCGGCGAAGGCGATAAACGTTGGAAACTGGAACAAAATTCTACGAATTCAAGAGAATTTTCTTCCGTTTTCCACCGTTGATGCTATAGTTACACTTTTTACCGCATGGCTTCAGTCAAATCCTATCTGAGAGAGGGCAATTATTTGTTTCATTTAGACTGTACGTCTTCGATCTTTTCCTTAAAACTTATCACTGGCAGATTATTATCTTTTGAAACCATGCCAACGCCGACAACCTTGACTACAGCATTTAAAACTTATATCCGCGATTAAGTTTTCCCAATTTTTAATTATTTTAGATTGCGTGAGCTCTTTTTCGGTGTTTCTCTCTTGTTTAATATTACAAATAGGTTGGGTTGCTAGAATATTAAACTGCCGCTGCAAAACTCTTTGGCATTTGATTAGTCTGTCTAATAATTGAGAGCTCGTTTTGAAAGCATCTTGTTGGGAGGCAAAATTATGATTAGCACAACGAAAAGGAGAACGAAATCTACCGTTTATGATTCCGTTTCGTCTTTTTTTTATGCCAAACCATGCTTTTTTGTCGCTAAATAAAAAAGTCTTAAATAATAGGTTCGTTTGTTGAAGCCCTGTGGTCGCCGAGTGGTCGCCACAATGGGTTTTTTGAAAAAAACCTAAACTCCCTCTGAATGTCAATCTGAGTGTTTTTTGAGCCCTGAGGTTGACCTGGGTTTGTCCTCAACTCGCCGTAGGTTTTTGCTGTGGCGAGTTGAGGGCTGTCAATGGCATGTATTTTTATTCAAATGACAGGATGTGTGGTGATTTTGTGTTTTAGCGTTTTTTGAGGACTGGAAAACCCAGGTTTTTTGACAAACCAAAACAACTGAAACCTGGTCAACCCCTGGTAAAGTTCAACGAACGAACCTGGAGAATTGGACTTTGTGTACATCAATCACTTTTAATGAAGATAAGCGAATTTTTGATGAAAATAAGCAAATTTTAACAATTTAAAAGTAAACTAATGAAGTGCAAAAGAAAATTTAGAAATAACACAATTTATTTACCTAAACCTATGTATCTTTAAAATGTAGATTATTTAATATAGTAAGTTTCCTTAAACTCCAAATTTGTAATCATCCCGCTGGCGAAGCAAATCGTAGACAAACGATTTTCGCATTCAAAAAAGAAAAAGATTAAAACTCAATGTAAGAAAACTTTAACAAAAGCAAATAAGATAAGACAACTGCGGCGCAAATAAATGTGCAAAATGAAATCTTATCAAATTCCGGATTCAGCCCCTGTTAATGCCATTGACCTACAAAATAAAAGCATACCGACTGAAAAATATCAATTTGAAGTTCAATGAAAGCATTTTTCAATGTCTAGACAGCTTGCCTATAACCCTGGCCTTCAAATTTCAGAACATATTGAGAGAATAATTTTTATTTATTGTCATTTAAAGCTAACGTTATTGTTTTGTTTACCTTTTTTATATTTCTAGCTCAACTGTATACAACAAACAAACTCCTACCAACTAAACGTAACGAAACAAACAGACAGCAACTTCTTCCATAAAGCGATTTGACTTTAAGGTAGAAAGGAGTGCTGTGGTTTTGTAACACAACTCGTCGGTCAAACAGAATGTCAGCTGATTCGCCGAGGCGCAGTGCGCGCGGTATACCAGCTATAGTACCCCCACAAGTGGTTAGCGATCGTTCGATTATTGATTCTGTAGCTGGATTCATAAGTGATGTCACACTAAACAACCAGCCACAATGTGATCCGAAGGACACGATAACATGGGCTCGTTTTGAGACGGCAGCCGATATAAGCGACACACGTTACTGTGACGACTGGGAGTTGGAGGGAAATGTTGCACCGCCACTTCTTCTGATTCTAGGTTATGGTCAAGGTGTACAAGTTTGGGCCATTCCTGCGAATGGAGAAGCAGTGGAAGTTCTTTCTTGGCGGCACGGTATTGTTTCGTCTTTGAGAGTACTTCCAACTCCCAGCTATGCAGAGAACGGTCGTGCTGATGAGCCCATAGATACGTATGCAGACAAAAGACCTCTAATGGCAATCTGTGATGGCACAACACCGGCTGGAAGTAATCCACAATTTTGTGCTGTAAATTTTGTCTCTCTTAAAACTGGCGCCCAAGTAAAGACAATTAAGTTCAAAAACCCAGTACTAGACATTCTTGCTAACCGTTCGTCGATTGTGATTACGTTTCATGAACGAATCGCCGTTTTTGATGCACGAAGTCTTGAGGATCGTCTTTCAGTGACCACGTGCTTTCCCAGTCCCGGGTAAGCTTAATTTTGGAGGAGAACATTTCGCATTTAAAACTTTTGTTTGTTTTTTAGGATAAATCCGAATCCTGTAGCTCTGGGGAGTCGCTGGATGGCCTATTCTGAAAACAAACTGTTGCACTCTAAACGAAGTGGAGGCGGTTGTGATGGAGACGGAGTTTCCAGCTACACAGCTACTGTTTTGAATGCAGCCAAAAGCTTTGGGAAGGGCTTGCGTGAGCTTGGTGAACAAGTTGCCGCCGGGTTAACAGGCACTACGGGCTCTGGTGGAAGTTCGAAGAGCAGCAGTTTTGATTCGGCAACAGGCGATCTTCGTCAAGGGGGTGTTGTCACTATTTTAGATATAAAGGTATACAGTTCATCATCTTCAACAAACTTTAGAAATTTAATAACTTCTTTAAATAGCACCCAATAAAAGATGTCAGTCCAACGAGTGGCACACCTATCTCTATTAATGGAAGTGATCCCATTGTTGCACATTTCATTGCTCATTCTGAAGCTGTTGTGGCAATGGAATTCGATAATTCAGGAATGATGTTACTCACAGCTGATAGGCGTGGTCATGACTTTCATCTTTTCCGAATTCAGCCACACCCTGTTGGGTCGAGTTTAGCTGCTGTGCATCACCTTTATGTCCTACATCGTGGGGATACTAGTGCGAAAGTGCAGAACATAACATTCTCTCTGGACAGTCGCTGGGTGGCAGTATCCACTCTGCGTGGAACCACTCATGTGTTCCCTGTTACTCCATACGGTGGCCCAGCTGGCGTACGTACGCATACCAGTCTTCATGTAGTGAACAAACTGTCGCGTTTCCATCGTTCAGCTGGTCTTTCTGCAGATGGGCGATCTAGTAGCCCAATATCGCATTCCGATAGCACAAACTTTAGCCAAATGCTGATGCCGTACCACAATCCCACTTTGCCGCCCTTCCCACGGCCAACGGTTGTGCTTCCCTTGGCCCAGCTTCGACAGCCGTTTGCCCTAGGTTCCCCTCCTGGATCAGCAGTGCCTAGTTCATATGGCAAGACATCCAACACACGCCAGCGACTATCATCTTTATCGGATGATAATGGAAAACCTTTGAGTGTATGTGCCGTCTTCGCCAAATCCAGATCATGGCTTTTAGATCCACCAAACGCGGCGAGGGAAGCGCCACACAAAATTCAGCGCAAAGCAGTCGACTCACTGTTCGTTATGGCCGGACATGGTGCACTGATTCAATATGACTTGGATACTAAACTTGCCACAAGTAAATGAACAAATTTATTGAAATGATACCCATTTTAAAATTGCTCGTCTAGGTGTTGCCAAAGAGAAAATATGTGATGATACTCCCATTGAGCTTGATGTGGAGGCTAAAGCCCAATGGAATCTTGGAAGAAAAGATGGATCTCTAGAAGTGGTACCGCCGTTGACCACTGACAACTGGCTTATCAAGGACAAAAACTCTTGCATGCTTATAGATAGTACAAGGCAATATGAAGAGAGCGACGATCGTTGTGACAGCTGGTTATCGCAGGTAGAGATAATAACTCATGCAGGACCCCATCGGCGGCTGTGGATGGGGCCGCAATTCGTATTCAAAACTTACAACACACCAAGCGGGTAGGTTCATACGACTTTAAAACAAATTAAGGATTGTTGATGAGTTTTTTCTAGGTCTAATTTGAGCCACATTGATGTTGAGGCGGTTGAGATTGGCGTTAGCTCTGGCCCAAGCAATACAAACCGCCCAGGACGCTCTAGTCCTCTTAATATGCCACTTACTGCAACCGGTCGCTCAGCAGTACCAGTTTTGATTGAGTCTGGTTCTTATAGTAAGTGGATCAAAGTGTTGTAAAGTGAATAACAATTTGATCAATGATTTGGCGTCTTTACAGGTAGCATTGAGCAAAGTCCCAAGTTGATGGATCGTTTCCGACACGAACATATGAATTCAGATTTCTCAGTAGCACATGGGGATAATCGCCTTAAAGAGGATCTGGCTGATGCAATGCGAGAATCTCCCTCAGTATCACATAAAGATTCAGGTAAATACTTTATTTGTCTACATTTTATTCTTTATTTGTTTTGTTTTTTTTTTTTTTTAATCTCGGTTGCGTCTTAGAACTATTTTGTTTTTGCTGTATTTGTATATAAAGTTTTTAACTCATGGCTTGATTGCATCGCTGGTTTTAATGAACTCCTTTTTGTACTTAACCAAACTCTAAAAACCACTGTTAACACGGCGACTATGTTGAGAAGTATTTGTAGTTAGTGTTAGTTCATTTTGTAAATAAAATCAGCCTCTCAAATTTTGAGTTTTAACTTCTTTCCTACTTGTGTTCACAAAACATCATTTTTAAAATCATCTTATTCCTTAAGAAACATTCAACTTGCAATATAATTTTAGCTTTTGAAAATATTTCTTCTATTGCACGAAATGTTCGACATATCGACCAATTTATAATAAAAATTAAACTAATATTGCTCTCGCCTTGAATTTTAAATTAACTTGGTCAAAAAGAACTATATATGTTTAGTCTACGGTTGGGGTCTGAGCTTCACTCTCTTTAACCACACTGAAGCGATACAAAAACGAAGCGTTTCCTTACATTTGTGATACCAATAGCGTTTCTGGCGCTGCGCTGCCACTACCGCAATTACAAACCCACTTTGGCTTGGGAGAACCTTTATGCTTAGAATATCGCGTAAAAAGCTGTTTACCCAGTCGTTTTGATAACGACTTGTTGGCAGTTCTCCGAGATTTATTACACTACATTGAAAAGAGCTGTCTATCGTAGCCATTCCGAATCGGCATGAAATTGTAGGTTCGTGAAATACTTTAGTCCCAACGTTCCCCGAACTTTGATTTATTTTATTTGTTTTACGCCCACCTATAAAGAAAATATGAACAACAAATATAGAAACTTTCGGGATTTGAGCTGGGGAAATAAAGTAAAATCAACTCTTGCAACAGATTCCAACCTCGAATCAACAGCGTTTGAGTTGAATTGATTATACGAGATACGAAACACACCAACCGTATTTAGAAACACACTTATTCCGAATGAATACTATGAATACTTTAAATAAAACCAGCCCGCCCCTAAAACCCCAAAAACAATCTTGTCTTGCTTTCTTTTCTTATATGTTTTTGTTTAAATTTATACAAAGAGCTCAATGGGAAACCTAGGTCTTAAAATGTGTCTTTAGACATCTAGGTTTGACGCTTAGGTGATGCATTATCCGATTTCTTAAACGAAAGTATATTAGTAGCTGAATATAAGTTTTCCTAACATTCAACTTCGAAATGCATTCGTTTTTCAAAGTCAATTGAGTTGGAAGAAATAAATAGGGCGATGCAACAGAACGGGGGAGACCCGGGGCCTAGCGCATTTCTCACAACCATACCTTTTGAATAAAGTCGGAGGCCTACAATTTGTTGTGCTAATCGAGAAAATGCTTTTCATAGCAGTGGAATTATTATCAGAGGAATGGCCAATTCCTAGCGATAGGCGGTACCCGTGAAAAAACATTTCTACTTTTCTGTTGGGATTCGAATTTCGAACTTCCCACGTAACAGGCAGACATGCTAACCATTATGCCACCATTACACCCCACAGGCTTATAGACATAACTATTGTATATAAAACGTACTGTAACACTATTGTATAAATAAACTATAGTAAGTCAAAAAGGCGATTTAACTATCTTATGGACCGGAGGACACCGGTGGCGCAGGAATCGCTGTTCTACACAATGGTGTAACCAATAGCTTGGAACGGTGACTGCTAAGTTGGACCCGCGAAAATAGGTTCGCTACCAGTCGAAAAGTCTACATAATAATACTATAGTTTCTACATACAAAGTCGGTAAGAAAATTGTGTGTGGAACCCTACATGGTATATAAATAAAACCTGAGGGTGCAACCAAAATAAATTTCAACAAAACCGGAAAGTGTTTTATTCGTGAAGGTAGATGGATATAGGTAGTATCAGGAGTGATCATGGTATTACTATAGGTTTTATATACAATGGATATTAACCCTGCGAAAAAGGAAACTTCTCATGAAATAGCCTGACGTATTTCTATCACGCGATGTTGTGGTCAGTTCACTTCGCGTCGCGTAGTGTCCGCTTGTATTGTCTTCACAATATGTCTGCCATAAGAATTCAAATCATGACAAGTCACTCTTAGTTTTTCGTTACGAGGTCAAGCTATTATTTAAGTCTGAAATAGTGTATAAATTATTTTTGAGTCCGACGTTAAAATACTTACTTAGGTGGGCATTTCAGTTTGTGGTGAACCTGGGCCTCAACCAACATCCTTCTGTAACGACTTCGATTTCGGGCGAGCTCTCTCCAGTTTTGCACTCTTAAGTAGGTTGAGGTCTTCATCCACTTGATTGCGCCATCTAAGGCGAGGTCTTCCCCTTCCGCGATTTTCCTGCAATGTGCTTTCGAAAACCTGACGAGCCGGAGCGTTTTGGTCCATCTGCTCTACATGGCCCAACCATCGTAGCCTCGCGATGCGTACTTCTCTGGCTATGCCCATGTCGCGGTACAGCTCGTTGTTGTATCTTCTTCTCCACACATTTTCTTCGCATACGGGACCAAAGATCATTCGGAGAATTTTACTTTTGAAACGACCAAGGGTTTCCTCATCCGCTTTCGATAAGGTCCATGCTCCCGCGCCGTAAAGCAGGACTGAAATGATCAAGGTCTTATACAAGGTTACCTTGTAAAATAGAAAATTGAAACGATATACGAAAACTCTTAAAAATTTAAACTGAACAAACAAAGTTGAAATTTACACACATTAAGTTGAGCTTTCAAATTGAAAAGTAAAAACAAAAACAAAACAAATACTTTTTTACGTTTTTATTTTTACTTAATAAAATCCGTATGCATTTAAAGCGGTCTACCGCTCATCATCAGCAACACGACTAAAAATATACATCAAGTGTGGCTTGTACAATTTTAATACATAAAAATATTAAGACGCTTCGTTCTCTCCATCTTCATCGTCATCATCAGTGTAGCGGGAAATTTTCAACTCATTCATCACTGAGGTTTTTGCTTTGGAGAGGGTTTTGTTTCTCAATTGCCTTCTTAACCCAAAGAAGCAACGATTGGCAAGAGTTATTCTCCGTTTGATCTCCGCACTGATGTTATTTTCCGTGTCTATAGCGGATCCTAGATAGACGAAGTCCTGTACTACCTCAAAGTTATGTCTGTCTATCCTTATTTGATGCCAACATATGTATACTTCGTTTTGCCCTCATTAACCATAAAACCCGTTCTTGCCGCTCCTGTTTCAATACTCGCAAAAGCATCTATGACATCACGCTTTTTTCTTTTCGACGTCAAAATATCGGGAATATATTTATTAGGAATGGATTTGTTTGATGGTGCCCATTTAAAAAAAAGGAATTTTTTGGGAGAATTAAATGCTTTATTTTCTAAAGATAGGCCGCCGTATTAATAAACGCGGAATAACTGGGAAATACTTATTCCATGGATTAAGTTACCATTATACCATTTTCCATTTAATTAAAGCCACCATTATACCATTTTCCACTTAATCCATGGAATAAGGCTTAGCCCAGCTATTCCGCGTTTATTAATACGGCGGAGGATGTTTACAATTCTGAAATTGGAATAGACACAAAATTTACTTGGACATGCGCTTATATTTTGAAGGAGCTAATGTTTATTAGCTATTTTGTTTTGATTTTGTCTATTGAATAACTCGCTGCATGTTCTTCTTTGGTTTCTTACTTCATTTTCTCTACTCTATCCTAAAGTGTATTTAAAATACTTCAGTCTTCATAAATTGTTCAATTCTTACAGAACAACTGAAAGAATAAGGTTTGGGGTGTAAGAGTTGGAAAACAGACAATCTCAATACAGTCATTTCATTTGCAAATACCTACATTAATAAGACAGTACAGCGAACAAGCCTAAGTTCGGTTATCCGAACTTGGTGAAAATGACGAAAAACTATGAAGTTTCATTTAAACTAGAACTGTAATGGTCAGAAGCAAACGGAAACTTATTTGACATGATGGGGTTAAGGAAATTGCTGTTACATTTTTGACATTAACTTCCGTTTGCTTATGACCGTTAAAGTGTGCCTCATACTAATGCTATATATGTATGTAGTTAAAGTTGAATTAAAAAGGAATTTCTCTGACTAAAAAAAAAAAAAATGTATTTATTAGAGCTTGCCTACTACCAACATCATATTTCCTTAAAATCTCATAGAATTTTAATAAGACATTTTGAATATAATTTTTTTTTTTAATATTAAAGCCTTTTCAGTATTGTACCTTTTTATTAATTCAAATCGATCTATCCGTTCATTTGCTATCAACACTTCACCACCAACCACAGTCAACTATCTTAAGCTTTATATTGGCTTTTTTTCAAAATGCAGTTCTTTTGAAACCCCATACCAACGACTTGCTGTCGTAATATAAAAGAAGGGAAGGAAAAAAGCCATCGGCAGGTGTTAACGGTTTTTTATTTGTATTTAAATAACTCAAACATAAAAAAAACTCAATTTGTTTTTAACCAAACTTAAATAAAAACCGGTGTGTGTGTATTTAATAAACAAAAAAATTATTTTCCTGACTTTTTTAACTACTTTAACACATCTCTGTTTATCTATTCATCTAAACAATGCAGAATCCGCCGCTGCAGAAACGCTCTCGAAGCATGAATCGGCTTTTTTTTAATTTTTCATTATCACGCATAGTAAAAAAAATCAAATTTGTTTGCGTATTCACTATTTTTCTTTGCTTTGGTTGCATTTAATTTGTTTATAGAATTATTTGAAGCATTTATTATTTGCTGCTGTTTGCAATAAATTTTGTAAAAAAAAAACAACAACAAACACGAGAAAAAGAAAATAACACACTGCCTTTGGCTTTTCTTTTTTTCTTCTCTTTCTCTCTCTCCCTATGTGTCTATTTAAGGTGGTCAGCCTCAACGACGTAGACCTTCTGCCGCCGGTTCAAGTCGTCGCGCAACTGCGTCCTCATCCCCATCGTCTTCCCCAAAAACAAGTGGTAGTGGTGGTGTTTCTTCAGCAAGCTCTTCTTCGTCTGCCGCTACGATGGTTGGTGGTTGTGGTGGTGTTGATAGTAATAGCTCTTCGTCACAATACGAGTCGCTTGAATCTTTAATACAACAACAACAACAAGAACAACAACATCAAATGAAAACAATATCCATAGAGAATGTTGTTAATCCTTTGGGCACTGTTACAACAATTACGGGTAGTTGTGATAGTGAACTAGATGCAGACGATATAATGAAAGGTATAAGTGTTCAAAGTTATGTTATTCATGAGAATTGTGATGAATCATTATTTCGTCCGGTCGTGGCAATATTCTGTGATGAAAATAGCCGCTTAGATGCGGATCGATTGCAAGAGGATAGTGAATTTACAAAACCACCAGAGGCAATTGGCAATAAGTTAATAGTACCAGTTATTGAAAAAGCTGTCGACATAGAACTCACTAAAAAAGAGTCGCTCAAGAATCGGGGAAGAAGACAACAGCAGCAAGTTCATCAGCAGGTCAAGGAGGAGTCCGATGATGAAGTGGTAAAGTTCAACATTACTGATCTCAATCGAAAGCAAAAAATTGACAAAAAGAAGCAAATGAAGGATGAGGTGACAAAACAGCTTTCTTCAACTCAGAAACAAAACAGCAGCCCTGTTGAAATAGGACCAGCTGTTTCATTTAACTCCAAAGAAAAACAAAAGAAGCAATCAAAAGAGGAAACACCAAAGGTAAAATCATCGGATCCTGTTGTTAAATCAAAATCAGACAAGGGTCGCAAGAGTGTAGAAAGGGAAAGTCTAGTCGAGGAATTATCAGCATTAAAAAAACACTCAGAGCCTCCACCTGACGAAAGTGCATCAAATGTTAACATCGCAAAATCTAAATCACTAAAAACACGGAAAAGTGTCGAGAAAGATGCTGTGTCTGATGAAGATTGCTGGAAGAAATGCTCTTCAGATAACGCTCTAGAAAAACCCTTAAAATCTGATAAATCCAGCAAGGGTCGCAAGAGTGTTGATAAAGAAATGTCACCCGATCCTTCAGTGATGGAAAAGAAGTCCCCAAATAATGAATCGAAGTTAAAAACTTCAAAATCAACAAAAATTGTTGAAAAATCCATTCTACCCGAGGAAGGGTCTAAAATTATTAAGCCTGCTTCTGCAGAAGATGTCCTCAAATCAAAAAGTTCTAAGAGTCGTAAAAGTGAAGAGAAGGATGTATTAACCGATGAAGTATCTATTTTGGAAACTCACTCTTATCACTTCAAGGATGGATCACCTTCTGCTACTGAAAAGACAACAACAAAAACAACACGCAAAAGTGTTGAAAATGAATCGCCATCTGATGAAGAACGAAAGATTTCGGATAAAATTTCAAAAGGCCCATTAAAACAAAAAGGCACCAAAGGGCGTAAAAGCATTGAAAAAGAACTACTCTCGGATGTTGCTACGACCTTAGAAACACATTTTGATCATTTTGAAAGTGAGACACAAAAAAAGACCCTAGACAGTAATATAAAACCCATGAAAAGTTCTAAACTTCGCAAAAGTGTTGAAAAGGAAATTGTGTCCGCTTATGATGCCCCAACGTCTGCAAACAGCAGTAGAAAGTCTTCGGTTATTGAACTGAAAACTAGTATGGAAGACGAATCCACAAAAAAGACCAACAAAGAACGTAAGGGTGATGCTGCTGAAGAAGTGATAGCTAAATTGACCTCTAAATCAGCTAAATCATCTAAAGTGAAGGAAAATTCAGAGGATGAAATCATGAAAACCTCTGTGGTCAAAGCAAAACCACAATCTCTTGAAAATTTTGAAGAAGAAAAGCCTATCGAGTTCAAACGAATGACGGCCAGTTCATCAAAGCCGATGAGTAGAAATTCAAAAGCTGACAAAAATGCCCAAGTCAAGCCTAAATTCGGTTCCGAAAACTTTGAATGTAAATCAACTCTATCTCTGAACAAACCAAGAGCCAAATCACCAGATGAGTGTGCAGCGGTTGTTGTAGATGGAAAATATGTATCTGAAATTGCATCCAATAAAAAGAAAAGGCTTGAACAAGACAACAAAACACCAGGGGTTCCATTGTCTATTGAATTATCAAATGCATCGGACCTCGCCGATAGTATGCTAGACTTTCGACAGGATAAAGCTGAAAATGAAGGAAACAGTTCGGGTGGAAAAGGTAAATCTAAAGGTCCTAACGATAATTCTGAAAATGAATCACCTTCTACATTGCCTTCTGCTTTGTTGGAAGAAGATAATGAACTAAGATTGGATCTGGAGAACCTTCCCCCGCCACCTTCAGAACTTTTAGCATCTGTTGTTGGAAATTTATCCGAAGCAACTGATACAATTATAACTGTCGAAGAGAAAGAGTTAGATGTCGTAGCTGAAGTGTCTTCAGGAACTAAAAGTACTATTCAATCGAAGAAGAAGTCAAAGGCTTGCATTAATAAGAAGGCAGACAAAACTTCATCAGAAAACAGAAGTGCCAAACCATGTGACGATTCGTTGGTAGAATCGGTTTCACGAAGTGGCAGTGTAGTATCTGTAGAGAAAATAACTAAAAGAACCAAACCTTCTAAAGTTTTGGAGTTTTCGGATAGCACACTAGCAAGTTCTGAAAATGATTTGACATCCAGTAAAATCACCATAGAGCCCATAGAAGTACACACTTTTTTAAGTGATTTGATTGACAGTCAGAAAGTAACTAACAATAAGACAAAGAGTTCACCAACAAGAACTTTCGATTCACCGAAAAAATCTATAAGTTCCCCATTGAAATTTGTCGATGCATATGGAGATAGTTTTGTCACACCTGTTGTACCTTTGAAGAAAGAAAAGTCGCATAAGAAGAAACCAACTCCCGAAAGAACTGAAACGCTTTCAGATAGTAAACCGGAACCGTCTTTCAAATCCTATGACGGCATTCAATTCTTTGATTCTTTTCTACGTGAAGGTGTCACTTCGTCAGTGGAATCTTCAACAGCTCCATGGAAACCACTAACAAAGGTTGAAAATACAAAAATGAGTTTGGATAACGATTATCCGGACCTGGGAAAAGCCATGAGATCCAAGAAAACACCAAGTCCACCAGCGGATAAAAAAGAAATATTCTTCAGTGTGGATATTCGGGATGAAAAGAAAGAAAATAAATCTCCCAAGACTCACACGACTATTTTAGATGAACTCCCGACCTTGAAACCTTTAGAGGACCTCTCGATGGATTTTCTTCCACCCCTTGCACCATTAGAGCCATTGGAAGGAGCCGATGAAAACATGAGTTTGATCAATTTTGAGAGTCCCCTACAAGAAACCTCAAAGCTTATCAAACCACAAATTGAAGTAGAAAAAGTGTCCCCTCAGTTTCCGAAAGGCTTTCCAGCCGATAATATTATTTTTGCATTATGCGGTAGTTTACATTATGAAAACGAAAACTCAGGCAAGCCACTGGATTCTCCACTTACGTTATCCTTCTCCGATTCGACTGCCCATACAACTGCAGAATATAAAAGTCTAACCGAAAATGATGACCAATATTTGAGTTTGGAGCAGAGCTCCCAAGAGAATGCCCCCTCAACCTCATCATCAACGTGTGAGGATGTAACTGAAGCTGCATACTCATCAGGGGGTGGAATAGGTTTAGACGTTACCACTTGCAAAACGAAGAGCAAACAGCGACGTAAAAAACAACTTATCACTGCCGCTGAGGACGATGACGAAGAACTGCGCCCGTTAATAAGCAAGAATGACGATGTCAACCTTATGGCCAGCAGTATGACTGTCAGCACAGGTCAGTCAGATGATAGGACTTCGGTAAAAAACAAACCACTGCCACCGTTGGACAACAGCAACCAGGTTAATAGCGATTCTTCGTCTAGTGATCAGGCGATGACATCGGAGGACGCCGATGTTGCACAGGCTGCAACCGATAAGCCGTCATCAAATAAATCTGTTGAAGATGAAGTTGACATGACTGCATCATCTATCCAATCGCCACAGCCATCCCAGTCCCAGTCCCAACAACAACTGCCTAATTCGTCAAAAAAGAAATTGAAGCGCCGTAAAAGATAAGAATTAGTGATTTGTTTGATTTGTATTTTTTGTCTTATTACATACTATTTGTATTTTATTCTTTTTTCTAGATCCATGGAATGAGTAATGGAATTATTCATCTCATTTCTCGTTTGCTTTCATTTTTAACGGTCTTGCACTTGTTTCGGATCATATAACAAAAAAAAATAAAAAAATAAAAAAATATTGTGTGATGTATTAAATATGGCGCATATTTCAAACTGACAGTCAGCCTATCAAATTAAGAATTCTGTAGGCTTCTCCTTTTATCTTTTTCGTAAAGAGGCATTCTCTTTCTGCCAACAAATATTCATCATAAAATTTGGAAACTATAAAGATGATCGGTTTGTCAGTTCAAAAATTCAACGTTCTATTTACGTTATTCAAAATTTCCCTTCTCCTTGCATCGCACAATTAAAAATACAAATTCAAACAAATCGTGCTTTGGAAATAACAAAAAAAAAATCACTACTCATATTCATATGTATATTTAAAAACAAAACTAAACAAAATTTTGGAGTGGGTTTTAGTCCGAAAAGGAATTGCACATGCTCATATGTATGTATTAGTCTTATCTATATTAACAGAGTTTTTGTAGTTTTCGCAGTGCTTTGACGAATGCAGATACTTTTCAACAAAAAAATTATGAAAAATTCAACAAAAAAAATTTAAAATGTACAAAAAATATTTAAAAAAAAGCCTTTGATTACGACGTTACGTTTATTTACAAAAAAACTAATATTATTTACCAAAACAATGTGAATATTCAAGTATATGTTATGAGGGGGATGTTGTTTTAAACCAATATAAGGACATTATATTGCTATAGTTAAATTTTTAAAAGTAACACATTATGTATTAGTACTTTGTTTTTGTTTAAGTAGTAGTTTTAATTACTCAATTGTATACTAAAAGTAATTATTTTTGTATTAACTTTACAGATCAATTGATTTGGTGTTTATTTATTTTTAATTTATACAAAACATTTATTTATATACAAACACAATTAAAATTAATGTGGTAATTATATTTTATTTCATAAAATTGGTTATGTGTAAAAACATATCGGCGCAGACAAATGATGATTAAATAATTAAATGGTTTACATATTATTAAAAAAAAGTTCTAATTTAATTATGTATTTTAAACTAAGCCCACATAAAAAGAAATCTCGAATGTAAACTATACCTACGTTCAAACAAACTCTGAAAAGTTAGACATCTTAAAATACTTGCTTATTTAAGTAGTTGTTATAGTAAGAAATATTAAAAAAAAAAAAAAAAACATAAAAAAACACATCTTATTTGAAGTAAAATTATAAAAGAAAAAAAATGAACGGGAGACGTAAAGAAAATTGTATTGATAAATAGGAAAAAAATTATAAAATAAAAAAAAAATTAAAAACCGTTAAATAATTAAATGTTGTCGTTTAAATCGTTTGGTTACTGAACACAACTGATAATGTGGAAGCACCTAAAGCGGAGCCTTATTCTGTATTTTGTTTCGATCCGTTTTTGAATTTATAGTCTAGAATTTCGAATCGAAAAAAGTACTTAGCACAATTTCCACTTACGGATTGCGTAATATTTCTCATGATATCTGTCAGAACAACAAAAAAAAAGAAAAACATCAAAACTAATTGCAAGCAATATTAGAAGGAACGAAATAGTTTTTAGTAAGCAGGGGCTAGATTCCGCAAGAGTGAGTATAAAAAACTCACACTCACGGCCCTCTGAAAACTCACGCTCTGAAAGACCGTGAGTAAATTTGAAAGATAGCGTACACGTCTTCTGTCAAAAAAACTCACCTTCACCTTTGCGGAATCCAAATTAAAGTGTGTGCACAATTTTTCGTGTACACATTTAAAATTCACTCTTGCGGAATCTAGCCCCAGAAAACAAAAAAGAGTAGGTTGAACGAATAATCATCCGCGATAAATCAAATATTTTCGAAATGTGTGACATAAGATGAACTTTATGGGTGACAAATGTTCATTTAAATATTGTTTATTTTTAAACTTTTGAGTAACACCGATTGTTGTAAGTTTGACTGGCACCTGAGGGCTTCAATCTCCATTTGGCCAAATCGGCATGAGCACACATGAACTCCAACATCATGTCCTCCGTTAGTAAATCCATTGCCATGAAAAGCGCTTTCTCGATTAGAAGTTCGGAACCGTCAGAAAATTGTAGGTCCCCCTCCATTCTTTCACAAGGCATAAATAAATAGGGTGGAGCAACAGAGCGAGGAGCCCTAAGGATAAGCTAGGAATATGAAAAAAACAAACAAATGACATGTGTATCAGATGAATTTTGCAACGCATCCCATGAATGTGCCGAACTAATCCTTGTAATTTGGACACTTTCATCTCACATTTTAATTTTGCCACAGTACAGTACAGTACCACGGTTTTCATCTTTACAGTATTTTTTATAATATGTATTTTTCCTTCAATATGAATTTATAAGTTTGTCATTATAAAGTTATAAACCCCAATTATCATATAAACTTAGAACATGCTCATAATACAAGTTCATTGCGTAAACAAAGCATCAGAGATCAGAGATGGAATAGCTCGTTCGGAAAAAATGTTCGATAGATAATTTATGAACCCTCAAAACGACCGCTTGTCCGAGTTGTTGAATGGTTTTTTAATATTTTTGATATTGCCGAAGTCGGACAGACAATTCTAATAAATATGGTGAATGTCAAATATCATAAAAAAATTAGTAAATAAAATAAATGAAAATAGATAAAAATGTGAACGTTAACAACGTCCGAAAATCTAACATTCATCAGACAAAGTCTATCGAAAAAATTGTACACTTTCTTATTGATAGACTTTATTAATCGTATTCTTCTTCTCCTACTTCTTCTTCCTTTTCGACGTTACGGGTGATTTCAAAGGGATCACATTTCTCCAACTCAACTCTTTCACTTTAGTGATCCGCTCGTAGGGTAAACTGAGTTAACTAAAGAATGCGTCCTCAAACTTGCTGGTTTTGGATTCATCCATATCTGAGGCCAACCAGTTGCAGATTTTGTTGCATTTGTTGGCAACAGGAGTGTTTTGGTCTGTCCTTCTTCTTTTTTGACGGGATTCTCTGGACCCCTCCTTTGAACATGAAAATACCAAATGAGCCGGTCATGCTGTATTTTTTTCCAAGATGGTATTTTTACGGAGGCTTCTACGGATCTTCGGTTTCTAATACAATTTAGCTTTGCTATTACTGCTGTCATACGAAGCATCTTCGTCTCAGTTGCTGTAAATTTTTTATTATCATATATATTTTACATTGTTCAGCATTGTGAACTACGATTCTACGTTACGATTCTATAAACGACAATTGACTTCTAAGGATAAACGATCGTAACAATGGTCAGTGGTCAATGGATCCTTTCGCATATCCTTACCTCTTCTTCGTTTTTGGGTGTGGCTGTACAATTCTGGAAGAGTTAGGGGCAACCAAGGTTTTATCAGCCTATCGTTTACTCACCCAGCATTCTGCAAAAGCTTCCTACGTAGGCCGCTGATGTAAAATTGTTCGAAGTTAGACGAGAAAAGGGACAGGCGGTTCCCAACGAACATTAATGAGCGTGCAGACTGGTGGTCTCACGGCAAACACTAAAATTGCCCAATTGAACACGCCCACACTCAACACAAACATCAAGTCCTACCCAACGTTTTACGTCACCTTGACAATATTAGAAAGGCTTTCTGCCCAACCTAAACTTTAATATGGTTGTAACGTTGAATTTCTTCCCTTCTTCTCCCAAATCTACAAAAGGGTCCACCAGTATAGGCAAGAGATTTCCGGGTGATCAAGATTTCCTCCTTTCTTAAGTTCTCGAAAAAGGTTTAAAAAGTAAAACAGGGTGGACTGATTGTTAAACTTACTTACTTACTGAGAGAATGCTCAGAAATAACTTGTATTCAATTAAATTTTTTTTATTTTTTGCTTGCTTTGACTGATCTCTTGAGAAAAATTTCCAGACTCGACAAATCTGTTCCGTAAATGAAAATATTAGGTTCGTTCGTTGAACTTTACCCAAGGTTGACCCAGGTTTCCTTGACAAACCCTATGAGCTGTCAAAAAAACCTGGGTTTTCCAATCCTCAGAAAACGCTAAACCACAAATTCACCACACATCCCTGCCATTTGAATAAAAATGCATGCCATTTGACAGCCCTCAACTCGCCCCAGCAAAAATCTAGAGCGAGTTGAGGGTAAGCCCAGGTCAACCCCAGGGCTCAAAAACACTCAGCTTGACATCCAGGGCGAGTTAAGGTTTTTCAAAAAACGCTTTGTGGCGACCCCAGGGCTTCAACGAACGAACCCATTGACAAGTTTTTTTTTTTTCATTTAAAAACTTTACAGAGTTCGAATTCATAAACGGATCTAAAATCGCTTTCGAATAGACTTGCCTTTCGAAACGAATTACAGAGTAGGGCTCCTGTAAAAATTTTCTGGCGTCCACTATTGATTTTAAGAATACTACCATTCTTTCAATCGAAGAATCAAACTCCTAATGAATTATAATACGCCATTAATTCATTCAAATTAACTATCGAATCAAATTACCATCTATCAACGAACACACCCAGCCGAGCTAGACATGGTGGCAGGATATGTTTGGTGCTGGATGCACTTTTGGGTTTTGTTGCCTACCCTACCTAAATAGAGAAAAAAATCAACGATTAACCTTTTACATCAAAACCGCATTGCAACGCACTCAGACCGGCTGTGTTATTTACTTTCTTTTCCCCTTTCAATTTGTACGCGATTTTCAAGTTTCGCTCTCGTCCTAACATTAAATTTGGTTGTTTAATAATTTCGGTAACAATATTGAGAATAAAAACAAAAATAAATATCCTAAAAGGATACGTACGGCAAGAAAAAGTTCAACATTTGGCGCCCAACGTCGGGCCAATTGTTGCACTTTTTCAGTCAAACTTTAACTGTGGCACTTGGAGTTCTTTCGTGTTAGTAAAACGACTAATAAGGGTGAATGTGAAGGAAATTCTTGTATAAAGGATACTATCAATCATTACATCCATCATTACATTTGCTAATACACTTCTTGATCAAGTTGTGTTTGGTGTATAGCGAGGCTAAGGTAGGAGGTCTTCCTTGCCTTAGTTAAAGTACTGGAATACTCATAGTTGGTTTATAAAAAACAATTTATTAAAAGTACATACGTCTGGAGCAATTGTTTTAAATGTTTACCAGCTAACTAACAAAGTCTGCAACCGATATTTGCAGCATAAAAGACGATCAGCTATTGAACAAGCTTTTTACTACTGTCGATGAACAGTATTCTTGGTCACCTGTTATGCCCACTGCTGTGTCTATGTGTGATATAAAAATAAATTTGGCCACAATCAATCGAAATGTTCCAGGAGCAATTATTGCATTGGATTATGTATTTAAAGCTTAGATTTTTAGCTAACGATTTGAAGAAAGGGTGTGAACTTTATTAAGAAAAAAAATGAAAAACGAATCTCTGTTTAACTTTACTCACGGCAATGCGCAACTTCGTGTCTATGCCAGGGTCCGTATTACGAATCAGCGTTGACCGATTTTATGGATAACGAGAATTAATCCATGAAAATGTTATAAAGAAAACAAAAGGACCGCGAAATCAGTCGTAATTGTCAGCGAGTATCTTGACACATAATCGCGAAGTAGCGATAACGAGGAGTTTTTTGCGAGAATCGTAATTCGTTTCGTAATACGGGTCCATGTCGTGTTCTGTTTAACCTAGTTTAATATGCTTTTAACCTAGCTTTTTTCTTCCTTTCAGTTGCTTATTCTTCACTCTTCACTCATCACTTTACCAAAGTTCCTATATATATTTTTTTTCGTTAATTTGAATTAAAAAAATTCATTATCACTCATTTCGATGTACGCACTAACCACATTTCAATCCTTTTCTTTCTTCTCCTTGATTTCAAAACAAAAGTTTGCGTTTAATTTGTTTTTAGGCAAAAACCAAGTTAACCAACATCATACCACCGAAGGTGGCACACAATCCATCGATCATATCGATGGAGGCGATCTCAGCTCGAGCAGTTTAAGTACCGGCAGTCGTGCATCATTGGACCCACCGTCATCATCTCCCACAATGAGCATAACCGGTGATAATATCTTGCATTTTCCAGCCGATTCAAGTGGTTCATTATAAAAGTTATTCATACACAAAAATTTTTTATTTAAAAACAAACATTTTAAAAAATAAATACAGGTAATATCTTTTGGTAAATTATGAATATGCATGTTTTAGTCGTAAACTATACACATACATACCTACTATTAACCTAGGAATATTTCTATGTATATGCGTTTTTTTAAATTCTACGAACTGTAAATGAGTAAAAACTTAAATTGCGAGCTAAATAACAAAAGTATTTAGTTTCTTGTGTTATTAAAGTAAAATTAAACAATCAATACTTTACTCGGCTATGATAACCATCGATTGGAGACAATTTTAGAAGATATTTTTCTTGCATGCAACACAGTGATTCGTAGATTGGACATTTTTAGTATTTTTGAATAAAATAAAAAGAAAATGAGCAGACCGAGTTGGACCGAAAAGCCTTTTTTCTTTAAATCATAGTATATTAGAAATTTCACAATTCTAGTCTAGTTTTAAGTTTTATGCAGTCTTAAGATCTATTAGATGAATTTCATTGATTTTGTTCAACACATTTGTTTAAATCTTTTCTTTAATTTTAAACTAAGCATGTCAAAGACTTTGGTTGTCTTCCTTCAGAAAAAGGCTCAAAATTATAAAAATTCTCAAAATTATAAAAAAAAATTCCATGTGTGTAATTTTAATGTACTCGATTAGTGTTTAGAGGCATCTCACAGATAAAATGGGGTTTCTCAAACTCTTAATAAATATGTAATCTCTCCTTAAATACTTACATATATCGGGCTTATTGTACGTGCCAAATTATACTACATATATGTATATTAGCTATTCACAGCTTAACTTTTAGAGAAATTAACCATTATAATTCTTAACTTGCTTAACTTAATGTGCTGTCTGAGATTGCTCGTTACTTATTTATCTCAAATAAGATATTTTTCAGTTTGTATTGTAATGCGTAAAACACTAAAATTACACTAGTTAATTATGATTTAATTTTACATATGCAAAGGGATATTTTAATTAAGTTACATATTAAAATTTTAGCTTGATCAAGACTTACATATTACGACGCAAGTCCCAAGCATGCATTCTATTTATTCTACTTGTGCGTTACTGGGTCCCTTATTTTTGTTAAATTTTTTCGTGTAGCACTTAAATCTAGTTTTTTGGGCAAATAATCGTTAAGACTAAGAAAATAGGTAGCAACAAATGTACACGAGAAAAGCATGTACCCCATTAACCCAACTACTTCTTCTTTGCCTTCCGACAGTGTGAAATGGATCCTACGAGTATCTTGTGCGAAGAAAAATTTTTTTCTTCGAAGTCTAAGAACACGATATGTTTCATAATCCCTTTTTGCACTGTCTAAGACGTATACACAACAGGTCCTCTTCTACTTGGTTGAGCCACCAGAAGTCTTCCCTTCCGCGACTTAATTTTGGTGTGGTTTCGAAAAGCCGTCAGGCCGGAACGTTGATATCTATCCGGTCTACATGTCCAAACCATCTTAGTCTCTCGAATCGTGATGCTTACTCTTATATCTATGCTTATTGCACAGCTCATACAGTACTTTGTTGAATCTTCCTTGTTATATATCGTCTTCAACAACGGGACCCAAAGATCGCTCGTATTTTTCTTTTTTTTCTTTCGGAGCAACCAAAGGCATACTCATCCGCTTTAGAAAAGATCCATTTTTCTTCGCCTTAAATTATCGATTGTGGACTTTTCTGTTCTAAAACCACATTGATAAGGACCTATCGAATTGTTGTCGTGGGGTTTCAGACGTTCACATATTACAGCAGACTAGATCGTATAATATATGACGTAAGGAGCCTTATTTTTCGATAACGGGTTGCAGTCATCGGGTATGTTTTCTTCCGACGATGTCAAGCCTATCAATTGGTGCATGCTCCTTTCCAACAGATTTGCAGTCGCCTTGAAAAGCTCAAGCATCATATTTTCGTTTAAATCAAATGTCCCTAATGCATCTTTGTATCTATTAAATTTAAGGTCCGTATTATGAGTAGCGAATCGAACGTTCGACTGGAAGCGAATGTTTTAGAGAAACTCATTTGTTGGATTATTATCATTAAACTTCGTCCATTCTCTTATCTGACATACCTTAATCGTCGGAAAAAAAAGTTTTCTACAAAGTTTTTGTTTCTACAACCTATAATACCGCTATAAAAGAAGCTCGCAAAAACATTCGCTTCCAATCGAACGTTCGATTCGCTACTCATAATAGGGACCTAAAAAGAGCCACTTTAAATCAATAACACATTACGTCATTTTGAAAATCAAATCAAAGTCAAAACCAATGTAATAAAACACAACCATATTTCAAACCATTGAAAATGTAAGAGAATGAACCTCGTCACCATGTAACGATTTTTTTCATTTTTAAATATTCAATTTTGTTTAAAACTATTTTCGGTTATTTTGTAGAGATATACATATATGATTAAATTTTTCACTTTAATCAAACTAGAATTTTACTAAAGTAAAAAAAAAATAATAATTGCCGAATACAAACAAAATCAAAAGTTCAATAGGTGCTTCTTAACTAATTCAATTTAAATAATACTTTAAAATAATTTTTTAGCACTATCAAGTATATATTTTATATCAAGTTAGAAAGAGAAAGTGTAAACATTAATTTGTTTCACAACAGGAAAAATTTGAAAACAAAAAACCTCAGCTGAATGCAGTGATATGTTAAAACAAAACAAAAAAATATTTAATAAAAATGGTGATAGTTTTTTCATGCTTATTTGACAGTTTTTGTTACCCCTAACAGCTTGTTTTGAAAATCTAGTTGCTTAAAAAGTTTAAACAAGAAATATTAATTCAAATCAAAAATATTTTGGTGGGAAATGTTATGAAACCGTAAATTGTTAAAAAAAAAAAGAAATGTTCTTTTTATATGGATAATTTTAAATAAGCTTTTATTGTTTAATCTAGTTAAATAAGCATTCATAGAAGAAAGAAACCCATATGTAAGCCTTAGTTTCATGTACTCGTACGCTCATCCCGAATATTGAGGATCTAAATTAAAATATACAACAAAAAATTTACATTATTTATTTCTAATTAGTTAAAGTAAAACGTAACAAAATTTATTTAAACAAACAAAAACATAAATAAGTAAACAAAAAGGACAGTTCAAGCAAAGTTCGTTTTGTGAATTCATTCCAATGTATGAATAACAACTAACTTATAAATAACCAAATACTACATAATAATACACTATACATTTATAAATATAGAACCATAAGCAGTTATACATACATAAAATAAAGACTAACACATAAATGAACATATAAAAAAAACTTGCAAAATGCAACTGTATATTCTGATATATTTAAGATTTAAATCGTATTTTTTATACTTGCAAAATTAATATTCTTTAGGCATACTATTGTGTATATCTACTTGGAAAGTGTCATATTTTTTAACAGTGCATACAAAATGAAAGAAAAGAAAAATCATTCAAAATATAGATATATATACTGAAACTAAACTGTGAAAATTAATTTAAATATAACCAATAAAAATATAAAAGTTGGATGGAACTGAAATTTTTTTTTATTTTCACAAAAAAAAGTTTTTATAAATTCTGCTTAGAATGAGTATAAAAATGAAAAGTGGTCGGAGGCTACGTCTCTCAGCCATAGACTGCGAGGAAACCTGTAATTCTCTGACGATTTTAAACGGCCACTGTTTTGTTTTGTTTTCAAGTCAGCTGTAGTTATAGCTTTTAACTTTAAAATGGGATCATGAAATACATGCCTTTCACTAACTTCTGGCAACTTTAAAATGAACTTAATTAAAAAAATGTGAACAGTACCTAAATTTTGACAGTTCAGGCAAATGAAGTTAAGTAAAAACCTAATGAGTAAAAAGGATAAACTCATTAGTGAAAAATTAAATGAATTTTGTCTAGGCCCAGATTCCGTAACTTTTCAGACGATTTATCGTTCAATCGTCTTTCGTAGATTGCATCGTTAAAAGATTGTTTCATATAATCTTGCTTTCAGTGGTTGGTGGAAAGCTATTTCACTATCGTCCTACAAATTTGGGCAACTTTTTCAGGGTCTTAAACACACTGCCTAAAATTCAGACGATAGTCGTCTATATCGTTTCAGAATCCCGCCCCTGAAAACAAACATTTGAAATAATGTTTAAAATTGTCGTGTCGCTGACCGAATTGCATGAGAACAAAAAACCTTAAAATTAATTCTTTTGAAATTTTCTAATCTCTAATTCTTTTTAATTCTCTTTTTCTCTTTTACTCGGTTCAGAATAAAAATAAAATAATACAAACTTTTAACCAAAGAAAAAACGTCAAAATATAAAAATTAATAATTCAAAATGAAAAACAACAGCCAGTGGATTTCACTAAACCATACCATGTGAGTGAATGGAAGTGATCTACAATTTTTTGTGGATTCCGAAAGGTCAATCGAGAAAGCGCTTTTCAAGGCATGAAATTACTATCAAGCAAACCAATTTTTTACTTGATGTTTTCAGAATTCGAACCTCGAACCTTCTACGTAACAAGCAGACACACTAACCTGTTCGCGATGGATACCATTAGGGGAGTTAAAACAAGTTTAATTATTTAAAATGAGGTGCACCTACCTGATTCTAAACTTAAAGTGACTTTAATGAAAGTGGAGTTTACATAACCATAAATGTTTCAAGAGTCATTTTAAAATTGCGGAGATTTAAATCTCATTCCAATGACTATAGACTTTCGCTATGGTAATTAATAGGTTTGTTCGTTGAAGCCCTGGGGTTGCCCTAGGGTCGCCACAACGCGTTTTTTGAGAAACCGAAATTCGCCCTGAATGTCAAATTGAGTGTTTTTTGAGCCATAGGTTTGCCATAGGTTTTCCCCAAACTCGCCCTAGCTTTTTGCTGTGGCGATTTGAGGGCTGTCAAATGGCATGTGTTTTTATTTAAATGACAGGGATGTGTGGCGATTTGTGGTTTAGCGTTTTTTGAGGACTGGAAAACCCAGGTTTTTTTTGACAACTCATGGGGCTGTCAAGAAAACCTGGGTCAACCCTGGGGAAAGTTCAACGAACAGACCTAATAAGGAATGACTTGGTAACCATTACACCACGCGCACCACTTGCAATAAGAAAAAATGTTATTATTCTCATATTGGTGAACTGTAACCCATTTAAACCATTAACACCCAACGGTATTAAAAATCCAATACCCCTATTATGGATGACAACTCAACTGAAATTGGGTTGTCCTCTCATATACAGGGTGATTCGCATAAGGTGTGACAAAAAGATAGGGTGTGTAGGTTGGACCTAGACAAGCAAAAAATCGTATGGGGGGGGGGGGTCCATTTTCCCCCGTTTAGGCGGGAGGGGCCATTTAAGAAAAAAATCACTAAAAATGGAATAAATATTATTTAAAAATAACAGTAATACCTACAGAGTCGTGCTACAGTATTTTGAAAAGCCAAAAACCTATACATTAAATAAAATTTAAAAATAAGTTGTTCATTTAAATAGTTTTTGAAATATTAATTTTCAAAGTCAAAATTTTGAAAAAAAAACATAATTTTTTTTCTTCAAACCATTTTTTTTCAAAATTTTACGTAATTAAGTAGTATTTTTCTGGCTTATTTTCAATGCTCTTACTTATTTTTGATCAAACACAAAAAACCGGATGCCAAAATAACCTGTAGTTTTTGAGAAAACCAAAAATTACAAAAACGACTTTTCAAAAAAAATTTTTTTTTTAAAGTTTTTTTTTCGTTATTGGATTCTTAAGTGATTCTTAAGTGAAAAAAAGTAAAGAGAAAATTCATCCTTTATTTCTTAAATTCACTTAAGAATCCAATAACGAAAAAAAAAACTTTAAAAAAAAAATTTTTTTGAAAAGTCGTTTTTGTAATTTTTGGTTTTCTCAAAAACTACAGGTTATTTTGGCATCCGGTTTTTTTTTGTTTGATCAAAAATAAGTAAGAGCATTGAAAATAAGCCAGAAAAATACTACTTAATTACGTAAAATTTTGAAAAAAAATAGTTTGAAGAAAAAAAATTATGTTTTTTTTTCAAAATTTTGACTTTGAAAATTAATATTTCAAAAACTATTCAAATGAACAACTTTTTTTTAAATTTTATTTAATGTATAGGTTTTTGGCTTTTCAAAATACTATAACACGACTCTGTAGGTATTACCGTTATTTTTAAATAATATTTTTTCCATTTTTAGTGATTTTTTTCTTAAATGGCCCCTCCCGCCTAAACGGGGGAAAATGGACCCCCCCCTCCCATACGATTTTCTGCTTGTCTAGGTTCAACCTACACACCCTATCTTTTTGTCACACCTTATGCGAATCACCCTGTATATAACACGGGCACACAACCCAATTTTCAGTTGGGTTGTCATCTGTAATAGGGGTGTTAAATTTAAAATATGGTGCTCCTAATTAGTCTAAACGACGTTGTTTACGAAGTTTTGAGTTTTTTTCGCTTTTAGTTTGGTTTGTTTTCACTTCGATTTATCAGCTGTTTCTGATTTGACAGATACCTAATCTTAGTCGTTCGAAAACTTACCCGGATACAAAGGTATCCTAGTTATGCTACCCATTTTTTTTTCGAACGCACCCATTGGTACCACTAGTGGCTGGCCTGTCTTCTTCTTCTTTCCTCGGAATCTTGTTGGGAAGTTTTATGATACTACTTTTTCCGACAGGATGACCCACAGGCGTGACGTAAAGGCTTCTTCGGAGCTGAGTACTTCCGAACTCAAGTCCATTCGGGTTGCTAGAAAATAGTACATCCATGAGGCCAATATACTTCTTAGTTTGGTTTGCCATTCATAAATTGGTCCGAAAAGTGATTGCTATTTATCCCGATTTTCACAAAATTTCAATTCTTAAACCTGTGGTTTGGCTCCTAGATGGAGTGATTTTACACCGCTAGATCATTTTCTGTCAGGGTCGCTAGTTTATACCGATAAGCCAGAGACGATTGAGGACCTCACAACTTCACTCCCGATATACGACTACTAATGCTGCAAAGAGCAGTCTAAAATTGAACCTCAATATTGTACCATATGCCAGAAATCATGTTCAACTAGAGGTGGGAATGAATTGTCTTTCAAATAAAGTCAATATTATTGCAATTTATGCAAATTATCTGTGTTTCATTTTAGCCTTGCTTAGCTTCTTATAAATATTATGAAAATTATGAGGGAATTTATTTTTTCGCTGAATTCGTATGTTCGTTCGTTGAACTTTTTGCCCAGGGTTAACCCAGGTTTGCTTGAGAACCCTTTAAGTTTTCAAAAAACATAGGGTTTCCTTTTCGGTTCCTAAGAAACGCCTTACCATGACATCACCATACACTCCTTTCGTTTGAAATGCATTCTATTTGACATAATTACCTGAACTCGTCCCAGCATAAACCTAGTGCTTCTTCAGGTCGAGTTGAGGGTAAACCCAGGGCTCAAAAAACATTCAGGTCAAGTTTAGGTTTTTTAAACAAACGCTTGGCCACCACATGGAAACTCCATGCCTACAATGAAAAACCTCATATGACATATCTCTTAGACTACGTTTTTAGCACAAAATCTTTGCTTTATTTCATCAGAATATCGACTTCTTGTTTCACTCATTGTTATCATCATCAAATCAAAAATTGCTTATTGAATGGTTAGTCACTTATGTTGATTGCAGTCAAAATACGATTAAAGTCAATAGCTTCCCTTCTGCGAAGTTTTTTTCATTTGATTTTCAAAATGATGACTTGACTGATTTTATTTTAAGATTTGTAAAAAAAATGATAAAAGTTCGTTATACATACATATTTTAAATGTGCGCAGTGAACTGATAAGAAACAACTTGGAATGTTTTGGTGACTCCAGCTGGATATCTTACCTTCGACAATGCTCCTTCATACATATCCTTGGTCACTTACACATAGATCTTTGGAACTCCCCGTTGCCTAGGCGCCTGTTTTTTAAAAGGGCTTTTCTATTTTTCAAGTTATTAGAAAAATTCAGAATGCAAGTTTTAACATCTTGCCAGGGAATATTTCAATAGAAGAATTTGGGAAAAATGAAAGACACCGTTTTGAAAACATTCCGAACAGTTAGAAAAAAAATAGTAAAAATTTTAAACCCTAAATTTTTAAATTTTTTAAAATTTCCTTAATATAAAATTTCGTCAAAATTGTGTAAACTATTACCGGGGAAATCGGTTTTGAAGAAAAACACGGTACTATGTGACCGATCTTGGAATTTTTTCAAAGAATGCTTACATCATAAGGAAGACAACTTAAAAGTAGTCCTTCACTTCACACAAAACTCAGTCAAAATCGTTAGAGCAGTTTTTGAGGAAAATAAGTATTTTCATATAAGTTGTAAGGCAGGTACCGTTATTCAAGACCTAGATAGTCAATTCTAAAAACCCCTCTGTTGGTTGCCTCACAGACCCTAAGTGCAAATTTTGAATAAAATCAGTCAAGTGGTTCAAGTTGTAGATCCAGACAAAACTGTAGGACCCACTTTTTTATTTAATTGTTAAGTTAATTGTTAAGTCTTTTGACTTTATATTTCCCATAATCACATGTAAAAAGAATTTATTGTGCAAGTCTTGTCTGAATTTTGAAGCAAACCAAATTAAGATCAACTATTATTAAAATGAAAATTTAAAAATGGTTTTGATAAGTTAATAGGAAAGAAAAATTTCTCACTTTATTTATTACTAAGTGCTTTATAAACCCTTTATTTAAACATAGTTTTTGTATGTAGTACGTATGTCTTTACTGTTTATTTCCTTTTTTCTCCATTTATAAATATCACTCTTCAGATATTCACGTTATTGCTTTCTCGTGTTCGAATAGATTAGATTTAACTCTAAATATAACTGAATCTTATAAACATAGAGCTATAAATCATTAAAAATTTGTTATACCCCAATCACACAGATCATAAGATAAGTTTATAAATAAAAACTTAAACTGTGCAAAAGTCAAACTCAGTCAAGTCAAATCCAGTTAATGACATTGTTTTTGTCTCCATAAGAACATAAAGTTTACATGACTTAATTAATTTTTTATCAGTCTAGCATTAGAGTGATTTTAAAGGCGATAGACGTTGAGTTCGGTAAGCAAAAGAGCTAGTTTCCTGAAGTAAGGAAGTACTCGTACAAATATGGCTGAAAGGGCTCACTTTTTTAAATCGTAGACTTAGATAATAATATACAAGTAGGTACTTGGCTCGAAAGATTTCCTTATACTTATGTTTGATGTACTTATCTTGTTATCAACACGATCTTTCTTATTTTGGCATTTCCACAAAGATTAGGCACATTTGGTATTACCATTACCAGATAAAGCACAAGATTTTATAATTGCTAGATACAAGCTCATTGTTTTTTAATTGAGTTTAGATGTGAATACCTACGTCATCTAAAATCTGCCTTAGGTCTGATTATTTCAATCTCAACAATTGTTTTGGCGCTTGTCGACTTGTGCATACATTACAACTACATTTTGTGTTCAATTATTATAGAAGATACAATGTGCGCGAGTTAACCCGTTTTGTATGCGAACAGGTGCCATAAAAAGTAAGGTGATAGGAGGTAGTAGGTATGGTATGCTATCTGATTGGTTTGTGTGTGCGCTTTGAGTTCAGTTGATCTCTGGTTTCGTTACAGTACGGTTGCGTTACACCTACGCGGAACCTATTTTTCTGTGTTTTGTTTCCCTTGACCTCGGTAACTTATAATTTCGGAAAACTGCTTCAAATTTTTCTTACTTTTGACAATGTTGTAAGTTTCGATATTTATTGTAAAACTGATCTTTTATATTTTATAACCGATCACGTTCGCAGAACAGCTATATAAAAACCAACTGACAAATTGCATTCGTTTGAAAAGTTTTTAAAATAATTACCCGTAAATCAGTATAATCAACCATTATGCGTTGTTTATTTTAGCGCTGAACAAGTGCCATAAATAAGTCGATTGTTATATCGCTGAAGCGACTACTTTTTTATGTCAGGCTAATGCAAAAAAAGTGTTCAGTTTTTTTTTTCTTTTTAACCTGTTAAGATCTTGTGATAAAAGGCGTTAAGGAATTTTACGCTAATTACTATTTCTTTTCTTTTTAGAAGTGTGAATATTATTAACTATATTTTTGCAAGCAGTTGGTGTTTTTTCTCCACCAAATTTGAATGTTATGCAAAATTCATTTAATGGGTATTTTAGATATAAGTGAAAGTTTAGAAGAAGAGCTGTTTAAAAATAATGTGCTTGGAATTAGTATTACACCTTTATTTTTTTTCTAATCTAATGTGTGGTCAAAGTGATTATACCCGAATATTCAATAAATTATACACATTACGGTATGTACGGTACAAATTTTATTTAGAGTGTGTGATCATTTTTTAATTTGGAGATAGAATGGAGTTCATGTATAGTCGGGAACTACTCTTCATGTCTATTGTTATTTTTTTTATTTTTGAACGCCTGAGCTACTTACTATGCACAGTATTTGTTTAGCAATTGTCAAACAAAACTAAACTGAGTCAAATGAAAGACTTGTGAAAAAAAAATAGTAAATACATCTAATGCAAGTAACATTTTTGTCAAGTTCAAGTTGGTAGGTATTTATAATATGGCACGTATTAGAATGAGACTATTATTTTCTACTTTAAAAGTTACACACATATGAAATTTTTTATTTATCTATTGTTGGAGCTTCGGTTTTTTTGCTCAACAGCTCTTTGCGTTTTGTGCCTAAAATCAAAATTCTGGAGACAAAACAGATATCAGCTACATATATTTTTTGATTTTATTCAATTCACAATAATGTTTTCTCAAAGAGAACTCAAAATGTAATCGACAAATTGGAAATTTCTTTAGTACAAATGGGGTTTCACATTATAGAACTTGTATAGGCGCCCTCCATTCCTATAGGCTCCGGGACTCCCCCGCTCTGTTATTTTTATGCAGTGGGTATATAATAACTTCGGGGTAGTTCAGGACTGTAGTTCATGCCTTAGTAAGTAAGTAAGTAATTAACGTTTAAAGAATATGAATGAAAAATTAAGTTAAGAAAAACTAACAGGCAGTCTCAAGAAATTGGCACTCGACCATGACCATCAACTCAACCCTTCTAGCAATCGGCAACAAAAAAACATAGAAGGGAAAATTTCAGGTAAATCGGTCCAGTAAAGCTCGAGAAATCATGGCCATAGTTTTGAAAAGGACAGTTTTTAGAAAAAAGCGTTTAAAGTTTCGTTATAAAGCCGAGTCAGTTAGGATGCGTGTCAGCCAATTATCCATATCTCCGAAAATAATATGAATTTTGAAAAATCGTATTGGAGGCATATTCTTAAATATTAAATTAACTTTGAAAGTATGTAGAAAATCGTTAAGACCCGTTAAATCAGCCAGCTAACAATAGCGTTCTTGGGCCGAGCTGGAATGAAAATATTCAGAAAGTTGTCAATTTTGCTCCCATAAAATGACCAATTTTTGTGTCTTATATAATGAAATTTTTACGTACACTTTTTCGTAATCTATCAACTTTGTCTTCAGACTTCACATTCTTGCTTCAAAATAATAATGTGTATGTGCGTGTTGAGGTGCATGTAATGAGTTAATGATATTTTATTATAATTAGGTGTTTATTATATGAGTTTTTTAGTTGATTTTATTATAGTTATATATATAGTTGTTTATTATAGTTATGAAAAGGTTATATACTTAATTGTATTTGTATTTATTTACTTCAAATCGCTTACAAAGTAGAGCATACGTCTAATAAAATATTGCAAGCCTTTAGTTGAATTTACAATGGATTCAGTATTCAAAAGATAATAAAAAGAAGAAAAAAAAAATAATAATAAGAAAAGTGATAATTTATGAAAATTAAAGAGATAAAAGAAATAAGAAATAAAAAGAAAAATTTTACAATACAATTAATGTAACCTTACGTTCAACTATTTGCCAAATATGTGAAAAGCAAACATCTAAACCTTCTGATGCTTCTAATCCCCCTCATTGCGATTGGCAGGGAGCTCCAAAGGCGTATAGCATGAATAAAGAATTGGCGCTGAGTTGTGAGATATTTAAAACGAGGTAGTATAAGAGCGCGAGACCTTGTAGAATGAAGTAAACTCAGCAAACAACTATGTAGATAATCCGGTTATTCGGATTGGATTATTAGATGCAAGTAACTTAGTGATCGAAATTGCAATAGTCTATCAAGGCTGCAGCCACAAATTTGTTTCGAAAATGAAGAAACATGATCATATCGGCGTAGCGTAGGTTATATACATATCGGGCAATATTGTTATAAACAACATTAAGTTTACGGGTAGTCGCGTAGTCTAAGTCACCGAAGACTTCACACCCATAAAGTAATACGGGAAGTAACAGAGTTTTCGCAAGTAGAAGCTTAGTTTTGTTAGGAATGATACTTTTTGTAACATGTAGTGTACGGAGGCATCCATAAACCTTCCCTATCGCGCTATTCAGATGGTTATTTCATGTCAAGGTGCGATTAAAAACCATGCCCAGATTTGTAGCAGAGCTTACGTAATCAATGGGTGTGTCCTCAAGCTGCAATGAACTTAAAGTGGATTCATCGAGGACCTTACGAGAGATGGGTATAGCTTTTGACTTTACTGGATTTAGGATTAAGGCATTTCCCTTAGACCAACGTGAGATGAGTAGCAAATCTTCATTCATTAAGGCAACTGCCTCATTTTTCGCCGACAAAGGTCGTCTGATCAGCAGCTGCACATCATCGGCATAAAGATGGATTTTGCAGTTTTTTATAACAAATGGGAGTTCGTTTATATATAGAGAGAAAAGAATTGGGCCAAGTATCGATCCCTGTGGAACACCGGTTAAAACATTCATAAAACTGGACGAGCGATCATTTGCGATAACACATTGTTGTCTCCCACTGAGATAAGAAAGCATTAACTTAGATGACTCGATGGAGAAACCATATAAATTTAGCAGCTTTTTGCACATTATTGAATGGTTGACAGTGTCGAAAGCCTTTGAGAAATCTAATAGTGTTAGAATTGATATTTGGTCGCCATCCATTGCAGTTCTTATTTCATCTGAAACTAGAAGTAGGGCTGATGTGCAGCTCCGTTTCGGGCGGAAACCAGACTGACAGGAACTTAACAGATTGTTGGAAAACAGATAATTTTGTACCTGCTTATAGACTGCTTTCTCAAAGACTTTTGAAAGGAAGGGAAGAATAGCTATTGGTCGGAACTCTGTCTCTAAGCTTGTAGTTTTCTTAAGAATGGGAATAATTTTTGCTTTCTTCCACTCCAAAGGAAATTCAGAGGTTGTTAAAATGGTGTTGAAAATGTGCGTTATAAAACGTAGTAAGTATGGGAGAAGGAGCTTAATAAATTTAGGGTTTATTAGATCGAGACCAATGGCATTCGATCTAATTGATAATATTGCCTCAACTACGTTCTCTTCCTGAAGCCTTACAAAACTGAAATTGTTTTGAACAGTACCTGTTTCAACTTCGTTCAAGAAACTGCTTGAAATTTCCTCGTTTGAGGAATGAGGCTTGGAGGTGAATTTCTTATTGAGAGCATCGCAGTCTAGGAAGAGGCTTAGATTGTTTTCCAATACCAATTTCTCTCAGTCTTCTCCATACATTCTTACTAGAAACTGAGGTACCGAGTTTTTGTTCATAATAACGCATTTTTGCTGATCTTATCATTGCAACCACTTGATTTCGCAAACTGCGGTAAGCTCGGTGAAAGTATTTGACCCTATATCGTTTCCACTGACTGTAGGCAGCATCTCTCCGTGACATCAAAGCGCAAATGTCACCATTCAACCAAGGGGGAGACGTATGTTTTACAAGGCAGGTTTTAATGGGTATATGCATGTCAAACAAAGAACTGAGGTTACGTCCAAAGAAACTTATCTGCTCATTAATGTTCGGCATAACGTAAAGTGAATTCCAGTCTATATTGTTGAAATCTCGCAGCAAGTGAGACACGTTTAGGTTAACTGACTACATTTAGCTTTTTAATTAGTTATTCATTTGATAGAGCCACTAGACTTGAGTGGGTGTTCTGGAGGCATGTAGATGCATGAATTTCAGGTGATTTTCGAAGTGTCGCAGAAAAAAACAATCAATATTTTTACCATCCATTTTTTTATAAATCAATAATTTTTCTTATTATATGCGTACACATCAAAAGGTTATGAATACCTTTATTACGTCATTAACAGTGAGAGCGGTTAAGAAAGTAGGAAAGGATTTCAAAGGAGATGCCGCAGCATATTGTTTTTAAAATTCTGTGTTACAATGCGAGGGAAAGACAGAGTTAGGTAGAGCCTTCCACATGCGGGTCGTACGACTTAAGAATGAATCTCTATGATTCACTGTACGCCCGAGATTGGGCTGAAGGTAAAACTGATTTACACTCCTTGCGAGGCTGGTATTGCGGTTGAATTGCTTGAACGGAGGAATGCAACAGGCTAAAATTCTAGCATCGTTTATTAAAAAAAAACCGATAGAAAAAGAGAGAGACATGCAACATTACGACGATGTTCAAGAGAATCAATTGATTCAACAGTTGTAGTGTCACCTATCAATTTTACTTCTTTGTTTTGTACTCATTGAGTAGATACAATGGTGTTTGCAGAGCACCTGGCCGAACATGTGAATTGTACTCTAACTTAGAACGGATGCGGGCTTTATAGACTGTATCAGAAGGGGTTAGAAATTTCCTGCACCTTTTTAGGAAGCCTAAGCTTTTAGCAGCATTTTTGTCGACTTCAAATATGTGATCATTCCAACGAAGATCGTTGTTGACACACATACCAAGTACTGAGAGCTTTTCGGTTTCTCATCCAAGAAACCATTCATATATAATTGCATTGGGGGTAGCGGGTAGGTTAAGCTTTAACGACAAAAGACAACATTGAGTTTTTGAAGCATTGAATTCTACTGGGTTAACCCCATGGAACAATATAAAAAGCTGAAAGTTGAGTTGTCAGGAAAAAAATTGACAGGATTAGAAGTTTAAGACAGGATGTCACATTTATGAAAACAAGGAAGAGAACCCGAGACAAAACAGAACCTTGGGGCACACCTGCTCTGTGAATATTAGACTTTGAACCGTCCAACACAACATGTATTGAACGATCAGATAGGACATTTCTAATCCAACGGAGGAGATTCATCGATACCAAAAGTACGTATTTTTTATTAGAGGCTTTAGAAATATCAAGCGCAATAATCTTACTTTCTTCAAAATAAAGTGATGATTGGCTCCACTTTTCGGTGAGATATGCCATCAAATCACCAGTGAACCTTTTGCTATGAAATCCTTACTTTCGGTCATTAAAAAGCTTTCGTTCTTCAAGATATTTCATTAGTTGGGGCATTATCAACGTTTCTGTGACTTGAAAGGAATTGACGTTAGTGCACTAACAAGTTAAAAGGATTCGTTTTTTAGGGACATGCTGGACAAATAATGCGGTTTCCTATTTGCTCAGAAAGGGCTCAGAAGAATAGGATAAATACAAAAGCTTACGTAGTGGTTTTGCCAGCGCCAGCATGGAAGAACACCTCTTCTGAATAATAGCAGGTATACGGTCTGGACCAGTGGATCCAAGTATATTATGATCGATATCTGCTTCATTGAAAAATTTACTCTCTTAAGCTCAGGTTGAGCCGAAGTGCCAGTTGCAATCCTCCCTAAAACACACACCCGCCTTACAAAGAAGCCTCATCAGTTTTACATTGCCCTTACTTCGTACGTCAAGTATATTTACTCGCACTACCCGCATGTCGAATGCTTTAACAGACTATGCTTTTCTGAAAATATTACGATTTACAAAAATTCAAAAGCAATGTAACTGGTGTCTCCTACACAAACCTCTCTTATTTTCTGAATCACTCTTACTGTGTTTTATTACATTATAAGATCATTATGTGGGCGTTAATTATAAAAAAAAATACTATTGACATCTTAGTTCCTTTTAATACAAACGAGATTTAGATTTACGAGTAAGATTTACGAATCCTTACAATTTTCATTTTATATATGAACTTATTTTTAACATTTCTTTATTTTACCTTTTAGTTTTAATTGCAATAAAAAGGCTGTGATATATGCGGTTATTGCTGCTGTACTAATAACTGCAGTAGTACTAGGATTGGTGTTTGGTTTAAAAGGTTCCTCCGATCCTGTTAATTCATCTTTGAAAGCGGCAGTGGTATCAAATGGAAGAGGATGTGCGACGATTGGAAGGTTAACAAATAATTGTACTTTTTTCACCTAAGAGACACTTTAAAGTTTTTATTAATTATAGTTCCATGCTTCATGATGGTGGCTCGGCTGTTGATGCTGCTATAGCAACATTGCTTTGTGAAGGAGCCTTATTACCTCACAGCATGGGCCTTGGAGGTGGATTTTTTGCAGCAGTGTACGATCGTAAGACTCGAACAATCGAAACTATTAATGCAAGGGAATCGGCGCCGCTAGCATCAACACAAGACATGTTCGTAAATAAAACTATTACTGGTAAGCAAAGGTGAAATTAAAAATTCGGGTGACCTTGTAAAGTTTGAGGAGTTATAAAGTTACCCACAAACGTTTTATATAAGACCGTTTTGGAAAATCCTGTAAAGTGACGTGTATATGAACCTACCGAATATGACCTATGTAAAAAATAAATAAGAATACACCACAGAGCTCAGCGGTGCTCTCGGGCTTTGGCGAGCATTTTTCTCTCAAGTATACTTTGTGAGAAATGGAAGGTACGCTTATCGAGGCAGTATAATTACACTCGTGACTTGCCAAATCTTCGTCAAAGCCGATACTCGATGAATTGATGATTCTGAGATTCTAACTCCCACGTAAAAAGCAGACAGTACGCAACGGGCACTTTGCCTATAACAGGGATACCTGATTTAGAAATCTGAATCCAAGATTGCTGCCGAAAGCATCTATCTATATCAACTATTATTTTCCTTACAACTTATGTGAATGTCTCTGAAACTCTACCGCGTTTCCAATGTTTACCATGAGCTTTCTCGGTTCCTTGAATGCCCGTAAAATATTTATTGCGATTATTTTTGTTAAATGTTCAAATATTATAAAATGATGTATCGTTAAATCACGTAATGTTGTTCTTGGTAAAGGGGGCTTCATACGAAACGTGCTTTATTGCATATTTTTGATTAAAATTATTTAAAAGTTCTGTGATGCGCTATTTATTTGCACAACACAAGAGTGACCTTAAATAGTTTGGAAAGTAAATATAAATTCTTTTTCAATTTGTATAAATACTTTGTTTATAAGGAAAAACTGCCTGCTTCCCAGTTCCCACCCTTTTGAATCTCTATCACACCTCCTCATTGTAATGAAGAGCGCAAGGCATGCACGTCTGTCGCTGTTAAAATAGTGTGTTTTGCTATATTAGCTGGCGGCAGCCTATAGCTTCTGACAAAATTTCTAGCCAATCCAGTTTTTTCAGTGGTAGTATCGTAGTAAAAAAAAATTCAAAATCAAGTTCAATCATTTCACCATTCACCAGGAACACAAACAAAACTTATCAGAACACAAAAAACTCATGTGTTTTGTCAATAAAGCAATGACATTCATTTTTGGTTTGAGATGAATATAAATGATAACATTAACTATGTAGTTTACTCTTATCACCCAACAGTTGTGTCTGCCTATTCACAAATAAGTTATTTATTTAAGTAGACGTCAAAGAAAAGGTCTTTTGAACTCAATCAAGTACTATTCTACTCATTGATTGAACAAACAGTCTAAATACATGTGTATTTTGTTGAATGGGCTGTCCAGATAACGAACTAAGCTTAGTTTTCAAATAGCTTTTGCCTATTTAAAGACATCGGTACACTTCACCTAGATTAAAGATAAAGTGATAACGATCGTCTTCTTGGTGTGAACGCGTGTCACAATAGGGCATATTAACCCCGATAAATACACATTCTCTCAACCATTGTAATCACATGTGGCTAATTGTGTTTTGTTCGATATAAAATAAAAGTTCAATAACTTAGTATGTATTAATATTTTGTCTACACGTATTTGAAGCTTACATTATTTTGTATGAATAACCAATTGAAAAAGTCTGTTAAGATTGAGATTTATTTAAGCGTAAAGATTGTTGTTTTAAAGATATAAGTTTAAAATTAAAGCCTATCAGTTGTATGAATGAAATTTACATCTTAGTCAACACTGTCAACAAGTTCGTTTGTTGAACTTTACAAAGGGTTGATCCAGGTTTCCTTGACAACCCTATGAGTGGTAAAAAAAAAAAACTATGTTCTCGGCCCATCAAAAACGCTAAACCACGAACTACACACACATCTCTGTCATGATCAAGGTCGGACTCGTTTTCATGGCAGACACAGGAGAAACCAAGCAAGTAATTTAGAGCTCGAAATTAAATTTTAAAATTTTGCCATCGATCCGATGATTATGTCTATTTATATCAAAAGTTTACATTTGATATAAATACCCGTAAAAACCGTTATCAATTTGAGGTGACTTTTGTTGGACAGTTTACGGCATAATTTACTTTTTTAAACTAGCTTATACTTCTAATTTTACTTAGGAGGTAAAAACCCAGGGTTACCCGGCTTAAATGATTAAGGCTAACGCAAGACAGGTGTTTCCATGTATCGGCAAAGAGTAATTTCCTTACACTAGGGGTCTTCAATAATAGTATCGAGATAGCTTTTTGTTGTTGTCTACGTCTTAAGCATTTAGCAGAAACCAAAATCTATTTAAAGGTGTCCGAGAATTTTAGGTAAACCTTTCTAATAGAAAATTTAATTTTGTTTCTTTTCATTTTGGTTTTTTTATTTTGGTGTGCGTTTATTTCAGAATTGAAGTCACTCAAGTTGGATGAGAATTCGAAAAAAACGGATTATACAATCGTTTAGCACCGATATCTAGAATGTTTTTCTGTTTTCAAAAGATAAATTTTTATTTTTCACAGCTTTTGTGGGCAGCAATCTTGAAAAAGATATCTCAATTGTTTAAGAAGGTATCTAAAATTAGAGTATCCGGGATAGCATATCCAATAGGTTCTTGAAAGTACCCATTTTTGGTAAACCTTTCTATTGAAGTACATAGGGTAACGTGGTCATAGATGCACCACCCTCTTTTCAAATGATCATAACTTTTTTAAAATTAGTCGTTTCTGGTTGGCTTTTTGATATCCTTTTGATAGATTAGTTCTGAAAATATTTACAAAATTCAACTGTCGATATGATCTGAAAATTTGAAGTAAACATAAATTGTTCGAAAAATGGCAAATGGTGCATAGAGCACCATGGTTGGTACTAAATGCACCAGTCATATGTCCACAATGAACCAGTGTGCTTAATGCACCACAAATTGATTTAAAGCATTACTATTTTTTATTAAAACAAAAGTAAACAGAAAAACAATAAATAAAAATAAACAGAAAGACTTCATATCACACAAAAAATTAACAAAAATAAATTATTCTCAAAAAAAAGAAACAAAATTAAATAACAAATAATAATTCCTTTCAACGAATATTTAGTGAACCCAAGGATTCGTAAAATTTATATAAGGAGTGCTGCCGTTTGGTAGGTCCCGATACAGTAGGATCATTGAGTGTGCATTGAGCACTATGCTTGTGTGGTGCATTTTGCACCACCATGGAATTTTTGATAAAAATTATAGCTGTTCAAAAAGAACGTAGCAAAACTACGCACTCTTCACATGAAAATAAGAACAAAAGTCCAAGCAAATCTTTTAGTACTTTCAAATGAACTAACACTGGAATTTCATGGAAATATTAAAAAAATTAACTCACCCTCTTTTTTTCGTTTTTCGCTATAAAAATAAAAAAATCTCCGCACACGTGCGACAGCTAAGAGAAACACTACCAGGCTGAACTCTACCGTGGTTACTGGAAGTAACGGATACATTTGAGTGAGCCATACGCCAATACAGTGGCGTATTTGGCAAATATAGCTATGGTGCATCTTGCACCACTGGTGCATTTATGACCACATCACCCTAATCAACTGATACAAAATTTATTTTTGTTTCTTTTCATGTTGATTTTTTACTTTTTTATATTGGTGTGCATTTATTTAAGTATTAGAGTGGCTCAAGGATGGGAAATCGAAAATAAATTCAAATCGCTGAATTTTTACATATCACATCTGTTGTCGGCACAAGAAAAATCTAGAAAAAGACTTTTCAATCGTTCAAAATACTATCAAAGACAGGGGTATCCCATAGGTTCTTGAACGTGTCCACTGACTACTTCAGATAAGAGCACTAGTACTTATCTGCCCCAAGGGTAGGGAAGTTGGTCACTAGCAGTGCATGTCTAGTTTGTCATTTTCAATTGTTTTTCTGAAGTATGCAATCACATCGTGTTTTCGGCAATGTTTAATATTGAAAATGTATTGTACCTGCCATTTTCAAGGTATTCTACTCTTTTGATAGATAAGAACTTGTTGATACTTTCGCCGTCGGGTGATTCCCAGTGATGTTTTTTTTACCTATGGTGGTGCATTATATAACTTGTATCGTTCCCTTGGTAAAATTTTGATGAGCTGATTACAGGATTGCTGAGTTGCGACAGATGAATTTTAATAATACGTGACCTTAAGATCGATGAAAAAGATATGCTAGCTCTGTCGTTATGTGAAGATTTACTCAACCACATTACTTAGCACCTGCCAATAGTACGGCAGACATAAATTTATAGGCTACGTCGTTAAAGCTTATTCCTATAGCTGCCGCAATCCGAGGAGGTATTCACATTTTAGAATTGTGGAAACGATACTGAGTTTTCGTATGTGTGTATGAGTATACATCCATGTGAGGTTCTTACAGTCAGATGTACAGGCCAGATAAAACTGTGTTCTCGAAAATTATTCACCCTGGTCCCTGGCTGCTTTCCTCTTGAGCTGTATTGAAACAGTTGGTAGACACTTCCTTTGACATAGTACTACCTTCTAGCTTTTCTTCGAATATCGATAAAGTTATGAGATAGTTGCTCTTATGGTTGCAAAACGGACTGTTTTTATGTTTTTGTTTTATTTAAACACTAACCAAATGAAACCATTAAAGTCAACCTAAGTTCTTATACTTATAAAATATAAGTATACAGGATGCGAATGGTTAATACAAGAAGAAAATGGAAACTTTTTGAATCGCATAAGCAAGCAGTTTTCATGTTTTATTTTATTTATTTTTATTTTCCAGGTGCAATCGCCGGTGGTGTTCCTGGTGAACTTTTAGGCTATTGGAGCCTTCATCGCAAATATGGAAAGCTGCCATGGAAACAACTCTTTTCGCCTGCAATTGATCTTTGCAGAAATGGTCATTATGTATCTGTGTATTTACACACCGCCCTAAAGCAACACGAAGTAAGAATTAAGAACGAGCCTTCCATGGCTGAGGTATTCGTAAATCCTAAAACAGGAAGTGTTTGGGAAACAGGTGACACTATGAAACGTCCAAAACTCGCTGACACCCTTGAAATAATAGCTGAAAAGGGCATAGGTGTTTTATACGATGGGGGTGACATAGGAAAGATGTTTGTTGAGGATATGAAAGAGTTGGGTGGTATTATTACAGAACAGGACCTGCAGAAATACAGGTTAGTTCTATTTCTTATCTTAATAATTATTATTATAATGATACATACAATTAAAAAAAAAATAATATCTTTCCAGTATCACATGGGATCCTCCTGTCATAGTTAATCTGACCAGTGAATACACTATGTACACAACACCTTTGCCAAGCAGTGGTGCCGTTTTGGCTTTCATTTTAAATATCTTGAGTGAATTTGATCATAAAAACGAAACGCTCTTTTGGCACCGAGCCGTTGAAAGTTTTAAACATGCTTATGGACAAAGAACCAAGCTTGGTGACCTTCGCTTTGAGCCAGAAGTTGAAGGAGTTTTCAAAAATATAACAAATCCAGCTTTTGCAGCAGAAATTCGCAATCTCATACTTGATGATAAGACGTTTGCAAGTTTTAAATATTATGGAGCGAACTTTTCTGGCAACGATGACCACGGAACGGCCAATGTGGCTGTGTTAGACTTTGAAGGTAATGCAATTACCTTAACTAGCACAGTCAACAATTAGTGAGTTTCATAAAAACTTTATTTTTTGTGACTTTGGCAATGAAGTAATTTTGATTTTTTCATTTCAGTTTTGGTGGCAAAGTTCGATCCAAAAGAACTGGAATAATTTTGAACGATGAAATGGATGATTTCTCAACACCAGGTACTGTTAATGGCTTCGGTATTCCAGCATCACCAGCCAACTTTATCAAACCAATGAAACGTCCATTTTCTTCTATGTGCCCCGCTATTATTCTCGACAAAAATGGTGATGCTAGAATGCTGATAGGAGCTGCTGGTGGATCAAAAATAACAACTGCAGTTGCTCAAGCCATATTAAAATATATTATTTTCAAAAAAGACATAAATGAATCAATTCAGTCAAGACGTCTTCACCATCAGTTGGCTCCAATGGTGGTACAATACGAAAAGAATTTGGATGAGGTAGTAATTTCTCAATAGTGAATTGTTTGCATATACTAAATCGTTTATTCAAACTTTTAAAGGCCACTCTAAAATATTTAAAACATGTTGGTCATGTTATAGAAGAGGGTACTGCGGGACAATTTTCTGCCCTGACTACGATAGGAGCCAGGGATGGTTCCCCTATTCCGGTTTATGATGAACGTCGAGTTGGAAGTGTTTCTGTGATTAGTCCTAAAAATAAAATGGCTCATTAAAATGTTATTAAGAAACTGTTAATACCGAAAATGTACTCCTCTTAGTTCAAGTTAAGTATTATTTTTTGTGTTATTATTTATTAGCTGCATTAGTATATTTGATTTAAAATGGCTGTATATATTTAGTAAGTAGCTATAGATTTTATAAAAATAAGACAAAAATATAAATTTGTTCATCTTTTTTTCCTTTAAAGTCACCTAACTTTCTCAAAAGCTGTGTGAACTCATTTTTTTTGTGAATGAATGTTTTCTTTCATAAATTTTGAGCAAGTTTAATATTCTAAGAATAGAGTAAAAGGTTAGATCGTTGAAGCCCTTGGGTCTCCCTGTGGTAGCCACAAATCGTATTTTGAAAAATCTAAACTCGCCCTGAATGTAAAACTGGTTTTCCTGATAACCCTATGAGTTGTCAAAAAACCTGAATTCTCCAGTCTTCAAAAAACGCTTAACCACAAAATCGCCACATATCCCTGTCATTTGAGCAAAAATACAAGCCATTTGATTTGACAGCCCTGTTCATTACCTAAACTCACCCCAAAAACCTTGGGTGTATTAAAGGAAAACCCAATGCTCAAAAAATATTTAATTTTACAATTTAATTTTTTTCCAAAAAACCCTTTATGGCTACCACAGGGTGACCCTAGGGCTTAACGCCGATTAGTTTTCCATTTTATATTTTTAGTTTTTCTGTTTGAGTTTCTAGCCGTTAAAGCAAATTTATTTTACGTTCATTTCATTTATAAATAACCGAAAATACTTTAATTTTCAAATATTTTTTTTTTAATTTCTTACCAATAACACTTCTGCGGGATGCCGATCGCCATCGGCATCCGGAAAAGAAAAGAGGAAAGGCAGCTTTCGAGCTCGTTGAGGGAACGCAATTGCGTCTCATTGACCTAGATTCCTTTAGACTGACCGCAGCTGCTAATCGACTGCAATTGCAATGTGATTTTAAATACCTTACAAGCATAAATTCCTCACGAAGTTTTTACGAAACGATGGAAATATAGTTCATAAATTATTTTTAGGTGGATAAACTCTAATTTTTGTGCCTAAGATTGAAAAAAAAGAGAAAACATTTCTTTTTTTACAAATAAATATCTGATAGGTATGAAGTGTCTGACTTCTTTCTCGTTCCACATACAATCCACACTACAACGAATAAATTTTTTGAGCGTGTTTAACCTCAAAATCATTCTGCATTTTTGTTTTTGATGTGAATTTTGTTCACCTGTGGCACATGCATTCTTTTTTTATTTTTTTTAGTAGTAAGGACACTAAAATTCTTTTCTTTATGGTATATAATTTCGGCCGCATTTTTATAAATTGCATACCAAACAAAATACACCGCAGAAAACAGTTAGTTACGTTATTCGTGAGGAATGTAAAACACAAATATGAATGAAATATCAAAATTATCGAATATTCGTTTATTCGCAGTTCGTTGGTTGTTCTCATGAGAATAATGCTGGGTTTACATGCATCTGCAACTGCGGAAGTGCAGAAAAGTAAAGCGGGACGGGTGAAGATTATAAAACACAAAAGTTAAAATGGGAGACGAATAGAATTATGGTTGCAGATGAAAAATTATGGTTGCAGATGAACATGTTCATCTGCACCCATAATTTTTCATCTGCAACCATAACTAAGGAAGTGCAGATGGTGCGTTCCCTCTCTATCAGACAAGTATGAATTTTACATCTTGTGTCTTTTTCCGATTTTCATCTGCACTTGCAGATGCATGTAAATCCACCATAATACTTAATACCAAACTTTAATGCTGGATTTACATGCATCTGCTTCTACAGAAGTGCAGAAAAGTAAAGTGAGACGGACGAAGATTATTAAGCACAAAAGTGAAAAAGAGAAACAAATAAAATTATGGCTGGAGATGAAAAATTATCCTATAATTTTTCATCCGCATCCCATAACATAAGGTATCTTCCCTCTCTATCAGACAAGTATGAATTTTACATCTTGTGTCTATTTCCTTTTAAATCCACAATTAAACTTTATTTTCGTTCTACATACAATCTACACTTTAATGAACAAATTCGTGTCTGTTTAACCTCAAAATCATTATTGTATCCGACTGGTGTACTCGATGGTTAGTTCTAATTAAAGTAACGAATAGTTAATTTGCCACTCAATGAACGCATCCGTAGTTTTGACAGTTTCGTTTGTTTATTTTGAGAACTTGCCAAATGCCAAGTCAAGTGGATTATTAATTATTTTTGTGCAAAAGTTGTGAGATCTGAGACGATTACGATTATTTTGCTTCTGATTTTTATATATTCTAATGTGAAGAAGACTATCAAGTAAAGAACAACATGGCATCCACCAGAAATTTCATAAAGATGACTAATAAGTATGACCGTGTAATATTACTAGTGGATATGGATTGTTTCTATTGCCAAGTGGAAGAAAAACTAGACAAGACTTTGGCGGGAAAACCTATTGCCGTTGTGCAGTACAATGCCTGGCGAGGAGGAGGGTAAGTAGTATTTATTTGTTTTGAAATTAAAATTACTTTTAATGATGCAATGGTTCATAGAATTATTGCCGTGAATTACGCTGCTAGAGCAAAGGGTGTTACACGACATATGCGTGGTGATGAGGCCAAGGAGCAATGTCCCGAAATTGAGTTGGTCAAAGTACCTAATGTTCGTGAGAAAGCCGATCTGTCCAAATATCGTGATGCTGGAAAAGATGTTGCTAATGTCCTGCAAAAATTCACAACTCTACTAGAGAGGGCAAGTGTAGATGAAGCCTACTTAGATATTACATCGGAAGTCAATAAAAGAATGGAGAGCATGAATGCTGTAATAAAGAAGACTATGGAAATAGCCCTCACAGAATTTACATTTAATTTCTCTTCTAGGGAACATTTCTACTACAGCCAGATATTTTAGTTAACACGTATGCTGTAGGTTACGAAAGCATAGGCCAGTACGTAAGCGAAATTACCACAAGGATCAGCCATCCCTGTGATGATGAAGAATACAGTCTAACCTATGATCCCGATGATACTCCCGCCGTTCGAAAAAGTGATTTGCGGTTGCTTCTTGGCGCTGCCATTGCAAGTGAAATCCGAGCATCAGTCAAAAATGATACTGGTTTTGATTGTTCCGCAGGAATAGCGCATAATAAAATATTGGCAAAGCTTGCGTGTGGTATGAATAAACCAAACAAGCAAACAATACTGCCGCTTTCACAAATAAATACGCTGTTTCTTACGCTACCTATTCATAAAATTAAAGGATTGGGAGGAAAATTTGGATTAGAAGTTTGCGAAAGCTTGAAAGTAAAATACCTTGGCGACCTTCTTAGATTTTCCGAATCAGATTTGCAGAAGAAACTAGACGAAAAAAATGGGTGAGAAATATTTGTACTAAAAAAATTTCATGTTTTTTTAAATGTTTCATGAACAGGTCATGGATATACCTTATGTGCCGTGGAATCGACCTAGAAGCGGTAACGCCACGATTTTATTCAAAGAGTATTGGTTGCTGCAAAAAGTTTCCCGGACGAAACTGCATAACAGGTTTGAAAACACTTGAACACTGGCTAACGGAACTTGCTAACGAAATTGGTGATAGATTAGAGAAGGACTTTGATGAAAACAACCGTCGTGCCAAGCAAATGGTTGTAAGCTACATTCAGGAAATCAATACAGAAGACATCTCCAGCTCTAGAAGCATTCCACTTATTGCATATGACGTGGAATCCATTCAAAAAGCAGCGCTTGATGTCATCAAACGAAATACTGAACATTTCTTTAAGGCGGGTAGTGCTTTGGCTTTAAATAATGCCATAAAGTTCTTAAGCATCAGTGTTGGAAAGTTCGAGAGTTGCAACGGTAGCGCAGAAAAAAATAGTCTCCAGCAGATGTTTGCTAATCAGAAGAAAAAGGAACCGATAGCTTTAAATAAGAATGATGACCAAAAAGAGACAGTCGACGTTGTAGCTACAAAGACTAGTGCCTTAGAAAAAATGTTTGCTAATCAGAAGGCTAAGGAGCCAAAAATACTTGAAGATAGAAACGAAGAAGTTGATTCTGGTAAAACAATTTCAAAACTGGAGAAATTGTTTGCCACACAAAAGAAGAAAACCTTCGATGTTTGCAAAGCAGTAAGTTCGTCGAATTCGGAAGAAAATCCCAAGCCAACAACAAAGAGTTTCTTCGCCGCACATCTTAACAAAATTAAACAGCAACAAGTTCTAGAGAGTGTCAAAACTATGGAGGAAGAGAACTTGTACTGTGATGAAGCTGTTCCAACATCAGAAGAAAATTCCAGGTCAGCTCCAAGTGAAAGTAGTCCTGTAAAAATAGAATCTAGCTCTTCATCTTTTTTTGCACGTGCACTCCGATCGATTCCATCAACAACTCAACCAAATTCACCACCGAAATCTCTTAAGAGAAAATCGGATTCTCCTGAGCCCTCCTCGGCTTCACTAAACAATTCTTACCAGGCAGCATACGTAGAACTAGCTACACCAGAATTACGTGATGAATTTTTTACGAAATGTGAGATATGCGGTCAGAGAATTCTCTCTGATGAAGCCACAATACAATCCCACCAAGATCGTCACATGGCTGAGGAGCTAAGTCGTCAACTGAGGGAAGAGTACCGAAAAGACGTTCAAACAAAAATCTCCAAAAGTACACAAAAAAAGGCAGTTAAGTCACCAATGACTTCCTCTAATACAAATAAAAAGGCCAAAACACAAAACAACTCTCCGAAAGTTGAAACAACTATCATGAAGTTTATGCAACCACTAACGCAACCAGATGAACCATCAACTTCTGCACACATAACATGTGAGAAATGTGGTCGGGGAATGCATAAGGATTTGATGCCTGAACATTTAGATTACCATTATGCTAAAGACTTGCAAGTGAGCCTAAATAAAGTTGACATGTTAAAAACTATTGGAGGATCAGCCATAAGTAAGAGTATGAAAACATCCAATACCAACAAAAAAAGTTCCACGAATGAACTTTCGGCTAATAAGTCAAAACCGATAACGCAATTTTTTTCTCAGATGTAAGACAAAATTGGTGAAATCGAATTATTGGTTAAATTATATTTGTTGTTATACTATCTTTTTATGCTGGCCATAATTTTAATGAACTAAAATAAACGTGCTTTGGTTATTTGAATATTGCCTTTAAAAAATACTAGAAAATAATTGAAGATAATCACCCTTATTACGAATGGCGTCTTAATAAAACGCCAATAAGATGACTTTTCTCTAGGTGCCACAATTGCCGTTTAAATAAAATAATTTAATTTGGGAATGGTAAGAGCAATGAGGAACAGATAGAGGGCTGAACCTATATTTTTATAAAAACAAAAAAATATCGCGGCTGGAGTTTTGTCATTTTTTAGGCGTTTTTAGTGAAACGCCTATCGCAATGAGGGTGAATACTCGTTGAAAAATCGAAAACAAATGATTTTTGTTTGACTTTATAATCCGATAACCGAAAGGCATTACTCCAGAAAAGATCGGTTAGCTGAAAACAAATACTGCTTTTACTAGTTCCCAAATTGTGTGTGTTGTTAAATAAATTATAATGAAGAACTTTTTCGGTTGATTAAATAACTGCGAATACCAAAATGGAACCATCACAGACGCCCTTATAGTGAATGTTTTGCCACAAAATTTATTATTACTAATCAAGTTATTAACAAGTTATAAATATCTGTTGCCAAGAGTTCATTACGATGATGTTTTTAGTCATTTCTATTTGTCATTCGTAGTCCGAAATTGCTACGACGGGCCTTGTGATAGGGGTGTACCATATCGCCTTGTTAAGTATGAGTGCGAGGCTTGAACTCAAAAACATAAAATGGTTTTACCAAGGGTATCGCGCCTTTCGCGAGGAATTGACCTTTCGATAGTAATCACACTGCCTTGAAAAGAGTTTTCTTACTTAGCCTTTTTGAGCCATAAAATTATAGGGATTTAAAGTACATTTGGTTCTAAGGATTATCTGTTTATTTATTTTTCGTCGGCTTGAGAAGTCCTGGCGATCTTTGATTGATATGGTGATGGGAGGGTCGGTTTACTTTATTCATTTATTCATTATCTATCGAGTTCATATATTTCCCCGAGTGAACTTAGGCTCGTTCAGAGCCTTTGATCTCTGTTTTGTTGCATTTTTGAAGCACCGTTGATTGAAGTCGTTGATTCTACCGTTTTTCATTGATATATATTGTGAGGTTTTTGTTGTTGCATGGATCATCGGTGGCGTGATCCTCTGTTTGCAGCTCAAAATAGAAATCTCCGAAATGGTCTTCTATCGACATTTCGAATGTTGAATTTATCATGGATAGCACCTGAAGATGTCGGGTATAGGGGCTTGGTTAAAATAATTAAATAGGGTGGCGTAACAGAGCGAGGAGCCCCAGGGCTTAGCGCATTTCTCACAACCATGCTTTGTGAGAGAATAAAAGGGACCTAGAATTTTCCGCCGAACGGCAAACCGAGAATGAACTTTTCATAGTTCATTGCAATGAAAAGCGCCTTCTAACGGAGGATTTCCAGTTCCTCGCGAAAAAATATTTTTGCCTCTGTTGGGATTCGAACCCCCAACCTCTGGGTTAACAGGCAGATATGCTAACCATCACACTGGGTTACCCTCAAATATATTATTTAGAAGACTGAAATGGGGTGGAATTTATCTTAATTATGTTGGTACTGACGCTGTCGTTTTCTATCGAGAAAAGTCCCGTAGAGCCTTTTATTGCTACTAAAGTGGAACAAATTTGGTTTTCTATATAAACGTGCATCTTCAACAGCGAACAGCTTCTTGTTCAAATATTTAAACTTTTTTAATATGTTGTGCATTTCTCACAGCGATGCCATGTGAGGGAATAGAAAGGGACAACGCAATTTTCTGCTGATTCCGAACGGCTAATCAAGATAGGTTATGTTCTTGGAAAAACATTATTGGTTTCTGTTGGGATTCGAACCGCGAACCTCCTTCGTAACAGACAGGCCTTCAAACGTTTTCCAAAAGGAAATTTTAAATTACAGTTTAGAAAAAGCCCGTGAAAAGTTTACACATGCGCTTTTTGATGTTGATTTTGTAATTTGTATCCAGAAATTAAAAGTAAAGCTGTGTGAATTCACCTCTCATGTCGCCTTCCATTGGAGATCGCCTTCCGCTAGAACTTGGCAATTTCTCCGAGAGTAATTGAAAACTATTATTAAAAGCTATTTTCTAACTTAAATGTTCGAATTGTAGGTCTTTAAAATGCATAAGGCCCCGAGTTTACCCGAACTTTGTTGCGTCACCCTGTTTATTTATTTTATTTTTATTTGTTCTTTTCCATCAACTAAACTTTAGGTGAGCACTTAAGGACTGCTCTTTAGTTCAGCATATTAAAATGTGTATTATGGCGCTTTCCATTGGTTTCACTCGGGGAAGCACTCATTTTAAAAACCAATGGAACACCCAAAATTGTTTATATCCAGTTTAACGTAATTTCCTTTGTGTGAGTGAAACACCTATGGCTCTTAAAAAATATTCCTTGAAGAAAATTTTCTTTTTGACATTTGAGTAACATGTGTTAGTGCTTTTTGAGTCGATTCTCATTTCAAATCGAGAAGCGGCTGTCACTCCTCAGAATCATGAGAAGCGATCTTTTTGCACCAATGGAATGGTTTGAGAATGCTTCTGGACGCTCCTGGACGGTTCTTTTCGTCCAATGGAAAGTGACATTAGTCTCTCACAAAAGATTATTGCTTTGATTGAAATTGAAACTATCAGTTGTAAACGTCACTTATTATATTATTATTCTTTATTTCTATTCGGTTTCTACTTAAATGATAACAATTTTCATTTCTTTTTTTGTTTTTATTTTTTTTTTTTCTTAAAAATAAGACATTCGGGGTTTATCAAATTTTTTTTTTCAACTTTTTTTGTAACAAATTATATAAATAACTGCTTCAAATTCTTTTGCTAAATTTACCGCATTACATATATAATAATCAGTATATAAAACCCAACACATCTTTCTTTCGTATTTATGCTAACTTTATACTCCATCGTGGTATTATTTATTAAAATTATTAAAATTGGCACATAAAAGACGACGTAAATATGACAATAACTATTTGGTAACGCAAAAACACGAGTTCAAACTGATTACTTGAGCCTTAGGTAATACTGTTTGAAGAAAAATTGAGCAGGATGATCTTGTTAATGCTTTGTGAACCAAGTTTGACAGCAAAACAACAGATACACAAGTAAATTGACTAGCTAATGATAATTAAATCCAATTGAACGAAAACAAATGTTCATTACAAACACACCAAACATCAGGTCATGATTTTTGCTTATTTCTGTCGAACCTTTTTTTGTTTAAATAAACAGTCTTGTTCTATAAACATTTGATTTTAAAAGGTTTCTGTTCTTTTTTTTTTTTATTTTGTTGACATAACTAATTTTCTTCACTAGCTTATAAGTTTTATTTTATAAATTCTATTTTAAGGGATTCTTATTCGTGATCTTTTCAACTACATGTAGTGTGTGTACTTTTTTTTTGAGCGTTTGTATTTTTGAAAAATCTAGTTACGACTTGCAGCTTGTGATTTGAATACCGATTTTACGCTTTTGAGTTGTTTTAAGAAAAACAAAATTTAGTTGTGTGTCTTACAATAATTCAAACAAAAACATCTAAAGGTCTTCAAGTTTTGTTATAGTTTAACCATTGTCCTTCTATTTTTTTATTTTCCTCGGTAAATTTCAATAATTCTGTCTTGATCGACGTATTCGAAGATATGTGGAGCATCCATTAGTATACCAACTGTTCCAGCGGTTGTAACAATAAAAAATATATAGAGCTGCAGACGATCTATTACCATTGCTACATATTTCCAATCTTCTCGGGTCTATGTTAAGAAAATCAATATATTAACACATTTTAATTTGAAAATGATTACTGAGTTATACGAAAAAATAATTTTACCTGAATGTATAGATCTTCGTTGCGTAAATGTTCGGCTATGAACTCGACTGCCTCAGTTGCTTTGCTTGCTTCTGGAGAAAGTAAAATGGAATCGGATGATTCACTTTCGCGGCGACAATCTCCAACGCCCAAGTCTCCACCGCTGTTGATTTTTCGATTGATCTTGCAGTTTGGGTGATGCAGATCTGATAACTCCATAACCTCCATTTTTGATTGCTTGCCTCCAATGGCACTGAAAAATAATTTTGAAAAATAAGTTGTAGTCTAAACCAATTTTTCTTCTTAAACTGTGTAAGTGTTAAATAGAGCTACTTTAGGGAGAGTTGAGGGCAAACAGGGCTCAAATATAGTTATAGGGTGAGCCGAGGTGTTTCAAGAAATAATTTGTAGCGAGCGCAGGGCAAACCTTGAGCTTCAAAGAATAAATCTTCTGAGAATAAGTGAAATGAAACCCGGGGCAGCTTTGAGTTTTTTTACTTTGATTTGAAATTTTATGACATAACCCAGTGTGCCCTGAGGCAGAGAAAATCGAACATAGGAAAATTAAACAGCCTTTTTAAAAGTTTTATAAAAATCATAAGAACCGCTCTCGAGAAAATAGCGGTTATTTAAGTGTAAGTTAGTTTACAGAAACAATCAGAGCTCCAAGCTTGTAGAATATCCGACAGCCCGTTTTGGTTCGTGCGTGCCGATATGGTCGACAGAGCGAACTTAGGTTCCATCATTATAATGTTATTGTTTGAACGTTGTTGCAATCTTTTTCTTCAACTAATGCAAAACAGTTCTTTTGCAACCTATTTTAGGTTCTTATTGATAATGTACTTATGTATGTGTAAAACTTAAGTTCCTCAAAATGGAAAACTATTTAGTGTTTTTATATCAATTGACTATACCTTATATGTTTTGGCAGCTCTGTTGGCGATCCATACGACGGATGCGGATGCGCTGGCATGCTCATTCCTGGCATTTCCATCATCCAACGTAAACGTGTTTTTCGTGGTCGTTTCATAAGTAAAAATGCGGGCAAATAATGCAAGAATACACTTCGAATCCACAATGGCATTCGATGAGTTCTTGGTCCTCGGAAATTCCAATTGATAATAACCACAGTGACCAAGATTGAAACCGTATTCATTATGAATGTAAAAAGCAAATATTTAGCAATTAATGGCAGTACAAGTGATGTTGGTGGTAATATCTTTGACACGAGCAACAGGAACACAACCAGTGACAGCAAAATACTAATGCCAAGCGTTACCTGGAAAATTTTGTTATAAAAAAGAAAACATAAACATAAAGTTTGTGTATCTTATTAATTCATTTACTTTTTCTCCGGCCTCAGCTGGCAAATAGAACACCAATACACAAAGGAACGAAATGAGCACCGTTGGTAGAATTAAATTCACTGTATAAAACAAAGTCTTCCTTCGTATAATTATATAAAATGTAATATCGGTCTCTGTTGGATGGTTGCCATCACCTTCGTAGACATTTAAATAAGCTGGCACTTCTATAATGTCCCAAGTTCCAGACTTCCAATAATCTGACAAGTCTACAAAATTTTTGTTATTGTACAGAGCCAAAGAAACCTGATCGCCATTAAAGGTCCATGATCCAAACTTCATAATACAGGTTTGCTGATCGAAGGGGAAGTATGTTACATCAATGGTGCAGGAACTCTGATAAATAGCAGGTGGAACCCATAGTACTTCGCCAGTTGGATAGATTAGAACGTTTGACTTGTAGCGCACCTCATAATTGCCATCAGCACTAGGAACATAATGTTTTTTTATTATTTATTTATTTTTGATTATATTAATCTTACTTATTGAATAGCACAATATCGGGCTTCCACACCTTGTCAGGTGGCAGTCGAAGCACTCCAATGCCTCCGTAGTCTGCTTCATCCCATTGCAGCTGATAGTCATACCACACTAAACGCAGCCAAACATTTGACTTCATAATCTGATTTTTTTCATTCTAGAGAGTGAAGCAAAAAGAGGTTTTTGTAAATTAGTAAATACAGTAAATTTTTTGATTTATTACATTTAAACCCAATCCGCGAAAAACCATTAAAAAGCATAAGAAAACATCGAACTAACATTTTAATTTCATCAACTGTTAAATTCGGGAAGAACGCTGTAGATTTGAGAACTGCAGCATGGAGAGTACTACTAAAGATTTTGATTGATAGGGTTTTCAAAGAACCAAATTCGAATTTTCTGTGCAGGAAGTGATGAGTAGCAATAACATCTCCAAAATAAAAATTTAAAAGTTCACTGTGGTGTATGCGTAACTTTCTTGACAGAATTTTATAACAACTTAAGAAGAAAACTTACATGCTAGCCCTAAATGACCTCTTAGCGTGTTTTGTAACCGAATAATGTTACACGAGCGAGCACCGATCACATAGCAAAAACTACAACAGTTACATACAAGGGCACTAATTCATTGACATGGTTGATCTTTTAACATTGCTTACGTTCAAAATGTTAACGCACATGTCTATTGATAGATTTGTATTGTTAAAGGAAATACCCGGATAGCCCATAAGCTTACCTTATACAAGTATATCCAAGATAGTTTTTCTGAACGCAGGAAACATCTGCGTGTAATTTAATGACTGTGCCTATTGTGTTTTTTTTTTTCAAACGCGCCTTTTTGGATTGAGAAATTATTTGCATTTAAAAAATTTTGGGGAACTGAACTGAATCTTTGTAATTAGGCAATTGGTGGTGGAATTTAAAAGGAAATGTTTTTGCAGTCATCATAGAACACTCGTCGCATGGCGAGAGCTTGTAAACAAACTAGATTTCTTGCCATGGTAGCGTCTTCTGGCTTTTTTTTACGAAGTTGTTGAAAGCTATAAAACTAAAGAAGGCTGCAGTACTAAGGTCTAGCTGAGCTCAGCAGTCAGTATTTAAAAAACTTCTGACAAAAAAAATGTTTATAGTATATTATGAATTTCATTCGATAATACAATTGTTCTATCTAGGATATTGTCATAAATAAATATAATAAAGTAGAACATTTGGACTTAACAAGCTTTAGCAAAAGCATAGCAGTGCCATTTCTTTCGACCATTCTTGTGACAGGTGGAGAACCTACAATTTTCAGTGACAGCTCTACTGTCGGCGGATTTACAATTTCCTCGCAAAAGGTGATTAAAACAAATAGACTGACTCTTTAAAAATTACCACTTCAGTAAAGTTTAAATCTTTTTTTAAGAAATTAAATATCCGGAAATTGTTTATTTCTCCCAAATCTATTAAACTTTAACTATTTCGATTTTTAAGACCACAGTGTTTTTTTAGAAAATTGAAACTACTGTTCTTTTTAAGGAATTAACAAAAGTACAAGAATGGATTATCAGGATTATAAGCAAACTTAAATTATGCGTTTAGCTTTTAAATAAATAGGGTGGCGCAACAGAGCGAGGAGCCCCTGGGCCTAGCGCATTTCTCACAACCATGCCTTGTGAGGGAATAGAGGGGACCTACAACTTTCTGCCGATTCCGAACGGCTTATTGAGAAAGCGCTTTTCATGGCAATGAATTTACTAACGGAGGACTTGCCAATTCCTCACGAATGGCAATACCCGTGAAAAAACATTTTTGCCTCTGCTGGGATTCGAACCTCGAACCTCTGGGTAGGTGGATATATGTTAACCATCACGCCACGGGTACCTTTAGCTTTTACAGGTTTAAAATATATTGTACGACAACTTTTGGTAGTTATGACAACACCTAACGCTTCACGACGACGGCGCACACACAAGAAAATTCTTCAAAAATTTATTTGCTTTAATAAATTTTGAATTTTTTGATAAAAAGAAACTAATTTTGAAAAACCAAACATTTTGTGCATTGTTGCTATGGATTTCCGAAATGCAATAAGTTTAGGAGTAAAAAATGAGAGTTTATGCTGCGATATTTTTATTTAGCAGCAGCAAAACTTTACAAGAGATATATACTCAATAAGTAGTACCTAGCTCATCCAAGAAGCGAGCTGCTCCCTTTACAGGATTTTAGCTGTTTACATTAAGAGGAATGCTAATATGTACCTACGAAGTATCATACATTTCCGATTAGAGTTGTTTTACATATTGCCAAGCCTCTGATAATGCTTTTAATTTTTAAGTGTGGTGAACCATCGATATTTGGATCCCCAATTATTTTTTGAAGAAAAAATATTGACACTCTGCCCCGCCTTTAAAAATATATATTTGTTTTTTTTTAACACTTCATCATACAATAATTTGATAACCTCGAATGAAAAGGAGTAAGCTTCCACTTGATTTAACTTCTAATAACACTCACTCACAGCAAAAGAATAATGGTTTATAGTCTACCCCATAGAGGTTAAACTTAATCGCACTCACCACATTAATTAGCTGAACAAACGCCAATCCAAAACGAACTCCAACTTTTTGTGTCATATTTTGCACGGGTCTTATAAGTTTGTTATAGCCCCGAAAGAGGTCTCGAACTAAACGCTCTTCATCCTCCGATGCTCGAACTGTATATTCATACAAAAATAAATTTTCCACGCGATTATAAATTTTTTCTTCGATATAAAATCCGAATCTTGAATACATACCTGCCGTTAGAGCAAACAGAAGTAAAAAGACTCGTGTTAACCATTTTATTTGCTCCATGATCTAGGAAACGATTTTCTAAATTTATTTAACAATGGAAATCACTTTTCTAGTTTCATAATTTTTTCACAAATATTCGACTACTAAGATGCAGCATCTCTTACAAAGGGGAAACGCCTTTAATTTTCTTAAAATCTTTTTCGTCTTAACATTTTATACATTCACCCAGATTTTGGAAGACATGTGGGATTTTTAATACAAAAATAAATACCAATTATATTAAGGTGTGCAAAAGAAAACGGTTTGGATAATAAAAGTATGCAGATACAAAAATGTTTTCGTTTTTTAACACGAGCCAGATACTACGGATAATCACTGTGCCAATTTGTTATGCTAAAGAGTATAAAATCGATTCCGAAAATCTCCGGTAAGCCATGCGCGTAGCTAGTACATCCTTAGGGATGTATTTCGAGGATAATGAAGAGCAACCCTTTTATCAGTCGAACAAACCAAAGGCAGTTTCTTCTTTTGAGCTACTTTTCTTGTTTTCTTTGTTTTGTGTTGAAATATTATCACTCTAGGGCCTTGGGGGTTGGTCTTGTTTGTTTTGCTCTTGCTCCCACTGGGAGATTTGAATGATGTTAAATGAAGCCTTTAGTGGGTTGCTTGTGTGTTGGAGGTAGAAAAGATGAGATCAATAGAATGTGTTGTCTATTCTTTCATTGCATTACTGTTCTTCTGCAAAGTTATCGTTATCTACTGCATCATGTTATTTGTTTTGATTATGGGTAGGTATACACCAAACTTTGACATCGCGAATATGAGTATGTGTACTATGGATCTGCTAAAGTTCTGGACCAAATAATGTGTGTACGTTATGGCAGATGCGCGGTTTTATACAAATGCAAAAGAACTCTTTTCATAAAAAATCAATCAAATGTTGAATAAAAGATTGGTTTTTCTGTCAATTCAAAAAGACCGTTGAAGTTCAAAACACACGATTGACTTAATTCCAACGAAAATTCATAGGAAGTTCAAATTTACGAAGTATTACAATTTTGTCAAATCGTGCAAATGTTTGGTAAAAGCAGGACTTGCCTGTGACGACCAGAAAAGTCTTTGCAAGCAAACGATAGCAAAACAAAAATTTTCACGGCAAGGAAACCAGTTCATTTAAACGTTTCCAACAAAGAGAAAGAGCCTTAAAAAAAGCTTAGTGTTTCTAATAAGTAACAAATACTTAAATAACAGCACGCATTTATATGTTTGTTCGTTGAAGCCCTGGGGTCGCCACAAAGCGTTTTTTGAGAAACCTAAAGTCACTCTGAATGTCAAACTTAGTGTTTTTTGAGCCCTAGGGTTAACCTAGGTTTTCCCCCAACTCGCTCTAGGTTCTTGCTGTGGCGAGTTGACGGCTTTCAAATGGCATGTATTTTTTTTAATGACAGGGATGTGTGATGATTTGTGGCTTATAGCGTTTTTTGAGGATTGGAAACCCAAGGTTTTTTTGACAATTCATAGGGTTGTCAAGAAACCCTAGGTCAACCCTGGGGAAACAACGAACAAACTTTATGATTAGCCCGTATAGTGTTGCAAAACAGAGTGAGATCATTTTAAAAAATAGGAGAATTGAAGAGGAGAGAAAAACAAAGTAGGATAAAGCATTCCGCATCATGATTGTGTGGCCTATATTCGAATCTCTTTACTTGACTGTGTGACCGAAATCGGTCTGAAAGTAAAGCTAATGGGCATTCTTGGCGAGGCGAGACGAATGAAGCACGTAAGGTGATGACGATGTTCAAGTTATTCAATCAATCTTACAAACTGAAACATTATATAGGTATCCTATCAGCCGCATTTATAAAGAAATATTAGAGAACTCCAAGGAAGCTTTACGTAGCGATCACTCGATCCGGTATAAAGGAGCCTCTACCCGTGCTCTGCAACTATAACATCGATATAATGTGTCTATTAACGCTGAACACTGTAACAAAACTCTACGAATTAAGTATGATTTCGTTCCGGTTTCCACCGTTTCTCTGTCAAATAGTCGAAAAGTCGAACAGCGGCATCACTCTCAATGAAAGACGACTAAAGGCCAGCCACGTACTGAGTGGTAAAGCGGCAAAATTTGAACAAATTTTAAAGCTGAGCGGCCAAGCGATGTCGTTGAAGCCCTGGGTTTTCCCTGTAGTCACCTCAAAGCGTATAGAACCCTGGATTTCGGTTTTCCATACATTGATGACTTCCTTATAGCATCAAACTTAATTGAAGATCATCGAAGTCATTTCAAACATCTTTTCGATAGTTTTCGACAGTACGGACCTATCATCAACCCTTTCAAATGCACTTTCGAAAAGATATCTGTGAGCTTTTTGGGTTGTCTTCTCACAATTCAAAGTCACTCGCCGTCCAAAGTCTGTGAAGGTTTTTGGGAATGCCTACTCTCTTTTTCTTTTTTTCTTTCAAAAGCTGCTCAAATCCAAGCTCCTTCTCATGCACATTAATGCCGCAAGAACAAAATCTAAATTAATTTGTCGAAACTACAAATGAGTATTGGGCTTTAAATTAGTTTAGGTTGTTGATGCTTCTGATTTTTGTTGAAGGTTATTCGGCCCTAGCGAGGTATCCGTTCGGAGCGGAAAATTGTCCGCAACGTCGGACGAAATCGGAAAAACTATTGCAATAAGCTGCCAAGAAATTTCACAGATAAAGCAATTGATCGCACTTCAACGCAGTTCGCCTTGTGTGTTGAAATAATAGGTCTGTTCGTTGAACTTTCCCCAGGGTTGACCCAGGTTTTCTTGATAACCCCATGAGTTATCAAAAAAACCTGGGTTTTCCAGTCCTCAAAAAACGCTAAACCACAAATCGCCACACATCCCTGTCATTTAAATAAAAACACATGCCATTTGACAGCCCTCAAATCGCCACAGCAAAAAGCTAGGGCGAGTTTGGGGAAAACCTGTGGCAAACCTATGGCTCAAAAAACACTCAATTTGACATTCAGTGCGAATTTAGGTTTCTCAAAAAACGCTTTGTGGCGACCCCATGGCGACCCTAGGGCTTCAACGAACAAACCTAATATTGGAGAAAAATTCCAAAAAGCTGTTCGGAAGAATACTTCAAAGCAAAAACCTCCGAATCGTACAAATTGGAGAATTTTCCTCTCCGAACGGATACCTCGCTAGGGCAGATTGTAAGCCTGTATTCCTATTTATATTATGGTATCCTGTGCTCCCGTTGTTCTGGTCCGGATGATGTTGAACTCTAACGTTTCGTAGATTATATTGACCGATTGTTCTGGTCTTTACATTGGTTCAAAGAAATTCAGTAGGGCTATTCCAGAAAGTGCGGCGGATCATATTTAAAGCGATAACTCAATTGCCAAGCGCTTCGCTTTAGGTTATTCTGAAAAGCGAACATGGTTGGAAATTAAACTTCCAATATTTTCATTTGGAAGTCTTATCCATCCACGCAAAAGCCATTTATTTCCAAGTTTTTCCAATAAAAATTCAAAGTTTTCTCTAGGTATCAGCTGTTTCAGCGATTTCAAAGAAAGCTAATCAGAAGTGGTTCTTCTCCACTCGATGTTTCCCAGAAAGAGCGAGTAAATTTTAATTATTTTTGTTTGTTTAATCCATCACACATATTTTTTGTAGGTTTGTAAAATTATTTGGACTTTGAAACGAAGCGTCTTGCTATGTTTTAGATGAAACAAAAGGGCATATTAAAGTTCAAAATAGTAGCTCATTGACTCCTATTCTGAAGCTCGCTGCTACTTTTTGTTTCTTAGCGGAAGGTTCATACTCAACAAGCATCAAAAATTGTTGTGTATCAATCTGTTTGCAATTCGACACTACAACACCTATCGCTTTTGAAAACGAAATGAATTATCAGCCTTATTATGAGTTTCACGTGAACAGCTTTTCGCCAGGAACAGTTTTGTTCGCCCGGAATTTGAAAAGCTATAATGAGTTTCCCCTGAACAAAATTTCACTTATTTCACTTATTCGGCTCACAAAAATAAGTAAAATAAATTGCTCTTTCACATTTCACGGAGAAAGATAGCTCATAAAAAGGGAAATTTTTCGAACATGGAAAATTTTTCCCCCGAAACTCATAATAAGGGAAAAGTGAAATGGAATCTTTTTCGTGGGGAATGCTCGGAAAAAAGCAATATACTTACGTTTTGGAACATTCTGCTTTGAAGGGATATTTTGTCGGCATTTAGGAACTTATTGTTTTGCATAATTTGTGCAAGACTTGCGTTTAGGAATTCGCCCAATCTTTTGAAGACGCAATCTACGATAGACGATTGAACGATAATCGTCTGAAAAGTTACAGAATCTGGGCGCTGTTAAATTCGGAAAATTTTCAACGAAATGAGTGCAGTTTTTTTAACTTCACCCACTTCACACATTTCTACATTTTGTTGGTTTCGGAACAATTAACGGATTGAATTCTTATGTTACCATGCTTATTTTGACATATTCGATAGAATGTTAGTCGAATCTGAAAGAAGTGCATTTTGAGACTCGAATGATTCGAATGTTAAACATGTAAAAATTTCGAATCGTTCGGGTTATAAAATGCACTTCTTTCGAATTCAACTAAATTTCTATCGAATAGAATGTCAAAATAAGCATGTACCTGTTTAAGTAACTAGGTTTTTAAGAATTTTGTTTTCTTTTACACAAAACTACATCGCTGGAAAAAAAAATAAACGCACGCTTAATATCATAAAACATTTCGTTTTTATTACTCGTATTTGTATTCTACGCAGAAAAAAAATCTTAAAATTAAAAACTTTTGAAAAGAAACCCAACGAGTTTCTCTTGCTCTGAGCTCTTCGCTTGTTTTCCATTTCAATTCTTCTTTTTTTATTGGGTGCTCAAGGAGAGTTCCAAATATCTCTCTCCCCAATCAAATACACAACATGCGATTCCGTACTTTTTTTTATTATTGGAAAATGTTGTATATACGACGACGCTTCAAATATCAATGTATTATTTCTGAGTCATGGAACTCAGTTTTAGTATTCAATTAATGTAAAATGGTTTGATTTGTATGTATATGCATATAATATGTGTAAGGAAACATAATTAATTTCATTTCATTAGTTTTGGTTGTATATGTATAACGTTCTATTTTTACAAGTCGTGTTTTTTGTTTTGTTTTCTTCAAATTTTCCTAAGTGTTGTTGAAAATTCAGCATTTCCTCCTTCTTTTTTTAATTTGTTATAAATCGAACTAATCTTAAAATATACAAAAGTCAAATACATAATGTATTTGAAATTTAATTATTAATTGCACAGGATCTAATCACACAATCCTTCCTATTTCTAATCTTTTATCTGTGTTTCGGTTTGTTTTGTTTATTTTTTGAATTTTATAAATTAACTAAAGGAAGGTATCTGTTTATTTATTTATTTCGTTTTTTTTTTTTTTTTGAAAAATCTCAGCAAGAAAGTATCATAATACATAATGTGTTACACATTATTTTTCTGTCTTGTTTTTCTTAAAAATTATGTATAGGACACATTATAATAAAATATATTTATACCTACTAGATATTTCTTAAAGTAATTATTTATAAATGTTTTTTTGTTAGGTGTGTGCAATGATACTAACAAAATTATTCTTTTAGTTGTTATAATTTATAATAAAAAAATGAGCCCTAAGTTGTTTTCTTGTGTGAAATGTCTAGTTAAAGGGATATTTATTATGTGAGCAACGTACGATGTATACGTTTTTTTTTTTTGTTTTTCTTTTCTGATGTAGTTACATTTGATTATTAAATAGATGTTTTTATATCTATAAACTTATTCATACTGCTAGGTGTGTGTATGTATTACATAATAACTTAGAAACGGTAATTTTCATCGGCCATGTGGATAGCCCAATTGAATTTCTCTCTTTGAGTTTTATTGAAGATCTTTTCCAGAGGTACACCGAATTTCTTGCACCTGCAAACGAAGCAATTTATCAAAAATATGGAATTCTGATCTATTTTTTTGGGATTACTTACCATGCAACTGAAATTCTAGGATCGAGATAATTCAATTTTGATGTACCCAAGGCTATAGATTTATTTTCATCTCTGTCAGTCTCTTGTAATTCTAGTTTCTTAAGTTGTTCCCTCAAACGATCGATCAATTTGAGTTTCTTGTCAGCATTTATTTTCTCTTTAACTGAACCTCTTTTGGCGGACTTTTTAAGATCCTGTAAAATTAATTGAAATAATAATAGTAAAGAAAAACAGCAAGTAAGATATTTCAGCTGTGATTAGAACAAAATTAAAGGCAAAGCGACATCGTTACAGCACTCAACTTTTAAGTAAATATTTTCTAGGCTTACAGCGCTATATTGCTAAAAAAGAAACACATAAGTACTCCAAAAACCTTAGTCCCCTTTTACTTGTACGGATGAAACTGGGTACTTCACTTGTGTGAAACAGATGAGTGGATCACGATACTAGTGGCGAGCACAGAAAAGGTGGAACTCTGTTTCAGCAAGTGAAAACATTACGTAGCGCACTGCAGTTGTATTGCAAGTTAATTGAGCTCTTGCATTTACTTATCGTGAGCTGAAGTTTGAACTTGGGAGTTCCGAGGTTCAGATCCAAGAAGAACAGAATTTACTAATATGTAATAGCTTGGAAAATGACAGAGCTTCAGCTTCACATGACGGATTCCTTTTTAATAACAATTTAGGTTTAGCCTTTAGAATTATTTTTACCATAACTTCGAAAGTTTTTCTATTCAAATGGTATTTATGGCAACTAAAGCTATGTCGCTTTACTTATTAAACGCCTATCGCAATAAGGGTGTTTCTACGAGCTTTGTTGTGTCCCAGAGCTTTGTTGTGTCACCCTATTTATTTATTATAGCACTTTACTCCAAACTTCACAAAAAACGATACCAGAAATACTTAAAACATTTAGCATCATACATGTTCTTCATATTCTTTTCAAAGCGAATGAACACTCGGTTTGAAAATAGAAAAGTGTCCGATACTTACTGGATACTCAGCTTCAGCTTCATCGAGTTGTTCTCTCTTTAGGCGAATCTTTTCCTTGAGTGTTTCCATACTTTTGGCATGTGACTTTGGCACTGAACGCTGATGGTTACACAAAATTGCAACAGCTCGATTGGCTCGATTGTATGCCAGGAGTTTTTCGGGAACTGTTGCATCTGCATCGGTAAGTAGATCCAATTGGTTTTGTAGTGTAATCGAAGCGTTGTACGTACGGAATACCTTTGCAGTTAGGCCTAAAGAAAAATTAAATCATTTTTAATAAATTTATGAATACATTCTTTACTCAATTGAACATACCATCCATTAGCTCTTTAAGATGTTCATTCAAGACCTGAGGATTAAGTCGATCAAAGAGATCGTCACCCTCTTTTTTGTTTTCCATAAATAGTTCCAAATTTTTGAAGACCCTCTTCTCAACTTCAACTTCGTTATAATAACGAATGGAATCCTTACCAGGAAAATCAAATACGACAACATTTTCTTTGCCATTAAGCTGCTTATGCAAGCTGACGTGTTCTACACGTAATGAACAACAGCCCACAGTGTCAGCCTGATCTTCATCCTTTTCGTTGCCTGCTCTCAAAGCTAATTTATCGATGAAATACAATGCAACAGCTCGCTGGCGGACACGCATCTCTTTCGATTTCCACTCATCACGATATGTTGAACGAATCTTGTCAATAGTCTTATCCAATCGTCTGGCAGTCTCATACTTAACGTGGTCCTTCTCTCCTTTTAGTTTCGATGAAGGATTCAACATTATGTACTTTACTTGTCCCTGTACATTCTCTGCCCACGAAGCGAGCCAAGTGACCGTATTATCATGGCGTATGTCTTTCCATTTATGTCCAGGTGGAGCTTGAGGAATTTTACTGTCCTTGCCACAATTAATGGACACATCTTCGGCAACAAGACGACGCTTGATCATCCCCATCTTTGGATGCTCACCACGTCCTCGAAACAAACCTGGTGGTTCCAACCTAAAGTTTCCAATGCGCTCCTTATGGCCATCAATTACACAAAAACCATACTCTTTTATCAAGTCTTCGTTTTCCTGTTTCTTTTGCGCTTTTTCTTCCTTTGAAGCATTTTTGCGTTTTTCCGACATGGCAGTGAAATATTGAAACATTTCCTTAAAGTCGCACTTTTTTAACTCCTTGATAACTTCCCTCTCTTTAGATGTCATTGTTTTACGGAAATCCTTAAAGAAATTGTCATTGAACTGTTTCTTGGTCACGTAATCATGATTTAACATTTTGGCATAGAATGTTGCAGCTTCTTCGGTGTCAATTGTAAGTTTCATTTCCTTGCCGTCATAGTAGAATTTCACGTTTTTGGGCAGTGGTTCGTATGGTGGAGCAAAGACAGGTCCTTTGTGTTCGAGTGTGTTCCATTTGACTCCATCAGCTCGTTTTTCTTCTTCCCACCTAGAAAAAGGTAACGCAATGTATTTAGTGCTATATGATTGTCTTTTGCAATTCGTTCTGTAGTGAAAAGCTGTCACAAACAACTTTGTTTTATTTTTACTGATAAAACTTATGAGTAATAAACGACTTTGGAATTGAAATAGTTAATTGTGGTAATATTTTCACAAAACCATCCATTTAGATTTTGGATAGAAGTGACAACAGAAAAGTGACACATGAATTTAACCTCCAAATTATACAGGGAACATCAAATGTCAAAAATAGTAACCGCCATCTGTGCTTTGATGATGCATTAACAAATTTCAGTGATGCCACTTTACACAGAAAATTTGTACAGTACTATTTAATATAATAGTAGTTTTTTTTGTCCAAACAGTACCAAAGATTCATGAGATGTCTTCAAACAGTTCTTTCTGCACTCAAAATATGAAAATATATGTGAAAATTATATACGTGAAAGTTTAAGCTTGAATAGCGAAGTTCACATTGTACAATTAGTTGGACAGACTTTGGCTTGAACGACCAATGTTTGATAATGTGAACCCTCAGACGACCGCTTGACCAACTTGTTGGATGGTTTTCAAATATTTTTGAAAATTTTGAAGTTGGATGGAGCGGAGAAGCACGATATAAAGTTGGACGACAAGTCTGATAAGTCTGAACCGCAAACTATAGTCGACCATCCAACATCCGTCAAACGAAGTCTGTCCAACTAATTGTACAGTGTGAACTCGGCTAATAAATAGTTATGTTATTTAAAAATCTGCTTCACGAAGACCCTTGCGTGCGTAAGGTTTTCAACTGTCTTAGTTCGTAAAGTGCAAGTTCAACAAAATTTAGTTTTTCGTGTAACATAATAATTATAACTACATGTGTGCTGTTGTCGGAACAAGTTTAACTTACTTAGTTCTTACTTATAGTTATCTTAAATAGTTCAGCAACGCACTTTACCACTGAACACTCTAAAGTTTACAATGGATCTAAGTAGCTACTGGTGTTACGAGTAATTATTTTTTGGCAAGTTTGTCGTATATACCTGACAAAAGAAATACGAATTTAAACTTCGGTTATTTCGTTATTTGTATTCGCGTTGGGCTCTAGTTACTGAACTGTGAAACAACTACAAGGCCTTGATGCCGAACTTTTCAAGGCAGCTGGAGACCACTTGGAAAGGAGCATGCACCAGCTGATCTGCATGACAAGGTCGGGAGAAAACATGCCCGATGAATGGAACCTCAGTATCGTATGCCCGATCCTAAAAAAGGGAGACCTTCACAATTGCGCCAATTATAGAGGAATAAGCCTCCTTAACGTCGCTTATTAGAACTTGTCTGCTGTAATATGTAAACGTCTGAAACCCCACGTCAACAATTTGATAGGTCCTTATCAATGTCGTTTTAGGCCAGAAAAGTCCACATTCGACAAAATTTTCACATTACGGCAGATCTTGGAAAAAAATGGAGAATTCACGCTGCTTCGTCAAGGTCGGTAGAGAACTTACTGAGACCTTTGATGTCGAAAAAGGCTTTAGGCAAGGCGACAAACTGTCATGCGATTTCTTCAACATCATACTTGAAAAATTGTACAAAACTCAAACGTCAACATCAGAGGAAATCTTTCAGAAGTCTGTACAATTACTCGCCTTAAGTGGAAGAAGACCTCAACCGACTTAGAGTGCAAAACTGGAGAGAGCTAGCCCGAAATCGAAGTCGTTATAGAAGGATGTTGATTGAAGCCCGGGTTTACTCCGAACTGTAATGCCCATCTAAGGAAGTAACTACAAGAAACTATTTATCTATTTCAACTAGAATTTTCCCCCACAGAATTGAAAGCTAAATCATATTCTCATTTAAATCTGACATTAGATTTAGATGACCGTCCAAATCAAAACTGAATAAGTATTACAGTTAACATCTAAACTAAATTTTATGAACCCTCGCAATATCTGATACATTCACTATTCGATGGATCTCAAAACTCTGATTTAAATCGTAATGGAATCTCACCATCTGAATTTTTCTTCGAACGAAGATTTTTTCCGATCGGTTGCACTGATTGAGCAGAAAATAAGTTATACAAAAGGGAAATAAACAAAGGTACAAGTATGTTAGCATTGATCAAAATTAATAGCAAGACCATTGTTTCATAAGTTCGTTGAAACCTTTTTTTTTAATAAAAGAGGAGGCTTATGCTAATCTGGAGCACTTTAGACCCTTTTTTGTGGTGCAGTAGATTGAAATAAGATGGTTGTAATTTCGTATATAATCTCAATGACGGCGTCCAGATGAAACTGGGAGGTTGAAGGAAAAGTAGATGCCCAGAGTGGAGTTCGAACCCACGCATCCGGCCTACCTACTGAACACTCTTCCACTGCACCACGGCCGCCCTTTTAAAACCCTTGGGTCCCCCTGTGGTCGCCACAAAGCGTTTTTTGAAAAATCTAAATCCTAATTATTTGAAAACCTCGAGAATTTTTTTTTTTATAAGAACAAACTAATACTTACTTACTAACGAACGGACTAATAACTACTTCAAAATTGTTTCCTGATTAATAATCCATACTAAATTACTTACCAGCGCCAAACTTCGTTTTCTTCCTGCTCTGTCTTAACCTTTTTTTTGGTTGGCGAAGGCTTAACAAAGACTTCCTATTGAAAAAAAAAAAATTAAAACTTCTAGTTCAACAATAAAAGTAATATGATTGCAGCATACCTTCTTTGACTTTTTCTTCTGTGGTTTTTCATCGTACTCATCGTCCTCTTCCTTTATTTCACGTTTTACTTTTTTCTTTTTTTCAACTTTTTTCTCCTTTTCTTTTTTAGATACCTTCTGCTTCTTCCTATGCATCAACGGAACATCATCCTCGTCGTCACTTTGATCTATTACTGTGGACTTGCGCTTAACCAAAGGCACATCATCTTCATCATCTTCCTCTTCTTCATCTTTGATTGAATGGTTAATAGATAACGGATCACCATTTGCTTCATTATCAATTTGCGCTGGTTGTTGGTCCTCTTGGCTATTGTTATAACCATCACCATCATTATCGGACGCTTCTTCTTTGATATCAAATTCCGGTTCGTCTTTTTTAAACTGCGTCATCGAATAATCACAGGAACTAGCTTGGGACATATTGATATCGTGTTCCCGTTTAACAAAAGAGTTTTCTTCTTTAACCACAGAGTTATCGAAACCCGTGCACGATTCTGAATAATCATTATTAGGTGCCTCGAACTTAATGTCTTCTATATGGGACTTATCATCACCATTTTTGTATGTATCGGGTTTTTCATCTTTCTCAGATCGCTCTTTATTGCTCGATGATTGACTTTTGTCTTTATGTCTAGATGAAGAGCTGCTGCTGGAATGTTTATTCTTTGAACTCGATGAAGAACTCTTGTGGCGATCGGAACGATCTCGGTCCGAACGATCTTTATCCGAACGAGATTTATCATTCGAACTAGTGCTTTTGCTTTCCTTTCGATGTTCCCTACTTTTATCCTTTTCTCCATCTTTCTCGCGATCTTTTTCATCACGACTCTTCTCTTTGCCTTTGTCCCTATGGCGATCTTTCTCGCGTTCCTTATCTTTATCACGTGACGATTTATGTGATGACGAAGATGACTTGTGCTTATCCTTATCACGATCCTTATCTTTATCCTTATCTTTCTCTTTATCCTTATCCTTATCGCGCTGCTTGTATTTATCCTTATTTTTATCGCGCTCTTTGTCCCTATTCTTGTCTTTGCTACTTGAAGATGAGCTATGTTTTTTATCCGAAGACTCCTTATCCCTAATACAACAATTTATTAGTATAGTTCATACAATTTTAAAAATAAACCATTGTTATTTATAACTTACCGGCTGCTACTACTTTTTGAACTCTTATGGTCGCGATCCTTGTCTCTGTATTTGTCTTTGCTAGACGACTTATGTTTGCTGCTACTGTGGCTATGGCCGTTACTTACACCATTTATTTGAGCAGCAGTATCACCGCCATTTTGGGAACTATTTTCCTGAAGAAAAAAAAAAATTACTAAAATGATTCCTCTGATATGTTTAAACGGCTAACGAAGTTAGTCCTCCCATTGAACAAGGACTTAAATCATCGAAGAATTGGACAAAACTCCATCATAACACACAGTCATAATTTCTAAAAAGTCCTGCCTATAAATTGATTAACAAAATCAACCATTTTCAGCTCATAAGACTCTCAGTAGTTCAACCAGGCTCTTGAAACTAAGTTTTTCAATTTTTCTTAGTTTTAATTCTAGATATAGTTTGTAGCTTCATAAATTATCTGTAGGCCGAAAGGCATGAATTCAAAATGTAAAAAAAAAAGAAAAGACTCTCAGTAAATTGAATTTTAAACATTAACTGCGTCAGAATTCGTGTCCCAACAAAAGTTCAAGGTAAAAAACATTTTACATAAGTCAATTCAAAAACAGGTACAGATACGGAGTTCATTCGCTCAAAACAAATTCAATCGTAACAATGATAAAATAATGAATGAGAATGTAATGACTAATAGATTACTAATGTCATTTGTTTAGAACGAGGATAGCAAATTTTTGAGTGTGAAAGGTAACCTGAATCCAGGTATGTATTTGAATTTGTGGCACATGATTCGATTGTTAGACAAATTGATTTGGCGACCAGTTTTGGGTATGGTCGATTTGATGCCTTTTGTTTATTTATAAACTACGCAGCTCAAAAAATTAAGCGATGTCCTTTTTCTTTTTCTTAGAAGGGATCGGAATTCTTCCATTCGTCTGCTGCACAATTGTCATTACACTGTGGGATACGCCGAACTTAACAAATTTTGGCGAGTGTATTATGTTTGATTCGATACATTTTTTTATAATATGTAACCCTGAGTCGTCTTCTAAGATGATTTTCGGCAGAATTCTTAAGAGTAAACTTGAATTAAAAACAACTTAACAAACAGGCGGAAACAACAAGCTCAGGATAGGTCAGGTCAAAGCCCAGCCCATTTTTTCTTATACATAACTACTAAGGAATATAAGTTGTAGGATGGTTTAGGACCAAATTTTGTCTTTTTCTTTTTCTTTAGCGAATAAATGATTATTGTGATCTCGAAGGGATCACACCATTCCTTAGGGGTTTTTCTTTTTTAGTTCCGAACAGTGAACTGAACTGAGAACGAACAGCGTGAACGTGTTCTGAGCTGAGCTATGTGAAGTTGGCTGCGCTCAGACTTTTGCTCTAGATGCCCCGTCATTTTATTTCGAGCACGTAGTTCTAGCTCGAGTAGTGTTCTGAATAAAAAAGAAAGCATTTTGAGCGTTCAGGTGTTGCTGCATTGAAAAAGAAATACTCTTACGTTTTTGACGTTTCACTTTTCTGTTCGGAACTAAAAAAGAAAAACCCCTCTTGTCTTCTCCACACTAGTGCACTGTTCCGGTGTATGTGGGCTAAAACATAATTCTCTCAAATATTTAAAAGCCTATTACTTACGTACTAGTTCGACACCCTTCTTATAACAACATGGAATAAAGGAAGAAGATTGAAAAACTGTGGTCAACTTTTCGGCAATCAATTTCGCTGACCAAATGTTGGTTATGGTCCACATTCGAGAAATGTTACTCCCACGTAAGTGCAAGTACCTAGAGTGTGATGATGGTAAAGAAAAAGTGAAGCAAAAAAAACAAGCCAATTAAGTTTTGACTTAAATAAATGATTTAAAAAAAATAAGAAGGATTCATTCAATTATTCACATCACTAACCGTTCACTAGACTTGCCTTAAATTTTATTTTCAGTGTACCAAACTGTCCCGTGTTGAAATTTGAGTACCTACATTGTATGTTAGGGACTTTGTATTCGACGTTGACTTTTGGCTTTAATTTGATTGTGTGAATGTTTCTTTTCTGGTGTTGATTCATTCTGATTTCACATTGAGAAACAAATTTTTATTCTTTTAGGAGAGGAACTGCATTATTATTCCTCCGAAAGATTTTCGGATAACAAAACATAAGATTAAAGGAGTAAAACTGTCGGAAATTTAAAGGGTGGCTTTAATCGGCAGCACTTAAAACTTTGTCTACCTAGGCGCCGCTATTAATTCACACAACGACACCAGCGCTGAAATCAAACGAAGAATAACTCTTGCCAATCGCTGTTTCTTCGGACTAAGAAGGCAATTGAGTAGTAAAGTCCTCCCTCGAGCAACTAAAGTGTCCCTGTATAAGACACTTATCATCCCGGTTCTTATATATAGCGCAGAGACGGACCTTGTCAAAGGTAGACGAGAACGCTTTAGGATGCTTCGAGAGAAAAATTTTTCGGGTGATTTTTGGTCCCGTCTGCATAGATGGAGAGTGAAGAAGAAAATTCAACGACGAACTGTACGGGCGTATAGCGACACTGATCTGGTCAAACGAGTCAAGGTCCAGCGGCTTAGATGGTTGGGTCATGTAGAGCGAATGGACAACAACACTCCGGCCCGGAAAATCTTCGAATCCAATCCCGATGGACGGCGCAGTAGAGGAAGACCGCGACTCAGGTGGCGCACGCAATTAGGAGAGGACCTCAAGCAACTTGGCGTGCAAAACTGGAGGCAGCTAGCTAGGGATCGAGCTGGCTGGAGAAGCATGTTGGTTGAGGCCCTGGTCCGACCCGGACTGTAGCGCCACCTTAAGTAAGTAATTAAGTACTTAAAACTCTAGTTTTTAAATACATAATGTTATTCCTGCCACTGTGCTTTTTTCAAAACTTTTACTGACAGAAATTGAAGGTCTTAACTATCCCTAACAGAAATGAAGGGTCCTAACCATCCATAACAGTAATGGAAGCCCTACAATTGTTTAGAGCTTTTGCAGGGCTAAATGAAAAGCACTTATAATGGTGGCATTACTCTCAAAAAAACTATAATTTTTTAGCGATGCACACGATTTTACTGGGGTTCAAACCTCACACTGCCACGTAAAAGTCCGAAACTCTAATCAAAAAGAACGTGCATGAAGAAAACCAAAAAAATATTCCAGCCTTTTATTCTTATTATTTTTATTAGCCATTAAGGTACAAAAAGTATATGAAAAACAAGTTCTAAAAGAAAATGCGATCCCAATGCAAAATCAGATTTTACTCTTCATTCAATTTCTTCTATACCCTTTTAAAGATTCGGCGCATAGGTAAGTATTGAGTCAAAATCTTTCGAAATAAGGATGCCCGGTTCTTTCCAACAGACAAGAGTTTAGCTTCAATAACCACTTGATTTTTTAAAATTTTTAGAATTTATTTTAAAGTTATAAGACGGAACAAATTTGATTAGAAAGTGGGTAACTTATGTGAATCATCTTTTTCTTTTTCAATTAGTCTTATCTGCTAACAAATAGAACAGGGGTAGGCAAATCATTCCACGTGTATTTCGCCAACCTTTTAACTTTGAAAAAGAAAGTTAATGTCAGCATTTATTATTTCATTTAGTTTATTTTCGAAATAATTTCCCTTTCTCATTATTTTGTTTCAATTTTCTACAAAAATCATATTTTTACAATTGTCGGGTAAAAATTGTGTGCATGTGCAGGTAGGTTAGGGAAATATGGGGAGTAAAATTTTTCTCCATCAAATGTGTTCTGTCTGTATTCGACGACAACACAAGGAACCCATCCCTAGCCCCACACAACCAGCATTTGACTAGGCTTACTGCATTCGAACATATCATTCCTTTTTTTTTTCCTTCTTACAAAGGTAAACCTAGAATATTATATAAAGTCTGCAAAAAGACTTCGATTTTTTTTTCTTTTTGTCATTTCTCAGTTGCAAAACTTTTGCAACTTTTTCTTTTTATTTTCCCAACGACTTTAAATAGTAAAAAGAAAACTCGCCATAAAAAAATTATAACAATTGCAGCCAGAAAAAAATATAATTAAAAATCTTCGCGTGGTTTGCCTTCGGTGAACAGAGAACAAAATGAACGTCGACTACTACGACGACGACGTGGTGGGACCAGGTCGTCTTTGTCGCCATTTTCAGGTCTTGTGTAAATTTTTAACTAATTTTTTACATTCTACTGCAGTTACATGATACTGAGAATATTATTTCACAATAAAATTTTTAATAATTTGTGTACTTACAGCTACTGGGTCCCCAGAAGGCTCAACGATTTCAACACTCATTTTTTCCTTTATTCGCGAACAGGGGTGCTTGTATGGAGAAACTTGTGAAAATTTTTCTAAGTCAATGAAATTATTGAACTTAGAAAATTTTTGCTATCAAGAGACACACGTCTTTACTGTAGAAAAAGCAGAAAAAGACAAGTCGATTGTGTCCGACGCTGAAAGCGAAGTTATAGAGTAGAGAAATTTTTAAGTCCTTTGTCATGCGATTGCATGCGTTGGTGGTGTGGCACACGAATAAGATAAAATTTATAAGTGTAGCCGGATGCGTTGGTACCCTGCGAAATTCATTAGCGTTGCGTTTCAATCGCAAATGTATTTAATGAGCTAATTAACAGTTTAACAATTGATCAATCGTTTTGGGAATTTTTTCAAGACATGCAGTTAGTTTTATTATTTTTGTTTACAAAATTAATTGATGAACAGAGAACGGAAATTTGGTTGCGGTGTTTTACTGCACTTGCACTACCTGTCACTTTGGTATTAAACACATTTCACATCATTGCTGCGGTTACATGCAGGAGTATATTGGCTACATTTACAACGGCTCTTTAAATGCTATGTCGATTTACACTTGTCTTATTTCCACGAAGCGAAATCAAATTGCTTTTGTGCAATAATGTTAAGCGTCTTTCTTTTTATTAACAGTGTTTCATTTTTATAATACATATCTATTTTTGAGAATATATCTACATATTTTTATTTTACGTATGTACATACATATATACATTTCTTACTTGCGATTATAAATACTAGGCAAGTTTTTCAATCGTACAGAAAAAAAGTTTTAAGATATCAATTATGATGATGATATGATGATAGAGAATACGAAAAAAGTGTGTCCTGTTAATCTTTCTGTCTGTTTGTCTTTCTGTCTATATGTCTGTATACAACAGCGTGAACGGCTTGACCTATTTTCTTGAAAATTTGCAGTTAGGGTTTATGGGGCGCAACTGGGGTTTTTTTTGGAATTGTGTCTCTAGGTTCTGAAATAACTGTATCTTTCATACAACCGAAATGATAATACTCTTTTTTCACGAAAAATGTCTCCAACGATATAAATTGAGTTTTGTGTGAACAAATAGTTTTTGGTAGTCTTTCTTCTGATGTAAAAAATATTTTTGGAAAAAGCCTAAAAACTTTACCTCCCATAGTACCGTTTCTTTTTTTCAAAACCGACTTTCTCGTTAATGGCTTACACGATATTAACAAAACTTTGTGTTTTAGAAATCCTTAGTTGTTTAAGAAAGATTGCTTATCAATATTTTTAAAATTTAGTTTTTTAAAATTTTTATTAATTTTATAAGAAATTTTGATAACGGTTTCTTTAATTTTTCCAAATTTTTTGTCAAAACAACTTCTAGCAAGAAATTAAACTTTGCATACTTGACTTCCAAAAAAAACTCGTTTTAAAAAAAAATAAAAAACCGTTCATCAAATGTAAATATTATGAAGATCGAATACTTAACCTTTTACTCAGTCTTAAGATTTTGATATCGTATTTATATTATATTTATTGACATTTAGCACTCAATCGCAAATTCTTGCAACCTCCGTAAATTGTACTTTTGCTGGCGGTCAGTGCTGGTTGCCGCTCTTCTTCCTTGAGCTGGATATATGATTCAATTTTTAATAGAAACGGAGTGAGTGCTCTTGGTTTTTGTTAAAGTAATGGTTGTGTATTATATATATATATATTAAAAAATTTAAAAAGTATTGTAAATGGCTTACCATATCTTGATCGTGTAGCCCCGGAGTAAATGTCGGCACATGTTGCGACACAAATCGACTAATGTGAACTTCGTAACTCTGTTCATTCATTGTGTTTGGGGCCAAGGAATCGAACGCATTCACACTACTGTTAATCAACTAGAAAATCTACTACATTTTCTAATTATCTGTCATTTTAATTTCATTGCTGTTTGACGCAAAAATGTGTAAACTTGTTTTCCATTTTATAATTTTATTTTATTCCGAGAACTTAGTAGTTTAATTTTATCATTCTCTGCAAGTAAACTGTCAAAGTTTTAATTAAACGCAATGAGTGACACAACTGATGTCGCAAATCTATCTAACAGCAAAAGAAAACATGAACCCGATGAAGAATATTCACAAGAAGGCAATGACCAGGAACAATCTCATGAAACTGATCACACCAGTGTGGTTGCGTCTCATTACAATAAGCTAAAAGAAGCTGGACTTGTTGAACGCTCAAAGTCTCGAATACTTTTCATGCGTAACTTCAACAACTGGACCAAGAGTATGTTTATCAACGAGTATTTGAATAAAATTAAGGATAATAAAAAGCTGGGAGAACACATTCGTGTTATGGATATGTGCTGTGGCAAAGGTGGTGACCTTTTTAAATGGGAAAAGGGTGGAGTGACGCATTTAATTTGCACTGATATAGCTGAGATTAGTGTCGAGCAGTGTAAGTCTCGCTATGAGGGGATGATGAATAGGAATAACAAAATGGGCACACGTTTCTCGGCGGAATTTTTCGCTTGTGATTCGACTTTGGTGCGTTTAAGAGAGCGGTACAAGGACCCCTCGCTTAAACTGAATTTGGTCAGTTGCCAGTTTGCTTTTCACTATGCTTTTGAGTCCATGACTCAGGCCGATTGTATGGTGCGTAATGCCGCCGAGTGTCTTCATACAAATGGTTATTTTATTGCATCCATACCAAACGCAAATGAAATAATGCGTCGACTTCGATCTTCTGAAAATGGAAAATCATTTGGAAATGACTTATATAAAATTGAATTTATTTGTGATACCGAAAGACCACCACTGTTTGGGGCCAAGTATCAGTTTCATCTAGAAGGTGTTGTAGATTGTCCAGAATTTCTAGTGCATTTCCCAACTCTAGTCAAACTGTGCCGGAAACATGGATTGCAATTAGTACGGAAAAGCACTTTTGCTGAATACTACAAGGAGTCTGTCAAAGAAGGTAAGGAAAGAACAAAAATTATCGGAAATAACCGTTTTAGAGAGCCATCATTTCATTTTTAGGAAGGCAACTTTTAGAAAGGATGCAGGCTTTGCAGCCATATTCAATACAGAAGTCATCCAAAGATGATGAGGAATTTGCACATGTACGGAAAGTAGCCTCAGCTACTAATTATGTTTCCAAATGCTACGGAACGATGTCTAAGTCTGAGTGGGAGGCTGCATGTAAGTTGCTATTATTTGGTTTCCAATGGTCAAAGTTGTGATTTTTATAATTTTACTACTGTTTCAGCTCTTTATTTGGTATGTGCCTTTAAGAAATGTAAAAGCTCTTGGGATAGTGAAGGAAAACCGGTATATGAATTCGATGATTAAATGTAAAATCAAAGCATGAGTTTCTCTTTTGAAGAGCTTATAAAGAATTGTTTTTTGTTAACTAAATATACAATTGCGGAGGTGGTCCAACAGTCTATCACTTTCATTTCACTTTTAGCTTTCAGGCCCGATAATACGGAACTTTTTCATGGAATGTTAACAAAAAAAAACCCCCCACTTAATAGTCATACATTTTTATAATTTTTGAACAGAATAAGAAATGAAAAGAAGAAGAATTTAATGCAAAAAATGGGTGATTTTGTTTTAATCTGTTCGATTTTAGAAGATATCTTAAGTATGCATATAGCTTAGTACATATCCAAAGTGAAGTTGTCATATGGAATGTATTGTAAAATTGGAAACGATCAATTCACTAGATATGGACTGCTAGAAACCAACTAAACGTAGGTGGAGATAGGGACTCTTGTCTGTAGAGATGAGTATGGAAATTAATCTGGATGGACAACCAGCAAGAGCTGTAGTCTTGGATGCAGCCAAAAGTTTATGTCTCATTTTTTACCACTATACAGCATTCGGGGTGGTATATCAACAATGACGCGGTGAATGTTCTTTTCCCAGTTTTCAATTGTTTTTATCTCATCGGTGAAGATTAACGGTTTTTAAATTGGTGGTTGAAAATGTATTTTCCTTCGGAATTTTTTGTTCACATTATTTTTAGCAAAGAAACAAAAAAGATCTTTCGCTTTTCCCGACGTTTCGGCAAGGGTTGTTGCCTTCCTCAGGGGAAATTATTAAACGAGATCTTTAAAACGAGTTAAATAAACAATCAAAATTTGACAAACAAAAAAAAAATTTCTTTGTCAAACTTTGTTTGTTTATTACTGGATTGCATCGTGTAATAGCATTTGCGACACGGGATGGCAGAACAAAGAAGAATTCGAAGAAATTGCGTGCAACAAATTTCATCGTGTAATAGTACTCTATCCAGCTGAATATAAAGTTGTATCGGTGAAATTACTAACACCACTTTATTTTCAGATTTCAAACTGGTTGATAGGACAAGGTAAGTCAAGTATAGAAGAAGAAAAAAAAAACAAACGAAAGAAGAGAAAGAGAAAATAATGAAATTGGAAAGGGAAAGGGGGTACAGAATGGGTAGAAATTTCAGTGTGGACTTCTCTCGTTTCAAGGATTCTGTTCGTTCACACAAGTACAAGAGGGAAAACCATTACTTCTCTTGACTCTTGCCCCGCAACTTCCATTTGTTTACGTTGTTGCTTTTGTAACACGAGATCTATCTGTGATACACGTATTCAAAAGTTGTGTCAGTGAAATTACTATCACCACTTTATTTTCGGATTTCAAACTGGTTTTGAAAGCTGAAAATAAAGTGGGGTTTGTAAAGTCAGTTTGGAGGAGTGATGCCGTAGTGTGTGTGTGGTTTTCCCTCATATTATTTTATTCCTCTATGACTCGTAACTGGTGCTGCCCTCCATAGGAAAAACAAATTTACGAAAATCGAAATCACCTGAACCTGAACTACCGATATAACTTAACTTTCTTTTCTACTACCTGCTACTGTCAATTTTCCAAACGTCAAATTTAATTCTTTCACAATTTCCCCTTTTCGTGGTTTTTGTTTGGCGTTGATCTTTTTATGAGCGCTTATCCTTTCTCACATAATTTGGTAAGTTCTACTCAATCTGCGTGGCATAATTTCCGTTTAAATTAATAGTCCATATAATTTTTCTTTCTTATTTGGCATAGCCAGCCTCAATAAAAATCGTTCACCATGTCGAATCATCGTGGCCCTGGACCACTTCCAAACCGCTGGCTTCACTGTCCACGCAAGAGTGAAAATATTATTGCTGACAAGTTTATCGCTTTTAAGACTCCTCTAAGCAATAAATTTAATGACCAAATGCCTTTGGATTGTATGTTTCCACCTGAGATGATATTCGGCTACATTAAGACACTGAAAGTAAGTGTAAAATAAATTCATTCTCCATCAGTTTATTTCATTTAACTTGATTGTTAGCTTAAACTGGGACTTTGGATAGATTTGACCAACACAAAACGTTTTTATGATCGTGAAGTGATCGAAAGCAAAGGAGCCACGTACATAAAGCTTCAATGTCGCGGTCATGGTGAAACTCCATCAATTGAACAGACTCGATCCTTCATTGAGTTCGTTGATAACTTCATAAATGAACGTCCTTTTGATTTAGTTGGCGTCCACTGCACACATGGATTCAATAGGACAGGTAATATTACATTAATTTGTTTTCTTATCCTAAAAAATTAATGAGTGGCGACATAGGCTTTCTTATTGTGTCCTATATGGTGGAACGACTGGATTGCTCAGTTCAGGCTGCTTTGTCAGCGTTTGCCGAGGCTCGGCCGCCAGGAATCTACAAGCAGGATTATATAAATGAGCTGTTTAAAAGGTACGACGATGAGGAGGATGCTCCTGCAGCACCTGCATTGCCTGATTGGTGCTTTGAGTTTGACGATTCGGATGGCAATGGACCGCAGCAAAATGAACCCCAAAAGAGGCATCACGATGATGACTCAAACAATGCAGCAGATACAAATGGTGCTGCGGACGGAGACGATAAACCCTCGAATTCCAAGAAAAAACGACGCAGGGAGATGATTATTAAAGATGCTCAGTTCATGACGGGAGTTTCTGGAGTTATTTTACTGACGGACGAACCTCGCTTAGGTGAACTTCAACTAAAGGTTCAAGATATGTGTGGCTGGGAAACTTCGGGTTTTCCTGGAGCCCAACCTGTTTCCATGGACAAAGAAAATTTAAAATTTCTTGGTATTAAACCATACATGGTGTCTTGGAAAGCCGATGGTACTAGGTACATGATGCTCATCAACAGAAAAAACGAGGTCTACTTTTTTGATCGAAATAATTCCTGTTTCCAAGTAGACAATATTACCTTTCCCCAACGTGGAAATCTTCTGGAAAGTGTCTACGACACGTTACTAGACGGGGTATGATTGTTGTTTGATTTTTGTTTATGAAAGATTCTCAATCTTTTCTTTTTTTAAAAGGAAATGGTTATTGATAAAGTAAAAGGCCAATGTATACCCCGATATTTAGTATACGATATTATAAAATTCCAAGGAGAAGACGTTGGAAAGTGTGCCTTTAAGGACAGATTGATATGTATCAAAACTGAGCTTATAGGTAAGATAATAGAATTATTTTATATTTTCAGTTTTTAATGTGACATTTTTTTTTGCATAAGAGCCTCGACATGAAGCTATGTCAAAAGGAATCATCAATAGGTCGTTAGAATCCTTTAGTGTTCGAAACAAAGATTTTTGGGATATAACCAAAGCTGCATCACTTTTAGATCCGAAATTTACCAGATGCCTTCCTCATGAACCAGATGGTTTGATATTTCAACCAGTGAATGTGGTAAGTTGTTTAATGATGCTCGATGTGTAGTTGGTGTAGATCTACAAATTTTCCTGTGGCATAATGTGTCGTTCTCATTGGTCCTAGAACCTAGAACTATCATCTTTTAAGATTTTTATTATTTATGTATATAAATTCTTAAGAATTTTTTATTTTTGAATACACGCTTTGATATATATTCTTTTAACTTGGAACACATATTAAGAAACTATATTGATAAATTTCTTGACTATTTTATTATTTCTTTCTATAATTATGATAACAATTTCAGCCATATACAGCAGGCGTTTGTAATGACATATTAAAATGGAAGCCAATCAGTTTGAATTCCGTTGATTTTAAGTTAAAAATTATTGTAGAAAGTGGACCGGGGTAAGTCAAACTAATAACGTTCCGAAAAAAAATTCTTATTTATTTGATTGGTAATTACAGGATCTTGCCAAAAAAAGTCGGCCTACTTTACGTTGGAGGAATGGAAGGAGCCAACTATTCTAAAATGAGATACACAAAAGATCTTAAAGATCTAAATGGCAAAATTATTGAATGCACAATGCGAAATGGAGAATGGGTGTTTTTGAGAGAACGAACCGATAAAACTCATCCAAATAGTTACAAAACAGCCCAATGTATGTACAAACTTGAAACAAACATTTATTTACTATATTCATATTATTTTCTGTTTTTGTTTCTGCAGCCGTATGCAACAGTATCAGATATCCAGTAACAAAAGAAGATCTTCTTGGGTTCATTCAAAATCAGAGATATCGTGAAGATAATGAGAAAATGCGACCACCTCCACCGCCGCCACCAAATGACTTCCACAGAGAAACTTACAACCATGTTTAAGAGTAGCAAAATAATATAGTTTATACAATTATAGAAAACACACCCGCAGTCAAAGCAAACTTTATGTTAGATGTATTTAGACTTTATTGCAAAAAAAAAAAAAAAAGAAAATGGGGACTCGTCATCTCAATATGCTGCCATTTTTTATTAATTCAATTTCTTCTATCAGGCCCAAATTGAGAAGACACACGAGTGCTGATCCTTGTTCTGCGTACTTTTTATTCTTTTCCCAAAAAGAACTGCTGTATTTCTTTCCATCAAATGAGCAAATCGCACGAAATAGTTTGTCTACACGTTCGATTTCGTACTTTGGAACACCTTTATAGTTCTTTGATGCATACGTATGAAGGATACTTTTTGGCAGCGAGGTATCTTAAATAAGAAATTAGTGACTACAAGAGAAAAAAAAAAAGGAATGCAAAACTACCTTCAATATAGTTTGCACGATAAAAAGCTATATTTTGCTCCAAAACATCAGAATCCTTGTCGTTTTCAGTTTTTTGCTTCTTTATTTGGGGACCTTTGAGATCGTCATCAATCTGAATCGTCCCGGGACAGACTTCCCGCCGCCCGAAATTGCCTTTTTCTTGATATTCCAATTGTTTTTTGTAGCAATAATCGCCAAGCTCCCATACGTCGCTGTTTGAATACACAATCAAATTTAAAATTAATATTTTAAAGAAATTTAAAAAATTTAAATTAGCTAGTTTAATTTAAAAAACATTCTTTTGTTGTTTTTGAACACATTGGTTAGTGTATCTTTTTTTTCTCAATTGACAACCGTAAAAAAGCATTTGATGCTAAACATAGCCGCTGCAGGCGGATACAAGAGTTGCAAAAAAGTGGATTAGCTCTGATCCTTTGAAGATGAGAATGCTCCGTTAAAAGGAAAATAGAATTAGGGACTTCTTCTAAATCAGAATATTTGCAACGTATTTTAAGTTAAGAGAAAACAAATAAATAACGGATATTAGTTTACATTCTGCTCAAAAAACCATTTACTGATCAATTTGGCCTCAAATTCGCTTCAATATTACCGCGGTAAAGAGTTCAGCTCGAATGTTTGAACGGGGAGTAATATCTACATAATATTTTCATTTAAACTTGCCAAATCTGATGGAGCGTTTGGCATAAAAGAAATCGTTTTCCCAACGGTGTCTCCTGCAGTTCTTTCAACATACTTTGAACACAGTATTTTGTGTTCGATGGCGGATTGTCGTAGTCAACACATAACCGCAGATATTTTTTTATCACGTCGAAAATTGGCAACAATCCTAAAAATTGATTTTTTAAAGTAAAATTTAAAATAAATAGTATAGATGCATCAAATTACCTTGCTTACGAAAAATGCTCACATTAAGTTGTGCCGCTCGTGCAACCATAATGCTGTCAACACCGCACTTATCTCTGAATTTAAAAATATCGCGGTAAGTGTCTATTTCCCTGGAACCTCCATTCGCAATAATAGGAATATCAACAACTTTTGCAACTTCTTCGATAACGTCTTTAAGATGATGTTACTTCATACCCATGTTGCATGTAATCATAAAAAAAACAAACCTGGATGTGGCTGGTGCTGTGGTCTTTCGTCTTTGGTGCGTGCGTGAATACCTAAAGCCGCTATACCAGTTGAAGCAAATTTTGTTACTAAATCAATTGTTTCCTTTGCAGTTGGTTTTATCCTAAAGAGAAGATTCAGCAATTTGAAGAGGTCTACTACTTCATGCGGGACTTACCTTATTTTACAAGTAACTGGTATTGTGAGATTTTCTACAAGAGTTTTAAGTATTTCAACTGCTTTATCGGGTTTGGCAAGCAATGCTACGCCCATTCCGCCTTTGATTGAGAATTCTTTAGGGCAGCCCATGTTGATATCCAAAGCAGCAACGTCGTTTTCAACCTTCAATTTGATTTTATTTAAAAAAATGTTTGGTACTAGGTACTTGATCTTATGTATTTTAATGAAATGTTACCAGTTTTCCTACTTGTAATGCTCTTTCTGCATTACTTGTGCCAAGTTGTAGTACTACCTTTCCCTTTTCCTTATCGCAAGTTCTGAATATTATGCTGCCATCGGAAGGATCGACAAAATCAATGGTTCCCAACACGCCTAGCGTCATTAAAAATATTGTAATGTTACGAAGAATTATTTATTAATTAAATTTTTACCATTAATCCTTCGTATGGCTTTTACCATTTTAAGGTCAATAAGTTCTTCTGAATAAACAATATCAGCTCCATACTCGAGTGCTAATAACCTCATTGGTAGTGTGCCAACTCTCACCATTGGAGCAAGAATCACTTTATTTCGATAAGAAAGCTTCGGTTCGTCCACTGTCATGTTTCTTTCAAATTAAAAAAATTAAACCAATTTTAAATAATAATTTAACAAAACAGCAAAGGATTGGTTCTGAATTAAAAATAAAGCCAAGTGAAGTGAAGTATAATGACAGCTCACCATCACCATACATTTGAACGTGGATTAGCCCTGTTCACACTGTACAATTAGTTGGACAGACTTCGTTTGATGGAAGTTGGATGGTCTGATGTAGTTTTCGTTCACACTTATCAAGCTTGTCGTCCAACTTTATGTCACATACCCTTGCAATCCGTCCAACTTCTAGATTTTCAAAAATTTTTGAAAACCATCCAACAAGTTGGACAAGCGGTCGTATGAAGGGTTCACACTATCAAGCATTGGTCGTTCAAACCTAAGTCTGTCCAACTAATTGTACAGTGTGAACAGGGCTATTAGCTATGATAGGATCTTAGAGGAATAAAGAACAAGAGGGAAAACCACACACACACCACGGCATCTGCCCTCGAACTGACTTCACGGTTTCGGGATCCCAAAATAAAGTGGTTCTAGTAAATTCACTTAATACGTGTATCACAGATGGATCTCGTGTTACAAAAACAACTTCTTCTTTCCATTTCCGGCGTTACGAGTAGTGATTTTGAAGCGGTCACAACTCTCCCACTTTTCTGCTTCACACTAGTGATCCGCCTGTGGGGTACGCCGCATGTTACAAAAACAACAATGTAAACAAATGGTTGTTGCGGGGCAAGAGAAGTAAGAGACTGCCATCTAATTAATTTCTTATCTCTGCTTCTTCTGCATATTTTGTTGTTTTTGTAACACGAGATCTACACGTATTCAGCTGAATATAAAGTTGGGTCAGTGAAAAATTACTAACACCACTTTAATTTCGGATTTCAAACAGGTTTTGAAATCTGAAAATAAAGTGGTGTTCGTGAAGTCAGTTTGAGGACAGATGCTGTGGTGTGTGTGTATGTTCGGTTTGGCCTCTTGTTGTAACCCAGAGATAAGAAATTAATTAGATGGCAAACCTTTAAGCCTTGCGCAAACCAATGCGGTGAGTGCGTGCGATGCGATTGCGATAAGTCAAATCCCTATGTAATCTTATGGACGTTTGACTTAATGCATAGGGATTTGACTTATCGCAATCGAATCGCACGAACTCAACGCATTGGTTTGCGCAAGGCTTTACTTCTCTTGCCCCACAACAACCATTTGTTTACATTGTTGTTTTTGTAATCACATCCTCTGTCTGTGAATACGTGGAAGCTGTACTCAAAGTGGTAGTAGTGAGATTTGCTGTACTCAAAGTGGTAGTAGTGAGATTTTGTATAAAGTAAAGGTGGAGTCTGGAGTGGAAGCTGTACTGAAAGCAGTAGAGGTGAAATCAGCTTGTTGGCAGTTTCAATGTGTGTGTGTGAAGTTTGCCATCTAATTAATTTCTTATCTCTGTTGTAACCCCTCTGTGACTTTGCCTTTTGTGAAGTTCACACTGTACAATAATTAGTTGGACAGGCTTCGTTTGATGGATGGTCGGATGCAGTTTGCGTTCACACTTATCAAACTCGTCGTCCAACTTTATGTCATGTATTCCTCCGCTCCGACAAACTTCAACATTTTAAAAAATATTTGAAAATCATTCAACAAGTTGGGCAAGCGGTCGTCTGAGTGTTCACATTATCAAACATTGGTCGTTCAAGCTTGATAAGTGTGAACGCAAAATACATCCGACCATCCAACTTCCATCAAACGAAGTCTGTCCAACTAATTGTACAGTGTGAACAGGGCTGTTTGTGTAAACAACCACAACGGAGTTTAGAGCAGTTTAGAGCATGTGCGTTTGTAATTTGTATGTATATTTTTTTACAGTTTGCTACTCCTACTATGCAGTTTCCAGTTTCAAGTTGCAAATTCGTTTTCATTTCGACAAACATTTTATTTATCTTAAACTTTTGAATATAAAAGTATTCAAGTATGGAATTCTTTCGGCGATCTCAGACTTCACATTTTATTAATAAACAAAATATACAATTCGGATTTGGGAATTGTCATTACACAGCAGTGGTATGCATGCTTAAATATAAATGCACAACAGTGCTGCTTACAAACTTCTGTAATTCTAATAAGAAGATTTTATTTTGTATAAATTATTTTATGTGTCGTAGAAAAGAGAAATAAAAACAGAGGATCACTATCGAGATGATTTATTTATCAAAACTGAACCGAATATAAATGAAACGACAGTGGTGGGTATACACTACTCAATTACTGAAGCTCAAAATTGTTTATTTCATTTTTTTTTATATATTTTTGTCTTCTCAACAATCAAGAAACAAGAAATCAAAACGGAGAGAAGAGATGGAGATGAAAAGGACAGTAAAGACTGGCACTATCACCAAAATAATACCAAGAAAACTCTTCTAAAAGGCAACCAGAAGGAACCAAAATCAAATTTACTTTTTAAAGGCAAACGTACAACAGGTTTATCACGTAAACAAAATCTGTCGAAAGCTATAAGACTACACAAAATTCTGATCGGTATTAACCCGAATTCGCTTAACAACAAGCAGTTATCTACTTTGACTTGGGCTGAATCAGTTATAGTCAGAAGTCAGTTGTGGAAATCTAAAAACTCGGCGTTTGGCTCTCTTGGAAACCATTCTGCCCACAATCGAGCTTTTATTTCAAATGAGAAGACAACAGATTTGACAATAGACCTGCCAGACTTGGACATTGAATGGTTGCCTGATACAGACATTGAAATGTTGTCAGATCCAGAGCCCGAAGTAGTGATATTAGATTCAAACCAAAGAGTACCGAACACATTTCAACTAGCTGTTGTAGACTTTGCAAATCCCGGAGGTCGATACACACAAGAACGGGCGCATTTAATTACAAAAGTGCTTGGTGATGCGGTTATAAAATTTGTTCTGGCAAATCCCAAAGCAGCCATTCAACCAAAATTCGGATCACCGACTGTTTATGATGGAGTTTTAGTTCTAGATTGTAAAGACCAAGTATCTTATGATTTTGCTAAATTAACACTGCATGAAAAGAGCCTTTGGGATGGGTGTAACCTAAAAACACTTCCACCAGCCGAAAACCCATTCTGCTCAATAGGGAGTTTAGCAATTCCACCAAAACTACGTATAAATCAAAAACGCGTACTCGACGCTCTGCAAGCGCAAAACAAATCTGTAAATATGATAAAATGGAAAATTTTGAACGGAACTTCTTTCGCAGATGGTTCAAAAGAATATGCCATTATGTTGTACAATCCACCGATTAGTTTTTTGAAAAATAAGCAATTAAAACTGTCCTTTGGTGCTGGTGAAGTCATTCTCAAGCAACTTGGTTGCAAATGGCTTTGGAACAGCTTGCAGGAAGCTTAATTGCAAGATTCACAATCTGTAACTATTTCGCAGTGTTTATAAGACCATCAAAAAATTTAGATTAACAAACATCCACTGGGTACCTATGAATTTTTATATATATATATATTTTTTTTTCCAATGACTCCAACAGCTTGTTTTATACAAATGAGTTAAAAAAAAAAAAAATTTGGAGCCATCTATTTATTTTTGAAAAATTACAATAAATACTATTTTTGTACACACACATGATGTCCAAATGTATAATTTATTTGAGAACCATTTTAGATAACTTTCAACCAGAAATTCACTCGGTAAAAAATTGTGTGCTATGTTCTTTTTGCGAAAAACCATCTTCTTTATTTTGAAATTAATTTTTTTTTTTTTTGCTCCATTATTTTATTGCTAGCCTTGTTAGAACTGCAAGAAGTTAAAATGAAAAGAAAATAAAACGTATGAAAAATATGTGCCTCCGTAACTTTTAAACGGTAACCCCCTTTTATTTAGAAAATATTCAACGATTGCTCTCGAAGCGTTTTGAGGAAATTAGTTTTTTTTTATAGTAGGCCGATCATTTTTTCCGATAATATGATCTATTAGACATTAGAGTATTCCGATGATTTTATTTATTTTCTTGTCGGTTATTTTGTTGCCGAAATATTATAAGTTGTTTCAGAAATACGTTCGGTTTATCAGTTAGATGGTTGCCATTGTACAAGCATCTTTCATTTCGTACAAATCTTAGAGGAATAAAGAACTCTAAGGTGCAAATGAAGAAAATTTAGTTCCCATCGTCCACCTTACAGAGCGGAAAGCCCTGGGGCCTGGCGCATTGCCTCGCAAAAGGTGATACCTGTTTAAAATTTTTTTTTGGGATTTGAGCCCCGAACCTTATACATAACAGGCAGATATGCTAATTATTAGCACGTGAAGCTAATAGAATGAAATTTGCTGATCATTCATACCTTGTGAGTGGACTTACAAATAATTTCCGATCTCAAACAACAGTGAGAATCAGCCTTATTTTGAGTTTCACGTGAACAGCTTGGCACATTTTTGTTCGCCCGGATTTTTAAAAGCTATTCGGCCTTATTATGAGTTTAACGTGAAATCATTCCCCTCGAAAAAGATCCCATTTCACTTTTCCCTTATTTTGAGTTTCGGGGGAAAAATTTCCCTTATTATGAGCTATTTTTCTCCGTGAAATGTGAAAACGTCGAGAGCAATTTATTTCACTTATTTTTGTGAGGCGAACAAGTGAACAACAAAAGCGGAAAAATTGTAAGTCTGGAATTTTGTTCAGGTGAAACTCATAATAGCTTTCAAAATTCCGGACAAACAAAAATGTTCCGGGCTAAAAGCTGTTCACGTGAAACTCATAATAAGGCTGATTATGAGTTTCACCTGAACAAAATTCCACTTCGAATCAGAAAGTTCACTTCGGAAAAAAGACCAAGTTCAGTTGCATAAAATTTCACGTCACTGAAAAAAAACAAAAAATAAAATTCCAGCTTTTTAAGCTCTCTGTTTGGAAATTTTTTCGAACATGGAAAATTTTTCCCCCGAAACTCATACTAAGGCTGAATGCCTTGTTCATGGCATGACAGATACTTACCAAGTTCTAAGTATCTGTGGCAAAACATTTATTTAGCAATAAATGATTTTTTTATTCCATTCTATTTGGCATTTGAAATCCGAAATTGTTACGACGGGTCTTCTGACGGAAGTGTATGTCTTTTATAGGCACTGTCTTTTTTCTTTCATTGTTGACCATTTTGAATATTTAGCATTTAATTTAAAAATTAAACTATTGCTGTTGAAATATCGGCACATGGGAAATAGGCCCCCTCCGATACGATTTTTTTGTCTTGGCCCAACCTATCCGAGTTTTTGTGGCACCGTATGCGAAATACCCTGTATATTGTATTATTTATAACTAGTTGATAAATGGTTATCTATTGTGAACGGTATCGGTTCGACGGAAACTTCGATAGGATCAACAGTTTCCGATCGTTTGTGACAAACGCATGTTGAAATTCGTTCAGTTAAATGAAAACAACTTTTATTACAATGATTATATAGTTTTTAGCAGATACTACGCGTTTTTATTGATCTCGTCTACATTGTTTAAAAACTCTCCGCACATTCGGACAAAAATATAAAATATTAAAAGTATTAATACTAAAGTCTATTAGAATGTTGCAATAATTTAAATATTATATGTATATCATTGAAACGCAGAGAGACAGAGAGAAAGATTCAGAAAAGATAGTGAAGTCTTATTATTATAATTAAAATCATAATCGTCGTGTGTAGCATACGATGTCATAAAAAAGATCCAACAATTAAAAAACTCCACACAAGGACACAATTAATACTATAGACCATCAAGTTTTCATTCTTCTTCTGGTATCTGGAAATTGGTGTTGAAGAGAGTGTTGCATACAGCAATTGCAACATTCTTGCGAGCTACCTTTTTCGACCGTCCTGTGCCTACAAATTGTCGATCGTCGACAACTACTTTAACAGTCTGCATAGGCCTGGTAGCATCTCCATTGTTGCCACAGTCCGTGTAAGTCAAACGAGGGCGCATCTTCATTGAAAAGAGACTTGTTATTGGATTTTGAACTTGACAAAAAAAAAAAAAATAATAATAAAACGTACAATGCAGAGAAGAGTTGCTGGATGCATGATTTCCCAATTTGCTGGCAACTCATTGCGTCCTATGGGCTTCTTAACAGCGTTAGTATCGGCGTTCGGTTGGGCATTATTTTGTGGTTGTACAGGATGAAACTCTGGAACATGGAAGCCCTCATTTTCCCAAGCAGTGAACAGCTTATACAAAGCATATGATGCCAGATTAACCATCGGAACGTCATCGTTTTCCTCAGTTCCAGACAGGTTGCTATCGTCACCATTTGTTGCTGAAGGAAAAAAAATAGTCATTACAGTTGGCTGATTATAAAAACCAGAAAATCAAATAAATATTTACATTCAGGTGCTTCACCAGTGTCCATTGCTTCAGATGTTGACTGTGTGCGAGGCTTTTGCATCATCTTCTTGATCACATAATCCCGAAGAGCCTTCTCACAAGCGTTTGTCTTGGCATTGCCTTTGGAATTTCCCACTCCTTCGTATTGGCAGTCATTAACAGTCACCAAAGCAGTAAAACCGCCCTCCATGTTACTGTTGATAATGAAATCTCCAATTTGAATGCCTTTCACTTCATAGAGTGCCATCAGAGCGTTTTTAGGTAAGATAACTTTGCGCAAATGACGATTCTGACGGATCTTCCTTTCCTTGGCACGAACTTTAATTTAAAAAAAACCGTTAAGGATATGTTTAGTAGCAGATATCTACAGCAAAATAAAATCAACTCACTTGAGGGCTTCTTACGAATTCCACCAAAGATCTTCTTAAAGAAAGGCTTTCGTGGACTGCTTCCGTTCTCATCGACCATTTCAGCAGATTCATTTTTATCCGATTGCGAATCATCAATGCTTTCGACAGGAGTAACATCAACCGGAATAGGAGTGGTAGGTTGAGCAACAGGTGCTGGAACTACAGTATTTTGTATTTCCATTTCTTCTGGTTTGACTTCAGGAACAATCACAGCTGGTTTAGGTTCTACTTTTTTGAGAATTGGCTTTAGCGGTGCCTTGGCTGGGGTGGTAGTTGGAGTACCCAGAGCCTGAGCCTTTACAGAAGCAGGTCGAGGTGTACCAGGCAGTGCATTTCCACCTTGGAATTGCTTATTTCCACTAAAGCTATTATTAGTCGCTCCTTGATCCTATATATTAATTGAAAACAAAAAATCATCCAGTCAAATCAAAAACAACATTGCAACGACTTCACGAATTGAAATTTCTTGCAACAATACAATGAGACACAAATGAGTTATGTTTATATTGTTTTTTTTTTTTCTACTATGTTTTTCTATTCATGTACATTCAACTTAAATATGAATGTACAAACATAATTTACTGCTATGTATTTTATCATATAAAAAAAAAACTAAATTTTAAACATAAGACAATGTGTGTTGTTAGTTAGTTTTATATATATCATATATTTGCTCTCTAGTCTACAAACCCCGTTTAGCTCTCCATGCTTCTATAAAATCATTGGAAAACACTGGCATTTTGGAAGAAGGCACACCCAAGCACTGCTGTTGGTTTACAATCCTTTGGAGTTGGGAGTTGCACACAGAACAAGCAGGAGTAGCAGGTGCAAGTTATGTCGTTGGTATATTTTTCTATTTGCATTCCATTGTTTAGGAATAGGTATGGACATTTCTACAGCCAGGACCCAAACGATGTATTTTCTTCTTTTTTTTTTCTTTTCTTTTGTTTGCCTTGGACTTATATAATTGTTACAAACTATTTACCCATTAAAATCGACTTGCTATTTTGGGGGTTTTTACTCATTTAACGCTCAGTGAGTTTATTTGCTTTTGATTGAAGCAGGAAATTCATTGAGATTGCAATGAGAAAAGCCAGAGGTGAGTTTTGTCATATTTTTGTTTGTTTTTGAATGATTTCAACAATCATTGAGGGACTCCTGTGGGGACCATGGGACACCACAGACAAACGACAAAATTTATGTTCTGCTTGCTAACCGTCGATGTTTGAATTTTAACGGATAAATAACTAGTTAAAATTATATAATTCTACATGGAGTACGGTATCTTGGTACAGAAATAGTAATATACAATTTCGTTTGAGGTTTGAGCAAAGTAAATGAACATAACTACAAGAAAAAATGTTTTTTTTTTATTTATTTCTTTCAAATATCAGGACCAGAGGACGAGATATTTGCGGCTAAAAATTATATAAATAAATACAAAAAAAAAAATTAATAAGGATGTTGCTATGATAACGATAGAAAATTATTTTGTTTTTTTTATTTTATAGGTATATGTTTTCTACTTGTTTGTTAAAATCAAGAGCATACAAAAATTGATTCAATTTGATAAGTTGATGGGCGATGACCGATGAGTGATCTAAGTCACCCAATATTTAAGAACTACTTTTAAATTCAAGAGATAGAGAGAGAGAGGAAGTCAAATTGAGCCAACTTATGTTTGACAGTTTATTTGGTAATTGATTTTTATTTTGTACCACCTACGATTTGTAAATGCTTGCTATTTGCTTCTTATATTAAAAAAATAAGCTAATAAAACCATCCAACTGAATGAAAATTAGTGAGTAAAATAAATGTTTATGATTTGTCACAGTCCCCTGCATGACGGACTCGTTGCGTCATACGTGCAACGACGGATATGTACGCGTATTGATGGTCCACTTAATTTTTTTTTTTTTTTTTTCAATACATATTTTAAATAAATGCATAATATCTCAATAATATTGTGTTAAAATTTTAAGTCGATCGGAGTAAAATTGACGAAGTCATAAGTATTTGAGCGTCTATTGCTCCATGCCGGGTTTTATACCTGGGCGGCAGCTGAGCGGTGCGCTATTGTATTTTTCGACCCCGATAAATTCCTTCATAAACGGGCCTGTTGCGGTCTTGTTATTTATTTTTGAGGCATGGTATTCTCAAACGTATGTTCTGCGTTTTTCAAACCGTTTTTATGAGACTCGTCATATTTGAAGTCCGTGTGCATGATAACTCAAAATCTATTGGACAAATCGTTTTGAATTTGTTCACAATATTTCATATTACATAATTCACCAGGTATTGTCGAGAGCTTGTTCGTTTTTTTAATAATTTCTAATTGTTCAACAGCAAATTAGTCGTTTTTTTTTTTTTTTTTAGCGCAAATCGGGTTTTTGGTTCCCAAGTGCTACGCAAAATCGAAAAAAAAAAATCCTCCCGTCATTACCTCGAGAAACATCTCCTTTAACGAATGCATTTCGACTTTTTTTTCAGATGATTCTGTTGCGAGTTACGGTGCACACCACAAACCAACTTTTTATGGAGGCGCGTTCGGAGTTTAATTTTCACTAATTTTCACTTGCTCAATTTTGAATATTTTGCAATGAAATTTAGGAGATGTTGTTCAAATGTAACTTTATTATATGTAAATTTTTAAAATATGCCTTTTTTCGGCCTATTAAGCGGAATAAACATCGCTGCCGTTCAGGCGATTCAAATCAGTCAATTCCACGGCGTACAATTGGGTCCAAAGAATAGAACGATGAAATCGTGCCCGAGATGGCCATATAATTTAATGTATAGTTTGGTAACTGAAATATTCTTTTTAACAAGTAACGAAGGAGTTTTTCAACTGACTCATAAGTGCAGTATATCCATTCTTGCGCTCTATATAACATAAATGGAGTAGCTGTTGAATTAAACAGCTTGTTTTTGGAAGTGAACGACATCATTCGCCTCTGAAGCAATTTTTCAAAACCGACAATATTGCAGACTTTAATAGCTTTTCATCTAAATGTGCGTTCATATTTAAGTTGGCCTTTATCAAGATATAGGAACAATGTGTCGCACAGTCTCAACGTTTTCTTTTTTGAACTTCAATTTTTCTAAACGGGATTACCGTACGTTTCAATTTCAAAAGACCAGAATTCCAAATGACAGATAGGTTTCAGTATCGCAGTACTCGCTCAGTGTATTCATTATCTATTTAATTATATTTTTATATTCATTATTTATGTCTGTACATACCTATAACTCTGTTGGACCCACATCAAACAATGTACACTGTCATTTGATCCATACAGGGGAAATTAACTTGATTTGAACCTAGGCCGTTTTGCGCTTTAGAACAAGGCGACGATGTTGAAGTCAAAAACGAATTTCCTCAAGCATTTCACGCGAAAATTTCCTTGAACTGAATATTGTTAGTTTGAATGCACGACCTTTTCGAGCAACGCTCACACTTACTCCATTCAATCTACAACTTCCCCAACGTACCTACTCGTTGCAAGTCTTTTGAGATATTGACATTCATTGTTATAGAGTATAAGTTCTGTTAACATATTGACCAAATTCATGCAAAATCAAGCTATTTCTTTTGTTTTCTAAAGCTCTGGTTCAAAGTCAGGGTCGGATCACTATATGTGGTCTATTCGAGACCGTAAAAGATTTTTCATTAATTAAGATAACTATGAATTACTTTCTGTTAAAACCAAAGCGACGATTTTGCAATTGCGACAACGGCAGAAACGCTGTGGCAGGATTTCAGTCGTCGCGAAGCTGTAAATAACAAGAGAATGTGTTCCTGCCACAGCTACAAAATTTATTTTTCAATGTCTCATTAAAAAAAAAAAGAGTAATTCTGGAGTTACTTTACACCCCAAAGATTTGCTCTAATTTGGTTGGAAGATTAGCTTCCACAGATTTTGGTACTCTCTGAATGTACCGACACTTGAAAGAAAATCCGTTCCGCTTTAGGTTGAGTAGATTGCTATAAACTATGAGGAAAAAAACTAAATAATATGCTAGGGACAGTCTACCCTACAATTAAAATTCTTAAATAAAATCATGAAATATTAAGGTGCTTGTGACTCATATCTTAACATACAAGATTTTCAGCTTTTCATAGATTTTTGTTAATGTTATTAAATTAATTGTAATTACATAAATGTAAATTACGAAAAAAAATATTTTCTAGGGTCAATCGATTTTATTAAACTTTACATAATTTATTCAGTTTAAACCTGAAAACATGGCCGACTTCAATCAGGCCATGGAAAATGAAAAAGTCCTACATTTTCAGTTCTACTTTATAAATTTACCTCCTCGTAGTCTCATTTTAAAACTGAGTTTTGTTCAATAATGATTTCTACGCTGGTAATTAATACTTTTGAATTATTTTGATGCATACATTTTGCTCTAGCCTATTTTGCCTGAAATAAATCGATTTTTCACCGGCCAAATTACTTATTTCTGGGGTTTTTTTAAAGCAAATTTTCAAGCATTTACAAAGTAAAATAGATTTCATAATTAATAAAATCTACACTATGTACTTACATTTCCTGCAGTGTAGGCGTTGGTGTTGGGATTTGTTCTTCTTGCACGATTCATTTTAATGATTTAGAATAAAGTTAATATTTATTGCAAAAGAAAAAAATTGTCTGCAAATGTACGACTTCACAAAGCGACGTAAGGACAGCGTTTAAAATTAAATGCAGGAAATAAAAAATAGAAAAGGCAGCAAGATTGAAAAGAAGAGAGAGAAAAGAATAAATAAATTTAGCCCAGTTCACACTGTACAATTAGTGCCGATTTACATTCAGACGGTTTGCCATGCCTGCTGCGTGTTTCGTATATTTTCTTTTGAACCCTCATCCCGACAGTCTCTCATTATTACACTCAGACGTTTTGCGGCTGCGGGTTTTTTGACACTTCTCTTTCATTTTTTGTTCTCATCCACAGAGTCAAAGTGTAAAAATAATCAAAGAAGCTCAGCTGCATTATTTATAAATCCAAAAAAAAAAATCTCATAAAGAGCAAAATGTCATTTGAAGTGGTAAATAATTTAATTAGATTTTGCAGCAATGATTATTGACACCATGGATATGGAAAATACATGAAAATATATGAAAAATTAAAGAAATTGTCCGAAGACATACTATTTCTTTACTCATGTGCCTGTCCAGACGGGTTATGCTGTTAACGTTATGCTGTTAACACCTAGTGTCCAGACGTTGTTATAATTCCTCACACAAATTCTCCATTTTGTGTTGGAAATTGTATTGAAAAAAGCATAACGTTATGAGCATAACCCGTCTGGACACGCCAAGTGTACTGCTTAGGCAGATAAATCAAATTTCATTTTGCGCATCCAGCTTCTTTCTTCCTCACCCCTTTTGCCCAGAAACGACCGATATAACGTTATTGGAATAACACGTGTGGACAGGGACCATGAACATTAGAAGATACAATAGGTGCGTTTTTTTGCACGCGTATATACGCTTGTTTAAATTTTTGCATGTTAAAAACAACAACAAAATAAGCGAATAGCGAGGATAAACATCTACGTTTATTTCTGAAGCGAATATAAACTGCAAGTGCTACCAAGGTGTGGAAGATGAATTTTTGGAAATTTCAAAAAATTCATTCAAAATTCATTCGTTTGACAAAGAAAATAAAAACAAATTCCTAGTTTTTTTTCTCATTTTTCAATTATCTGGTCTTTTATTTGCGTCTTCCAAAGGCAAGTTTTAAAATTGACTACCAAAATGCATATCAAATAACATTTTATATATTTTCTTCGTCTGTGTAGAAAACCAATTAACCACATCAAGTGGATTGGTTAATTCCTTGGCCAAAATGACTGCTTCAACTCGTCCCAGTGTGGTTTCCATCGATTCCCGTACAGAAAATTTTAGTTTCCGAATAAGAACATAATTGTCGTGTGGTTTGCAATTAAAAAATCTTTTCTTGTTTTTATTTATATATGTGTTTCATTATAATAAATCGTTATGTTATGATATTCCAAACGTTTTTTCTTCGTCAGAGCCACTGACGGAACCTGAACCGCTGGGCGAGCCACTTTTAGATCGCGACCGGGATCCCGATTTTGACTTGGAGCCACTACGTGAACGTGATCGACTTACTAACATCGATTGCGATCGCGAACCTGAGCGTCTAGATCGTGATCCCGAATCAAAAATTCCAAGTTCTGAAACTAGATCCACCAATAATGATGGCATAGGTCGATCTGGTCGGAACATATATATTCTTTAGTTATTGGTGGATGAAACCTTTCCATCAATATTCACGCTGAGCGTTCTACCAAACTCATAAGCCTTTGAAAGAATTAGGCATTAATAAGGCATCTAGAATGTCAGCACCGTATGCATTGCTTCCTCCTACTTCTCTTGGTGGCTTAAAAAAAACCTGCAAAAAATATCATGTAAATCTTTTATTAATTGAAATTAAGTTTATTTGCTTCGAGTGGGACAAACCATTCTTGATCCTTCAACGCTATCTCATAAGAACCATTTTCATTTTCGTTGTCCAACGAGTAAAGCATAATGAATATTTTGCCAATCGCTTTCACTTTTCCTGGATCAGTGATGAATCTTTCAAGCATTCCGTGTAGCTAGAGCTTGTTGAACTTTCTTGGTGTCTGTTTCTTAAAACAAAAAAGAGCAATTATAGAAAATAACATCATAAATTGTATAGTTTACCTTCACGCTGTTTTTCCACAACTGCCTGCTGCCATCTTAAGGACTATTCACATGAGCACGACCAACGAACGACGAATAAATAAAGAAATGTGATTTTAAGTACCTTACAAGCATAAATTCCTCACGAATTTTTTTGGAAACGATGGAAACATAGTTCATACTTATTTTTAGGTGGATAAACTTTTATTTTTGTGTCTAAAATTAAAAAAATTTAAAAAAAAAGTTTATTCGTTACGAATAAACATCTAGTAGGTACGAGCTGTCAGACTTTATTCTCGTTCCACATACTCCACACTCCAACGAATAAATTTTTCGCGCGCGCTTAACCTCAAAATCATTCCCCATTTTTGTTTTGCATGTAAATTGTGTTCGTTATTCGCGACGAATGTAAAACACTCATGTGAATGAAATGTCAAAATTAACGATTTTTCGTTCATTCGTCGTTCGTTGGTCGTTCTCATGTGAATAATACTTTAGTGCGTAGTCTACAGTCTAGTAAAAAGACAGAGACAAACAGCTGTTAAATAAAAATTTGTCATTTATGTCAAACTGCAGTACTGCCAAATTTAAAAAAAAATTGGGGAAGTCGTTTTTTTGGGCGAAGCTTATATCCGCGTGCAAAAAAACACGGCTAATGTCGATGTTCATACTGGTCGATTTGTTGAAGCAACAAATCGACCAAAGTGTTCACATTGTTCAACGAATCGACCGCAAATCAATACCCACAAATTGGTGAAACAGAGAAGGAGAACAAGAAAACAATCGCATTTATTCGCACGAAGCTTCAACAAATCGACCAATGTGAACTTCGACAATAAAGCAACGACAAGAAACAAAGAAAGACAAGAAAAAGAAACGTCAAAAACCATCCAAGACAACTGGACAATCCTCAACCCAAAACTTTCCGGGTAGAGATTTCTTAAAGTATTTCTATTTCATCTGCTTTCTCTTTCGCACTTATTTCCGTCTTTGCAAAACCGTCTGAATGTAAATCGGCACTTAGTTGGACAGACTTCGTTTGATGGAAGTTGGATGGTCTGATGTAGTTTTCGTTCACACCTATCAAGCTTGTCGTCCAACTTTATGTCACATACCCTTCCACTCCGTCCAATTTCTAGATTTTCAAAAATTTTTGAAAACCATCCAACAAATTGGACAAGCGGTCGTATGAAGAGTTCACACTATCAAGCATTGGTTTGTCAAACCTAAGTTTGTCCAACTAATTGTACAGTGTGAACTGGGCTTTTTGGATTCTATGAACCATCCCTGATTTCATAACCCATTCACAATCATCAGAGGAATAAAGAACATTTAATTTTCCATTAAAAAAACGCATTGAGATTATTTTTGACTAAAACAGTACCAAAATCACACCGGGAACCCGCGTTTACCACGACCGGGAACCCACGTTTACCACAGCCGCCATTGGCCGCCATTGATTTTTCAGAGAATAAAAATCAGTTGAGTTTGAAAAATTTTTTGGTTGCAAAAAATTCGATAATTTTTAATTTTCATGCAGCCTAAAACTTAGAAAAATGCATTTAAGTTGCAGGAAATAACATTTTTTTCCATTTTGACCAGTATTTCACTGAAAAAGACAAAAATTAGTAAAAAATTTCATACCGATGCAGGCGCTTTGTTAAGTTTCACAGAAAATAACAATGTGCACATAGCCTTAAACTCCCCACACTCATTATGACAGATAAACAAAATAAAAACAAACCAATTTCGTTCGTGGTTCGTGAGTGCAAAGTATTTTTGTCGAAAAGTTTCTTGAAAATATTACACAATTTTCATTTCCCTTAATGTTGTTCCGATATTGTTTTCCTGTCACAACTTGAAATCGTGGAATCTTTTTGATTCTTTGTACCAAGACATTGAGGAGAGTCAGACAAAGGAGAACCCGGTCGCGGATTGCCAAACGAGGCTTTGCACGGAAGCGTGTTATTTTTCATTGACTTGGGGCTTGTTTTACTTGGAAAACCAATGTGAAATTTCAAGTGTCCAAAGTGAATGTGCAGAGCTTCGAACAAATTTACATAAATACATGAACCCTTGTTGTCAGCTCACTTGAGACGGACCAACGCAGCAAATTCAGGAATCGGTAAATTCATCCTTAAATACTGACAGGGAGGGTAGTTTCTCAAAAAATTATTTATAGGCATATCAATCAGTGTGCGACCTTCTCATTCTACAAATGAAAATGAACACATAAGGGTGCTGGAATACAAAAAAACATTGAGACAAAAATAAACTTCTCTGCGACGTTCTGAGCTTGAGGTAAATAGTTTAGGTTCTAGCAATAAGCAATTAAAGCGCCGCCTTGCATCGCTCCAACAAAATATTGTTTCAAAAGAACAACAGAAAACATGGATGTAGAGAGAAAGATGAGAAAAGATATCGATTCTTTGCTAACCAAAATCTCGGAACTAGAAACTAAACTAGTGGAAGCATCCTGTCATGGTAAAAATATAAATCAATATTCAAATATTCTTCTAACCATTTTAAATTCGTTTCAGTGGCAGTGAGGATGCATTAAGCGCTTCAGGTAGTGATAACACTCCACTACACACGACAACAAATTCTTCGCTTATCTGGAAAAGAATTCTCACACTTGCAAACACAATATGAGATCTCTCGTATTAGTTATTCTCTGCCATGCTAGAACAGATATGCATTCCAAGTCCATGTCTCAAAGAGGTAAAATTTACATACCACCCCGATGCTGAGTATGATATATATTTGTGTTGTTACTATCCAACAGGTTATTCGCACACACTTCTGTTTAAAACGGCACGAAATTTGTTCTCAGATCGAAGGTTGGATAGAAGAACTGAGCAAAGCGCAGTAAAGCGAACCCAACACCATTACATTTAACTCAAGTTTATCGTTTACATACTTGCTATCTGTGTTTTCAAAATACAAGAGAATTCTGAAAAAAAATTGTTTTTTTGTCAACAAAGTTTTGATTTTATATTTTGTAACTATACAATAATTGCTTCCAATGATGATTGGATGTTATCCAACCATTGGTGTTGATGAATATCAAAAGTGATTTTTACTATGCTACCTTATTAAATGGCAAGTGAAATAACTTTTGATCGGGAATTTTTTCAAGTTTTGTTTTGATTGAAAATGTTATGATACAGCTTTGTGGTAAATATAATTTCTGACCAGGAAATATATAACTTATGGCTGCATGTCTACTCATATACATATAAAACCCAAAAAGGTAGAAAAAAATTTTCAATTTCTGTATTTTAGAAACTCTTGGTACATTTTTGGGGGTTACATCTATATTAATAGGCATACAGCCACGAAGTGTATATTTTCTGATTAGAAATTATATTTATCACAAAGCCGAATCATTTTTTTTTTTAATAAAATTTTTTTTTAAGAAATTTCCCATCTAAAGCCGTTTCTATTGGTTTTTATCAAAAAAAAGTAGAAAATGATAGTTTGTGAACTAAACTTTTTTGAAATATAGCTCGCATCGAAAATGTCATGATGCAACTTTGTAGTTAGTACAATAGAGACTCCGAAAATGTAAAGTTCGTAACCGTAAGTGAAGCCATTCATCACCAAATGTTTTTGGTTTTTCAGATAAAGTGATCTGATTGAAAGTCGACATCAAACCATGTAGACAGTTTTTGAAAAACTTGTCACAATGAATATCTTTAAATGCCAAAATATTGTCCACATTATGCTGAGGTCATAAAGCCTTCATTTGTCTCAGTAGCACAATTATTAACCAATTGTCAACAGTTTGAGTTTCCACTTTTTCTTAACACAAACAAAAGTGGAAACTTAAACTGTGGACAATTGGTTAGTAATTGTGCTACAGAGACAAATGAAGGCTTTATGACCTCAGCATAACGCGGACAATATTTTGGTATTTAAAGATATTCATTGTGACAAGTTTTTCAAAAATTGTCTACATGGTTTAATGTATGCTTGAAGCAAAAAAAAATTTTCTTGAAACGTGAAATTGACACTGAAGTGCTTTCGGTGAATAATTTTTTTGTTGCGAAATAACAACGCTTCACGAACACAAAACACATATCTTAGAGATTAAATCAAATGAATTGTAGATATTTTGGTTAAAGTGGAACAAGAAAAACATAAAAGCCACACTAAGATTCAAATTAACGTTTACTTTTATTTTCAATACTGACGATTTGTAATTAGAATTTTTTGGAATGGTTTTATGATAACATTTTCAAGTATTTCGATGTTTGCCTTTTTTGCCAACACTTTAACATCCTCTTTTGGGCTAGAATCAGCAGCAGGATTCTCCGAGATAGTCGAACCTAACGAAATGTGAGAAGCTTCACCTAAGGCCAAACTGTTGTTTATTTCTATTTGCTGAATATCGTGTTGTCAATGGAATGGCTTGGTAATGTTGTCCAACCATGTGATGTAAACCCCGGTTTACATAGCTGAACTGTGGAACAAGGCTGTCGGTTCTGGTCATTGTAGTTGGATCCAGGGGCTAGATTCCGCAAGAGTGAGTATAAAAAACTCACGTCAAACACCGACGCTATCTCAGAACAACAGAAACCAAACGAAATTGTTCATGTTTCAATTTATCTGCACGAAAAAAGGAAAAAGAACTGTTCTGACTTTCGTAAAACAATATAGGAATGATGTAAATACCGACAATTTCCGAAATAAGTTTGAAATACTTACAAGAAATAAAACTTAATAATATTTTGCAGTATTTTGCAATTGTCAAAGGCAAGTGTCATCTTGTTTTTTTTTTATTTATTGAAGTTTGGAAATCTACCACTACTCCATTTTTAATCAAGAAATAGGTCGCCATTTTGAATTCGTGTTGAAAAATTTTTTGCGGGTGTTTTGGGTTGAAGGGGTGGAAGTGGATACTCTGTATTATCTACTCTGTGGTTTTCATAAACTGTTTTGGTTTTCCAAATTCAACCAAGCTTTTTTCAAACTAAAAAAACTAGTTTTGTAATTTGGAAAAGTATAGAGAAAAAGTTATTAGCATTTTAGTTGTAAAAACTCAATTTTCCATTAAAACAAAGGTACAGCAGCTCAATAATAGGGGTATTCATGCATCAGCGTAAAACCCGCGTACCGTGTAGTCTGTGTAAGTTTACCAGATGGTAAAAGAACTGTCAAATTTTGTATGGAAAATGTTTTACACAAATTTGGTAAAACTACGCAACGAATTCAATGCGGAAACGAGATGGTAAAACGGGTAAAACTACACAAAAAACTTTTTTGACATTTCGAAAGAACCGTTTCAGTTAAGTTGAACATAGAAGTAGGGACTTTTTATCAAACAAAAAATAAAATATAAAAGTATTACAAATAAATATGGAAATGAGCGGAGTAAGTAATTGGCTGCGTTCCTGGGACCTATGTTCGAAAATCTTGACTTAAGATTCTGTCACTTTTCCCATATAAAAAGTTTCAGATTTTCAGATGACAATTCAGATGACATTTAGATCTTAAGATTTTCGAACATAGATTTTCAGATGGAAAAACTTGGCTGAAAATCTGAACTTAAGATTTTACTTGTCAAAACAAGGAAAACAACATATATGACAATCGAACTTTACTCGGTATTCTTGGGTTATTTTTTTGTTCTACAAGTTTTCGCTTATTTATTGAATTGAAATTGATAATTATTGGTGTTTGGATATTCTGTTTCGCAAATTAATTTTAATAGTGAGTTTATCAACAAAGAAAATTCATTTTTGAAGGCACACGATTTTCATTTTTTTTATCAAAATTAAGTAAAATGAATGTAATTTTAAAACTGCTCAACTTGGAAACACTTGGAAGTCAAATTGTTGAATTTCAAACTGAAAAAATCTGTGTTTTACAAATAGTTTTACTACTAACTATGTAGAATCGAGAGGTGAATCAAACTACCACTTTAAGACAAAAAAAAAGTTAAGATAGTCGTTCATGGACTGACAGATCTCTTCGAACTTTCGGAATTTGTCTTGAACCCGGCCATTAAAAACAAAGTTTTGAAGTTTCTTAAGGCCTCAGCCCATAGAATCCGTTGCGTCCGTTCGCTCTCGGATTCAACTGACAGCTCGATTAAATACACACGATCTTATGAGAGGTGACCCATAAGCATCGGATGCAACGGACGCAACGCAAAAAGTAGCCCAACTTTTAACTTTTTGCGTCCGGCAAAAGAGAGACATGCGCAGTAAGAACCAATTTGAAATTTTCTCTCTGATGACATGCGCAGTAAGAACCAATTTGAAATTTTCTCTTCTGCTAACATGGAGTGGTCTTGTTGAGTTGAGACACCGCAACGGATTCTATGGGTCACCCCAATCCGTTGTGTACGGTAAAACTCATAGCTGTCAGGTGAATCCGGCAGCGAACGGACGCAACTGATTCTATGGGCTGAGGCCTTTACACCACTTACACAAAGTAGCTTAAAGAGGTACTCATGCAAAGTCTCGCGTAAAGTTACATATTTACACAAAACGTAATCTTACGCCGAAGCATGAATACCCTTAGTATTATGTTTTTTGCATTTTTTGCAAAACTATCGTTTTCCAAATTTTTGCAAATTGATTGACACCAAAATTTCTCAACTTCATTGCTAGCTCTGCCAAGTCTACGCCGAATTTTAAATTGTTAAAAACTTTTTTTTTTTGGGAGTTTCCCGAATTGCGAAAACTGTTTTCTAAATTTTTTCAAATGTTTTCCAGATTATTTGCACAAAAAAAAAATTGAATTTCGTGTTATAGCGCTGCCAAGTTGACGGAGGTGTATTTCTGGCCTGAATACAGTTGAGATTCATATTTTTGTACAGTACTCACATCGATGGCAAAAATGTTTATTGCAGGAGTTTTGAGCCTGCCAATGTGCGTGGCGGTGGTAGATTGTCGGTCGAATATATATCTTGCGGGTACCACCTTGTTGCTGTCGATTTCCTGGTCCTGTTTTGTGAGTTTGAGTAATCAGATTGAATAGGAAACATTGGACATTGGAGAATATATTTAGTAAGCTTCGTTTAAAACTCATTCAACAAACATTATTTACCTTTAAGGTTCTCCCAAACCAAAGCGTTTTTTCCGTCGCGGCAGCGGCATTTGCAGTTGCGACAACGCGCCGCTCTGAGTGCGGCGAAAAAAACGTTTGTATACCCACACCGAAGCGTTTTTTGCAGCGACAAAGCAACTCGTTTTTGACATTTGTGACTTGTATTTAATTAAAGATTTTTTTGTTCGTCGCACTAAATTTGTTGAGCAGAAGGAAATTAATTGAATTAGCTTCTCGAAACCAAGAAGAATTTTCATATCATGAAGCTCTCTCACCCATTAATCCATTACTGATGATTCAATTTTACAGAACTTAAGAAAGAACCAGGAATATAACAGACCGTCGAAGGAATCGACACTTTTTGAGGTCAACAACAATTTGGTACAGAAAATAGTTTTACACAAAGTCTTTTCCATTTTAAAATGTTTTCTTTTCAGCTCCAATAAGACAACAAATACCATTCTCGACTGCTCCAAGAATTCAACAAGAAGTCTCAACACAAAGACCCACACTTAAAGTGGCAACTAGTCTGCCTTTCATTCCAATGAAAAATTTCATTGCTAGCAAGTTTGGATCGCAATACAGCCCCGAACCTCCAAAGTTATCAACTACCAGACCAGCTTTGATTGCACCAACAGGAGTAAGCTACGATGTATTATCGAAGTCACAGAAAAAAACAATTTATAGTCAACAAAACCCAAATCAACAATGCGGTTCACAAACTCCTCTGGTCGTTAAGCCCTTTGTTCCAGTTCAACAGCCAGTATTGTCGGCAGGCAATCAAAATTTCTACCAACAACAACCGCAATTCAATGTTCAACAACAACAAAAGTATCAACAACAATATCAACAGCAGCAACATCAGCAAGAACTTAAACAACAACAATGCCAACTTCAACAACAATATCAGATCCAACAACAGAGACTTCAACAACAACAACAAGTCTCGAAACAGCAATTTTCTGTATTGAACCAGCCACAGATCATTTCGCAACAATTTAATCCGTTCCAACAAGCTGTTGCTGCAGTTCAGCCTGCAAGGTATACGTTCTCATCTCAACAAAAACAGCAACGAAATCCAGTTCAACAACACAGTTCCAGAAAGATTGTCCCATCAGTTGAACTTCAACGAAGCCTACTGTTCGAACAACAACTATCCTCGTCAGCACAAGATCGACAGCAGTCACAAATTCAAATAGTTCCCGCACGCATGACCATGTCTCAGACTATTCTTCCACAGCAGACGAATACGAATACAAATTCCAGCCCCAATTTGCAGCCGCAGTCTGAAATAGGATCTATCAATGTTCGACTACCAAGCAATAGCCTCGTGGGCTTGATTCCAAACACTAATATTTTCGATTCGAATATAAATGTGAATTTCATTTCACCTAAGAGTTAAGCTATGTTACGTTTAATGTTAGATAAACTATTTAATATATTTATTAAATAAATACAAAATTTAAGTATAATTTTCATTGCAGCATGATTTCTCCATTCAGAATTTCCATCACGTACCGTCGAGTCGTTCGGGATGTCTTTGTTGATTGAGCAATCTCCTCATGAGCGGTTTAAGGTGGCTTTCGATTTTTACCAATAGCTTTCATATATCCTTCGACAAGTACTCGTCGTCCAGGGGAACTTTGGTTCAGTTCTGGAAACTTTTTTTTGCGACAAACAAAGTGAAGCCCGTCGCACAGGATTTTTCTTCCTTCATGGCTGTTTTAGAGATGTTGAACCATAGCTAGCCATCGGTTTGCGAAGTTGCTTGTGTTGGCATATACATCAGAACTTCTCTCTACTGGCTAAGTACTTACTTACTTACTTACTTACTTAGGTGGGCATTACAGTTCGGGGTGAACCTGGGCCTCAACCAACATCCTTCTATAACGATTTCGATCTCGGGCGAGCTCTCTCCAGTTTCGCACTCCAAGTCGGTTGAGGTCTTCATCCACTTGATTGCGCCACCTAAGACGAGGTCTTCCCCTTCCGCGATTTCCCTGCAATGTGCTTTCGAAAACCCGACGAGCCGGAGCGTTTGGGTCCATCCGCTCTACATGGCCCAACCATCGTAGCCTCGCGATGCGTACTCTTCTGGCTATGCCCATGTCGCGGTACAGCTCATACAGCTCGTTGTTGTATCTTCTTCTCCACACATTGTCTTCGCATACGGGACCAAAGATCATTCGGAGAATTTTTCTTTCGAAACGACCAAGAGTTTCCTCATCCGCTTTCGATAAGGTCCATGCTTCCGCGCCGTACAGCAGGACTGGGATGATTAAGGTCTTATACAAGGTCACCTTGGTTTTTCTAGAGAGGGTTTTGTTTCTCAATTGCCTTCTTAACCCAAAGAAGCAACGGTTGGCAAGAGTTATTCTCCGTTTGATCTCCGCACTGATGTTGTTTTCCGTGTCTACAGCGGATCCTAGGTAGACGAAGTCCTGTACTACCTCGAAGTTATGTCTGTCTATTGTGACGTTTTGTCCAATTCGTCGATGTTCTGTGTCCTTGTTTGATGACAGCATATACTTCGTTTTGCCCTCATTAACCATCAAACCCATTTTTTCCGCTTCTGTTTCAATACTCGCAAAAGCACCTATGACATCACGCTTTTTTCTTCCCATTACGTCAATATCGTCTGCATAGGCGAGTAATTGTACAGACTTTTGAAAGATTGTTCCTCTGGTGTTGACGTTTGAGTTTCTTACAATCTGTTCAAGTATGATGTTGAAGAAATCGCATGACAGTTTGTCGCCTTGCCTAAAGCCTTTTTCGACATCAAAGGTCTCGGTGAGTTCTTTTCCGACCTTGACGGAGCAGCGTGAATTCTCCAAAGTCATCCTGCATAGCCGTACGAGCTTTGCAGGGATGCCGAAACTAGACATGGCTCTGTACAGCTCGTCTCTGTAAATACTGTCATACGCGGCCTTAAAATCGATAAAGAGGTGGTGAATATCGATATTATGTTCTCGGGTTTTTTCCAAGATCTGCCGTAATGTGAAAATTTGGTCTATTGTGGACTTCTCTGGTCTAAAACCACATTGATAAGGACCTATCAAGTTGTTGACGTGGGGTTTCAGACGTTCACATATTACAGCAGACAAGATCTTATAAGCGACGTTAAGGAGGCTTATCCCTCTGTAATTGGCGCAATTGTGAGGGTCTCCTTTCTTTAGGATCGGGCATATGATACTGAGGTTCCATTCATCGGGCATGCTTTCTTTCGACCATATCATGCAGATCAGCTGGTGCATGCTCCTTTCCAACTGATCTCCAGCTGCCTTGAAAAGTTCGGCATCAAGGCCATCTGCACCTGCAGTCTTATTTGATTTAAGTTTGCATATGGCAAGCTTAACCTCTTCTAGGTCGGGAGGACGGCATTCTTGATCATCGTCCAAGCTGAATGGGGCAATCTGCCTGACAGCGGAATTTGTGTCTTCATCGCCGTTAAGCAGTCTGCAGAAATGATCTTTCCAAATCCTCAGTAGCGACTGTGACTCTACAATTATGTTTCCCTGCTGGTCTTTACAGGCTTGAGTTCGGGGTTTGCCACCCTGGCAGGATCTTTTTACCTTTTGGTAAAACTTCCGAATCTCGTTCCTGTCATGGCACCTCTCTATTTCCTCAAACGAGCGCTTCTCATGCTGCTTCTTTTTCTTTTTGAGAAGTCGGTGTTCTTCCCTTCTTCTCTCCTTGTAAATCTCGTTATACTGATCGTAAGCAGCCCTTGTTCGTGTTAGCATAAGCATTTGTCGTGCTCTTTGTTTGGCTGCATTTGCCTGCCTGCATTCTTCATCGAACCATGGGTTTCGTTTTGGTGGCCGAGTGAAACCCAGAACCTCAGAGGCAGCGGTTCTGATGGCTTCTTGGCATTGCTGCCACTGGTCTTCAATGTTTAATGCTGGCGGCATGGGATTCAAGGATAATTGAAGGGACACTCGATTGGAAAAGGCATTGACAATCTCTTGCGATTGTAGCTTTCCGACGTCATATCTCTTCACAGCGTTAGTTCGCGCTGGTCGTGAACAAGATATCCTCATTCGTACCTTGGCTACAACAAGGTAGTGGTCCGAGTCAAAGTTGGCCCCTCGGAAAGTTCGGACATCTAGAACACTGGAAGAGTGCCTTGCGTCGATCGCAACATGGTCAATTTGGTTGACGGTTAATTGATCTGGGGATCGCCATGTACCTTTATCAATTTTGAGATGCGGGAAGCGCGTACTACTTACAACAAGATTCAGCCCCGCAGCAAAAACGATTAGCCTCAGTCCGTTTTCGGAGGTTTTGTCATGGAGGCTATGCTTACCGATTGTGTTTCCAAAGATGTCCTCCTTCCCTAGCTTTGCGTTAAAATCGCCAAGAACGATTTTCACGTCGTGTCTAGGGCACTGGCTAAGTACAAGGTTTTCTTTTTATCAGCGCAGCGGGTGAAGTTAGTGGAAAGCAAAGTTAGCTTTTCGTATAGCAGTCCTTAAATCTGAGTACCTCGTTAAAGTTAGAATCGAGGTTCTTAGCGTTTCTTTTGGCTGAGATTCTATTCCGATCAGAAAGATTTTTAACGCAGTTTTTGCAGTTTCCCACCAAGCTACTGCGCCCGTCTTCTGTTTTTCAAAAACACACCAGTTCCGATTTGGCCTCATCGGTATGGAATCACAAATTTATTTGCAAAAAATTACAAATATTTTCGCGTGTTTTTTATTTAGTTTAAAACAAGTTTATTTGCAAAAAAGCAAATTAAAAATTATTTTGGGTTGTGAGACAACAAATTACAAATAACAAAACGAATTTGACATTGACAACTGACAAATGAGAGCGGCAGCGGCGAAAACGCTGCATGTATGGGACTGTCGCTGCTCTTCGCCGCAACTGCAAAAACGCTTTGGTTTGGGAGAACCTTTAAAGTGAACATTGCACCAAAGAAAGAGGATGTAATGAAACTCAGTTGTAGCCGGATTCAGCCGATGTTTAAAATATTTAATTTTGATTTCACAAAGAAAAATTTAATGGTTGATTGCTTATCTGTGTTGTAGCCCGTGCTTTAAAAACGCAATCACAATAGAAGTATATATAGGTCGTGTTCACCCTACAAAAGTGTTTTGAAGTTCTGAGTGCAGTTGTGTGCTGAAGGCAGTCATTTCCAACTTCCAAAAAAAAAAAAATACTCAGCTGTTTCTCTGTGTTTTGTAACAAAAAGCAATTTATATTTTAATATTAAATCTTTTAGTTTTATAGTATCAAAACAATTTGATCAAACTGAAACTTTCTAGTGCTGTGCAAAGAATTTTAAAATCAATCCGCAATATGGCTTGGAGGTCTAGTGGAGTAAGTAACGCAGACCTAATTCGTCAACTGCGAGGTATGTAAACAACTTGCATTTAGTCAATGAACATAAAACTTAGCAATATACCATCAAATATTTTTGGTCCACTTTCAAGAATTTGGAATTATAGCCTCAGACGCTGTCGCAGCTGCCATGGAAGCCACTGACCGAAAGTTCTATTGTCCTTCAAATCCTTACGTAGATAGGCCACAAAGCATTGGAGGTGGAGTAACAATAAGTGCTCCACATATGGTATGTACTGCTCAATATAAAATCCTTTCAAAATAACATATTTTCTTTTAGCATGCATTTGCTTTGGAGTACCTTAGAGATCAATTAAAACCAGGTGCCCATGTCTTAGATGTAGGATCTGGATCTGGATATCTTACTGCATGTTTTCTTAGGTATATTAACGCTAAAGGCGAACACAATGACACAAAAGTAGTTGGTATTGAACATCAGGCACAACTAGTCAATAAAAGTAAAAGCAATCTTCGAGCAGACGATGCGAAGATGCTCGATTCTGGGAAACTTATAATCATTGGTAGATTATAATAATTAAAGATCTTTTTTTATTTTTACTGTATTATATGGCTCCTTTAGAGGGTGACGGTCGGAAGGGATGTCCCGAACATTCTCCCTATGACGCAATCCACGTAGGAGCAGCTGCACCAGAAACACCGACAGCTTTGATTGAGCAACTGAAGAACGGTGGAAGATTAATAGTACCGGTAGGACCAGAAGGAGGTACCCAATATATGGAACAAGCAAGTTGATAAATTTACTCACTCATTTGAAAGTACCTAACTAAAAAATAATTTTAGTATGACAAAGACGAAAGAGGCAATGTAAAGAATACACGATTGATGGGCGTTATGTACGTTCCATTAACTGATTTGAATCGATCTTGATTTTTAGCAACACTTAAGATCGTTTTGGTTTTCAGCCTGTTGCTGATAGTTGCGTGGCGACTTGCACGATGGATAAATTGGCTTTGAATTAAGTTTTTTGTTGACTATCTTCACATAATGATTTACAGAGTATTACATCTAATTTTAGTTGATATTCATTGTAGATTATAATTCCATAATGTAGTATCTATTGGTTAAATATTAGTTTATCAATATAATTCCCAGTCAATATTAATTTAAATCTCCTATTTTTGTAAAATGTAAACAGCCTCTTTAAAATCACGTTTAGAGACAAGATTTATCAATTGGAAGATTGTATTTTTGTATTTGTGCAAGAAAACTGATTAAAAATTCAAAAATCAAACGAATATAGTGTTTATAGAACTAAATAGCAACAACAATTCAAACTCCGGAAGCTGAATAACTAAGTGGGCTTAGATGTAAAGGTGAGTCAAACCACAGTGGAATTCCCTTATTAAGAATTACGAAACGTGATGCAAAAAAAACGAAACCCAAAATAACGATAGCCACTACATAGAACGATTTATGAATTACAAAAATGGATCCAGCAAAACGTCAAAACGATAACAAAACGACTGCAAACTGCTTTTTGCAGTTGATGAACGATGAACGTTCACTCGTCGACGCTATACCTCTCTGCTCATAAAATTTATAAACCTTATCCGAGGGTCTATTGTCCACCCTGTGCCTCTGTTCTGTAATAGGGAATAGGCGTGTTTTATCGAAAATTTTCTATTACCTCGTTTCCACTTAGAATCGGGTAATCGAATCGAATTTTGATTCAGATTTGGATGCAGGTATCTACTTACCCACTGAATCGGGTAATCTAGGTGAAAAACACACTCTTTTGAATCGATCCAGCTGCAAGAGCTGTATCGGATCGGGTAATCCTATTTCAATTCGATGTAGGTATACACTGGCACTAATTCGAATTGAAGTGTGATTCAATTCTAAGTGGAAACGAGGTATATGTGCACTTATGTTCACTTAGAAATAAAACAATTTTTTGGTTTATATTCATTTAGCACGTCACTTTCAGTTTTAACTTTCAAAGTTGGTACCCCTTGCACTTGTTCTAAGGATAAGAAACATTAAAAATTTGCATTCAGAAGGATATAAATGCATACCTTTTATTTTCAATTTCTATTTTTCTCTATTTAATTCTCGATTCTCAATTTATTTGCCGCATTTCAACTTTTTACTTTCGATGTAAACAAAACAAATGTCACTTTAATTTTTTTTCGCAATAGCTGTGTTTAATGAGATTCATTTTTATTTTTAGGATCGGATAATCGAATCGAATTAGGATTCAGATTTCGATGCAGGTATTTATTTCAGTTGCTAGTTTGTGAATTAAAAACTCATTAAGTCATGAGTTAGTAAGTGACTTACGAATTAAATAAGTCAAAAGCTTAGAAGAATAAAGAACAAGAGGGAAAACCATTGCTTCTCCTGCCACCACCAACTTAACACCACTTTATTTTCGGAATTCAAACTGGTTTTGAAAGCTGAAAATAAAGTGGTGTTTGTGAAGTCAGTTTGAGGACAGATGCCGTGGTGTGTGTGTGGTTTTGCCTCTTCTTGTATCACCTCTGTGGTCAGAAGTCATAAGGTGTGTTTCTTTACTGAAAATTTGCACGAAATGCACCGAAATTCGGCGAAAGTCAGTCTAATCCCGTTCCGATTTTTCGTAGCAGTGCACAAAAAAGAGAGTGCTCTCGAGAGAATAAAAAAATTTCCCCGTCCTGCGAATTTCCGCCACCAAAATTTCTGTGGACAGAAATCGTGCACAGCCAAAACAAATACCACAACTGTCAAACAGACGTTTTTCCAAGCGTTGCGTTGCTGCAAATGTTTTGTTCAAGGCGTTTATTTACTTTAAAGATAATTACGCTCTTTCAGAGAGTTTCTGAAAGAATTTTACAACCACTCCTTAAAAAAAAATGTCTGTGCACAAAAAGTAAAGAAACAGACTTATTCAATCTGCTGTCGAAAATCAGAAATATGAACGAACACAACCTAAAGACTGCCAACCTCTGGGTTCCAAAAAAGAAATTTAACCAACCATCCCTGTTGTGCAGTTAGCTAATACCCTTTTCACACCGCACGCAAATCCGGATTTTGATTTTGATTTGGGTGGTACTAGATTCAACCCATTCACACCGCTGAAAGTACAAGAGTAGATTTTGTTTGACAGTTGTCACTGTCAAGTTGTGTTGACAAAAATTATTTTTAAAAAGCTACTGAAAAAATATTTCAATGCATTTTTATTTAAAATTTAAATTTAATTTGCCCTTTTGCTGCAGAACAACAGAAATCAACCGAGTTCTGCAAAACAAAAATACAAAATTCCATAGTAGAAATCGTGGTAACAACACCTCGTCGTCTATTGAATCATCCGAACGCAACTAAATATCATTCTGTTTGCATTCTCATAGACCATGGATCAAGTTCACCATAACTGGTTGTTGCGCAAGAATCACAACCGACTGACCTCTGGAGTGCGCAACAAACAAATAAGCTTGGTTAAGGAGCAGTGCAATTTAAATGTTCGACAACAATATCGAAAAGCGACGAAGTCTACAAGAGCCAGCTGCTTACTTTTCATCCAATGATGATTTACAAAATGCTTTGGTCGAGGATTATCTGGCCGAGATCCACGAATACAACGATGAGTTGCATTCTAACTTAAAGTTAACGCAGGGAAACCATAGATTGTCACGCAAGGACATGGATGCTCCTACAAGGACAATCCAGATGATGATTGAGAAATATAACCCTATGATGAAACTTTGGAGCAGTTTAATGCTGAAGATGATGGTACTCGTGGTCGAATCTAGGACATCACTGTGGATGAATATTTATTGTCTTTTCTTTCAGGTAAGTAGGAGCACAACAACTGTTGAGAGATTTCACTGATTTTTAATTTTCTATTGAACAGAAATTCTTCTAAAAGTCAATTCTGCCATCAGCAACAACAACCACTGGGTACTTAAAGGGATTGCAAACAAAGAAACAGTGGCCAGCCAATATGCTCCATCGTCAATAAGCGCATACCGGAAAATGTTGAAAGCCAATACGCGGCTGATAAGAAACGGATATGTCGTGCATGGCTGTATAGAAGCCGTCGCAATCCACAACAGCACTGAAATGAACAACAATGCCGTGACTGAGGATGGAGGTGAAGCCACTGAAATGCTTCAAGCGGTAGTCCATTGGTGCAATGTAGTAACAAACGGGTTCAAATCACTGAAGAAGGTGATCCAATTGAATTTTCCCCTATGGTTCATTATGATATGAAAGGAACCAAAAAGGCGATCTCCTCCATTACATATAAAATGTTCCTTAGCATAATGATAATATTCACCAGAAAAATTCCACACCACCCAGAAAGCTTTAATTCTTGCAGACGAAGAGCACCAAGAAAAGTGTGAATACTTGAATTTTCTCTATCCTACATGTGACTTACCACCACCGCCATTTACTGATGAATTTCAAGAGAACATCATACTTCATACACCAAGTAAGCCTTTATCAACTACTTTCAAAGTTCAATGGAACTTCACAAAGAGTACAAGACCTACAAAGACAATTATCTGAAACGCTTTGAAATCTCCCGATTGCCACAGTACCTCATTTTGCACAGAACAACAGAAATTAATCGAGCTCTACTAACAAAAATACTGCTCAATAATATAAAAATCGTGGTTACAACACCTGGTCGTCTATTAGATCATCTCGACGCAACAAAATCTTGTTCTATTTGAAATCTCATAATATATCATGGATCAAGTTCACCATAACTGGTTGTATCATTTGGACAATCATGCCAAAGTCACGTCGTTTGAAAGAGGCTGCAAGGGGTGGCCACACATGTGTTGTAGAACTGCTTTAAAGTATCCTCATCTGATTCAAAACCATCAAAACCAACTGCAAGCAAATGGAATCAACAACGCCGCCAACATTTCAGTTAATCAACATTCAATAACAGAAACAGAGTCAACAACAAATGCAGCAGCAAATTCAGCAGCTTCGTGATCCACCAGGCTTGCGCGAGGTACTTGAGGCTGTAAGAGTTTCCAATGATCAACTATTCCACCAACAGCAGTTTACATCGGTCGATTATTTAGATAGACGAACCTTATTAATTGCAAGCTCAACTGAAAGTTTTACCATATATCCAAATTCATTAAACGCCTAGCGACAAGAAACCCTTAATGCAAAAAGCAGGTTTTTTCATTGCTTCGAACAGGGATTCGATATACTGGGATATGAATGTCAGAAAACTTAAATAAAATGATAAAGTTATGTCGAAGCTAAACCGAAATTTTTAATAAATGTTTTATTCTGGGGTAGCATTCCATGAGACGAGAGTTGGCAGGTTTTGTATTTCAATTTTCTCTTGGGCTTAAAACTTCGCTTTGTTTTGAATGTAGGTTTTATTTTGAGTTAAACTAAAGCTAAACGACAATAGCCATAAAAGTTATTCGTCATACATAGAAATTTAGTTTAATTTGAAATTGTTTTGAACCAAGGCTGGTAGTTTAAGACAAGGGGATACGTGTTCGTTTTCTGGCCGGCAGCTTTTTCTTCTTTCAATTTGTTCAGTTCAGTAGCGAGGATTCTTAAATAATACTACCTTGAAATACATTGTAAAATACTTACTGTCCTTATTTTAGAGGCTGACTATTTTCTCTGTCCTTAACATAAAAACTCTTTTTCTACTAACGAAAATTTATTGATTGAAATAATTTGAATTTGTGTGGTAAATGCTTCGAATAGGCTTTACAAAGCTCTTAGCGTCCTTACTATGAATAAAAAGCTTAACTTTGATTCAAAACAGTATTTCTATTTAGTTAAGTGCAGTAGAGGTAAGCACGGCTATACCACCCTGACCTGCAGCAACAGCCAAGTCGACATTAAACAGCTATTCTGTGCGTGTCGAGTTAAAATAAACAGGCAAAGTAAACTTACTGACGCGAACATCGCTGCCAGCCTTTAACCATTTCAAGATGGTCACTGGTATATCCATCATGATAGTCGAAGCAAGTAACAATTCAATATTCTTGCATTGTGCTCTTCCAAGGACCAATTATTAACCTGTGTCACACATTTCCTTGTTGCGGTAATGTACGCTTCAGGATTCAACAGACCGCCCAAACATACTGGGAATTCCTACAAAAACACAAAAGTAGAACTAGGTATGCCTGCAAAAATGGATTTATATTATTACCTAAAGGTCCTTAGTGCCAGCTTGGGAGACTAACAGAGAAACCTTTCGCAACTGTTGAACACGGTTCCTAAGGTCGGTAATTTGAATGACCTAACATCCAGCTGAAACAGTGAAGCCCCGCCAGCCTTTGGGAATAATTCCTCTTACCAGTTCCGATAACATCGAACGATGGTGATTAGTTTGCTTTTTCTCTAACTGACAAACCTACAGGACATCTTGAAGGTCTGAGATAACCGTCTGCAAAAGTTTAGCGCCTGATGTTACTTTCCTCTCAAAGTATCTGTACAGAAGATCTTTGATGGTTTCTACATAGTGCGCTTAAGAACATGCAAGCTATTACGCAGAAGCTCCATGATGGCCGGCCATCCTCGTTGCGAGTCTGTGCAGCCTACTGGTTTTCATCCAATAGAGTGGCTCGTTCATCATCGTCCTCTAACTGCTGCATCTTTAGTAACTTGCTAACCAAGTAAGTTCCACAAGTGGTCAACAGAACCTTTTCAGCGTTGTTTGGCAAGCCCAACCATGAAGGAGTTTGACGATCAGCCATAGGTTTTTTCGCCCATATGTCATCAACAGCCTTGTTGACATCCTCATAGACAACCGACACGATCTTCTTTTCAACTTTGTAGATCATACATATTTGACTTTTTATTGGAGAAAAGTGAGTCAAGATGCGGACTGTTTCCCAATTTGCATTCGTGCTGTCCAATGGTTTTCTAAACAGAACAAATTTTAAACGAAATTTTGAAATTAAAAGAACGTACGTCCAACTAGTTACTGAGGCCGTCTTCTGTAAATAGCATCACATGGTCTTCCTAGACTGATAACAGAAAACGGAGAAAAAACCACAATTCCGGCCTGTATTTCATTTAAAATAACCAACATTAAGTACACTTATTTCAAGGCAACTTAAAGATTCTGTAAAAAACATCATCAACGCGATTTATTATATAAAAAGTGAGAAACAAAACTTACAAGAGAAATGATTTTCTGAAACAAAATGTACTTCTGTGACACAACAACATGTCAGCAACTAAACTGTTCGATTTCTATAGTAAAATATTTTCGATGACAAGTGTCAGGTTTCTTAAGCATTGTTGTTGTTTTTGGTGATAGTTCACTTTCGTTCGCTGTTCTGAGGTTCGTTCCATTTCTCCATTTATCAGTTTTACTACATTTTGGAGGAGATTTTGTGGAAATCCGAAAAAAATAGACTAGAAAAAATGTAAATTTTGTATGGAGAAACTAGTCAAGTTTTTTGAGATTTCGGCTTTTTATTACTTTTTTCGCTCGAAATCCGGATTTCGGCGCAGTGTGAAACCGGTATAACTGCGATATTTATGTTCATTTAGGCTATTGACTAAGTCCCTGTCCACACGTGTTATTCCAATAACGTTATATCGGTCGTTTCTGGGCAAAAGGGGTGAGGAAGAAAGAGGTTGGATGCGCAAAACGAAATCAGATTTATCTGCCTAAGCAGTACACTTGGCGTGTCCAGACGGGTTATACTCATAACGTTATGCTTTTTTTAATACACTTTCCAACACAAAATGGAGAACTTGTGCGAGGAATTATAACAACGTGTAGACACCTAGCGTTAACAGCATAACGTTATTGAAATAACCCGTCTGGACAGGCACATAAGGAGTTGTTGTTTTCCCATGAGCGATGTCTTACTGAAATGAACATAACTAAATAAATAAATACGGTGGCGCAACAGAGCGAGGAGCCCCTGAGCCTAGAGCTTTTCTCACAACCATCCCTTGTGAGGGAATAGAGGGGACCTACAATTTTCTGCCGGTTCCGAACGGCTAATTAAGAAAGCGCTTTTCATGGCAATGAATACTAACGGAGGACTTGCCAAATCCTCGCGAAAGGTGATACCCGTAGAAAAAACATTTTTGCCTCTGGTGGGATTCGAACTCGAACCTCTGGATTAACAGGCGGACATGCTATCCATCACACCACGGGTACCATGAACATAACTGCAAATAGAATTTCGATAAAACACGCCTAATGTCACTTTCCATTGAACGAAAAGAACCGTCCAGTGCCCCTGTTCTGTAACTATCGCCTCGATAAAAGCAGGTGATAAACGGTGGAAAACGGAACGAAATCCTACTGAATTCATAGAATTTTGTTCCATTTTCCACCGTTTATCGCCGAGGCCATAGTTACCGAACAGGGGCACAGGAGCGTCCAGAAGCATTCTCAAACCGTTCCATTGGTGCAAAAAGATCGCTTCTCATGATTCTGAGGAGTGACAGCCGCTTCTCGATTTGAAGTGAGAATTGACTCAAGAAGCATTAACACATGTTACTCAAATGTCAAAACAAAGTTTTCTTCAAGGAATATTTTTTAAGAGCCATAGGTGTTTCACTCACACAAAGAAAATTACTTTAAACTGAATAGAAACAATTGAAAATTGGTTTTTAAAATGAGTGCTTCCCCGAGTGAAACCAATGGAAAGCGACATAACTATCGCTTCGATAACATCGATCGAGAAACAGTGAGAACCGGAACAATCCCAATAAGTTCATAGAATTTTGTTCCATTTTCCACCGTTTATCGCCGGCTTTTATCGAGGCGATAGTTACAGAACAGGGGTACTGTGCCCCTGTTCTGTAACTATCGCCTTGGCGATAAACGGTTGAAAATGGAACGAAATTCTATGAATTTAGTAGGATTTCGTTCCATTTTCCACCGTTTATCGCCTGCTTTTATCGAGGCGATACTTACAGAACAGGGGCACTGGTTATGTATTTAAACATAACTGCTTATAAAATCGGATCATAACACACTTTTAAATGACAAAATGTGTCACTTAGGAACGTTTATAAGAACTGCAATGCTTTTTAACACTGAACACAAAAACCAAATTAAACTGAGTTAAAAGTGGCATAAATTGATTAGTTTTTATTTTCAGTGGTAAATTCCATTGCTGAGCTGCGCGACAAAAACGACCGATATTTTTTGGTTAATCGGAACCCCACACAAATTTGCCCATCACTAGCAAACAGTTTGATTTTATTTTGAGCATGTTCGTTATCGAAGAGAAAGTGAAACAACTAATCTTTTCTATTAAACATTTGCATTTCGTTTTCCTTGAGTCTGACATCGCGTACAATTTATTATAGGTTTTTAATTTTAATTTGTAAGTTGTTTAACCATAGAGCATTTAATGTCCAAAATGACTACCGTAAATATAAACTCACGAAAAAGTCCAAACATACTGAAAAAACAAGGTACCGACCAATGGGTCAAGCTAAACGTCGGTGGGACATATTTCCTGACAACCAAAACGACATTATCCCGTGATCCAAATTCGTTCCTGTCTCGCTTAATTCAAGAAGATTGTGATTTAATATCCGATAGGGTATGTGAAGTGTTTTCAAAATGAGAAAAAAATATATATTTTAATTAAATGAATTATTTTTGTCCAGTTCCTTTTTGAATTTTTCACTTTAAACCACTGGTTTAGTGTGGGTGCTGCTCAGATAAATTTTTATCAAACAAACAAAAAAAAAAAAAACTATCATTTTCCTTCGAACAAGAGAATGTTTATTTATCTACTTTTAATGATTACCTTCATGAATTTGAAGTGGTTGTTTTATTGTTTTAATTGTGCGACTCTAGGCATGGTGCACCTAGTCACGGCAGTGTTCTTGTGAACTTGAACTATATTTGAAGCGAAAAAAGATAACCTGACAAATTGTTACACCTAAAAGTAGGTATGCAGATAGATACGTACATATTTGTTTGATGAAACAAGTAAGGACCCTCTTATGTTATTATGTGGGTTAAAGCACACTGCAAATAATTCTGGTTTTATCAAAACAAATAAATTTCGAGGTGGTCATCAATTAAGGCTTTGCTTCCACAGTTAATTCATTTTTGAGAGGTGTACCTAACAAGGATTTTTAAGTATTGTACCTAACATGGTTTTTCTGTATTAATCGCAAAACTGATTTTTTTTTTAAATTTCCTTAGTGAAGAACCTGAAATTTTACCTTGAAATAGTACCTACTAGCGATATGTATAATTTACTTAAAAGGAATGTACACCTGGCTTAAGCGGGCTATCCAGCCAACTCCACCAGTTTCTACAAAGCCAAAAGCGTTTAGTTTTGGTGTTACAATACAAAGTATTCTTTTAGTCTTGATTATTTTTGAAGTTCATTGTTATGTTTTTTCATATACCAAGTTGGGTACTACTTCACATTGTACCTGTAAGCATTTATAGTCGTTTTCTAGCACACCTCACATGCCACTTGTATCTCAACCTGATGATCTGAGAAATCACGAATCATATTTCTTTATTTTTTTTTTTCAAAACACGCACACCAAAGGATGAAACAGGAGCATACTTGATTGACAGAGATCCAAAATATTTTGCACCAGTTCTAAATTATTTACGCCATGGCAAACTGGTACTTGATGGTGTATCAGAGGAGGGTGTACTCGAAGAGGCTGAGTTCTACAACGTAACCCAACTTATAGCTTTATTAAAAGAATGCATTAATCATAGAGACCAGGTACGTGTGTGCAATGAGAATTCAATTTGTTTATCCATAAAGCAAAATTCCATTTGTAATTGTTCTAATTTGGCTTCACATTATTTGTTGTTGTTTTGTTTTTGCAGAGGCCGCATATGGACAAGAAGCGAGTGTATAGAGTTTTGCAATGCCGAGAGCACGAACTGACACAGGTAGTTTTTTGCTTGACTTATTATTTATTTTATCTTTGTGTGCCTAAATGAATAATGTGCAAAATTTCGTTTCGCATCGATGAATGGCTCTCTTCAATCGCACTTTGTTAATACCGCCAATTGAACAAACAAAATCGAAAAGTAAATTTATTGAGACAATGAAAACCAAATACCATAACTTTGTAATCAATTCACGTTCTTGTTATTCAGAAAAGTTATGTGGATCGGAGGAAATGTGTATTTTAGTGTAAAATAATTAGGATGACAAATCTTGAAAGCAAAACGGTTTCAGTTTTACTGCAAATTAATAAGTTTTACAATAAGTTGCATTCTTTACGTATAGATGCAGTAATTTAATAGTTAAATATCTACGAGTCACGTTCATACCAAAAATTAGCCAAGAATCTTAAACCCATCAGTCTTACCTCCTTCCTCCTTGAAACCCTGGATAGAAGGGTGGAGGTTTTCATACGCACATCACTCCAAATACAACCTCTGTCTCAGATGCAACATACTTACCAACGCGGAAAATCTTGAGAGACGGCACTCCAATATCTTGTCAGCAGGATTGAATGTTCACCTCACAAGAAAAATTCTGCGATGGTAATTTCCATCGATATAGAGGGTGCTTTTGACAATGATAACTTTGACGGCATTTGCAACGCTGCAAGAGTTTACGAATCATTAGTCTTGTTGATTAAAGCAATACTAATGAAGAGAATAGTGATCGTTAAGGCGGAGTGTGGACAATATTTTACAACAAGATTGAATAAAGGCTGTCCACAAGGTAGTATTCTATCTCCTTTTCTGTGTTGCATGCTTTTTGACTCTTTACTTGATATGATCATTGGAGCTAACGTGCCCAAGCATAGACCGACGACATCGCCAAGCTCTCGGTTAGATCCAGCCTCTAATCTGTTTGTTAAGCACGGGTCGTACAGCGCTTAATGGCAGCCGTTTCTTACCAGCGGCTGGCAGTAGCAGAAGCAGGCAGCGGCTGGCAGCACGGTCACACTATCTGCTGCTACTCGCCAGCTTCTTTCAGCAAGCAGCTACAGAAAAACATACAAAAATTGCTTTTGAAGTTTATTTCTAGTTTTTGAACCTATTTATGATATTTGACAAAAATTTTGAATTTAAAATTTAATAACAGAACGTGTAGCAGTATTTTTCTGTTTTAGCAGCCTGTTAGCAGCCAAAAGCTAAACATGTTCAACGTGTTTCGTGGTCACACAAAGCTGACCAGCGGCTGACAGTAGCGTCTACTCGACTCGCCGCTGGCAACCAGCCGTGTGTGACCCGTGCATTATAGAGCAGATGCTTCGCTTAACTTGATTTTCATCTGGTGTGCTAGAAACGTCCATCCGTCAATTCTCTATAAATGGAGATTGTTCTCTTCACGAGATGCAGAAAATTTACTGGCCTGAGTTTACTTGCACTCAAAGGCATCAACATCCCTTTCAGAAATGTAGCTAAACTTCTTGGAGTAATGACATTTCTCCTTCTTTGGTCTATGTTAGTCTTCTGGCAGTGTGAGGAGGCTTTTGGCGAGACATGTTGGCTTAAACCGAAAAGGGTCCTCTGGACTTATACGACTATGATAAGACAAATCATCCCCGATGCGCCAGTTATTGGAAGCACTCACTTTCTTTTGCCAAATTTCGAAAAATAATATGTCTTAGCTGTAATCGGGGGGGTGTTCCCCAACTGGATGCGACTCTCGGTCCATCCTTAATCTTCCTCCACTTGATTTATCAAACCACTTGATTTATCAATCCATTTGATTTATCATAAAATGTATCTCAACTTTATTTCCCGTTTAAGAATTGGTCTTTGGCACAAATCGAACTAGGGTGTTGACTCACCTCATGATGATGATTCCAAGGCTAAATATATGGCGAACTCTCTCTCAGTTCACTATGGAATCTAAACCAGAAAATAATTGCTTTTGGATCTTCAATGATAGATCTGGCTCTTTTGTTTTTGTGGAAAGCTATGTTATTCTACTGCACACGTATTACGTATCTGCCTTTCAAGCATAGACGCATGCTATCCAAGTAGCTATAAGCTTGTTACAAGAATAAAAATATTTGTGTCACCAAGTTCTTTTTTGGATTCAGGACATCACGGCGTAACTGAGCTGCCAAGGTCTTCAGTGATAGCATCTTTCAACGATTTAATATGTCAAAAGCACAACCGTAATTTACATGCCTCCTTTAGATGCAGACAAACTAAATGTATTCTCCCCAACTTTAATATAAAAGCTGAAACAGTTTTGCTATCCTTTGGCACCAGAAAAAATTAATGAGCTTTTAAGCGTTACTACGGTGCCCTTTTATTTAGCCAAGAACTAAAAAACAGAAGAAAAAGAAAGAGAATCGTACTGCCACAATGATTGTTTGTTATATTTTTCCTTTGTTTTGGTTCTTGATTATTTCGAGTTATAAAGGTTCGTCCACATTATGCTTGGCGGAATATTAGCTATGTTTTCTTAAGAATTCCATTCCAAATGATGGCAAATAAGCCAGAGATTTTTTTCTGGCAAAAAAATGTTCAATTGAATTAATATTTTCTGTTAAATTGTATTTATATATTTTCCTATTAAAATTTCATTTTTCGTGTCAGCTGATTGAAATTTTAGCCAAATTGGAACAAATCATTCCAGTTGTTTGGATTCCATTTTCCACGTATTGCACTGACAGACTCACAGCGGATTATTTTTTTTCGTGTGTGACTTCGAAGAGTTGATAATGAGAGCCTGGCAACTGACATATTTTTCCTGTTCGCTGTAAACGCTTATCATATTTCCATTTGTCACAACTTTTCCTGGTGAGCGTAATTGGGTCCTTATGCAATGCGCACGATAAAAAATCCGCTGTTAGTCTGTCAGTAGATTTCATGAAAAATGAAATCCAAATAATTGGAACGATTTGTTCCATTTTGGCGGAAACATCAATCTGTTGCCACGAAAAATGAAATTGCGTCAGAAACATAGAAAAATGCAAATTTAACAGAAAATAAAAAGAAAATTTTTCCTAATTCGTTTTCCTGAATGCTATAACTGGGCCCGTAATAAAAACCAATTGAACTAACTTCTATGATATTGATATTATGTCCAATGATTTATCTATACACCGCTGACAATGGATAAACCGATGGGTAGCATTTTGTGTTTTGTTTCTTTACAAATTTGCTGTATCACGTATAATTCTTTTTAACTACTATGTTTTTCAAAGTAAAAAACCGGTTGTCACAATAAAATTGTACTGACGGCGATGATGAAAGCAGAAAAAGAAATTCATTTCAACTTGTTCTAATTTTGATTCCAGATGATATCCACCCTCTCAGACGGTTGGCGATTTGAGCAGCTTATCAATGTTGGCATGCAATACCCCAACTATAGTCCCTTCGAAAACAATGAGTATCTGTGTGTTGTTTCGAAGGATTGTCTGACGCCAGCTGGACGTGAATTGGAACTAAATGATAGAGCTAAGGTTCTTCAACAGAAAGGCTCTAGAATGTAAGAACACTATTATTAACGTTTTCTATATTTTAGTTTAAATTTAAGGTTAATTTACGAAGATAAAAAATTAACAAACTGAAACAATAATGAAAGTATTTTCTAAATTTACTTTTCTATAAAAAAAAAAAATATTTCGAAAACGTGATTAAAAAGAAAAAAACAAAATAAATAAAATAAAATTTCCTTATCCGACTTTCAAACCGGCATGTATTTATATTTTATCGTAGTTTTTTTTTATCGCGATATTAAAATAAATTAAAAAAGAAAAAAAACAAACAAGTGGAATTGAATATGTATCAAATGCCACTACCCACCGAACCAAAGTAAAACATGGTTAGGGCGAAAGAAGGTGGGCGGGCTATTTGAGAATATAAATATTGATTTAATTATTTATAGATATTATTATGAAAACAAAAATATTTAAAATATAAACCTAAGAAAAGATATATTCATAAAAAAAATTTAATAGGAAAAAAGTAATTATTTATACAATTTAAACACTACTAATAAAAAACAAACAAAATATGAAAATTGAAATGTGAAAACAGCGCACAAACCGACGTATTCAATGTGTTTTACAAATCAATACCATCTCCCATCAACGTAAATTTTAATATTTATTCATCATCAAAACTATACAAAATAATTATTGAGAATTTATAAAGTTATTTACAATCACTTGATCGAAATCAAAAGAAACACTCTCCTCTTCATTATGTTTGTTGTGAAACAAATTCGTAAGAACATTGCATTTGAGCTTTAAGTGTATTGATTGGAGTTCCAGTTGTCTGTTAAAACCAAAGGAGCTAAATTTCTTTTTCGCATGTTCATCATCGGTAGCTTTGTGACCCAACAAATTGCATTGGGTTATGATAAAATAAGAAATTAAAAATTAAAACTCTCCCAACTTAATCAGACAGTTTATAAGAATTTTAAAATTAAACTGAAAATCAAATATGCAAAACGCATTGCCAGTTTTTCATATGAACTTTAAGACGTTAAAGTGCTTTACACTACTGCATTTCCCGGATTTTTTATGTCTGAGGTCAACCAAATGCAGACAAATAGTGCCAGGAATGCTTTCACGAGGGATTGGCAAGTCCTCCGATTCCAAATCAATCGCCATGAAAAGTGCCGTTAGGAATAGGCAAAAAATTGTGGCTTCCTCCCTTTACCTAACAAGGACTGGGTCTGAGAAATGCACTAGCTCCCGGGGATTTCCACTCTGTTGCGCCACTGCATGATCGTATCTGAACGTTATATATAGCCTTTATAACGAGGCTCTCTAAATCTCTCTCCTTTGAATATGACAATACCAACTGAGTCAGTGTGGTACCCGTGGTGTGATGGTTACAATGGTTCCTGTTAACCCAGAGGTGCGTGGTTCGAATCCCACACAGTCGCGGTGGGTCTTCCCTTCAGCTTAGAGGCTATTAGAAGCGTAGACGTAGACTTAATCGTAATGTTTAGAAAATCTGCCAGTTAGGTGGGGGTTCGAGGTTCGATTCTCAGAAACATACTTTTTTTTCACGGGTAATGACTTGGCGAAGAGTTGGCAAGTCCTCTAAAATTAAATTATAAAATTGTAAGCTCTCCGACCTTTTGTTGTGCCATCCTATTTATTTATTCAATCATCTGAGGGTTTATCGAAGAAATTGTATAATTAATTGTCGCATAGTAAAATCGATTGTCAGAACAAAAAACTTATGAGATACATAAAGCGATCGTCGGTCTCCCGCCTTCTTTGTTAGGTTAGATTCTTTGATAAGAAAGTTAAAGTGATCATCTTTGAACAAAAGTCTTGCGAGAAGAATTCACCGAGATGAGTTTTCCTCGTATGAAGTAGTGCAGGGCATGAGCAAAGAAGGTGTTGAACGGTTTCTTCCTCTTCTTCATCTATGCAGCTTCTACAGAAATCATTGGAATACACACCAATTCTTTTGGCGTGTCTTCCTGTTAGACAGTGTCCCGTAAGAACACCTATGGTAGAACCTAGATACTAGATAGGCTAACAAACTTTTCGAGCGTTTTGAGTCTACACACGGCCAAACATTTTGGTTAAGATAGTGTGTCCATATGACAAATATCGTAGCACCGATGTCCTTCCTATTGAAAGAGATCAGTCCTTTTGTTTACTTAAGTAAAAGGTTGACAGCAAATCGACAGCCGCAATTGGATTAAATAACTCAAACTTGACAAAACAAAAGTTTATGTCTCGCCATAAGTCAAAACTTTCTAATCAATATTCAAATTGTGATGTGTTTCTCAAAAGGACACAATTATTTGATTTGGGAACTTTGCGAGAATAGGGCTATGAGGCTATGAGACCTTTGCACTTTAAAAATAAATGCTTGAGTTGTCTGCATTAGTAAATGTAAAACGGTATATTATATCGATTTTACTTTCATTCCATCTAATAACTGTGTAAAAGTAGTCTATCAGCAGTTCTTACGTGTTCTCTTCGCAGACAATCTAAACAAATTCTCATTATATCGATTGGTATTTTATTTGGTTTAGAATATTTATATTTTGTCGCAGATCGTTTGTGTAGGCAAGAGCTGTAAATCAATCAAACACTTATACCAGTTTAAAATTTTTCAAATAAACGAATTATAAAAATATTGGTATCTTCTCTTATCGAATTTCAATCGACCAAATTGATGAAAAAAAAAAAAACGCATCATATTGATTTAAATTGCTATCTTTATAACTCATCAGTCATCAACAACTGCCATGTAATCAATATGCAAACAAAACCCTTCACCACTCATTTCATTCGTCTAATCATTCAATTGTTTATTGTTTTTAACTGTTTTCTTTGTTTTTTTTTTTGCAGTCTTGGAATTTGAACATTTACAATGTTAATCACAATATTTTTTTCGCAACTACACACAAAACATATTATAATAAGAGTACTATAATTATGTAACCATTATCGTATACTTTTTCTTGATAAAAACGCAAATGAATAAAATATTAAATTGAATCAAACAAAAAAGAAAAGGAAATTGCTTATATAGTCAACTTTGATGTTTAAGTACAACTTGTATGGTATCTTAACAAAAATATAAAAAAAAAACGATAATAATTTGAATTTGATGGTCAATGACTTCAAATAAGATATAACTTATATTAAATTTGTTTAAAAAAACACACATACACACAAATTCACAATCAAACGATAGCTGCATATAGTCATGCAATCATTGAATAATTTGTTTAGGATATTAGTTTAAAGTATACAAAGTAAACTGTACTCTGCCTATTTATTATTATAACATAATTAACACATACACTACGACTATTCTTGTAAAGAAGCATTTTTATAATTAATAACATGAAAGTTTATGAATAGGTAACCTTAATATACTTTAAACACTTCACACAGGAAAGAACATTTACACACACACACACACAGGGTTCAATGCAACTTACTTACTTTGTAAGGTCTTGTTCTTTATTATGTTTAAAATTATTTTATTGACACTAAAAAATTGATTTTTCACTTCACATCAAATCAAATTGAACAACATACTCACTTCACTCAACCATATAAACAACACGTTCAAACAAACACAAATTTGTAGGAGAAAAACATAAAAGTTAAGATTATTGAATTAAATAAATAAAATATACATATAATAAAAAATTAAAAATACAAAATGCTTGTACACATACGATTTGTTAAATTTATGAACAAGAAAAACCGTAAATAAAAATACCAAAAGTATCTTAAAATTGAGATGGTTAGAAAAGAAAAATGAACAATCTCAAAATATTAACAATCGAACCTGAAGCTCCAAGCTTTTGATAATTCGCAGCCGATTTAAATATGCTGTGAAGCATGCGTTGTACTTCTTTTAACCATCGCAATCCAAGTGTTGAAAAAATATAAAAAATAAATAAAAACTATACAACAAAATATATACACACAATTTTTTCCTACGGACCTAATCAAACAAAAACAAAAATATATATTCAAAAACAAAATGAAATCAAATAAAACTTGAATTTATTTTACAAGCTTGTAAAATTTAAGTTTTTGAAAACACTGATTAGAGAAGTGAAGAAAAGTTTTCTTATTAAAGAAAAACAATAAATGAATTGAATTGAAAAATGTTGTCTTTAATTTAATTTAGACTGCCATCAGATGAGAAGAAATAGTGGTTAGGGAAAAAATGATGCATGGATAGGATAAAATTACAGCACAATGACATAAATAATTCTCAGAAAAAAAATTCTACTCTCTCATTGGAACCGATGGCGAAACCTATTAACTTGAGAGAGGTTCCGGTCGAATCACATATTTTCATCATGGTGTCCACATAACATATTAACCATTCAGTCGTTAGTTATCGCATTAGTGTTCGGAACACACGGTGTTGGCGTTGTTTTCATTTTGCTATTTTACCTAAACATTCCAATTATCTTTTCAGAGGTACGTTCGGTTTATCAGTAGGTGTGCTTACCATATATCCCCATATACAAATATCTATGTCTCCTTCCTTTACTATATAAATGACTCTGTTCAAGAAAGATAAGTACTACGTTGAAGATAGTGATTCTCGCGATCCTGTTTTTCATTCAAATTATAGCTCTAACAGAGCTGTTATACAGCTATGGTTGATATGATTGTCAAATATCAATATGAATACTTGATAAATTTGTTCGTTTATCAATGAAATTGCTTGATATTACAGATAACAACCATCAGAACTTTTGATCAGTTGTGAATGAAACGCTTTTTTGCGATCTATTGTGAACGTCTCTGGTTGCTAGTTCAATAATCGTCTCCGGATAGCTTTTACGTGTTAAGCATTTGGCAGAGCCATACACCCGAAAGCTATCTAAATGTATCCGAGAAGTTTCGATAGACCTTTCTATTCAAGTGATCATATGATAGTTGGTTTTTTATTTTGGTGTGTTTTGTTTCAGAACCAACTAATAGGGCCCCATACATTACGCAAATACCTTTGTTCAAACGTATGTTTGTGCCAACATAGTTTCGCGACACACTACACAAACATGTTTGAGAAATAATAGTTACGTGCCGTTTTTTATCTCAATCAGATCTACGGAGTAATGAGCTATGCGGCATGTGCAGCTTTAATTATTGCCTTGGCTATTAAAAAAAAATTTTAAAACAAAAAAAAAAGAAAGAATTTGGTGTAAAGAGTGGTTTATTTATCCTTACTTACTTACTTACTTAAGGTGGCGCTACAGTCCGGGTCGGACTAGGGCCTCAACCAACATGCTTCTCCAGCCAGCTCGGTCCCTAGCTAGCTGCCTCCAGTTTTGCACGCCAAGTTGGTTGAGGTCCTCTCCTAATTGCGTGCGCCACCTGAGTCGCGGTCTTCCTCTACTGCGCCGTCCCTCGGGATTGGATTCGAAGACTTTCCGGGCCGGAGCGTTGGTGTCCATTCGCTCTACATGACCAAGCCATCTAAGCCGCTGGACCTTGACTCGTTTGACAAGTTCAGTGTCGCTGTACAGCCCGTAGAGCTCGTCGTTGAATCTTCTTCTCCACTCTCCATCTATGCAGACGGGACCAAAAATCACCCGAAGAATTTTTCTCTCGAAGCATCCTAAAGCGTTCTCGTCTACCTTTGACAAGGTCCATGCCTCTGCGCCATATATAAGAACCGGGATGATAAGTGTCTTATACAGTGACACCTTAGTTGCTCGAGAGAGGACTTTACTACTCAATTGCCTTCTTAGTCCTTAGTTGGCGCAGTTCAGAGGGTCTCCTTTCTTGAGGACCGGGGAAACAATGCTGAGGTTCCACATCGGGCATGCTTTCTTCCCAACCATATTTTGCAAATGAGCTGGTGCATACTCCTGACCAGGTCATCGCCTGCCGCTTTAAACAATTCGGCAGTGAGGCCATCAGCTTGAGCTTGTTGGTCTACGTCGCCTAAATCGAATGGTTCTATCTCTCTAACAGCGGAATTGGGTTCATCATCGCCGTTATAGAGCTTGGAGAAGTGGTCTTTCCATATCCTCAGCATTGACTGCGGTTCCACCCCGATGTTCCCTTGATCGTCTTTGCAGGCTTCGGCTCGGGGCTTATAGCTCGGGGCTGTTGTTTTTACCTTTTGGCATTGTATATCTAAACTATAGTAATTTTACTGGACACCTTTTTTCATCTCCTGCATTGATCGTTAGGTGGCGCAACATCGCGTGGGGAAGCGCGAATCAGATGTGGAATGTTTATTTTTAGCGTGCGTAAGAAAGAAAAAAATATATATTTGTATATATTTGTTTCCTGCTCATACGCATATAATTTTCCTCCTCTTCAAATACAGTCTTGTGGAATACATTCCAACTTTTGTGGCGTACGTTCAATTCCCACTTTGTCACCGGAACGAGTCAAAGTAATAGTACTATAGAATTTATATACAATGCTTTTGGTAAAACTTCCGAACCTCATTCCTGCTGTGGCACCCTTCTATCTCCTCGATCGCGCGCTTCTCATGCTCTCTCTTTTTCCGTCTAAGAAGCCGGTGTTCGTCTCTCCTCTTCTGCTTGTAGAGCTTATTTATCTTTACCCCTAAAACAAATTCCAGGGGCTCTGTTATAGAAGACTTCCTACTATCTTCAAACCTCTTAGTTCTAACTGATGAATCACCCACACATTTTTCCACTCACAACACGATATAAGCTGCTTCCAAAAACTAATTAGTGCGTGAAAATATTTTCAAGAACGGAGATAAAAGCAAAATTCTTGGTAATATAAACAAATTTTTAAATGCAGTTATATTTTCTTTACTTATGTTTTATACATTTGAAGGTGATGCTGGTTATACTCAGCAGCTCTTGAGAACAGCTGTGAAGCAAAGTATAATACGGTGCATTCAAAATGTCGAAGTACTATAGAGAGGTGTTTTGGAGTTCTCAAAGAAAGGTTCCGATGCATATTGCACTCAAGGGAGCTGTATTACCAGTCGGAAAAAGCAGCCTGTTGCATAACGTTTGTTTAAAATTTGAAATAGACTTGATCAATGATTAATAGCTGTATTCCATACCTAAACGACAATTTATCTAGTGATTAGTACGAGAACATAAAAAAAATTTGCTTACAATTCCATCCTTCTCGAGTTTTTGTTGGGGCTCCAATGCAGTTGAGCTTCTTAGGTACCTCATCCCAGAGGTCACCATCATCATCATCATCAAAAGCGATCAGCCGCGCTTTCTGGAACAGCCCTACTGGTGTCAAACATCCATGATCTTTTTACCTTTTGGTAAAGCTTTCGAATTTCTTTCCTACCAGGGCAATTCTCAACTCCCTCAAACGAACGTTTCTCATGCTGCTTCTTTTTCGAAGAAGAGCAAGAAAAAAAAATTCTTTTTTTATTCGTCTGAATAGATACTATGTACTTCATACGAGGTTTCTTATTTTTGTTTACAAAAGGGCCACGGGTTGTAAAAAATAAAAAAAAAGTGGAAAGTCTATTTTATCACTGTTTTTTTAAACCTTTATTTTAAATTTTAATTGTACTGTTTTCCAAGAATGATTACTCTTCCTAATATGAAGACGCTTCGAAGTGGAATACATTGATCATTTCTTTTTAAAACAACAGTAAAACAACGGTTAAGGCGATCCTTTTTTTTGGTATATTACAAATATTTTATTAAAACCAATAAAGACAATGAAAATGATTTATTTTTTATGTTTGTATTGTTATGAGTTATTCTTTTATGAATATGTACAAATAAAGAGCACACAAAAATCAAATAGTCTTACTTTTTTATTATGTTCTGTTTTGGACTGTAATAAAAAAAAAAAACATAAAGAAAACAAAAGTATGTATGAATTTTCCAACAGTCAACTGTTGTCCTTCATTGAATTGAATTAAAAATAAACAATAAACCTCTACGATTTAAAAGCTATAGAAACTAAATGATTAACCTTTGCTGTTTAATGTCTTCGCCACATTACAAACACAAACAAAAAAAAAACAAAATTCAAAATAAGAACTATATCAACTGGGCCCCAATAGGGATATCAACAATTAAAAAATAATTATTCGTAGTATTTTTAAATTTTAATTTGTTTTTAAATCTTTCCTTTGTTTATTTTTGTTTTTAGTAAAACTTGTTTATCTTTAAAATTTTTTTAATCCTACGAAACATATCAACAACACGAAGATTTTTCAGGCTCCGCAACTACCAAATTAAAGTCCAAACTACTGGGTCTGGCAAAACCAGTCTTTATACCATCCCAGCCATCTTCTACTTTGTATTCGCCCGAACGAATGCGTGAATAGACTTCTTGCGTTACCATGCGAAATGCTTCTTCAACATTGACACCACTACGTGCTGATGTTTCAACGAAATGCAATCCATGCTGTTTCGCAAATGCTTGTGCTTCTTCTGTGCTAACCTCGCGATGGCTACCAGCATTTATTAAATCGAGCTTACACCCAACCAATGCAAATACTGGCCGATGAGGCTCAATGTGACGTTGTGCTTCCATCATCCACAGTGGGATGTGCTCGAAGCTGGCGTGATTAGCAATGTCGTAAACGAGAAGTACACCAACCGAATTGCGATAGTAGGATTTAGTAATTGACCGGAAGCGCTCCTGACCAGCTGTATCCCAGAGCTGAAGTTTTATCTGTGTGCCATCTTTCATTTCGATCAATCTCGCGAAGAAATCAACACCAACTGTTGGATCAGATAGCTGTAAAGATAAAAAAGTTGTTCATAAAACATATTTCACTTAAATGTCGGTAAATTGTAAAAAACAATTGCAAAAATAAGATTTGCAAACCAAAAATTATCAGCCAAAAAAATAATTTGGTTGTTACAGGCCAGAGATCAATTGAAATTTATATTAAACCATGTCATTTGTGGAAGATGAAGATGAATGGCCAGACTGATATTCATTTGTTGTTTGGTATGTGATACGTAAGCATAATATTTATTAACATATACCAGAGCTAACTTCCTCGTAAATTTAAAAATAAAAATATGTAACTTTATGTAGCAGAATAAAAAAACAGGCTGGTAAATATGTTAAAGATAAGCAAAGTTCAACGTTCTGGTAACGAGTTAAATGAGATTAAAGTATAATAATTATGATAACGCAACAGCCTGATGTGCTCGTTCTCGTAGTTTTCAAGGACAGTTAAAAAATAAAATATATTCATGGGATAAAGAGATTGTTCAAGATAACAATAGAAAGGGGTTGAAGCTGGTGATACATTTAAACTGTGGTCTTTACGTCGTTACTGTGGGAATCGCACTTAAGCGAAGCGGTTTGGGTGTCTGTCTGCACAAAACTCTTCACTTTCGCTTGCTGTCTGTGAAATCAATAGTTACTCTTCCCTAATCGGCATTGACTACGTATGTCTGAAAAATCATTTGTCACGATTGCGAACCTTTGGATTTCGTTCTTTTGAACTGAGCATATTCCTTTTATTTCTTTTTCGTCGTTACAAGCATAGTGATCTCGAAAAGATGACAACTCCTTCACTAGTGAGTGACCCACCTGTGAAATACTGCGCGTTGATTTTGAAAAGCGGCGACAAGCCTCCCGGTTTTGGTATGTTTCATGACATCAGTGCGAAGATCAAACGGAATTGCTGCCTACCGTCGTTGCAATTCAGAAACACCCTCTCTAAAAAACAAAGATAATCATTTACAAGACATTTATCATCCCAGTACTGCTTTACGGCGCGGAAGCATGGACCTTATCGAACGCGGATAACGAAACCCTAGGTCTTTTCGAAAGAAAAATACTCCGAATGATCTTTCGAAAACGATGTGTTGAGTAGTAGATACAACAACGAGCTGTATGAGCTGTGCATAGCTAGAAAAGTACGCATCCCGAGGCTACGATGGCTGGACCACGTAGAGCGAATGGATCCAAACGCTCTGGCTCGACGGGTTTTCGAAAGCACATTGCATCGAAATCAAGAAAGGGAAGACCTCATCTTAGGTGTCGTAGTCAAGTCGAAGAAGACTGCGAAAACTGAAGAGAGATCGCCCGAAATTGAAACTGTTGACGAAAGATGTTGCTTAAAGCTCTGGTTCACCCCGACATTACCTTTTTTTAACGGGGTTCTCTGGATCTCTCCTTTGAACATTACAATAAAACCTGAGTCGATCGTCATAAATTTTTCCCAAGGTGGTATTTTGTGGCTTCTAGGCTTTAGCTTTGTTACTTCTGCATTCTGCTATAATGCTGAGTATCTTAATCTCAGCTGTCCTCAACTAACACTTATATCTTTGTACTTTGTCCTACACTGTAAGCCGTATGTGCGTGCCGGACGCCCAAGAACGGTGTTTGAGTATTTCCTTGAGTTTAAAGGGTATTTTTGTGTCACAGAAGATAGCGGAGTGTTCGAACGCCATATATACGTCCTCCGTGCTTTTTTGCTAAGGAGTTGGGCGCCTTTTGCCTTTGCTTCTTTTTTGCAGATTTTGCATTCCAGATTGAAGCGAACATTTTCATCTCTAATATTTTATGTTCTCTAAGTTACTCCATGCTTGTTTTGACTCATCACTTCCTTATCCTCATCATTCCAATACCATGTTTCTTTGACTTGTTGGTAGTGCGCATGGTGAATAACTTAACTTTGAGCAAGTTTGTTTTAGGCTATACTACACATGTACTTTGTGCTGTGTTCCCTGCATTGTGAAGTGTGTTGGTGGTGTTACACAGATATCTCTGCATATTCAAATTATTTGCTCGCCCTTTTCCTTGTCCAAAATATACCACTCGATTCTCTTTGTAGAGCTTGTTTGTTTGATTTGTTTCATAGCTTCTATAAACAGCTTCACCCAGTATCGCTTTGCAGTCTTTAACCCGAGATTTATTTAATTTGGCTACCAAATAGTAGTCCATTTGTGTCCGATTCTCACCAATTATGTAAGTGGCAAGGTATCGGTCCTGTTTGAAGTAATATGATAAGACCATGTGGCTTGCACATACTTAGGATACACTCATGAGGGTTGCTGGTGCCGTATTATATACTCCGATAGCAGTCCTCGTAATCCTCGTCTGTCTTCTCACTTCTCAACATGTCCGCTCAAATCTACATCTACTCTACATCTAGCCCTGGGATCTACATGCACTGGTGGAAAATTTTTAAGGTGTTATGTGTGTTGTTAGAACCAATTTGATGTTAATTGTCTAGATATGATTTCACCTTTAGTCGTCTCTTACGAAACGCGGGGCGGCGCTGCGGTGATATTATAAGCCACCACTGTACAGCTATGAACTAAGCGCCATTTAGATTAGTTTAGAACTTCTTTCTGACTAGTTGATGGTCTGCACCAATCTAAGAATATTTCATCGGCACTTACCCATTTTAGTAATCGGATCATGCGTCCAAGGCAGGGTTTAGAGAACTTCAGTTGTCTAGTCGTAGAGTGCTTTTTCGAAAGCATGGTACATTGGTTCGCATCCAGCGTCGCAGGATTCTTCTTTTCGTTCAGCCTCTCAGTTTGACATGAACGTCCATCTAGTGCGCTAAAGAAGGTTACATCCCTGGTAGTGCGGTGATCGTTAATAGTTTGAATGCTAATATTAATAGTCTAGAATGCTCTCTTTTTCTACAGTTACTTTTGGTTGCCAATATCTTTGACGCATAACTCGCCTATAATTTTTGTAAAACTTGGTTCATCATTAAAAAAGACCATTCCGACGAAGTAGTAGTGGTTGTACAACAGTAGTTTGTGTCCCCTAGCTTACCATCTCAGTTTACTGGGATTTAAAGTTAATTTCCGCATGTAATACTTTAGTGCTATTAAAATTCCATTTGACTAAAGTCTTTTGTCGACCAACAGACATCAACCGCATGAATATCCTATATAGCTATCAATTTAAACTTGTCAATCAATTCTCACGTGTAGTCGCATTTGAACGGTAGTACGCTTTTATGAAATAATTTTTTCTCCTAAAAAATATACATATATATGTACGCACCTACATGTGTGTATTTATAAATAAAATAAAGGCCTTTGGTTCATTTCTTAATCGGACAACTGTTTCGGGAAAGGTGTATCATCATTGGCAACGCACATCACTGATTTTTTGTTATTGTCATCTTATAGGTTTATGTTTATAAGTTCTTATTATTATCAGTTTTAAAATCTAAATCAAAACATTAAAGACGACCTACTATCAACACGCATAGTGTACAAAATGTATGTAGCCACAGCCAGTCATGAATAAGTGTCAAGTGAAAAGAAACAAAGCTCCTCGCTGATAAGCAAATTGAAATTGGATCAGTCACACATTTAATCGACACTTCGGCAGTAAACTGAATTCTCTCTCGTTCGCAAAACTTATTATGATTATGAATAAAGAAAACAGAAAACAAAAATGTTGCACTTGCACACTGGCAATGAGACAATCATGAATGAAGAATGAACCCTTTTGTACAATTATATAAGTTGTTCTTTTGTTTTTGTTTTGAAATGAAAAACAACTTATTAAAAAAATGCCTGTAACAATACTGAATAATGGTAGCTATGTTATAAGTCCTGAAAATTGGGTTTATGTATGATAATCAAACGTTTCTTACCTCTGCAAATTTTCCATCTGTAAAAAATTTCAGCAAGGAACTCTTGCCGACAGTGCTATCACCAATCAAAATCAAACGAAATTGATAATCGAAAATAGGTTCAACCATGTTTTCGTTATTTAGCTGCTTACTACAATCAGTGTTTTGGGATGTTGTAATGGATTTGTATTTATAGATGCACTAGGGAATTCAGGGAATTTGTGTGCTGCGGATTTATTCTTGATTAATTTCGTTTTTTTCTTATACTGTCCTCGGTCTCAACTATTTTTTCTTACTTCGCTTCGCACAACGACGCAGAATAGTCACCAAATAAAATGTAATATTTGATTAGATTCACATTTTTTTATGGAACAACTTTGCTGAACTAGAATTTGTTCTGGTATGGTTTTATTAACAAGTTAAATAGAGGTCGTAGAACTTGATTAAAAATTTCCTTTTCAACAAAACACTTTTATTTTTCTTTGCTCAAATTAATTTTGTTTTCAGGGTGCATCAAAAATGAATAGAATACCCGGATTAGGAAAAAAAGTGGTTGGCCTCACAGAAAACAAAACGTCAAACGTCAAACTAGGGATCCACAGTCCACATTTGTGTGTATTCACAATGGATTGTTGGCTTTCAAAAAAAGAAGAAAAATCATACGACTATTTCGAAAATTTTAATACATTTTCCAGTGATTGACAATTGATGGCAATAACTATCGAACGATCGCCTCAGTCTTTTCGTCACAATTTGACAGAAACATGGTAAGGCAAGCATTGGTTCTTTTGTGCTATGGAGAGCAGTAATGCAATGCGTTCCTTTTTGCCTTCCATGTTTCGCGATGTAACATCTGCTGACATTAGTCGTTCCTAAATGCAAAAAGTTAAAAAGTTTCTAAATGAAATGTTGAACTGTCAGAATGTAATGTTTCGTAACTTTTCCAACTCATCTTTGGGATTTGAGTTTCGATGTTGATCTGTCAAAACCATCTAAGATTGTCGTTGCTCAGATCTATTTAGGTTATTCTTTCATTAATCTTTCAAAACTCTCAGAACAGTTCTGGATTTTCAATCTTGTTCATTTCAGAACTCTTTTTTCTTCGTCAAAAACGAATTTCCTTTGGCTGGGTTTATATTTTAAGAAAGACTTTGTTTGAAACCATAATTTTGTAACAAAGTCAAACATACACAAGAACAAATTATTTGTACAAAAAAAATCGAATTTCGTGTTTTAGCGCTGCCAAGTTGACGGAGGTAACAACGATGATTTTCACACTACAGTGTCGTGTAACATCGAAAGCAAAAAAGAACGCATTACAGTACTATCGTTAAAACGATATCGTCTCACTATATCGACTGCTTACAGAATGACCTCCACAAAAACAAAGAAAAAGACGAGCCTTGGCATTGTTTTCTATTCGTATTGAAAAATAATCCTTTCGTCAATTAATTTTTAAATTTTACTTTTTTCCTCCCGTGGAACCAGCGTCAGTGTTGTATTCAGTAAATGGGTGCGTTCGAAAAAAAATGGGTAGCATAACTAGGATACCTTTGTATCCGGGTAAGTTTTCGAACGACTAAGATTAGGTATCTGTCAAATCAGAAACAGCTGATAAATCGAAGTGAAAACAAACCAAACCAAATGTGTTTTAAAAATTGCAAACAACACGTACCACTTATTATTCGATTGCAAACTTCTTCACAATCGTTTACTTCGTAAACAACGTCGTTTAGATTAATTAGGAGCACCATATTTTAAATTTTATGTTTACAAAAAACAATTTTGCAACAAAGCACTATGACAGAAAGCAAAACAAAAATGAATCCAAGTCAGCTGTTCTCAAATTTCAAATTGGGTAGCTTGCTATACCATGATTGGCTGCGTTCGGATTCTTACCTAAGACGAACTAGATACCTTTCGTGACATTTGTTGTTAGTGTAATCCCATGTTAAAAAGCAGCTGACTGCAAAACATCTTTTGAGGGGAAAGCGATCCAAAGGTACCTTAAAAATCATGGTATAGCAAGCTACCCAATTTGAAATTTGAGAACAGCTGACTTGGATTCATTTTTGTTTTGCTTTCTGTCATAGTGCTTTGTTGCAAAATTGTTTTTTGTAAACATAAAATTTAAAATATGGTGCTCCTAATTAATCTAAACGACGTTGTTTACGAAGTAAACGATTGTGAAGAAGTTTGCAATCGAATAATAAGTGGTACGTGTTGTTTGCAATTTTTAAAACACATTTGGTTTGGTTTGTTTTCACTTCGATTTATCAGCTGTTTCTGATTTGACAGATACCTAATCTTAGTCGTTCGAAAACTTACCCGGATACAAAGGTATCCTAGTTATGCTACCCATTTTTTTTCGAACGCACCCATTTTTAAGGTACCTTTGGATCGCTTTCCCCTCAAAAGATGTTTTGCAGTCAGCTGCTTTTTAACATGGGATTACACTAACAACAAATGTCACGAAAGGTATCTAGTTCGTCTTAGGTAAGAATCCGAACGCAGCCAATGTGAACGCTTCTATTTATGACTATTTCAAAATGAGAGTGCTATTGAACACAGTTTGTAGCTGTGTTGACTGATCTCATTTTAACCAACTCCACAGAGAAGAAATCGAGGTCGAAAATGGTGTTAAATGGGAAATTTTCAGATCTTAAAGCCTTGCGCAAACCAATGCGGTGAGTGCATGCGATGCGATTGCGATAAGTCAAATCCCTATGCATTAAGTCAAACGTCCATAAGATTACATAGGGATTTGACTTAACGCAATCGCATCGCACGCACTCACCGCATTGGTTCGTGAAGTGATAAAATGAAAAAACTGTATGAAAACTGAAATGATTTTTTTTTTCACTTCACAGCTTCACAGATCGGGAATTGACCCCCTGTTGACTTTTGCAGTTCTTCATTACAGAAGATGACTTGACTGAAATGCTATGAACTGTGTTGTTTGAGATATAATAGGCGTGTTTTTTTTTATGCTAGTATATAGTACAGTAAAAATTTCCCTTGGGGAACAACAACAAATCATTTTACTGTCGTAATTTTCCACAGTGAAAACAGGGATGGCATTGCTGTGGATTGATAGTTTCCAGCTTTGAAAATAAGATGGCACCACCATTGATTTCAGTTCAACAAAGCTTTTTCGAAAGGACGTGTTCAAAAAAAATGTGGTATTTGCACAGAAATTTTTTCTCTCGATTAAAAATTAAAGAATTGAAAACTATATTCATATTGAATTTTCGCCCTGTTTTTCACCTGGTGGTGTATATAATACAGGATTTTGCACTAGTTCTTTTTTGCTGAAGCTAATAGCTTTCCTTGGGGAATTATTTGACTAAAAAATATAGCTAAATGCAAGAAAAAAACAAATCAAACAAACAAACAAAGCAGCAAAAAATGATCAAAAGGGAAAGATATATGAATGAAAATTATACATTCTTCAATAGAAATTCAAGTTTGGGACTAGCAGTACGTGTTTCAACTTAATTTAATTTGGGTTGTGTTTATTTGTGCGGTAGTATTATAGTTCAATTTCACGGTTTTGTAAATAAAAACAACTTATTTTCCTTCTTAACCTATCGAAAGACTGGTCAATAGCGTAGAACTGCTTTCCCAAAGATTTGGATAAAAAATAAATTGATTCTGTTTGCCAATGGAAAATCTCATCAAAGATTAGTTTTTAATATCTTTTTACATACTCCCCGAACATACCCAAAAGTTTTTTTCAACAAAACAGCTGACTTTGACATAGAGCTTTCTTCACTGCTGGACGATGCCTCCAAAAATAGTAAAAAAGAGCTGTAAGAGAGAATCTGATGTATGGAAAATAAGAAAAAAAATACAAATTCATACCTGGCTTTGTATCGTTATTCATTTGATAGAACAAATAAGGAAACAAACCTGGTATGAATTTGATTTTGTTTCATCTTGAATTTCACAGAGAGCTTTGAAAAGTAACAGCAAGCTTTGACGTTGAGCCCCATCTTGTTGCTGAAAATAGAACTGAAAATACTGTGAACAGATCGTTTTTTTTTAACTCGAATGCTGTACTATATACTAGCATAAAAAAAAACACGCCTAATATTGCACTAGTAATTTGTTGCTGATATTTAAATAGATTACTCATAAAAAAACAGAGCTAATCTAACTCATCTGATATCTGAAAAAGAAAAATTGGAGGTTTCTTCAGCTTACTGTTTTTTTCGACAGTAAACCACTGGCTGATATAAAGTGCGTTTTTGTCGAAACTCAACAATTCTATCATCAGCGCAGCAGTGTACTTTACCACTGAACACGAAAACAAATCATACGTTAAACGTGCTAAGTATAGATTTATTTTTGAGGTCATGGTAAAACTCATGACGCACCTATAATATGAGCTGCATGCTACTGCTCAATTTTTCTCACTTCTTCTGTACCGTTCTGCTCGGTTCCCGTTTTATAAAAGTCATTGAACACACTCATCAGTCATCACTCAAAGAAAAAGGGAATTCCCTTAAAAAAAGCATCTACAGCCCTGTGTTCCTGTCTATCGTAAAAATTCTTATCACTACTATTCTAGATTCTACTATACTAATAAATTCTGTGATTCAACTTGAACTTGTTGGCCAATGGTCATTTTCAACTTATATTTTTATATTATATTCAGTATTTTTTCGAACAAAGTTAGTACAAAAACATGCCAATCAACAACAGAGAATTAATCAGGGCGATTTCCATTGTCTCTGACAATGCTGAAGTTCGAGTTGCTTGTAAGCAATCCACAAAAGGAGCTATGGTTTGTGGAGCCATGTGTTTAGCTGGTGGACTATTGTTGGGACCACCAGGTCTTGCAATTGGAGGCACAGTTGGTGGTCTTACAGCCTATAAGATGTCATCAGGTAAATGAAACTAACAAGACAACTGTAGCAATCGTATGTTTTTTTGCGTAATGCCAAAGTTCTTTTTATATCAATCAAAAAAATAGAACTTCGGTTGGTCAGTGATCGGATGAGTGTTTGTAAACAGAATATTTTCCCAATTAGAGGTGAGGTGTTTGAGAATTGAGTGTCATAGGCCTATTTTTGGTAACTAGCTTCTGGAAGGGTAGCGAAAAAAGATAAAAAACAAGCTTTTGGAGTTCGTGGTATAACCAGTTTCTCGAGACACGAAAAAAATTACTAACAAAATGTATGTTTCAAACCTTTTGAATGACTGTGAATCTATCTATGATGGACTGAAAACAAAATGTGTTTATAGCTATTTGTTTAAAGCTAAACTATGGGTGGTATCTCTGATTTGCTTTCGGCTCTAAACTACAATGTTTATCTTCTTTACTTTATTTTTCACTATAATTGACTTTCCACAGGTTCTTTCCGACCGATTGGCGAGATCCTTATGAACGATCTAACAGAGAGACAACAAGAAATGCTTATTCAACATGTCCAAGCTGCCGTTGCCGACATAGGTGTATCAGATCTAGCTCTCTTGATACCTCTGCTAGCCAGAAATGCTGATATTCAAACGGCAGTGCTAAGAACTGTCACCTCTTTTGTTACAAACGAACTGCGAATGCATATCGTCGATTGATATACATATTTGTGTGCCTTGAATTAGGATAAATTGAAATATTTTAAAAACGTATGTTTTGTCATATTTTTGTAATTTGGTTATAAATAAATTATTTGCATAGGTTTTTTTTAAAAAGATATTCTTGTTATTCATTCCCAGTCGACATTAACTTGGTCCCAATCTTCTACAAAGGGCTGGTCGATGGTATCAATCATTACTCCGCAATATAAGCAATCCGCTGCAAGTATATTTTCAATTTCAGTTTTTATTTTATCGCGTGTAAGACGTTGTTGGTTATTTCGTTCATCAAGTGCTATTGAACTGGTCAAAATATTCTCCAGTTGTTGTTTGAGACTGGATAGACGTCGACTTTGTTCCGAACTGAGCATTGGAATAATTTGCTTCTCGAGGCAATCACCATGGAACTTATGACCACATGGAAATACAAAAAACGGCTTCATTAGGAGATACGATTCACATATAGCACAAGGCTCTTGAGCCCCAATGCGAACAGAACGATGACGTAGACCTTGGAGGTCACTTCGTACACGTTCTGCTGATTTGGATGATTCCATCATGTCATCTTGAAGAATTTGAATTTGTTCGTTGTATTTCTAAGAGAAGAAGTGAACATTTAATAAAACCAGGCCACAAAATTCAAAAGGTTTGTATTCACCTTCAAAGCGTTACAAATGGCTTCTTTGAAATCGTCAATCTTTTCGAAATCTGAAAAGAACGGCAGGAGATCTTCGATTCGCAGTAAATCACATTCTTTCAGCAGTTCTAATGCTTTTTTCACATCATTTGTGCCACGGATGTCGTGTTGAGCTAAAGTGCAAGGAAAAAAGTGAATTCATACATTTTCCGATATAAGGTCGGGTGTCGAAAGCTTGCAAAAAAAAGAAAAAAAAAAAACAACTAATCGAGACAGTTTACAATGGAAAACCAATAAAAGCAACACTTAACACTTCTTTGCTCACCAATCCTTAGCCACAACTTCCTTTTGGTTTCCTCGTCACTTGGTTTCGAAGCAGTAACCTTTGCTAGTTGCACATCGAAGGTCAGTGCCAGTTCTACTGCCGCTTCCCACATCTCCAGCAGACACTGAATAAAAACACACGCCGTCTTAGCTTCATGTTCCAAGCAAACTCGTAGCGCATATTTAACGTCATAGTGGACCAGTGTAATATCAACTCCTTGGGTCTCTAAATATTTGTCCAGTTTGTCCGGATGGTACTGTGCGTAGAGTCGCAGTAAACAATTATGCAATGAAGCTTTTTGAGCACTCAATGAATACACAGCGTACTCCAAATACTTGATGATTTCTTCAATATGCACCTGACTGTCTAGGCAAATCAAGGTTGGCATTAATCGTTCAACGTTCAATTTTTTGCCTTGGGCTATTAGGGCTGCAACGGTTTCTTGTGGAATCTCTTCCATTAGTATCGGTGCGTATTTGTAAAACATATCGGCACTCCTTTGAGTTTTGAGAACAGCTAAGGCTTGGGTGAACTTCTGCTGATTAATGTGCTGGTTAATAACCGATTCATAGTCTTGATTGACTGCAGCGAGCATCGAAAGATTATGACTATCACCGTGGGATGCCATCAGATCGTATATTACAGATCTGTTCTTGCGAATGCACTTATCTACTCTCGGAGTTTGAAGGAAACTATCGAATTCTGCTTGCCAATCGTGCTGCTTTTGCTCATCTAAACCAGGCCACGATATCTCTGTGAGATATAACTCCACCAGCCACACAACTAGCATTGTAATTTGTGTTTGATCTTCGTCACGGAGTTTTTCAAGACGATTTTTTACGTAAGTCATGAGGGGACGTTTGTCTTCTAGTGAAAGAAACTTCAAGCAGATTTGTTCGAAGTTTATTTTTGTATTTGAATAGATTTCCGCACTAAGCAAGTATTCCTTTTGATCAAATGATACTTCCGCTTTGCGGGCCAAAACAATATCCATTTGAGCGGGATTTTCAGCATTTTGTTCAGCCAAATCGTACATGCCCTTCTGCAGATACAACTGCCAGAGATTGCGACGTTCGTGGGTGATTAGGTAGTGGAATATCTGTTTGGGTGTGTAGACATAAATGGATCCATTGAATGGATCTCTAACGATATCTATCAGTTTACCGAACTCAGAGAAGTATTCTTCATAAACGACTTCTTGGTTGAGCAAACAAATTCCAGTAATGTGGTCGGGATAGAGAAGCAATGCATGGAATTGAGTGACTAATATCGTTTTTGGAACCAGTTGTTTGCGTTCCTCAACTGAGAGGTTGTTCGAGTTGTGCGGGTAGGGAATATTTTCTTTTCCCAAAATGAAATTGTCTTGTGTAGGATCTTTTGACAGCTCACCGACACGAATCCCGTTGCCATTGAGCCAAGCATACCTGGTAGGCCATTGCGATTCAATGTGGAATCCCAGAACTGAGTATTTGGAATCAGTTTTTATCTCTTCCGCTAGGTGAACACGAACACCGTTGACGTAGGCGTTGAAGATAGCCTGATGTGAAAACTTATCTTCCATTCGAAGGATCTCATGGAATGCATAGAGACAATCAGGCGTCGCAACCATTACAAGGTACTTATTGGAACCAGGAACACGAAAGAAGTTTATTCCATTTATGGGGTACTTTGGGCGTCCCAGGCCCAGGTCATAAATCTGTAATAATGATGCCTGACATTAGTATTCAAAAAGGTTATGTTTAACGGGTATAAAGAAGCAGTGCATGAGCAAATTAACTTAATCATATAATGTGTGTGTTTCAAAAAGAATTAGGGATAAGATAGACATTTACCAATCCGTCCAGGTCCCTTAGGCCGTACAGGGGAATGTAAGAGGGCAGCTATTTTTTAATTTTTTTATATCAACATGATGTGAGAAAATGATGTTCAAGGAAGAATGACACAAGACGCATACATGAATTATTTGCTTACCTGTTTTCTATAAGATTTATCACCATCTTGGTTAAGATCTATTTCAAAAATCAGTCCACGGCTAGTACCAAGTAAGATGGGACCAGTTGTAGTCTCATCACCTTGATAGATATTGAATCCAACGGCTGTAACTTCATGGTCTTTGAGTTTTTCAATCTTCTTGATCTTATTTACATTTCCATTGACATATAAAAGCTCTGAAGGCAGCCCCAGAGTCTTTGAGGTAAGAGTTATTAGTAAATGCTGCCCAGTGTGGTCCAGAAAAATTTTTGATATAGAATAACCATTAGTGTATTTGTCCAACGGAATTACTAGAAAAAATTTCACATTTACTAATGACTCGCAACTATTCAAGATTTACCTTTCGGGGAGTTTCCTTTGGGAAGTTGAAACTTGATAAGGGTTTGCTGTGATACAATGCAGTAGAGCCAGTTGTTCGAGACATTCAAGTGGCTGATATCTGAGTATGGTTGTGGAATGTTTAGAACCATTTTACGCTTGGTAAAGATTGGTTGTTCTTCTTGAGTTCGGTAGGTGACATAGCCCGATGATGTCGGGTGATCATTAGAACTGGTAAGAAATTTAGCTTTCAGTTCATGACGGCTCATTTTGTTTGGGGTAGAGTGAAGATTTCTTTTAACTCGTAGGTCACTTTTTTAAGTCTAATCTAGCCCTTTTTTTATTGCGAAAATTTCAAGATTTGGGGTGTGTTATGATTCTTATTTCATGTCTGTTTTTGATTTTATTTGTCATAAACTGTCAGTCAGATACCAAATGTCAGAAAGTCAGATTGACAACCTGAACTTCCTACTGTCTACTTGTTCACTCTGTTGGCAACATTTTGAACTATCGGAACGGAAGTAAGGAATGAAATGTTTTTTGAACTTGGACCGTTTGGAAGCCATTGAATGTAAAATTTGATTTAAGAACAAACCACCTTTTTTGCCAACATAATTTTGCAAACAAACAGAATTCATAAGGAGACTTCTCAGCTTAAAGGATGTTTTAGACGAAAGCTGCCAAGAGTGTTTCTGACGCTGCCTCAACTTGAAAAATTTGATTGATTTGGTTGGCTTGTCGCAATAGCAACAAAATTTGAGGGTGTTTCGGGTAAAAGTTGACTCTCTGTATTATCTACACTGTAGTGCAAGTACCGGGTAAGGATTCCGTAACTTTTGGGAGGATTATTGTACAAATCGTCTATCGTCGGTTGTATTGTTAAAAGATGGTTTCAATCATATTAAGTAGACGAAAGCCATCTTAAAAGTAACGGAATCCAGTGCCCCTGTTCTGTAACTATCGCCTCGATAAAAGCAGGCGATAAACGGTGGAAAATGGAACGAAATCCTACTAAATTCATAGAATTTCGATCCATTTTCCACCGTTTATCGCCGAGGCGATAGTTACAGAACAGGGGCAATGGAGACAGTACATTACCTTTGTTCCGTAACGCATCGTACTGGGTACTGTATCCCTGGAAAAACCTGAAAACGAAATCCTATACTAAATTTGTAGAATTTCGACTCAGCTTCCACCATTAATCACTAGATCTATTGCGAAGCGATATACAGAACATGGGCACAGCCAATAACAACTTTTTTTGTTACCCAGTAAATATAAAAATAACAGTTTTCTAGATAATCTTACATTTTTCGAAACTTGATTGGTAACATATTTAGTTTTTCGAATGACTTTTGATCCATCAGTTTGTTTTGGAAAGATCCTTACGACCGTTTTGGGCATAGAAATGCAATATAATAAGATTGAAATCCTTACTTCCTTGACCCATAGTATAGATTTGCTTACAATGTTGCTTTTGTAATATGATACACGAAGTCAGTAGTGGTCGATTCGTTGTCCTTTCCTTCTTGTCTCCTTGTGCTGGCCGCATTCGGCCCCGGTTTTCTTTAGCTTTCCAACGTCATATCCTTTCACAGTGCAGCTTTAATTCGCGCGGGTCGTGAACAGGATATCGTCTTTCGTACCTTGGTTATAAACAAGTTCGATTCAAAATTTACCCCTCGGACAGTACGGACATTTATAATAACACTGTAACTGCACACTGAAGAAGCTATCTCTTTGCATCGATGGAACGGTTTGAGAATGCTCCTGGACGCTCCTGGACGGTTCTTTTCGTCCAATGGAAAGTGACATGAGTGTGCGTCGATCACAACAAAGCTAATTTGGGTGACAGTTGATTGATGTGAGGATTACTATTCACCTTTATGAATTTTAAGATGCGGGAAACATGAGTTACTAGCAACAAGATTTACCCCGCAGCACAATCGATTATCCTGAGTCATGCTTACCGATTGTGTTTCTAAAGATGTTCTCCTTCCCTAGTATTGCGTCAAAATCACCAGGAACGATTTTCATGTCATGTCAAGGGCGTTGCTCATAGGTTTTTTTTCAAGGAGCTCGTAGAAACAGAAGTTATCATCTCTCGATCTTTTCTGTGGGTTGTGGGCACCTGCCAAGTCCTGATGTGGATTTTGGTTGAAAACCTCATCTATGAGTTGAAATCTAACGACAAATTCGCACCCCAATAGGCGCTGTTTCTGTTGTTTGTAGCAGTCGCCCAAGCAGATGTTGCAGTTTTTCATCTTCTTTATGATCAGCCCATTAGCCATATGCTGCAGGGCTTTGAGAGTTGGCTTTTTTAAAGCAAGGAGCTCATATGCCAACTTCTTTATTTCAATAACCTCTACTAGAATTGAAAAACCTTTATATCAAATATGTCGGAGTAGCTCGTTTAGGGGTTTCTGTATTTTTCACTGCTGCAGTCCCCCGCTGACTCTGTAAGTCGATTTTATCCACTATACTATGACATTTTGGTTTTATGGGGAAATAAAACCCGGGCAGACCACTGATATTCGGACAATCACTACTCGCAGAGTAGTGATTGTGCACTCGCGCAGTGCTGGTCTAAGGTCTGAACGTCTTTAAAAAAACTATATGTAAAACACACAAAAATATTAGGTTTGTTCGTTGAAGCCCTGGGGTTGCCCTATGGTCGCCACAAAGCGTCTTTTGAGAAGCTAAATTCGCCCTGAATGTCAAATTGAGTGTTTTTGTGTGTTTTTTTCAGGTGATTTGTGGTGTAGTGTTTTCTGAGGACTGGAAAACCTAGGTTTTTTTGACAACTCATAGGGTTGTCAAGAAAACCTGGGTCAACTCTGGGGAAAGTTCAACGAACGGACCTATTAGGTGCAAGAATGCAATAATATTTTGTGAGCAGAGGTATATAGGTAAACCTCTAAGAATAAGTTTCGTTTGATAAAGTTATAAATTTGCCCTGTGGTCACAAGACCCAGCTCACCCTGAATGTCAAACCGAACATTTTTTGAGCTAGTTTGCCTCAACTCGTTTTAAAGTATAACGCTATGTTTTAGCCTGGGCGATTTCAGGCAACAAACACGGATGCCAAATGGCATGTATTTTTCTTCAAATGAGAGGTATGTGTGGTTTCGTAGCTGGAGCGTTTTTTACTTGCGAATAAGGCAAGTCTTGCAATCGTGCAGAAAAAAAATTTTGAGATAACAATTAAACATGACATTACGATGATAGAGAATACGAAAAAAGTGGGTCCTGCAATTCTGTCTGTCTGTATATGGATCTACAGCCTGAACCAATGGACCGATTTTCTTCAAAATTTGCAGTTAGGGTCTGTGGAGCATCCTACAGAGGGGTTTTTGGAATTGGGTCTCTAGGTCTTGAAATAACGGTACCTGCCATACAACCGATATGATAATACTTATTTTTCTCGAAAACGGCTACAACGATTTCGATAAAATTTTGTGTGAAGGATTAATTTAGGATTGTTTTTCTCATGATGTAAAAAATTTTTTTGAAAAAGGCCTAAAAACGGTACCTCCCATAGTACCGTTTTTTTTAAAACCGACTTTCTCGTTAATGGCTGACACGATCTTGACGAAATTTTGGATTTAAAAAGTCGTAAGCTGTTAAAGAAAGACTGCATATCAATATTTAAAAAAACTTAGTTTTGGAAATTTTTATAAATTTTTTCAAAAAATTTTGATTTTTGAAAGTAACTTCGAAACCATAACTTTTATTTTTTTTTAATTTTTTGTCAAAATAACTCCAGTTAAGATCTAGAACTTTGCATACTCGACTATTAAAAAACAGTTTTTTAAAAAAAAGTGGAAAATAAAAAACCGTTTTTTGGGAAAACTGCTCCAACGATTTTGATTAAATTTTCATCATTCATGTGTATTAGCAATTGCAAAAGAATGGCGTTTTTAGATTTTTTCTTGAAACCTTTGGAATATTTAATTTAATTTTTTCATTATTTTGCGTGATTTAATTCAATTTCCATAATTAATGTGTAGTTGGCAACCCTGTACCACAAAATATATTATGAAGAGCTAATACCAAAACCTTTAACTCAGCCTTTAGATTTTGATATCGTATTTAGAACACAATCGCAAGTTCGTGCGACCCAGTCGTGCCCATTTTTTAAGAACCGAAAGCCCAGTTTTTTTTTGACAACTCATGGAGTTGCTAAAATATTCGTATCCAGTATACCGAAGTGCCTTTTTCGGTATGAAAACAGATGTTGGGTGGACACTAAAAGGTGTCATCAAACTTATGTTGGGTATTGGTATCATTGAATTCAATTAACCACAGGTTTTGAAAGACTCTTAGCTTACCAATAGATACCAAATACTCATTCTAGAAGCAACGCCTTTCTTTCCCAGTTGTTTGTTATTTTGATTCCATGAACGTTTCTTTCAATTAAAACTTAAAGCCTTCCATTTATATTTTGTTTCAATGGAAAAACTCTCAACCATTTCTCTTTTTAACTTTTTTTTTAAGCTTTCTCCTGTGCGGAAGTCTGCAGCTTCATTCAGTTCCTAAAAATGCACTTCACGACTCTAACCCACCAGACATAATCATCTATTTAAATCAAATCAAGAACAGTGTTTGAGAAACAAAGAAATACACACACACACAAAATCCAAGAAAAAGGAGAAAACTGAATAAAAAAACAAAAAATTTATTTCATAGTTTATCCACTCACATTCATAGTTTCACAACCAGACAATCAGACTCTACCACTTCTGGTTCCCCTTCCCAGCCCCCTATAAGGCAAATGGCAATGTAAGGGTAGTTTCCCTACATTCACACTCCATCTGGTTGTTATTGATTTTTTGCTACTAGCCCAGCGGGGCCAGAGCCAAATTTTATTTTGCCTGTAGTTCGTAATGGCTCAAAGCCCAACTCATCTCTTGGTATACCAAATTGACTCAATTTTGCTTCGTACGTTGCTAGTAAATCATCGTGTGCCTTGCATACACGTGCCAACTCGTAACGTAGCTCTTGAATAGTATTGTTCTTCGACTTCAGCAAGCTGTCAATTCTATTTCTCATATCATCAGACTTCAAACCAGAAGCGTTAAGTGTTTCGTTAAGCAGGGCTTCACGCTTCTCAGCGTCATTTTGAAGCTGGCTGATTTTCCGTTCAAGAACGACGTTACGGAGACTCGTTGTTTGTTGCAATTCAATTATGGCTTCATCAAATTTCGATTTCAATGTTTCACGTTCTTCGATGAGAGTCTCGTTGCGCATGATCAAAGCTTCAGTTTCCCATTTCAACTGCGTTAATTGTTTTTCAGCAGTTGCATTGCGTGATTTGAGACGTGTCAACTGATTGCGATCCCTATCGTAGTGCTCGAGCTTGCGTCTCATTTCGACCAACTCAGATCGAGCTTGATTGAGAGGCTCAACGAGTTTTTTATTCTCAGTCAATGTTTCGGAATACAGTCGCTCGTTGCGTTCAGATTGTTTCCGCAATTCTTCCATTTGCTCCTTTAGACTACTTATCAAAGAGAGATTGTTAAGTGTGATGTCGTTGTAATAATTTTTCATGTCATTGAAAGCCACATCGTGAGCTTCGTTTAGTTTTTGGATTTGGGCGTCTTTTCGCTCTTCAACTTCAAACATTTCCATTTGGTACTTGATGTCTAAATCATGTCGCAATAGTTGAATTTTTTCTTGATGCAAGCGCACCATATCCCGAGCTTCCTCTTCGAAACGAAATGTAATTTCACTGTAAAAACAAACAAAGCAAAGCAAAATTATAAGGATATCAATTTGAAGTGATTGTTTTAGGAGAGCAATTTTTACTTTATACACCGAATGGGAAGATTGTGCATCATCATAGTGATTGCAGCAACAGCTCGGTGCACTCTTTATTAATTTTTTGTGATGCTTTTGCGAAGTTTGAAAATTTTTTTTCTTTCTATCTTAACTTTTCAATTGAGCTCAAAGGGATGTTTCCATTGGGTTGTAGTAACAACGGCGATTAAAAAAGACAGACGGATTTAATGACATGAAATTAAGGAGAGTTTGTCTGTTGGAAGTTGTGTGCACGCTAGCATGCGGCAGAGAAAACTTTTCAAGGATACAATACAAATTGATTTCATTTAAGGCCCTTGTACTTATAAAAATAGCAGAGTTTTCAGATTTTTTTTGCCGAAATCTATTTTAATTCAACAAAATGAAAGATACAATGAATTTAGTTCGGGGGGATATTCCCCTTGATACTCTAGTTTGTCAATCTCTAGTCCAACAACCTCTTCAGACCTAGGACTACCAAGAGCTTGCAACGGAAACGAAAAAGATTTATTGAAAAATAAATAAATAAATAGGGTGGTGGAACAGAGCAAGGAGCTCCAGAGCTTAGAGCATTTCTCGCAACCATGCCTTGTGAGGGAATGGAGGAGACCTACAATTTTCTGCTGGTTCCGAACGGCGAATAGAGAAAGCGTTTTCTTGGCAATGAATTTACTAACGGAGGACTTGCCAACTCCTCGCGAAAGCCGATACCCGTGGAAAATCATTTTTGCCTCTTTTGGGATTCGAACCACGAACCTCTGGGTTTACAAGCAGACATGGTAACCATCACGTCACGGGTACCACATTCACATTTATTGCCTACTCTGAAAATGAAAAATGATGACTAATTTACGTGTACTCACGTTGAACTAGCTAAAACCATGAAACCTCTGCGGGATATGGTTTGGCTAACAGAGATAAACTAAGGTGAAATGTCTTGAATTCGATGTTGACAATAATCCACAACATACATAGCTGTTTAAACAACACGCATATATTTATAAACACCCATGAAATTCATGACTACCTATTCCCTACAAACATCACTCTACATACCTTGCTATTTGATTCACACTTTAACTGAACTTTCTGCACTTTAGATGACTTAAGTGTCACGAGATTATGTATAGTCTTAAAAAATATGAACAAAATCACTTATCACTCAGAAGTCAACAAGATTGTTTCATTGTTATTGCTACCCCTTACCCGAAGTAAGGAGCAGTCAGATTAGACAATCAGTCTATACCAAAAGATGTTAAACAAAGGCCGTGCTCAGAAATGAAACATGGCGCTGTCATAGAAAGTTTCTACAAGCTCTTTAAATTTTTTTTAGGAATGCTTCAAATCATCACAGTTTTTGAAGGCTCTAACACTGCATTTCCAAACAATTGTTGTTGTCGCTGACAGAAGTGCTGCCAACAGAGTAACCGCTGTCGCAACTTGAAAATCATTTAGAATAAATTGACCTAGTGCCCAATCAAATTTTCCATGTAGCTCTGAACGATAGGTCAAGATATTGCGAGAAATTTAAAACGGAACAAGTTTGAGTAACGTACATTTATCCAACAAAGCTTTTTGGATGTCAGCAACCACTCCCAGCAAATTCAACGTAAGACAACTACCATCGATTTCAAGCCCACGCATATGACAGTATGACAGTTGTAGTTTTTGCATCCCTGCAAAACTGAAATGATTTTGCTAGATGACTTTGGAGAGACCTTTGATGTCGAAAAACTCTTTACTCTTTAGTCAGGGTGACACTGACACACTATCATGCGCATTTTCAACATCATACTTGAAAAAACTCAAACGTCATCACCAGAGGCATAATCTTTCCAAAATATTAGCACCTAGTATATGCTGTTAAAAACAACGACGGAGAACATCGACAAATTGGACAAAACGTCACAATAAAAAAAAAATAACTACGAGGTAGTACAGGACTTCGTCTACCTATGATCCGCTATAGACACGGAAAAAAACATAAGTGAAGATATTAAACGGAGGATAACTCTTGCTAATCGCTGCTCCTTTAAGTAAAGAAGACAATTGAAAAACAAATACCTCTCCAGAAAAACCAAGGAAACCCTTTATAAAACCTTGATTAGTCAAGCCTTGCTGTACGACGCGACGCTTTATCGTGAACTTAGGGAAAGCGGATGAATAAACCTTTGATGGTGGATTCGAAAGAAAAATACTCTCAATGACGCTTGCTCCTGTATGTGAATACAATAGGTCTGTTTCTTTACTTTCTGGGTAAAGTTTGGGAAAAATCCCGGGGAAAATGTTTGGGCTCGAGCTTTTTAATGTTGTTTTTGTAATCTCCACCCGAAAATGAAAAGTAAAGATACACCTTTGGGATGTTTCTTGCTGAATGAATTAAAAACAAACAAACAATTTTGTTTCAGAAACGTGTTAAAATGAGCTCATAGCAATGTTACATTGCATACTGTGATGTGCTTTTTTCTCTAGAGCTGGGGTATGCTCGTCGGGTCCAGGGTCGACCAAAAAAAACACGTAAAACTTCGGTTATGAAGAAGGTCCAATCCTTTTATTGGTCTTAAAGCTAATATAATATTCCTTAATTCTTATCACTAATTCTGGCGGTGGTTCCAACGCTGGTAGATCCTTACTCCTATGCTGGCATCACGGTCATCAAGTACTTTAATCGCTGGCATCAACAGGAAGATTCTGGCATCCACAGTAAAAATACTGGCATCAACAGACAAAATCTGGCATCGACAGGAAACTTGGCATCAACAGTAAAAATACTGGCATCAACAGACAAAATCTGGCATCGACAGGAAGATACTGGCATCAACAGTAAAAATACTGGCATCAACAGACAAAATCTGGCATCGACAGGAAACTTGGCATCAACAGTAAAAATACTGGCATCAACAGACAAAATCTGGCATCAACAGGAAGATCCTGGCATCAGCAGTAAAAATACTGGCATCAACAGACAAAATCTGGCATCAACAGGAAGATCCTGGCATCAACAGTATAAATACTGGCATCAACAGACAAAATCTGGCATCGACAGGAAACCTGGCATCAACAGTAAAAATACTGGCATCAACAGACAAAATCTGGCATCGACAGGAAACCTGGCATCAACAGTAAAAATACTGGCATCAACAGACAAAATCTGGCATCGACAGGAAACTTGGCATCAACAGTAAAAATACTGGCATCAGCAGACAAAATCTGGCATCGACAGGAAACCTGGCATCAACAGTAAAAATACTGGCATCAACAGACAAAATCTGGCATCGACAGGAAACTTGGCATCAACAGTAAAAATACTGGCATCAACAGACAAAATCTGGCATCGACAGGAAGATACTGGCATCAACAGTAAAAATACTGGCATCAACAGACAAAATCTGGCATCGACAGGAAACTTGGCATCAACAGTAAAAATACTGGCATCAACAGACTAAATCTGGCATCAACAGGAAGATCCTGGCATCAACAGTAAAAATACTGGCATCAACAGACAAAATCTGGCATCAACAGGAAGATCCTGGCATCAACAGTATAAATACTGGCATCAACAGACAAAATCTGGCATCGACAGGAAACTTGGCATCAACAGTAAAAATACTGGCATCAACAGACAAAATCTGGCATCGACAGGAAGATACTGGCATCAACAGTAAAAATACTGGCATCAACAGACAAAATCTGGCATCGACAGGAAACTTGGCATCAACAGTAAAAATACTGGCATCAACAGACAAAATCTGGCATCAACAGGAAGATCCTGGCATCAACAGTAAAAATACTGGCATCAACAGACAAAATCTGGCATCAACAGGAAGATCCTGGCATCAACAGTAAAAATACTGGCATCAACAGACAAAATCTGGCATCGACAGGAAGATACTGGCATCAACAGTAAAAATACTGGCATCAACAGACAAAATCTGGCATCAACAGGAAGATCCTGGCATCAACAGTAAAAATACTGGCATCAACAGACAAAATCTGGCATCGACAGGAAGATACTGGCATCAACAGTAAAAATACTGGCATCAACAGACAAAATCTGGCATCAACAGGAAGATCCTGGCATCAACAGTATAAATACTGGCATCAACAGACAAAATCTGGCATCGACAGGAAACTTGGCATCAACAGTAAAAATACTGGCATCAACAGACAAAATCTGGCATCGACAGGAAGATACTGGCATCAACAGTAAAAATACTGGCATCAACAGACAAAATCTGGCATCGACAGGAAACTTGGCATCAACAGTAAAAATACTGGCATCAACAGACAAAATCTGGCATCAACAGGAAGATCCTGGCATCAGCAGTAAAAATACTGGCATCAACAGACAAAATCTGGCATCAACAGGAAGATCCTGGCATCAACAGTATAAATACTGGCATCAACAGACAAAATCTGGCATCGACAGGAAACCTGGCATCAACAGTAAAAATACTGGCATCAACAGACAAAATCTGGCATCGACAGGAAACCTGGCATCAACAGTAAAAATACTGGCATCAACAGACAAAATCTGGCATCGACAGGAAACTTGGCATCAACAGTAAAAATACTGGCATCAACAGACAAAATCTGGCATCAACAGGAAACCTGGCATCAACAGTAAAAATACTGGCATCAACAGACAAAATCTGGCATCGACAGGAAACTTGGCATCAACAGTAAAAATACTGGCATCAACAGACAAAATCTGGCATCGACAGGAAGATACTGGCATCAACAGTAAAAATACTGGCATCAACAGACAAAATCTGGCATCGACAGGAAACTTGGCATCAACAGTAAAAATACTGGCATCAACAGACTAAATCTGGCATCAACAGGAAGATCCTGGCATCAACAGTAAAAATACTGGCATCAACAGACAAAATCTGGCATCAACAGGAAGATCCTGGCATCAACAGTATAAATACTGGCATCAACAGATAAAATCTGGCATCGACAGGAAACTTGGCATCAACAGTAAAAATACTGGCATCAACAGACAAAATCTGGCATCGACAGGAAGATACTGGCATCAACAGTAAAAATACTGGCATCAACAGACAAAATCTGGCATCAACAGGAAGATCCTGGCATCAACAGTAAAAATACTGGCATCAACAGACAAAATCTGGCATCGACAGGAAGATACTGGCATCAACAGTAAAAATACTGGCATCAACAGACAAAATCTGGCATCAACAGGAAGATCCTGGCATCAACAGTAAAAATACTGGCATCAACAGACAAAATCTGGCATCGACAGGAAGATACTGGCATCAACAGTAAAAATACTGGCATCAACAGACAAAATCTGGCATCAACAGGAAGATCCTGGCATCAACAGTAAAAATACTGGCATCAACAGACAAAATCTGACATCAACAGGAAGATCCTGGCATCAACAGTAAAAATACTGGCATCAACAGACAAAATCTGGCATCGACAGGAAGATACTGGCATCAACAGTAAAAATACTGGCATCAACAGACAAAATCTGGCATCGACAGGAAACTTGGCATCAACAGTAAAAATACTGGCATCAACAGACAAAATCTGGCATCAACAGGAAGATCCTGGCATCAACAGTAAAAATACTGGCATCAACAGACAAAATCTGGCATCGACAGGAAGATACTGGCATCAACAGTAAAAATACTGGCATCAACAGACAAAATCTGGCATCGACAGGAAACTTGGCATCAACAGTAAAAATACTGGCATCAACAGACAAAATCTGGCATCAACAGGAAGATCCTGGCATCAACAGTAAAAATACTGGCATCAACAGACAAAATCTGGCATCAACAGGAAGATCCTGGCATCAACAGTATAAATACTGGCATCAACAGACAAAATCTGGCATCGACAGGAAACCTGGCATCAACAGTAAAAATACTGGCATCAACAGACAAAATCTGGCATCGACAGGAAACCTGGCATCAACAGTAAAAATACTGGCATCAACAGACAAAATCTGGCATCGACAGGAAACTTGGCATCAACAGTAAAAATACTGGCATCAACAGACAAAATCTGGCATCGACAGGAAGATCCTGGCATCAACAGTAAAAATACTGGCATCAACAGACAAAATCTGGCATCGACAGGAAACCTGGCATCAACAGTAAAAATACTGGCATCAACAGACAAAATCTGGCATCGACAGGAAACTTGGCATCAACAGTAAAAATACTGGCATCAACAGACTAAATCTGGCATCAACAGGAAGATCCTGGCATCAACAGTAAAAATACTGGCATCAACAGACAAAATCTGACATCAACAGGAAGATCCTGGCATCAACAGTATAAATACTGGCATCAACAGACAAAATCTGGCATCGACAGGAAACTTGGCATCAACAGTAAAAATACTGGCATCAACAGACAAAATCTGGCATCGACAGGAAGATACTGGCATCAACAGTAAAAATACTGGCATCAACAGACAAAATCTGGCATCGACAGGAAACTTGGCATCAACAGTAAAAATACTGGCATCAACAGACAAAATCTGGCATCAACAGGAAGATCCTGGCATCAACAGTAAAAATACTGGCATCAACAGACAAAATCTGGCATCGACAGGAAGATACTGGCATCAACAGTAAAAATACTGGCATCAACAGACAAAATCTGGCATCAACAGGAAGATCCTGGCATCAACAGTAAAAATACTGGCATCAACAGACAAAATCTGGCATCAACAGGAAGATCCTGGCATCAACAGTAAAAATACTGGCATCAACAGACAAAATCTGGCATCGACAGGAAGATACTGGCATCAACAGTAAAAATACTGGCATCAACAGACAAAATCTGGCATCGACAGGAAACTTGGCATCAACAGTAAAAATACTGGCATCAACAGACAAAATCTGGCATCAACAGGAAGATCCTGGCATCAACAGTAAAAATACTGGCATCAACAGACAAAATCTGGCATCGACAGGAAGATACTGGCATCAACAGTAAAAATACTGGCATCAACAGACAAAATCTGGCATCGACAGGAAACTTGGCATCAACAGTAAAAATACTGGCATCAACAGACAAAATCTGGCATCAACAGGAAGATCCTGGCATCAACAGTAAAAATACTGGCATCAACAGACAAAATCTGGCATCAACAGGAAGATCCTGGCATCAACAGTATAAATACTGGCATCAACAGACAAAATCTGGCATCGACAGGAAACCTGGCATCAACAGTAAAAATACTGGCATCAACAGACAAAATCTGGCATCGACAGGAAACCTGGCATCAACAGTAAAAATACTGGCATCAACAGACAAAATCTGGCATCGACAGGAAACTTGGCATCAACAGTAAAAATACTGGCATCAACAGACAAAATCTGGCATCGACAGGAAGATCCTGGCATCAACAGTAAAAATACTGGCATCAACAGACAAAATCTGGCATCGACAGGAAACCTGGCATCAACAGTAAAAATACTGGCATCAACAGAAAAAATCTGGCATCAACAGGAAGATCCTGGCATCAACAGTAAAAATACTGGCATCGACAGACAAAATCTGGCATCAACAGGAAACCTGGCATCAACAGTAAAATACTGGCATCAACAGACAAAATCTGGCATCAACAGGAAGATCCTGGCATCAACAGTAAAAATACTGGCATCGACAGACAAAATCTGGCATCAACAGGAAACCTGGCATCAACGGCTTATAGCCGGCAAAATAAAACCCAAAAGTTCTTAAGAGGCTAGTGGGGGGATTTGTGCTAGGAACCAGGGTTGGCCGAATAAACTACACTACATTTACTACATCATTAACTACGTGTAGTTAATTCAATAAACTACACGCTTTATTTACTACAATTTGTTACATTTGCTACATACACGTAGTTGACGTAGTTAATATAGAAAAAAAGAGAACAGTTCAAACTATGTCTGCTACATTATCTACATTTAACTACATTTAACTACATTTAACTACATTTAACTACATTTAACTACATTTAACTACATAAACTACATAAACTACGTAGCAGACGTAACAAATGTAGTTTTTTCCAAAAAGTGATATTTCGGCCAACTCTGCTAGGAACTCCAAGGAGACCTTGCTTAAAATTTGGGAATCTCTGGGCACACTACGTACCCCTGGTTTTCCTCTAGTGGAACGTGGAAGTAGCCTGTACACGAGATTGGTACTTTTCAACACGGGCTGGCTTCTGTCTTTTCGTATTTTTTTAGGGTGCCTTATAAAGGTTTCTGCAATCAGTGAGTGTGAGCTCTATGGCGCTAATGAAAAATATCATATGAAAACAATAGTATATTGGTCGGCGGTAGGGTGTGTATTTGTAACTTCGTTACAATACTTAACATTATTTTGAATTTTCAAACCTACAAAGAGAGATTATGCTTTCCATTTTTCATTTAATTTCAAAAATAAATTTGAATTCAATCGAAATGTTTCGATCAGCTGATTTCACAAACAGCCGATTTGACAAGCAAGAAAGTGCACGAGCAAATTGTTCGGGTGAATTCTTACTGGAGGGGAAGTGACAAAAAAGCAAAAGCTCTGCCACTTTTACGTCAAAAAAAAGTAAAGATACACGTTTCGGGATCCCGCGGGATCCCACGGGATCCCACGGGTGAGTAAAGATACAGACCTAATGTGTGGAGAAGAAAATTCGACAACGATCTGTATGAGCTGCACGCTGTACCGCTACATGAGCATAACGAGAAGATTCTTGTGATGGGTAGACTATAATTTCTTGGTTATGTAGACTAGGCGGGTGTTCGAAAGCGCATTACAGAGAAGTTATGGATAGAAAGACTTCATCTGAGATAGTGCAATCAAATGAACTTTGACCTCAACCGATTTAGAGAATAGAGCTGAGGAGAGCACGCCCGAAATCGAAATTGTTGACAAAAGACGTTGGTTGAAGTCGAGGTTCATTTTGATCTGTAATGCTCTCTTATCAGTCTTTGCCCAATGGCGGATTTTTTTTCTGTTGTAACACTTTGCTCTAAATTACTAACGAGGATACGTATGCACATTTTTTCGAAACAGGAATTCGAAAACTGTAATTTTCTACGACAAAAGGTTGGAAAGTTCTAGAACTTTTTTTTATAAATAGAATAGCACAGTAGCACCTTCCTCTGTAAAGGAGCCAAATTTAACTATAGTAGTCACTTCGAAAGCAGTGCTATCGACCGGATGTCCCAGGCCACAATTTTTTGGGCAGTTGGTTTTAAATCAATTTAAAAAATATGTAGAGAAAGAAATAAGAATATTTACTTCATTCAAAACCGCTGTAATGAACATCATTAGCCATGAATGTGAAAAGTAGGTATACAAAAAAGAAAGAAAATAGACTTTATTACATTAGGATATAAAAGTTGATTCGAAAAAAACTCAAACAAAAAATTAAGCGTGTTCTAGGCAAATGGGGTATACGTCTACCATACGAGTTGACCCTCTATAATGCCTACTCTGTGCCATCAACTCGTGAACTCAGGCAACTAACAAGGATGTGAAATGCCTTTTCTTCAAACTAACTACAAACCCAAACGCCCTCAATATCACCTACTCTTCGTTTTGAAAATCAAAACCGTTCAATGAAAAAATTTTTTGTTTTACAACAAGTACCTTCAACATAACAACTTACCACGCTTCTTCATTGTTTTTCATTTTCATCTGCTGCAACTGCAGCTCAGTGGTTTCATCTTTTTCTCGAAGTAAATTTTTCAATTCACGCTTGTCCTGCAGTAGTTCCTGCTCCTGCCTAACATGTTCTTCTTGAGCTAATTTTAATTGCGTCATAGCTTCTGCCCGGACTTCAGAAATTTTCGTATGATTTTCGTATTGCAAATGTTTCATCTGTTGTATCACATGTCTGATTTCGTTTTCGGCTTTCTCTTGAGCTTTTTGAACTTCTCTGTCATTATTACGTATCTCAGCTCGAGCATCCTCTATATTCATGCACATATACAAAATTAATCAAATTAAATTCTAAAGATCCAATAGGATGTATAATATGCTTTGTGCGTTTCGATTCTATTCGATTTTAGACTTTTTGTGACAATTAACTTACCTAATTGCTCTCGAGTGATTTCCCAGAAGGTTCGTATTTTATCCCGTTCCAATTGAAAGAAATTCCTCTCCTCCCGTTCACGTTCCATTTCTGCCTTAAGCTTTAAGGCGAAAGCCTCGAGTTGGTCTCGATTCATGGTGGATGTGTCCACTCCATCGATAAGGTCTATTAGAAAAGGGAAGATTTTAAGTAGTGGTAGGATTTTAACAAGTCATGCGATCTCTATGACAAGAGATAATCAATTGAATTTACAGTTTTAATTGAATGAAAATGAAATTTTGTCAAATACACTTACACACGTCAAATGAACTGGTGGTGGAGATGATTCATTTGACCTTTTATTGGGTATAGCTTAGCTAAAGGGAAGTTAGTTTTTAATTGATTTATTGGATAATCCAATTTGGTAAAGCAAAATGCTTTGATGTTTAATTGATGGGAATAACTCATTTCATTTGAATTAGTTGTATGACATTTTTTGAGAATTTGGCCAAGTTATATTCACATAAACACAGAATTTTATAATCAGAAATACATTCAAGAAAATCGGACAGAAAAATAACAACAAACTAAAAAGCAAATGCACACAATGCAGGATAAAGTGTACACCACATTAAGTCCCGATGAATGGGTGGTTTTTGAAAGTGATAAACGTTTAGCAGGTACGTAACTGTAACTTTTTGAAATTTTGAACATAAAAGTACGTGTACATGAATTATTTTGTTGCTGGCAAGTGATGAAACAAATTATTCGCCGTTTTCAGTTCACACTACACTGCCCAACATAATAAACAAATCAAACATCTGAACGCACGATATCTACTTGGTCGATTTAATTTACCGTTAAATTTTGTGGAATTCTAAAAGTTACCGTAACGTCGACCATTAAATTTTACATTGTCTTTCAGCTAAGGCCGAGGAGGAGTATAGTTTGTATACGCATACGAGCGAGTACACACATGTTTTGTATTGAAAAAAAGAAAAAGGAAAAAGAGAAACCCTTATTCGTTCTGGTTGTTGCAAGTAAGATGCATTATTTAATTGCTGTCTGTTCGTCCAAATGCAGCAATGAGCCCATGGATTCACTTGGACGCAGTGTCGTAGTTTTTCTTTTTGTTTGGGGCATTTCACAACCTCTTTGTGGACCACTTCACAATGTGTTACCCCCTTAATGATCACTGTATGTCGGTCGCTGTGATAGTCTGAAACGGTGCCGTTGGTTAGGTGGTAGCCACTGGCTGCTGGTTGCAAAGCTAAAAATTATAATGGCAAGTGCCTTGTCTACCCGCTAGCTTCATGGTGGGAGCTCTATAGATTGAAGCGGTAAGTAGATGTACTTGCTCGGGCAATTATGCTATGTAAAAGTTTTGTTTCAACTTTTCTCTTGGCGACGCCGATGTGGTCTCATTTAGTGTCTCTACCGAATGGCATGTGCCAATTGGAGCGTCAACAGAGTGCGGGAGATTAAAAAAAGCTTTTTAATTGAATTAATGAAATTTTCTGCGATGCGTGCTTATAAGTGAATTTAATGGCCATTTGTTATGAAAAGAATACGGCTTTTGTGTGGTAGGTATGGGTGAATGTAGATGGTGTTGCAGGATGCCTTTACCCGTATAATGCATTTAGTAACAAATTTTTTGTCTCTACAAAGAGAAACATTAAAACGGGAAGATATTGATGGCGTTTATGTGTCCCCAGTTGCTGCATGGAAGTTACAAGACTAGCCATAAAGTAATAGTTTGACCATACATTGGCAGAGCGAGTTGAATAAAGCGCAAACAGTTCGGAATTTAAAAGAAACACACTTTGCATAGCTTGTGATTGCTTTCGTGAAAATAAGTTGCAAAAAGTGGCAACCGTGGCTTTATGGTTAACGTGTCTGCATACTACGTGAGAGTTCAAGGTTCATCTTCAGAACCTTCCTATAAACCGTGTGCAGCTTATCCGAGATTTAGGAGTTCTCTGCGACGGCGAATTAAATTTTCGTTCTCATATTGACGAAGTAATATCAAGAGCTAATTCCGCCCTTGGTTTTATCAAGAGATGGTCCAAAGAGTTCCGCAACCCCCTTGTAACAAAATCTCTCTATATTGCCTATGTTCGCCCTCTCCTTGAGTATGAATCGCAAGTATGGGCTCCATATCAAGCGGTTCATATATTTCAAGGATCGAAAGTGTTCAACGTCGTTTTCTGCTCTTTGCCCTTCGGGATCTCTACGACTTTCTCACCCTGCCTCCTTACCGCGATCGTCTTACAATCATTAATCTCCACTCCCTAGAAAACAGAAGGAATGTTTTTGACATCATATTCATTCACCGACTTCTTACTGGCATAACTGCCTTTTCCCCCCTTTTAGACCTTATCTCTTTCAATACTAATCCACGAAACGTAAGATCATCCCGATTCTTTTTCCTTCCTGCTCATCGTACATCCTATGGTCTCAACGAACCCTTAACCCGCATGATGAGTAAGATTAATTCTGTTCCTTTTCTTTTCGACCTCAATCTTCCAAGTCCCTGTCTGAAAGTCCTCCTGTTAAACCGTTTCTCATCCTTGTAGTTTAATTTAGTTTTAATTATTTTAATTTAAGTTTAGTGTTTAAGTTATTTTAAGCTTGTATTAAGCTAATAAATGAGGCGGTAGCCCCACCAAAATTAAAATTGAATCTCAGAAACATCCATTGTTTTTTGGACCTTTAGGGTATAGCCTATAGCTATAGTCTGTACAATAACTCGCTTACACAAACGATATTGCAGTTGTAAGGAGAAGCAAACGTGATGTCAAAGAAACTTTGACAGCATTGATGAATTTAACATAATGTATAAGGTTCCTAACTGTAAACCTATCGTAGTAAGAAGTTCGCTGTGGTTCGAACCAAAGTGATAATAGTAATGTGTTACAGTTCTTAAGCTAAACTACAGCATACTTTCATCCTTCGAAAAGAAAACCTTAATTTTTAGCCACAGCGAGTAGGAATTGAATGGAAGTAAAGCTGAGTAAGACCAAGACGAACATTCGACATTACTTTATCCATTTACTTAATGTTTAAGATAGATTATATTATGAAAATAGTCGTATCTTCTTTTTCTTTTTTTCGACTTTATGAGGATCGTGATCTCAAAGGGATTGCAGCTCTACCACTTAACTGCTTTTTACTAACGATCCTCTCGTGGGGTAAGTCACGTTGGCCCCAGAATGCGTCGGCAAACCTTCCGCTTTTGGTTTGTTCCATGTCTGAACCAGGAGTGGTATGGTCTGCCTCCTCTTTATCCCTTTGCGAATATGTCTGAATGTTGTGTGATATTGGTCTCTCTTTTGAACATGACAATACCAACTAAGCAATTTTGACGTAAAGGCTTCCACGAACAATTCGAACATGCTTTATGCTCATGAAATCAATTGAAAAGTAAATAATGATTTGATGACTATTCGACCATGCTTACCTAACATAGTCGTATAGGGTTTATCAGAATAAAGTATTAAGAAAGAGGTGGATTGGATATGTTACTTACTTGGACCCTTCTTTCCTTTCTTTCCTTTTTTTGGAGGCTGAAATAATTAAAAAAAAAAGAATAAAAATATTTTTTAAAACTTATACTGATCTAAAAAATCTATGAAATTTAAGGATTTGGGCTTTTATCTGTAATTAAAGGATAAAGGACATAAATTTTTGCTACCCAAAACACTGTCTGTTCCCATGTGTATATTTCGAAAGCTAAGCTAACCCACAACAATACTAACGTGAAAAAGCTATTCCTTAGATGGTATGTAGTGCAGTATTGAATGAAATGCACAACTAGTCTCATATCACTGATATGTGATATGATGAAGTACCATCCCATAGTAATTTATAAATAGGGTGCTGTACAAAACTTTTCAATCGAGTGTCCCTCCAAATATCCTTAAATGTAATGTAAATATTCTTAAATTATATGCCGCTTAGATTAAGCATAGATCACAAGTGGCAGCAATGCCAAGAAGTCATCAGAACCACCTCCCAGGTTCTGAATTTCACTCTGCCATCAAAACGAAACCCATGGGTCGATGAAGAATGCAGGCAGTCAAACGCTTTCGAACAAAAAACACGAGAAATGATGATGCAAAAGGGAATTAAGACTATCGTACTCTTCATAGGCAGCCCTAAAGAAAGGAAGAACAACGAATTCCCAAAAAGAAAAAGAAGCAGCATGAGAAGCAATCGTTTGAAGAAATTGAGAGATTCCATGATAGAAATGAGATTCGAAAGTTTTTCATCATGCTATGGTGGCAACCATCAAACTCAAGTCTGTAAAGACCAGCGGACAGGTATTAGTACAATATCGATAATTCGATATACACCATCATTCTATCGATTTTCAAGACTGCTTGCGAAAGTATTTACAGAGTTGGACAGAGCCATGTCTGGATTTGGCTTCCCTACAAAACCCGCACGACTTTGCAGTTATACTCCTCAGAGGGATATAAATCTTATCTGTTAGTAACATCTAAATCTAACCCACGGAGTAGGGAGTAGGTGATATAACTTGCACGTACTTGTTTGAAACTCCTTTAAATTATTTCTATGATCAAATCGAAGATAGCTTCTTATTTATAAAGCATCTGCATCTTAAACCGACGAGGGTTCCCGACCTAATTTATCTTGTGGACAAATGGAACTATCTTGGCGTAGTTGACTCTCTGGTTCTACTCTTTGCTGCTGCAGCATGAAATAAAATTTCTCAATGTACGAAAAAAAAAAACTAAAACAAGTTCACTTCTTTGAACTGATTTCAAATCAACTGACCATTAAACCTATTGGATCCTAAACAGAGTTTGCCCCCCACAATGGAACTCCAAGGCAAGTTGTCACTATCTTGCCGGTACGTTGATTGTTGATTCTCTGTTTTATCTAATCTGTGATCTGACCTATTCAAAGAGTCTAGTGATCGCATTTATTTGCTCATAAAACAAAGAACAGATATTACAGTCTTTGCGTAATAATTTCTCATTTTGCTTTAACATCTGAACCCTAGCTGAACTCTTAATTATTCAATTAATAACCCGATAAAAAATAAAAATAATATTAAATATTGAACATTTTGCGTTTTCATAATAAATATTTATTTCATCCGTCATTTTCACTCCAACCGCCACCACTCGCGATTTATTGCCCTGCAAAATGCCAATGCTCCAATGAAAGTATGGAATGTGTGGGAGCATGTTTTAAACACCAAAAATACTTTCAACTCTCGCCTCGCACATTATTTCACTTTTCGTGCAATTGATGGAGCTAGCCACTTCATCACCGGGTACGGATATGCCTATGTGAATATTTGTCGGTAAGTAACCACTTCTTGCATGCAGTGCGCGCCATCATACTCGTATAGTCTACCGAAGTTCAGTTCCTCAGATTTAAGCGGTTTTCATGAAAACAGCAATGAGAACTATCGATTGCATAAGTTGTAATAAATAAACATAAAAATAAAATGCGGCCTGTTTTATTTTTAACACCGCGGGGTGCTGGCGGCGAACTTTTCGAAATGACCCCAGGCCCAGATATAAGAAGTTAGGGAAAAAAGTGCGGCTAACAAAAGTTAAAAAAAATGTAAAAAAAAAACACCAAACTGCCGGCGAAAAATTGACTTGTCTGTTGTTGATGATAATACATTAAATTTTGCGGAAAATATTGCACCACGGTTGAATTGGATTTACACTTTAAAAAGGCTCTGCCGTGTGAACTGGTGGTATCAGTGGTTGAGCGTTTATGTGCAAGGGCTCTTTTTAACCTTTCAACAACCTTCGTGTGGATGCTTGGTGCGGCGTGCAGCGTGCTGCGGGTGTCGGTAAATGGTGTTGTTTGGCTGGCACTGGCTCACACAAACTGGTTTAAATAATGTGACGGCGGCTTTCAAAACAATTTCGCAACATCTGTTGGCTTATTGCATATTTTATGACTGCAAATTATTCACAACACAAAAATCTCCTCGTCTTGCTGCTGGCGTGCCGTATCCGTAAAATGCTGAAGCTAAATCAAGCACTGGCCCTGCATTTCGGACGAAATGATATTTTTGAAAAATTGCCACCAGATTTGTGCACAGTGTTTGCTAAATACACCAAGAGCATACTCATGCAGACGCTCCTTAAGAATCACTAAGCCTTAAAGGATGCACGAACACACAACACAAGACGTATCCCTAAAGCAGGAGGAAGAAATTCCTCTTTTTTCTCTTCTGCTTGCAAGATTATTGAAAATTTTCTGATTTTGTAAGACTTACCATTTTTCAAGTATGTATGAATGTAAGTCCCGGCGAATTGAAGAATTGAGTTTGAAGTAAAAGTCGAAAACTATGTTTATTTGAACACAAGGAAGACAGTTCTGTCATAAAATTTAGTGTATTGTTTGTTTGCTACTAAAAACTTATCGATTAAACAACATTTAGCTACAATAGTGTCTAGGGAACAAGTATAATTGTTGGTTGCTAGAAAAAAAGGGTGGTTGTAAATTGTAGCATAAGGAAAAAAAACGTATATCGCCCGTGTGGTGTTTAAAAAAGTTCGTTGTTTGTGTTTAATGCCAATTTTGAGTACCTAGTTACCTTTTTTGTTTGGCTGCATGTCGAATGTCTGGTCCGCACAAACTCGATTTGTGGAGATATTCTGTGAAAAAGATTTATAGACTTTTTAGATTTTTTTTAAGACTTTGACTTAGATTTCCTTAGCAAATCCATGGGTGGCTAAAAAAGACTGTGGTTTAAAAAAACGTTTAGTCGCCGTCGACTTGGAAAAACATGTTATTTGACAGTTGTTAACTCAGCGAAAGCCTAAAGCTACTTCAGTCACTGGATTTCGCCAGATTGTTTACGGTCTTTCACTTTTAAGTAGGCATAATACGAACTGTGACGAAAGGACAAAGTTATTACACAGAAAAGATAAAAAGTTCTTTAGCTGACGCAATGGGTTTGTACTGGGGCCGACATGAATGTTTTCCCAAACTAAACCTATTTTGCAGTTGTGGCAACTGCAGACTTTCAGTCAATCTGCAGTTGTACAGTCTTTCAACTGTAAAACTTCATCGGTCGAAAAACCATATTCAACCTTTAATAACGAAACGCTTTCTTTAGTTTCACCTTCACAAAAATTGAAATTGAGGTTGTTTCAGGCAAAGGAGGTACAAGTATTATGTACCTACTCTGTGAGCTTGAGTTTGTACCCGATAAAGATCCAGAATGATTAGCTTCCTTGGCTTTCTGTTACACACTTCCGTCTTTAAACTTCCGTTCTTCCCAGTGATGTCCTTTTTCACGAATGATCCAGATCCACAGGCAATAGCGAATTGAAATGTGTTGCACATCTAAAGTTGAAGTTGGTTTATTCGACGTTAGTAAACTTGGACACCGTTTGATCGTTCATCATGAAAGCTATGATTCTTCAGATTGCTACCGACAACAGTTGTGAAATATAAAAATTAAATTTTTAAAAAGAGAAAAACATTCAAGATGTCGTTGCTATACGAATGGAATCCGTTTGAGCGGCAGATGTTTTCCAGAAATTCAAAAAATACCTGGAAGTGTGTATCTCTACAGTATAATTTACAAATTTCAAACGCGTTTTTCTCAAAACTCCTTTTGTTTTGGTGGTTGACACGATATCTCAAGTTGTATCGGACCGATTCCTTTGAAGATATGTGAGAATCTTCTTAATACATCTCTTTATGACTTGGACCTAGGATTTTGTAAAATTTTAATTTGACGTATTTTTTAAAAAATTGTAACAGTCGAAAAACAGGGGTAAAAAATTTTTTTTTTTCGGCCAAGGTCCAAGCTATAGCGACATCTTTACTGATGAAGAATTTTGTTGGTTTTTTCGATTTAGATCACTTCTTCTTCTTCTTCTTTTCATTTCCGGCGTTACGAGTAGTGATCTTGAAGCGATCACAACTCTCCCACTTTTCTGCTTCACACTAGTGATCCGCCTGTGGGGTACGCCGCGTTGACCTCAGAAAGCGTCGGCAAGCCTCCCGGTTTTGGATTGTTCCATGTCTGAGGCCAACCAAATGCTGCTGTTTTTGCATTTGCTTGTACCAGGAGTGTTTTGGCCTGCCTTTTCTTTTTCTTCGCGAATTTATTGAAACGTTGTACGATATTGCCTTTTGGACGGGGTTCTGCGGATCTCTCCTTTGAACATGACAATACCAACTGAGCCGGTCGTGCTGAATTTTGTCCAAGATGGTACTTTTGACATGAAGGCTTCCACGGATCTTAGTACTTCTAATTCGATCAAACTTTGTTACTCCTGCTGTCATCCGAAGCATCTTCATTTCGGCTGCCGTCAATTTGCTCTCATACTTTTTGTACATTGTCCAACATTGTGAACCGTATGTCAGAGCTGGACGGACAACTGCTGTGTAGAGTCTTCCCTTCAGCTTAGGGGGCATTTTTCGATCACAGAAGATAGCGGAGTTTTCTCGCCACTTCATTCACCCTACGCTTACTCGATGATTGATTTCGTCATCGCAAGTTGCTTCACTATTGATCATAGGATCCCAGATATTTAAACTTTTCACACTTGGGAAGCACATTTCCATTTAAATAAATGTCTGGAATAGGCTTGTCTGGATCAGAAAAAGGGCAGCACAGGTATTCAGTCTTTTTAACGCTAATACGGTACCCATTTCCTTCCAGAACATCAATCCAAACGTCAAGTGCTCGTTGGGGATGAAATATAGTTTATGTGTCTGAGGTATAATGTAACATCCAAAAGTTGAAAGAATTTTGGAAATCTGTCAAGTACTTTCTAACTTTCCGTTCCCAATCCCGTTTCCGTGGAACCATGGAGATCATACCTTGACAAGAACCATACCTGGGACTTAAAAAAAAATGGGCACGACTGGGTCGCACGAACTTGCGATTGTGTTCTAAATACGATATCAAAATCTAAAGGCTGAGTTAAAGGTTTTGGTATTAGCTCTCCATAATATATTTTGTGGTACAGGGTTGCCAACTACACATTAATTATGAAAATTGAATTAAATCACGCAAAATAATGAAAACATTAAATTAAATATTCCAAAGGTTTCAAGCAAAAATCTAAAAACGCCATTCTTTTGCAATTGCTAATACATATGAATGATGAAAATTTAATCAAAATCGTTGGAGCAGTTTTCCCAAAAAACGGTTTTTTATTTTTCACTTTTTTTTAAAAACTGTTTTTTAAAAGTCGAGTATGCAAAGTTCTAGATCTTAACAGGAGTTATTTTGACAAAAAATTTGAAAAAAATAAAAGTTATGGTTTCGAAGTTACTTTCAAAAATCAAAATTTTTTAAAAAAATTTATAAAAATTTCCAAAACTAAGTTTTTTTAAATATTGATATGCAGTCTTTCTTTCACAGTTTACGACTTCTTAAATCCAAAATTTCGTCAAGATCGTGTTAGCCATTAACGAGAAAGTCGGTTTTAAAAAAAACGGTACTATGGGAGGTACTGTTTTTAGGCCTTTTCCAAAAATTTTTTTTACATCATAAGAAAAACAATCCTAAATAAATCCTTCACACAAAATTTTATCGAAATTGTTGGAGCCGTTTTCGACAAAAATAAGTATTATCATATCGGTTGTATGGCAGGTACCGTTATTTCAAGACCTAGAGACCCAATTCTAAAAACCCTTCTGTAGGATGCTCCACAGACCCTAACTGCAAATTTTGAAGAAAATCGGTCCATTGGTTCAGGCTGTAGATCCATATACAGACAGACAGACAGACACACAGACAGACAGACAGAATTGCAGGACCCACTTTTTTCGTATTCTCTATCATCGTAATGTCATGTTTGATTGTTATCTCAAAATTTTTTTTCTGCACGATTGCAAGACTTGCCTTATAGTACCTATAATCGCAAGTAAAAAATTTAAATCAGGCGACATACGGTGAAAACACGAACGAAATTCTGAGAATCAAGTAGCATTTAGCTTATATCTCCACCGTTCCTCAGTCTATGTTATCGATGTGATACTTACAGAGCAGGAGTATAAAGCTTGACGTACCGTATGTGGAACATCCATAAACATACGATTTACTTAAACGTTTACTATTGTAATATCAAAAACAACTTACCTTTGTAAAATATATACTTCGTTATGGTGCGTCCACACTATGGCGACCGGCATACGGATCCATTTCATTCGGTTCGAATTCGGTTCGGCTTTCGGTAAAGAGGAAAGCCGATCGGGACGTCCACACTAAAAGTCGGTATTGCCGATCGGCATTTGCCGATTGAAGCCGCTCGGCATAGTGTGGACGCACCTTTACATCACACAGTATTTTTTTCTTAGTTGAAACTGTTGACTTACTATTTTTTTTAAATTTTTGAATCCACACAAACAACTAGCGTTTCACTTTCACTCAAATTTCACACCTTATACACTATAACTGTAATACGATTGTCACCCTTATGTAAAGTTTCCTATATTACAACATTGCTAAATGTTTGTAGTTTCAATCATGATGTCAATAGTTGGCGCTACTTCTAGGTTTGCTGCTATAGGAACGATTATAGTCAATGTTCCACGAATGGAACTGGGTGCCTTGTAGGGATATACTTTGCGGTTGATATTCCTACAAATTCTGATCTATTGCATCTTTTTCTTTTGTATTAGAATAACTTTATAAAGCAAAAAACCAAATTGTTGAGCATTCGATGTATCACCTCAAGAGAACACAATTTTCCTAACAACCTAAATACAAGTTGATACTCGAAGAGCACAAGAAGAACTGCTCGTATTTTTTCGACCTCAAAGAGACAATCCGTTTTAAGGTTCAATTTTAATGACAATAAAATTATTTGTTAATAAAGCTCAGTATTCTCTGTGGAGTGGTTAACTTGTTGCATCCGAAAATATGCAAATGCACCCCAAACAAGCTTTGATTTTTCAATTTGCATTAATTACAATCAGGATAAATCTCTTCCTCATTTCTATACACTTCCAAAGTGCTTCCGTCTATTATACAACCCAAGATAAGCCCACAAGTTTTAAGAACAGCAATATCGTTTGTACATCGACAAGCATACAAAACATTTCTGCTCTTGAACATCCACTCGTTTTATTTATTCTACTGCTGTTCTATTTTTGGAAAATATCTTGAAGTTGAAGACCCCAATGAGAAGAAATGCATTCATTTAACCAAATGTTGAGCAAAAAAAAAAAAACTAAGTACATCATCGTTTGTAGTCGACGTTGGTCCTCAGCAGCAGATGTAAATACATGCACAAAGCAACCATTTAAATCTACCCTTTTCTAGACGATTTACAACAAAAAACAATTCGGGAATTTGATTAACAAATGCCATCTCACCACATGCTGAGTAAGAACAAAACCCTATCTGAAGTTATTGCCGCCAATCTAATACTACGTAAAGGAGTGTCACCAAAAACGTCTCATACTAAATTCCATTTTAAAGTGAGGCCAACAACAAGAGCTTTACTCCAACTCGGAGGGTTCCTTAAACTGTTTGATTTATATCTTGTTAATTGGAGGAATGTTCGTCATTGAATTTCGAATAGTTGTCTGGTTTTATTTACTCTACTTTTGCCCACTCATAGCAAGTATAGTGCCCTCAAATGTGGAGTGGACTCGACTATAGAGAGGAAGGGTCGTATGACCGACCGAGGTTGGGGTTTTCCCTTTTTAATGACGAAGTGGTAATTTATGTCCCAAAGGGAAGCTGGAATTTTGGGTGCTCTGTTTTTTAGGAGGAATATACACTCAGGACTTGAAACATGGCATGTGGTTAAGACTGTAAGACTGAAGTAAGAAAACAAAACTTGAAAAAAAATTATGGCAGAGGCTATGTTCGTTATTGTAGGTATACTTGGAAGAGTTCAAGACGACAACACTAAGTGTGTGGTGAAATATTTTTACTTTTGGCATTTCGAAAATGATTTTTTTTTAACTAAAATTTTGTAAATTCATAGACAAAGGAATTAGTAAGGAATTAAATGAGAAAGGAACAACGTAAAATAGAAATATGTTGTTTTTAGAACAGGAAACGAACTGCCAAATTTTTTCAGAACCTTTTGAAATCAAACAAATAATTAGGTAATCCAAAAAATTGCCTTAACACTCACCTAAATATTCTGAGAGTTTGGTTTGTTCATACAAATGGAAACTGTTAGTTACTGAAAAGTCTAGTAAGTTGCAACACACCTATTTTTCAATACCCAAACCCAATCCCTCTGATACCCCCCCCCCCCCTTTTGTGCATTAGCATTCCTTGCAGATATACATATAAGTCCAAAGGATTTTCTTTTCGATATTTCTTACTTTTGTTATTGCAGAGCTCTGGCTCTCATTTGCCATTTCTCAAAATCCAAAGAATTCACCCGATTTCATATCCACATAGTGCTTTGGTATATTGGTAGCACCAAAATGCACTATCTAAAGCTGTCTGTCTATTTGCCTTTGGTCTGTCGGTTTCTCAGGGTGGATTTTCATTTCCGCCGAAAAGAAGTAAGGCTTTTGCTTTTAAAACAACAAACTTATCTCTTTTCATTTAAAGTCCCAACATGGTGTTACATGGAGCAGACATTTAAACTTAAGAAGAATGGATGCTTCGCGAAATTAAAATAAATTTAAATTCTTTACTGCGAAGATAAAATGCCCAATATCACAAGGAAATGCAGTAACAGCGGAAGAGTGAACTTATGTTTTCAGGCAAAATCCTGGGCTAAAGGAATAGTAGTCATATCCTTTGCTCTTCTAATACTCTCTTCCTCTTTGGTGGATATGGGCTATAGACGAATGGAAATTGAAATTATTTTTGGGACAGCATGCTGTGTTGTCTTATGATAAAAATTCAAGTCAAAATATTTGTATATGAAATGCTTATTGCTTTGAAAAGATGGATAAGGGTTCGTTGGTGTTGTTGGGGCCAAGGGCGATGATAAATGATTAGTCTTCTCATTGATCAAAATGGGAAAAGAGTTAAATTTAATTTTTAAAACTGAATTGAGCTGTGTGAAAGGAAGGGATGTGTACACATTAAATTGTAAATGAATCTTCTACACCGAAAGAAAAACCTTGGTAAAATCAAACATGAAACTTGTTTGTTTTTGCGTCAAGCAGGAACATACTTAAATTAAACAAGCTGGCATTTTCATTGTATTTATTGAAATGCTACAATTTTAATTGCTTAAATCAACAACGCCATTCTCAATTTCATTGTTAACCAACAACGGTTGTGATACTAGAAACATACATGTCCATGATACTTTAACAACGTTTGTGTTTCGTCAACAATTCTGAATTGTTGGTAAAATGTGAACATTGTTGATGAAGTATGTTCGTGAGAATTCAGCCACGTTTTTATTTGCTCAACAGTTTTAATGTAAAAATTCTATGATAAATGCGTGAATTGAAGTTTGACCTATACATTTGATAGGTCAAACATCAATTCAAGCATTTATCATAGAAATTTTACATTAAAAATGTTGAGCAAATAAAAACGTGGCTGAATTCTCACGAACATACGAACATACTTGATTACTAGTTTAGACGCGGCATGTATGGTATCATGGCCCGCCTTAAAACCGAACTGATTTTCTGGAATAATATTTTTGTCCTCAGCCCATGTGGACAGTGCTCTATTGAGATCTTTCTCGAATATATTACTGATACTCGGAAGAAGACTAATTGACCATAATGAATTGAAGTTCCGTTATGCGACTTCACGTTTTCTGTGGGTTTAAGTATGAAAAATATTGCAATTCAAAATGTTACTGATACTTTAACTATTCTTTATTGATTAAAGAAGTATGAACATTGTTAATCAAACATATTGGTGATAGTTCAACAGTGTATTTGGTATTTCAATCACAAACGTGATAGTTTTTGTAATTTCAGCCTTAATTGTTAGTTAAATATGTTTGTTGTTGATCAAGTATGAAATCAACAATCACGTTGTTGGTTAAAAATTAGAAAATATTCAAATCAACTACGAACATACTCAATTTAAACATTTTTATGATACTTACCTGAATAAAAATTGATCACGGCGGCATACTTGATTTGAAAATGCGTTCTTATTTGAATTCATCACAAAACTTGGTTAATTTCACAACTTTAGATGAATTGTTGATTAACAATGAAACATGTTTAAATCAACCAAGGTTTTTTCTTTCGGTGTAACAGAATGAAGCTCGATTGCAATAATTCTGGCCAGTGACGAGTAAGAACATCACTGTAGTACCTTCCGCTTGTCGTAAAAGGCGACTTATAGTCCAGGGTAGATAGTTTTCAAAAGGTAAAAAAAATTATAGTGGAATGAAACCAATTGGAAAAGGTAGAGAATGAAACTTAAATGATAGAAAAAATAAATTAAAACTGATCTAAACTCTCGAAGTTGGAGGAGTGGGGGTTCTTATGGTAAAAAACGGACCATCTCAATTTTCGACAAAACTGCAAGTCTTACAAGTCTTAGAATAATCATTGGTCCCGTACTCGAGGACAATGTGTGAAAAGGAAGCCACAACAACGAGCTGTATGAGCTGTACCGCGACGACGTTGGAACAGCTAAAAGAGTACGCATCGCGAGATTTCGATGGTTGGGACATGTAGAGTAGATGTACATCAACGCTCCGGCTCGACGGGTTTTCGAAAGCATATTGCAAATTGCGGAAGAGGAAGACCTTATCTTAAGCTACATGTACACGATTGCTTGGTCTGTAAATATTGCCAGATCTGTCAGTGAAAAATTTGTCTCGAATAGCTAATTTGCAGACAAATATCTGCCAATTAATTTGCATTTGATATCTGGCAATCGTCTACACGCACGCTGACAACCATGTACACACCAAATTAATTTGCAGAGAAATTTGTTCATCAATCACTTTGAAGACAAATTAATTTGCAGATGTGGCAATCGTGTGTACACAAATTTTGTTGATTTTCTGACGTTTCTGCAAATGTCTGGCAGTAAATAAATTTGCAGGCCCACTTTGAAGAACCTTTGCAAATTTATTCACTAGCAGACAAATTTGGCGATGTGACAATGAGCTAAAAATGAATTCGCAGATCCAAAAATAAATTTGTGTGTAAACGGTTTGCCGAAATCTACAAATGTCTGCCAATCTACTGTCAGCTATTTGCCCAAATTAGTTTGTCGACATTTTTAGCGAAACATTTGGCAATAGATTTGCAGACATTTGTAGATTTCTGCAAACCGTGTACACACAAATTCAATTTTCACCCTCATTGTCAGCTCATTTTCACACATTGTCAGACGTTTGCAGATCTGACAATGATTGTCAGACCTACCAATCGTGTACACGTAGCTTTAGATGGCCCAATCAAATGGAAGAAGACCTCAACCGGCTTAGAGTGCAAAACTGTAGAGAGCTCGCCCGAAATCGAAATCGTTATCGAAATATGTTATGGTTGAAGCCCACCTAAATAAGTGAGTTAGCTCTTTTCCTGCCAACGAGCTATATAATTATTTATCTTTATCTGACACTTTAAAATTTATACTTTTTAACTGAGGAAGTTATGAATGAATAAGCTTTCTGATTAATAAAGTACTTATAGGTAGCGACATTTATGTTAAGCTTTTGCTTATCTATAAGACTTGAATGGCACTCTCTGATAACAAATTCTTCAAAAAAACCACCTATTGCTGTTTAAAACCCCACAAAAGGTAAAATTGCATTATTTTCAAGCGAATATTCTTGACACTTAAGCGTCATATCTTATCTTTGATTTGATTCCCTTGTCAATTATATTGTTACCAAAAAGAGAACGATGTTAATTGCTAGAGTTTTATCTTCTTTCCAAATTATTAATGTTTATTTACGAACATGTCTCTGAAGCAATTAATCTAAAAACTATATTTGTTCTTAGGTATACTTGTTTTTACAATAATCACTGGGTTTTGATTTCTGTTATGCCTGACTCTTTGAAAGCCCAACACAAAAATTTTGGAAAAGAAGATTTTTGATATTTGTGATGAATGATCTATTTATCATCACAATAAATTCAAAACAAATTACAGGTATGATAATTTGTTGCCATTTATAAATAAGTAGTTGAGACCGCAATCATGTCATAAAAAAAAATTTTAATTACTTTAATTTAATTTTTTGATCTAATCAGAAGAACTTGAAAGGTAACAGTTTCAGCTTAATCAAAGTTACATATCCTTTTATCAGGTTTTATTGTTTTCCGCAGTAGCTACTGTAGTTTTTAATCGATATTATATTTTCATATTGCATACTTCATTCATCTTACCGCCTGATCGAACTCGTACTAACTCTGCTCAAGTTATTTGGTCAGTAAAATTTCAACTGTTCAGCGCACCTTTAAAGCATGGTCACCATATTCCTATGGGAACGGAAGTCTTTACTAATATAATAAATCCGAAATTAACACTGTCTGTCTGTTTCTCTTTGTTATTATCTACCGCCCAAGCTATTGAACCTATTTATATGAATTTTGGTATAGAGATAGTCTAGAACCTGATGATGGACACCCTTACTAAAATTATATGTTAATGCGAAAGTAGCTCTGTCTGTCCGTTTTTCGTTGTTACCATCTCCCGCCCAAACTACAGAACCGATTTAAATTAAATTGTGTATAGAGATAGTCTAGAACTTGTGGAATGACATCGGCTATATATTTTATCCCTTGATTCCCACGGGAACGGGAACGTTAACGAGAACTTAGGAACTACGGAGCCGATTTCAAAAATTCTACCACCGTTAGAGTGCTACAGTATCCCCGAGCAACATAAACTTCAATTCACTCCCGTATTGCTACGGGAAGGGGAGTTCTTATTAATATTATAAAAGGCGAAAGTAGCTCTGTCTGTTCGTCTTTCTATGTTACCATCTCCCGTCGAAACTACTGAACCATTTTTAATTAAATTTTGTATAATGATAGTTTAAAGGAAGGGTATGGGCTATATATGTTATCCCTATATTCCACCGGGAACGGCAAAGTTAACAGGAACCTAGAAACTACTGGACCGATTTCAAAAGTTCTTTCACCGTGTGAAGTGATTTCTATCAAATTGCCGATGACACTGAGAAGAAATGTCTACATATCTTGATCTTCAAATAAATATTCGCAAAACGGGAATGGCTGTGTGAATGGTCGATTTCGGCGCCGACTTATGAGATATTCAACCATATAAACCAATAAATTATGTCAGGCGTGGGGTAGTTTGTCGAATGTCTATATCAGTAGACAATACTATGGATGGACACTGAGCAAGTCACATCATACTCAATTCCTTAGAATTATCGGGAGTACCTTCCAATAAGTTGAGGCTGCAAGTTGGTGTTCCAGATTCCAGTGCCAATAAAAAGAAATCTAGAATTGTATACAGCTGCTAATTAGTAATTACACATCTGGGATGCGGCACTATTCAAGTTTTAATAATGACTGGAAATTATTTTGATTCCCCATATTCCTTAAATTCCTTTTGATTTGTCATTTCAGTGTAAAAGAGAGCAATTCTATATGGCACGCTCACGTGTATCAAACCCGCAATACCTTTTTATTTGGTAAAAGATGGGCAAAGTATGAACCAGGCGCGGATCCAGGGGGGGGGGGGGCAATAGGGGCAATTGTCCCCCCCTCTCTGTCAATAAAAATGTTAAGTCTGAAGCAAACTGTACGTATTCGCTACAAAAATTCGGTTGTTCCATTAGAAAAAAAAACTAGCTGTCGAAGAAAAATTGGATGGAAGTTCTAAATCTAAGGAGTTATCTCTAACTGGCAAAGTCATCGGCTAAATTGTATTGTTGCAACTGAAGAAAAAGCTCAAACTTCCTCTTGAATGCTGTGTGGGAATAGGGACAGACGGGTGTGCTGTTATGCTTTCATAAGTCATGGAAATTCAGAGAGAAGCAAAAAATGCTGTTAGGACTTCATGCTACAGTCATAAGCTAAATAACTCCATTTCTCAAAGTTCAAAAGTATCTGCCATTCGAGACGCTGTTGCAATAATGAAAGAGGTAATCTTCTTCTTCAAATCGAATCCGAAACGAAAAACTGTCCTCATGAACACTTTGGGGTGTGCCCTCACATCACTTTGCAAAACAAGGTGGGTAGAACGACATGAAGGTGTACTTCAATTTCTTTGGACCTTATCAAAATTGTGGAAGCGTTAGAAAAGATATCGCAGTGGCGTGACCCAAGCACCACGGCTGGCAAGGCTTCCTTACTTATAATATCTTTATGCAATTCACATTTTATTGTATCAGTTTTGTGTTTGAGTGATGTGTTGTCTTTAACACAGTCCTTGAGCAAGTCATTACAATCTTAATCTCTTGGCCTGAATAGCAGCGCAATGCTGGTGAAGAACACGATTTCCGTTCTTTAAGGTCGCCGGGAGAACATAGATATGCCAGTTTCCACAACATCTGGCAGCATGCAAAGAATTTATGTGATCAAGAAATTTTGTGAATGTTTAGTTGAGAATTCCACGTATTCCATGCATGGTGGACGCCAAATTTACCGAGATAATTTTGACACTAATTCAGATAAGGTATACTACAGAATCTCGTTATATGCACCTCTACTTGACTTTGTCCTGACCGATTTGCATGAAAGATTTCGACCGGAAACTTTAGATGTATTTAAACTTACAATTTTCATTCCGGAAAATACAATTCGGTATAATACTGATCAGTTGGATACCACTCGCTTTGGTCAACTCTTAGATTTAAATACAGACCCTCAGTGTTTTTTGCTCAAAGATGAGCTGGTGTTGTGGCGGGAAAAATGGTTAACGGAAAAGAAGCAGAACAACCATCTTCCCGTTACTGCTCTTGAGTTGATGGATAAATGCAATAAGGATGATTATGCACAGTTTTCTTTTAATCCTTGCAACGCTTCCGGTTACGAATTCTTCGGCAGAGCGGTCTTTTTCTTCATTGCGGCGGGCGCCTTAAAACCTATTTAAGGTCCACAATAGGTCTGTTCGTTGAACTTTCCCCAGGGTTGACCCAGGTTTTCTTGACAACCCCATGTGTTGTCAAAAAAACCTGGGTTTTCCAGTCCTCAAAAAACGCTAAACCACAAATCGCCACACATCTCTGTCATTTAAATAAAAACACATGCCATTTGACAGCCCTCAAATCGCCACAGCAAAAAGCTAGGGCGAGTTTGGGGAAAACCTATGGCCAACCTATGGCTCAAAAAACACTCAATTTGACATTCAGGGCGAATTTAGGTTTCTCAAAAAACGCTTTGTGGCGACCCTAGGGCAACCCCAGGGCTTCAACGAACAAACCTAATAAGTGAAAATCGCCTTTGGGGTCTGGCACTTATGCACATCCACAAACAAATCCCGATCGATGTTGAAAAGTAATAACAAGGTTTTCAAAAACCGGCTTCAACAAAAAGTTAGATTTTAGCATTTAATTTCCTATTTTAAACTAGTTTAACTAATTTTTTTTTTAAATAATTTTTTCTAATTTTTTTAAATAAAAAATGTATTCTTGTATTTGATTGAGATTATATTTAATAACATCAAATTGAAAAGGAAGGAAAACTGCCCCCCCCTTATCAAAATCCTGGATCCGCGCCTGGTATGAACGTACTTAAATAAAATATATAACAATAGGTTACTTTATTGCATGTATGTATGTGTTTTATTAGCAAAATAATTAGCTTAAAAAATTAAAAATGCTGCCGAAAGTCACTATTCCACGCGGGCACAGCTAGTTATTAATTAAGTTCAAAAGCCTGTTTTTTAAGGTTTTCTGTAGCTGTTTGCTGATAGAAGCTGGCTGAATATGTGACCGGGCTGGCAGTCGCTGCTTACTTCTGCTACTACCAGCCGCTGGTAACAAGCGGGGCGCCATGTAGACTTGTGTCCCTGTGTGCACAGACCATCGAGTAGAACTGGAGACTTAACTGCGGTAAGGTAGTGTCATTTAATGAACAAGCTAAATTTGACCGGGAAGCGGGAGCCCTCGTGTTTTCGCTTTTTTGGGTTTGTAGCAATTGAGGATGCCAGGGCATTTTTTTAATGATTTTTCACTAGGTGGCCTAAACAAAAATATCTCCTCAAACACCCCCCCCCCCCCCCCCCACCCAATCGCTTCTCTACCGACATACATGCGCGAGTCTGAAAACATTATATGTTAAGACGACTCGGGACCCTACTGTAGTGTAAGGCAACTAACGTTCCAACTGATGCATTAGTGAGAGTTACGACTGATGGTGGAGCTGCTAATACAGGATCTGGAGCCGGCCTGTGGAAACTTCTCGAAAATCACTTGGGACACAAACTGATGACTGTTTGGTGCTTCTGTTATAGGTCAGACCTTGCGATGGAATCAGCGCTTGCAACGGTTTTTAAAATGAAACTTTGGCTGAGCAATACCACAGCTGTGGCCAAATATTTTCTAACATCACCTTCGACAAATAAGGAAATGCAAAAATTTCGCCCAGAATATCGTTCATTCCCAGGTTACTTTGAAGTAAGATTTGCTAGACATGTCAACAATTTGATCACTGCAGTTTTACACAATTTACCGGGATGTTTCAAATACTGGCAACATGTCTCAAAAACTCCAGGTTCACTGATAGACAAGAATACAGCAATTGGGATGCTGAATACTTGGATCCAATCGGAATTTCAACAACTTCTCCAAACATGCTTGATGGCAGATGTTTTTATCGATCATGAAAGATTTGCAAAAAAATCTCCAGAAATGGCGTTTGATTCTGCCTGATGTTTTAATTTTGAAACAAAACGCTCTCAGAAAGATGAAACTCATGCTCCAGGGTCCATATCCAGCTGGACAGGAAGAGAAGTTTGCTTTACACCAAAAAAATGTTCAAGACAACACTTACAATAAAAAAAACGACAGGAAAAGACGCAAAGTATCGCATTCTCTCGTCACAACAGGCACCCGATCATGGACGGCACTCCGAATCGAAATGATATCAGCGTTCATCAATTTTCTTGACATCCGGCTCAACATTGAAGAAAATGAGCTGATCAAAAGATTTTCTACATTTCTAATGGCGAAAACCACAGTAGAAATGATTCAAGAGGGTCTTGATTGAAACCATTATTGGCGAAAAAAAAGTTTCCGACTTTTCATCAAATGTTTGCTGTTGACCAGCAATCCAAGAAATCAGAGATCTCGACACTTCTGACAAAAGTGCAAAAATGTCGCATATGCTGCTTCGACTGCGATACCAGTGACTTGTGGCATTTTGCAGAAACTGTTGTGCTCTTTACTGGTCACTTCACCTCACTCCATGATTGTTGAGAAAGGGATTTCTCATTATAATCAAATTAAATCAAACCACCGACTGTCAACTTCAGATGAGACCATGAACTCGAGAATGTTTGTGGCACTGAATGGAGTAGGTACAGCCTTATATGATCCGAGGCCAGCTATGCAGCAGAGTTCCTTCGCAAGAAAGAGAGGCGTTACCGAGAACCTGATCTCACCTTGTACTCCGACAGAGATTTCGTTCGGAAGTTTTTTCGTAAAGATGGCGGTTTGTGATTTTATAATCATATCTATTCAATAGACGAATTGTGATCGACGGGTTGTGACTCACTCATACCAAAACATTTGCAATAAAAAAAGTAATCCCAGAAATAGTTATTTTTCATATCCAACTTATTATATACTTGCCAACAAATTTTTAATTATATGCTGACAAAAATCCTCGAGCAGGTGCAGAATTTAAAGAATTTATATATCTAACGGATGTCGTGAGGATGTTTTTCCATATATAAATCCTCATTGACAGTATATTTGATGAACTGTCATTCATTCGTTGATAAGTTTCTTCGATTAGCACCTAAAAACTTCATTAGAATTAGCAATTTATATATTTTTTGACATTTTGGGGAAATCATGTATGTTCAGAAAATTTCTGACATTATTTCAGTTAGGTGTTGTTCACGCATTTTTGAAAATTGGTTGTGGCCAGATTATGATTACTACGTGGCCACGGCGCCGGCGGACTACTACGTGGCCATTTGGCCACGTTCGTATTACTTAAAAAATGCCCTGGAGGATGGTGAAAACTTCATTCAAATCTCGAGCAATAAACATTATTTGCCTTCAAAGTGAAAACTGCAATAAAAATGTTTAAATTATGAAACTCAATTGCAGCCGGATGTAGCAGTTAGTTCAAATAAGACGCTATTTTACAGAAGGTGTCAGTGAATTTCGGTTTACAAAGCAATGAAATGAACCAATTAGTTTGGTTGTTGGTGTGCCATTTCATCTTGCAAGAACTGATCGCCAAATAATTGCTGATAAAGCAAATAGTGCACGCTTTTTTGTTGTTTTGAACCAAAAGCTTTTACATAAAATTGGAAAGACATTTGGTTAATTTTTTGAAAGAAATGAAGTAGATCTACTGTAATTGTAATTGGTGTAAAGTCACCATCCTGATCAGAAATTGCTTCCTCTCTTTCACAATTTAACCGAAGCTGCCTGCCATCCAACTTCTTAAGTTATTCATTGTGAGTCGGACCTTTGTTCTTAAGTGAAAATAAAGAAATAAATCAAGTTTAAAGATCGTTGTGATTCTCCAACATTTGGCGTATGATAATGGCTTTTAATCAAAAATCATACAATGCCTGCAATTATAATCGCACTTGTAGCATAATTATCATACGGATGGCAGCACTGGAAAATCGTGATCAATGTGTGTACTTATGCGATATGAAAATCGTGTGTACACGAGATTAAAGTTGTTACTTTCATTATTGATGGTGAGAGCGGTTGTTGGAAGAAAACGTAAAGGGTTGCAGATATACCAAAAATTTAACTCAGAAGTTCTCGATGTGTGTCTGCGTGAAGGTAGATAGTATAACAGATTTGTAGTGACTGGCATTTTGAATTACGCAAAAAATAGAAATTTACAAATTTTTGGACAAATCGCATGTTGTGTGCTCGCCCAACTCCTAGTGTGCTCGTTCAAGGAGGGCCAATTGATGGCAGAGAACTAACTTTAAAATAGAGTTGATTTTATGGCAATCAATACAATCTATTTTATTTTTATTCAATTTTACAAGAACTACCTTACAAAAAAAAACTTTTATGTCATACCCCTTTTCAAGAGCTGACATGATATAAATTTTATGATCAGAGGATTGAGCAGCTCTAAGAACATGAAAATAACAACTATTTATGATAACGAACACTCTTATTGCACTTTCTTCGAGTGTTTTCATACAAAGTTCGTGGTAGCTTGTTCAGAAAATTGTCAATTGCTCATTTATAGAGGTTTCCTTTATCTTAAGAGATATGGAAACTTTGCTAAAATTATTTTTGATTTTGTATAAATACAACTGTTAGTTCAGAATTAAGTACAGCTACTTTGCAATCATGGGTATTGGAATTTACATTGTAACCTTAGTCGTTATTGCCTCCTTATCATCGGCGGCGGTAAGTCAAAAACTCCAAATTTCTTCTGCATTTGCCTGGTTTCCTCATTGCAATTTTTGTGGATCACTTATACTTTGGGTTTTAGGCCAATTTGACCGTTGCCAGTTCAACCGATGAATACGTTGCCGCTTGGCAACGCAAATTCCAAAACGACATCAAAGCAGCTGACTTGAAAATTGAGTGCGTTAATGCACGGGGTGCTGATAGCATAAAAATGATGAAGGATCAACAGCAAGAACTTCTAACGGAAATCCAGCGGAACGAAGAGACATTGATTCCAGTGCAGTCACTGAGTGTGATCAGAAAGCATTGTGTTCAAAAATATCAGAAATTGTTGGTCACTTACGAAGCAGCAGGAAGGCGAACTGCGGCATGTATTACTTCAGCACAAAAACGAGTTGATACTCTTACGTCAACTGCGAAAACTAATGTAGACGCTGCCAAAACTTCAGCAAATGTGAATTTTCCTAAAGATATTAACACCTGCAATACTACTCATTATGCTAACCAAACCAAACTTGAAGAGTGTGTGATGAATAATGTGAGTGAATTTATTTTTTTACGAAAACTTAATTCCAACAACTTTCTATTTCAGGTTGATTCTTACTCAAGGAGCATTGAATCGAACTTAAGAGCAGTTGATAAAAGTCTTGACGCGAGTCTGTGCACGAACACAGACTTATCGCGGGATGCTATCAAATGCTCGTTTTCTACTGAAAAAAATGTTTTGATGACCATGGGAAATGTGAATACTATGATTGATAAGTGCATAAATGAAGCTGAAAGCGTTTGCCCATGTGCAAAGAACCTGATGGTAGGCAGTGAAACAACATCGCCAAGTATTAGAAAAATGATTATGGGGACTTAAACCCAAGCAATGTATAAAACGAATGAGATAATAGGACAGCAAATTTGACTGACACCACTATTTTTTATGGGTTACACATCATATACAAGCAGAGCAAATCCGACATAGACTTCGACCTTTTTTTTTTTGCTATTGATTAGAATGTAAAAATGGAGGATAGGGGTGAAACCGTTCTTTTCAGAATTTGCTACGTTTGGAAAAGTAGTTAAAAGCGTGTTTTTTGAGCGATTTGCACCTTCGAATTTGCTATCACTTTCCGTTTTTTTCTTTATAATTAGTCATCTAACCGCACCGACGCGACGACTTTTAACAAAAATCCATCCTTTTTCGAGTTACTTTATATACCCTCTCTTTTAGGGCAAAATCAAAAGCCTAACTCTGACGCCAAAACAGCGTTTAATTTAACAGAGCCTTAAGTCCTATCAGTTTAAAGCGACGCGATTTCTCTAAGATCATTTAACACTAAAGTAAATGTTGAGTGCTGTGGGAGTTTCAATCAGTTGTACATGACATTTGTTGTTCAAGCCTTTGTAGCTGTGTCAAATTTTCTGCTAAAGTTGCTGTCCTTGTCTACTCTTCGCATAATAAAAACAAAACAGCCTTTCACCGTCTCGTTTTCAATAAAAAAATAACAAAACCATTGTTGTACTTAAGACCCGTTCATTCATTCATAAGTTCTTACAAGCGGTAGAGAATGCCTATTGTCAGATATTTGTAGTTCTAAAAAAAAAAAACAATAACCTAGCCATCAGATACTAGGTTCGTTCGTTGAACTTTCCCCAGGGTTGACCCAGGTTTTCTTGACAACCCTATGAGTTGTCAAAAAACCTGGATTTTCCAGTCCTCAAGAAATGCTAAACCACAAATCACCACACAACCCTGTCATTAAAAAAAATACATGCCATTTGACAGCCCTCAACTCGCCACAGCAAAAACCCAGGGCGAGTTGAGGGAAAACCTAGGTCAATCCTAGGGCTCAAAAAACACACAATCAGGGCAACTTTAGGTTTCTCAAAAAGCGCTTCTGTCAATAATTAAATGAGGTGGCACCACAAAGCATATTTTTCAGGCAAGTGTTATAATTCCCCTTGAAAACAGTTGATCGGGACTCGAACCTCAAACTACTACACAAAAATTCAACATGCTCACGACTCTGAACTGGACGGAATAAGATTTAGAAAAGGCTAGAAAAGCCGATGAAATTTGGTGTGGATTTGTTCATGACTACTGGAAAATAGATGGAATGAAGTTGCACCACATTGCATACCACAGGAAAAGTATTAGCTGCTTGTTTATTTTAAAACATCATTTAAAGCAGCCTCTTCATTCACTGATTACAGTCTACAGAGAGCTCGAGCTCTGTTTGATATGCAGGACAGTTGATCCACTTAATTTCATTGTTGAAGAACCTTTTTACTACGAAAACTGATTAAATGTATTTTTTTTTATTACAATTTGCGCGCACTCAAAGGGTTGTGACTACCCTTAACATGTTAAGTAACACAGTACGAGCGTTAGGAAAAAGGGAGAGAGTTTGAAAGGAGATACCGATGGACATTGGTTTTTCATTTCTTAAGATGGTAATGAGAGGGACAAAAAGAAGCTGGGCAATACATTCCACATTCGCGTAGTACGGGTGAAGAAGGAATCTCTGTATTTAACAGTACGTCCGAAATTGGACTCAAGGGTAACCTGATGGGCATTCCTAGAAGCGCGAGTATTACTGTTGAATTGTTTAAGGGGAGGAATGCAACTGGCAATCTCATAAGAGCACTGTCTGCAAAAAAAACGATAAAATAAGGAGAGGCAAGAAACATAACGACGATGTTTGAGTGTCGTGTAAGTTTCAAAAGTGTTCAAAAGTCCAATCATTTCAAAGGCTCTTCTCGGAACACTGTCCAATAGATTGAGGTGTGTTGAAGGAGCACCTGCCTAAATATGGGAGTTATACTCCATCATTGGGTGAAAAAAATTTCTTGCATCTTCGAATAAAGCCTGAACACTTTGCAGCGTTTTTGGCGATGTCAAGTATATGGTTATTCCACAAGAGGTGGTAGGTAATGCACATACCGAGGATTGAAAGCTGTTCTGTTTCAACGATGCAAGAGCCACTCATGGACAGTGGCAAGGGAGGCAAGTTTCGCTCCAACGACAAAAGACAGCATTGAGTTTTTGAGGCATTAGATTCTACGCGGTTAATCTAAAGCTGAGGGTACTGTCGTCGGCAAAACAGTTTAGTGGATTAGTAGTTTCAGACAGAAGATCGTTAATGAAAATGAGAAAAAGTGTCGGAGACAAAACGGAGCCCTGGGGGACACCAGCATTTATTTTGTGGGTTTCAGATTTAAAGCCGTCCAAAACGACTTAATGAACGTAATGAACGGTTAGAAAGGTAGCTACTAGTCCAGCGAAGAAGAAACTCATCGAAACCAAAAGCACGCATTTTATATAAAAGAGCTTGATGCCGAACTCTATCGAATGCTTTTGAAATATCAAGCGCAATAATCTTACTTTCTCCAAATCGATGTAAGGACTTGTGCCACTTTTCGGTGAGATATACCATGAAATTACAAGTGGACCTATTGCAAAGAAAGCCATACAGCCGGTCATTAAGAAGCTTTCGTTCTTCGAGATATTTCTTAAGCTGATAATTGATCAGCGTTTCCATGACCTTAGAAAGAAGGGAAGTAAGTGCAATTGGACGGTAGTTAGAGGGTGAGGAAGATTCGCCTTTTTTAAAGACTGGCTGGACAAATGCTGTTTTCCATCCTCTCGAAAAGAGACCTGTAGAGTAGGACAGATGGAAAAGCTTACGCAGTGGTTTTGACAGCGTGGAAGAATACATCTTCTGAACTGTCTATCTATATAACTATCCGGGTCAGCGGACTTATGAATGTCGAGATCTTTCAAGACTCCTGCCACTGTACGAGTGCGAAAGTAGATTGGTCAAATGGAATCATTCGCGCGCTCAAGTACTGGAGGAGCCATAACACTTTCTGGAAGCGTTGAGTTGGCGGCGAGCTGCTTCGCAAAAAGGTTTCAAGAGAGCTAACAAAGGGTGTGTCTTTGGAAACAAGCGTTGGAATCGAAGATGTTGTTGTGTTCCGGATGTTCTTAACAAACGACCAAAAATTTTTACAACCTTTGGGACATTGTAGTATTTTTTCCATTAATTTTTGATTATGTAAAAATTTCGTTCGTCCAATATGGACGTTGCTGGCTTTCCTGGCCTGTTAAAACTTTTTTCCGATTTTCCTCAGTTGGGTTGGCTTTGAATCATATCATAAGCTTACTTCTCTAACCCTGATAACCTCTTTACAGCTCGAATCAAACCATGAGTTTTCCTTCGGTCTGATACTTTTCACCATATTTGGGATGAAATTTCTCATTCCCAAAAGGATTAAGTTTGTGACCAAATCTGCACTGGAATCAACGTCACTATCAAGGAAACATAGTGACCAGTTAAAGTTCTTAAAGAAACAATTTAGAACGTCCCACTTGGCACTCTCGTATTGCCAGACGGTTCTCTTTGGGATTTTATCTATAACTGGGTTATTTTGGCACGAGAAATTAGCAGATATGACGCAATGGTCTGATATGCCTAGAAGCGATAATACATTTATGATGTATTTATCAGGGTCAGAGGTAAGAAACGAGTCAAGGTACTACGTCTTTTTACAAGAAATCAAAGAGAAACTTTATTGCATGGTGTTTATCTTGATTCTGAGAAAAGAAGTAGGGCGAGCCCTTCTGTATTTTATCTTTGCAAAAACCCATCGTTTACTTATTTTACCCTTCAGCAAAATCAACATTCTTCTGCAAAAGCTGCTATCAGAAATTAATCTTCTCACCACAATAACTTATAAATAAAACCTAGAACATTGACGACTTCAAAAAGTGTATGTAGGTCTATTATAAAATATGTTTCATTCACCAGTATAATGTTTTCGATACAGTGCTTTTTTTGTTTGGTCTCAGAATTCCTGATAACTAACTGAGAGACGTTCTTTATCTTAAGAGTTTCGGAACCCAGCTAAAGCTTTCTGTTTTCGTATAAATACACAGGCTTATCACAACTTGGTGCCATTTATTCACTAACCACAGCAACTACTTTACAATCATGAGTATCATAATGTACCTTGTTACTTTAGGAGCTATAGCCTCTTCATCATCGGCGGTAAGTAATCAATCTCAAGCTTTTATCTTCTTTTCTTTTTTGATTAACCGGCTTTTGAATTTCAGGCTAATTTAACCGTTGCTAGTTCGACCGATGAATTTGTAGCCGCTTGGCAACGTAAATTCCAAAACGACATCAATATTGCAGATTTGAAAATAGAGTGCGTTGATTCACGAGGTGCTGAAAGTATTAAACTCATGAAGGATCAACAGGAGGAAATTCTTAAAGAAATCCGCCGCAACGAAGAGAGTCTTGTTCCAGTGCAGTCATTGAGTTTGATCAGAAGGCATTGTGTTCAAAAGCATCAGTCATCATTGGTGACTTACGAAATCGCAACTGCTCAATTCGCAGTATGTAACGCTGCAGCCCAAAGCCGAGTGAATTCTCTCACAGTAAGCGCCAAAAATGCTCTATCAGGTGCAAAAACATCAGCTAATGTAAACCTTCCAAGAGCAATTGTGAGCTGCAATACTACTCATTTTAGTAATCCAACCAAACTTGAAGAGTGCGTGATTTCAACTGTAAGTAGTAGTTCTAACAAAAACAATGCGACCTAAGAAACTTCCTAAGTTATAATGCTCATGCGACCAAGCAAATCGCTTAACATTCCTGTTGAAATTTCACTGAAAATGATCCTTCGCCGAATCATCAGTTAGAACAGCTTTCTTGAAGAAATTCTCTCTTTTTAGGTGGATAGCTATGCGAACTCCATAAAGGCGTACTTGATATCGGTGGACAAGAATCTTGATGCAAGTCTTTGTACGACTACAGATTTATCACGGGACGCTATAAAATGTTCATTTGCTACCGAAAAGAATATAATGATGACTATTGGCAAGGTCTCCACATTGATTGACAGCTGCATAAACGAAACTGAAAGCGTATGCCCTTGTGCCAAGAACCTCATGGTGGGAAATGACACAACGACAGCTCCTAGTTTAAGAAACATTGTAATGGGTGCTAAAGTGTAAACAGTAAATGGATTAGTAAATGAAATGTGTAAATAAACGAGCTATGAAATAATGTCTATTTGAATATCAAAGTCGTGATCACAGATTAATTCAGGGAGTCAACTCGCACCCCATTTGCCTAAAAGACCCTCAAATTATTTTGTGGTAAAAACAAAGTTTGCGTCTCATTTGAACTTACGGCTATATCTGGTTACAACAAAGTTTTATTATTTCATAATGTGCTTTTTATTTTGATGGCAATAAATGGTTTGAACGAATTTTTCTTTACTCTCCACTGCGACAAACAAAAAATACAGGAAAAAAAGTTCACTTTCTTAAATTGATTTCAAACCAATTGACAATAAAATGGCGAAATGTTGTCTAGCGTTTCGGGTCTCATTAAAGGTTCGTTCGTTGAACTAAACCCAGGGTTGACCTAGGTTTTCTTGACAACCCTATGAGTTGTCAAAAAACCTGCGTTTTCCAATCCTCAAAAAACGCTAAGTCACAAAATCACCGACATACCTAAGTTTTATTACTTCCTCTTTCATAACGTTGGTACTTTTTACTTTGATGGCCATCAACTTTGCTGGGACGAGGGTGAACCCCGGTCAACCCCAGGGCTAAAAAAAACTCAGTTTGACATTCAGGGCGAGTTTAGATTTTTCAAAACAACAGGACGACCCCAGGGCTTCAACGAACGAGCCTTAAGTATGTTGACAAAATGACACTAGCATGTAGCATGTGGTAGTTCGAGGATCGAATCCCAAACACATCAAAAATTGTTTTCAAGAGGTTTAGATAGCACTGAACTTGTTGACTGCCAGCCACAAGCCAATTTATTGGATTGTATCAACTTTGATATTAAGTTGCTGAAGATCAATTCAATTTCTAGGAAATTTATCGCGTGTACAGCTGTTTCGGGCATATGTGGTTCTAATTGGTGTTTATATATTTTGACACCCTTTTAATTCAATTGGAGCTAATTAGCAAACAACTTGATGTTTGTTAACATTTTTGAAGAAAAATGCCGATTTGAACACAGAATCCCCCCTTGAAATTACTTCTAATTTATTTATTTTTATATTTGCAAGAGGCAACGTAATGCAGTGTCGTAATTTTTTGCAGAGAAAGTACAACATGTGCAAAGCTTACAATCACTTTTTGTTCTTCATGCACGTATCCAGAATGCCCAGTGCCCAGTCGAGCTGATTGATGCAAAAGAACATATTTTTTTATAAAAATAAATCAACTCAAGTCATTGCCGTTTGATAAGCAAGCATGACTGCCTGCCACGTTCGGGGCTGAAAAATCTAAAAACATCCAATTGTTGACCACAAAAACCGCAATTCGCGAGGAACTGGTAAATCATCTGAAAGTAATTACGCTGCCATAAAAAGCGTTTTCGTTTGGAACCGGAAAACATTTGTTGGTCCTCTCCATTAATCTCCAAGGAATGGTTGAGAAAAAAAAAATACACGAAAAGCGGTGCGGCGCCGGGGTAGGTGTAGATTTCAGCTATGATCCCTCATGAAGACAAGAATATGTTTCCATTATAGCTCGTTCTTCTACAAAGGAGTTTTCTTTACTTCCTTCATTGAAAGGGTGTGTTTGATTTGCAACAAAGTTCATCATCACGTCTTTTCTGCAAAAAATATAAACATCATAAAAAATCTATTTGTATTTCCGGTCTGCATAAGCAAAACAAGAAAAAAAAGTTATTCAGAAAATTTCCCTACATGACAGACGACAGATGACAGATGAAAAATGATAGATGACAGATGACAGATAACAGATGATAGGTGACAGGTGATAGATAAGAGATAAGAGATGACAGATAACAAATCACGGATGAAAGACGCCCGATGACAGTTGACAAACGGCAGATGGCAGATGGTGCAAATGGTGGTTGACAAAATCGATATGATCCAATTGTACATTGTTCGAATTAAGAAGACCCATTTGACGCTTAGAGTACCGAATATGTTGGGTTTGACTTTTCGAACCGGTTCCGAATTCAATTTTCTTGAATTTGAATTTCAAGACATTAACATTTATATCCTTTTAACGTGCGTAAACGGCTGACAGTCGATACAAAATGTCTTAGGAAAATAGAAATTATTGCGACTCTTTAAAGACCTAGTGCTATTACTCTTTTATTTATTTGCTGCTTATCTTTAATTTCCAAGAAAAGGCGTCGGTAGTTTTTCTGCTTATCTTATTTTCAATTCTATGACTATCGTAATGGTTGATGGCTGATTATTATCCGAATCTATTTTGTGCTGTGTTTCAATGACAAATAGCTGTACAAATCTTTTGTTGATACCCACTAATATTGTGAACACATTTGTGTAGAGCTTGATTGAGTTTTTGTATTTGTTTTACTAGCTTCAAACTGATTTTTATCATCCTCATTTCTATGAGCTTTGATCGTTTGATCTTTAGAGATTTTTTTAAATTAAATAAACGCAAAATATTGTACATGCAATGCACAAAAACCAAGTGGTTTTTTCTGAAATTAAGTTTAAATCTAGACCATCCTTGAAAACAGCGATATTAGCACTCAAAAATACAAAAGAGAAATACAATGCACAAAGGAGTTTGAAAAATGAGAAAGGATACCCAAAAACTAGTTTTTTTTTTTTAAATTAGATAGGGTGAAGGTGAAAATTACCTTTGCAAGCACGTCGACCTGAAAGATCTTTTGTGCTGTTTCCTTAGGTTTAAAACACGTAGTGCATGGGTTAGTTCATTCGAAGCTGAGGTCATGTAAGAACCTAAGAATTTTCGAGGAAGAGGTGTTTCTGATATCAAGGGGACTGGGGAACCCTTTATTGAATATTTTAAGCCTGGATCTAGCTAAGGCAGGGCATTCGCATAAAATGTGGTCAGTTGTTTCTATGTCTTCAAGACAGAGACGACAGGTGTCATCTTGGCTGATGCCCATGTTTTTAAGATGATACTTGAGAGAGCAGTCCAGTGAAGAAGTCCGTAAGTAACTTTGCGTCACGTTTGCTTATGTCAAGAATTTCTTTCATGCTTTTGTGGGATAAGTCAATGAATAGTTTTGACTGACGATGGCCATTTGAGTTGTTCCAGGTGCTGATCATGTTCTGTCGTTCCCTGGTATTTAATTCGTTTTTAAGGCTACTGATTGGGAGACCAAAGTAGGGTTCAGGGCCTTTGAATTGGGACTGAGAGCCAAGTCTAGCAAGGCGGTCAGCCTCTTCGTTACCCGGTACACCTTCATGACCAGGCACCCATGAAAGAGTTATTTTATTGTGAGTAGCTAATTGAAATATACATGTCAGGCAGTTCCTAACTAGTTTGGATTCGATTTTTGTCGAGGACAGAGCCTTTAGCTTGATCTTCGGAGGTTTCTTCTAATGCATTCCCTAATACAGAATTCTTTAGCCATTACCTCTGCCTGAAAGATAGTAGTTGTGTTACCAAGGGATGTAGATGATTTAAAGTTGGGACCGTAAATCCCTGCACCTACACCGTTGTTTGTTTTTGAACCGTCAGTGTACCAGATGTATTGGAAGTTATTTGTAAGAATTACAGGGTTCTTCCATGCTGAGCGGTTTGGAAAGATTACTTCAAAGGGGTGGTGTAACAGTATGCGTTTAGGCATAAAGTCCGAGGAGTGGGCTGCAGGCGATTCCAGTATTGGGAGCACCTGCAGAATACTCATATGTCCTTTTAAGTTTTCCTTTCTCGAGTAGTTAGTGAGATGAAGCTTTAGTCCACTTAGTGCAGCGGTCTTCTTTACTCTTTGATGTAGCGGAGGAAAATTTAATAAACTTTCAAACGCTAAAGTTGGGCAGGTGCGCATTGCACCTGCAGGGGCGGCAGAACACTATTTTTTTTAGGTGGGGAGCGTAGTAGAATAAAATAAGGTATAGGGGGCATGCATTATGTAATCAATCTTCTGTTTTAGTTCTTAAATATATTCATACTACTTCATCTACGTCAATATCTATCCCGTAGTGAATATTCATAAGAGCCAAGCCGTTCTGTCTGTTTTCACTCGTTGTGTTCCGTAAGGAGTTTTTAAGTCTCCGCAGGCTTGAAAAAGTCCTTTCTGGTGTAGCAGTGGAAACAGGTATGGTAGCCAACGTGTAAAAAATTGGACATAGTGTTTTATCGCACTTATCCAAGCATTCCAAACCAGATTTTGGACGAGGGGAGGAGATAGTCATAGCTGCTTTCCACGCACTTCTTTCGGGTAGTACTGCCGAATACAAAAAAATTGCGTCTTCAATTTCAGAACTGACTGCAAAATTTGAAGTTAGCACACCAGATGATGGCAATACTACTTTACAATGTCTCGCAAACGTCTCGGTTAATTGGTGAATTGTGTGCTCTTGAAATGGGACGAATAAATTTATTTTGCCATACGTGTATACATCCGACGCAGGAGTGCTAGAGAGATTACTTTGCCTTCCAACGATAGGTGGCATTCGCAGTATGTCACAATTTTCATCGATCATCACCTTTGCTTGTTCATTTATAGATGACCGCACTCTTTATCAACTTTATTTCTCAAAAGTTGTAAAGCATTAATAACTTTATTCGTGTGACTGAATGCTGTTATCGGTGTTAACTGTTGCAGTTGTTTTGATAGCGAAAATGTAAAGCTAATGAATTTTTGAAGAATCACTAGGCACATAACATAATTCGAAGATCGAATTGTTGTAAGCATTTGAACAGCATGCTGCGATGTTTCTTTATTGTGGCTAATTTGGAGTTCTTCGAGTGCATTAACAATAGCTGGATAAATTTCCTTAAATCACATACCGGCTTCATGCTTGTGAACCCACCGTGTTTCACACATTGCCAGCAGGGTTTTTTGATTTCCAGCCGGTAATAGGTCCCGAATTTTACCATTCAAAACAGCAGTGCGTTGAGCAGAATGTCTTAAGCTAGTCCTAAACGACGAACATGCTCGCCGAGCATGCTCGTGCTCGCCGTATTTTCATCGTCTAGGGGTTGGTTGGCGAGCAGTTGGCGAGCCGCTCGCTGTTGGCGAAAATTTTCGATTTTGTCATGTTCGTTGGCTTCGTTGTTTGCCATGTAGGGCCATGCTCGCGAGCAAATCGGTTTTTTACTATGAAGCAAACCTCATTTCTGCTGTGGACGTCGTCGTGTGCATATCGCGGATAAAATAAAAAGGCAACAGACAGCCACAATTTAATAGAAGAATACACACGTTTACGCTGTGGAGAATCAACATGAAAGGAATGCTCGGCAAATGCGTTCGTCGTCTATGGGATAAAGCAAACGAGCATGCTCGGCGAGCATGTTCGTCGTTTAGGACTAGCTTTAAGTAGGTACCACCAGACTGCACGATCCCAACGCAATTTCGCACATCTGCTTATGAACACGAGTCAGCAAGGTTCAGAGAGTGTGCACTACAATGTACAAGTACATACAGAGCTAAAGCTAGTCCTAAACGACGAACATGCTCGCCGAGCATGCTCGTGCTCGCCTTATTTTCATCGTCTAGGGGTTGGTTGGCGAGCAGTTGGCGAGCCGCTTGCTGTTGTCGAAAATTTTCGATTTTCTTATGTTCGTTGGTTTCGATATTTGCCATGTAGGGGCATGCTCGCGAGCAAACCGGTTTTTTACTATGAAGCAAACCTCATTTCTGCTGTGGACGTCGTCGTGTGCATATCGCGGATAAAGTAAAAAGGCAACAGACAGCCACAATTTAATAGAAGAATACACACGTTTACGCTGTGGGTAATCAACATGTAATGAATGCTCGGCAAATGTGTTCGTCATCTAGGGGATAATGCAAACGAGCATGCTCGGCGAGCATGTTCGTCGTTTAGGACTAGCTTAAAGCACATTCTTGACGAATAAAAGCTTGATGGGCACCGTACAAATACCCAGTCATTATTAGATATATTTTGGTTTTAATCTTCTTTAAACAAAGCGAATCTCAGAAATAGTCTTATGTGACCCACAATGGAAAAATTCTCTTAAGGGGGGAAGCTGGTCTAGAATTTTGAAGAAGCCGACATTTTTTTTGTCTTAAAAGGTACTTAAAAATAACACCTGATCCCTTGAAAATCCCCCCCCCCCCTCTGGTTACGCCGATGGTAGTTTTATTTTAGTTTTATTAAAGTCAGTCTCGGTCAATCGAGCAAAAATTAGTATAACAATTTTCATAACATTTTTTTTGCCTCATTTAACTAAAAAAAAATTAGTATATTTCCAAGGCCAGAAGATGGGGTGCACCCCATGCTCAGAAAAGTTAGGTGGGGTCTATACCCCACCCACCCCATACCTTCTGCCGTCCCTGTGCACCTGTGATACCTACACAGGTTAGTCTTTGTAACTTTTGCAAAGATTTGCGGGCATAAACTTGTTCTGTTTTTTGCCACCAGATCAGCGAAGCATAGGTTATGATGGGTGTGATAATAGTGAGATAAGTCCAGTAAATCATTTTTGGCCTAAGTCCCCACTTTTACCAAAGAGTTTAGAACAGGCCCAGAAAGCATTTGTTGCTTTTGCTATGGTTTTGTATAGATGTGGTTTCCAATTGAGTTTATTATCCAGGGTTACTCCTAGATATTTGACCTCTTTGGAAAAATTAATTTGAATACTATTTAGGGATAGTGTTTGGAGATCGATTTTACGTCTCCTGGTGAATGGAATGATGACTGTTTTGGTGGGGTTGACCTTAAGCCCTTCTTTATTGCACCAGTCATTAACTTTGTTCAGGGCACTTTGCATTCGGTTTGTGACCTGTGCTTCTTGATTGCCTTGAATAGAGATGACTAGGTCATCAGCGTAGCCTTGTGTATCAAGGCCCAGCTTATTGAGATCGTCCAAGAGCTGATCTATTAAAATTGACCAGAGTAGGGGAGATAAAACACCCCCTTGGGGACTGCCTTTAACAGCGTTAACTGTTATTAATGTTTGACCTAGTGTGGTGGAGATGATTCTGCCACTTAACATAGAGTCAATCCATTTAATGGTTGGTATGTCAATTCCTTTGACAGTTGCAGCGGTTTGAATTGACAAGTACGTAGTATTATCAAAGGCTCCAGAAATATCAAGAAAAGAGCAGAGTATGATGTCTTTCTTAGCAAACGCATTCTCAATTTTGCTGACCAGCTGATGGAGAGCTGTAACTGTGGATTTACCAGTTTGGTAATCGAATTGGTTAGCATTGAGAGGATTTGCTATTAAGGCCGTACTGCGAATGTGTAAATCAATTACTTTTTCCATGACCTTTAGAAAGAAGGATGTGAGACTGATTGGTCTGAAGGATTTTGGGTCTGAGTTTGATCTATTGCCAGCTTTTGGTATGAATACTACTCTCACCTTTCTCCAAGTTTGAGGGATGTAGCTTAATTCAAAACTGGATCTATAGATAAGTGTGAGTGAGCAGATTATGGTATCAATTCCATACTGCAAGAGAGCAGGAAAGATACCATCTTCCCCGGGCCCCTTGAAAGGCTGTTGGGAGGATATTGCCCATTTGATGGAGTCTTCGTTAAAAATTTTTCTTGCTAGACTTCTTGTTATGCTATTAGGTGTAGTGTAACTCACATTTGTGGTTAGAGATTGATCAGTGGTATGTATACAGTCAGGAAAATGAGTGGCCAAAAGTAGGCTCAGAGTTTCACTGTAACTTTGGGTAAAACTACCATCCGATTTTTTAAAAAGACCAATACCGTTGTTATGATCTTTAGCTAAGGCTTTTTGAACTCTAATTGAAGAAGTCAAGTTGTCGATACTTTCACAGAAGTTTTTCCAGGTAAGTCGTTTTTGCCTTTTTATCATCGAGTTGTAAGTCGTTAGAGTTGTTCGATATTCGCAAAAAAAAAACTAGTTTACTAGTTTTATTTTTCTGAGAATAGTCAAATAGGAACTGGTTTGAAAGTTATCAAAACACAATCCAATAATGATCAAGCAAGTGGAAACCAGCTTTCAACGATATCTAGACCAATGATAAAGGTTAAATAGATACTTATAAAATGGTTTTACAAACAGTTAAAAGAAGAAAGAAGAAAAGAAAATCCCTAGATTTTCGGTACCGGAAATGTGCTCGAGATCCCGACAGAAACTAGGGTTATCACCATTTGCGAGAAATTCGCTAGTCCTCCGATAGTAAATTCATTGCCATGAAAAGTGCTTTTTCAATCATTAGAATCAGCTGAAAATTGTAGGTCCCTCCATTCCTTTCAGAATGCATGGTTTTGAAAAATGTGCTAGGCCATAGGGCTCGATATGAGATATCGTTAAAAGACTTCGAACTCAGTTACAAGTTTGCTTAGAGCATAAGCAGTGAGCTTTCAACCATGTTATAAGATATATTCATCTTTGTGGTGGTAAATTGTATATCCACTCCTAAAGTAGTGTCCAAAAAACAAGTTATTCCCAAAACGACCACAATTTTCTTTTTTATTAAATCTTTTCCTTGATTTTGAATTGACTGTCTCTTTTTCTGGCATTATTTTAAAATCTTCTGCTGCCATTTTCAGTTTGATTTAATTTCGGTCGTCCGTCGTGGTCGATTTAAAACAACATTTGGATGAAAATTTATCTAAGTTCCTACTGCACGGTAAGGAAATTTTGAGAAACATTTAAAATTATTAATTCAGACACTATCTTGGTTTTCTCACTCACCCCTAATTTCTGTTCTTCTCATCTTTACTCGCTCATCACCCACCAACATTGTTTACCAAAAAATAAACCCGTCAATCTGGCGAGCACCATTTCCCTAAGTTACAAGATACATTTTCCAGTTAAAATATACCATTGAATGAAAGTTAACCACAGAACATGATTCGTGGCCAAAATGAGTCAGTCGTGGCTGGGAGCAAGTGACGAGCTTCATTGGGCACCCGCGGTTGTCTAATTGCCCATTATGGCGTTATGCTCTTCATAGTGCTCAGGAATTAGGGTAGGGGGATTGGGAATGGGAATGGGAGCAGAAATGACTAACAGAGTCCAACATGGACACACGAAACGGTTTTTAATTGAAGGCAATTTAATTTTGTTATTAATTTTGCGGAGAAAAGTTTTGTTTGCTGTCTGATTCTTTAGAGGGTTGGTTGCAATGGTGGTGTTCTAAAGGTCGGTTTGTTTAAAAGCCTATAAGACTTTGTTATGGTATTAGGCTTGCTATTAGAGTATTTGCTTTAAATATGAAGGAGCATTGATTCTACTAGTCAATTCGAAACTGTGTGCGTATAGCTCTATTTTAAAGTTTGGGTAAAATTTAATTTGGTTTGGGTTATTACGGTAGTTTGATAAGTGTTTATAAACTTTTTTTCCGTTAAGTTATTAAATACTTGTTTGCTTTTTACTGATTTGTGATTGTCAAACAAAAACGACAGCATGTGAATTTACTCGAATGTCGTGGGGATAAAACGATAGGGAGAAAAAAGTGTTATATGAACTTTTTTTTAACCTTTTCAGCGGTGGGGGAGCATCTAAAGGGCTTAAAAGTGTAAAATTGAGCTGTCATATGAAAATACTTAAGAGCATTAGGTATTAGTAGTGTCTCTCATAATGGAGGTATGACCTGACGTTTTCGATGGTGGAAGACGCTGTATTTACAAGTTAAAAACGGAGACAAAAAAATAACTCGAATTCGTCAATTTTCAGAGGGCATATGAAGTGAAACAAAAAGAAACTGCGGTTAAAGGAACTGACGATTCGGATGAAATAAAGCTCTGATGTAATGATCTTGGAGCTCTTGTTCAATAATTTTCAAATCACGTTTCAACCGTGAAAGGAGCTTATGCTTTTTTGGCATCTAGAAAACTGTAACAAACAGAGTATTCTATAAGGTAAAGGAAAATTTTGGCGTTTCGCAAAGGGAAACTTTATTTGTCCTGATCACTTGTTTGATGCGATATATGCGGTAGTTTGAACATGCACTCTTACAATTCAAGAAAACCTTGCTTCATTGTTCACTTGGCAAAAGACCCATTAAAGACGTACTACACAAACACAAGTACCAACACCCCCTTTACCGATAACTCGCACATGTGGAACATCTCCTATGGCAGTTCTCACATTAATTCTGCTTCGCAATCGCATCGTCCTTTCAATAAAACTCAATGAATTATTGGCATTTGGTATTTATTTGCAGTGCGAAAGTTATAGTTTTGACCCTTTTTCCACGCTCTTTTGTCGGAAAAAAAGTAAAAAAAAAAAAAAACAATACACACAAAACAAAGAACATAGCTGCCGGCCGTAGGTATCGGAATGAGCTAGTATCCTCGAAGTATAGACGCAAGTTTCCTTGACGTGTTTTTTTTTGTTTTGCTCTTTGGTATCCCCGTTTTATTTCTATTTTGTTTTTACTTTTTTTTTTTTTATATTTTCAATTTTTGTTTCTACTATACTATTTCTTCTGAATTCGTTTTGTACAAAATTTAATGCACAAATCGTGTTCATTATTATTATCGCTTGCAGGGTAGGTATAGTAGTTTGTATTGGAAAATATATGCGTTGCCCTGCCAAACGTTATAAAGGACCATCGTAAAGAATCGAAGGAACAGAAGTAGCATTTTTGGAAAATCATTGTCGCCCCCTTTCCATACTTAGTTAGGGTTTGGTTTTGGTTGCTGGTTTATATATTCTTCCTTCTTATTGTTTTCCGAGACAATTTTGTAGAAAATATTTTAAAACTTAAATTATTGGGTGAATTTAGTTTTATTACTATCGAAGGGGTTTGGTAGTTGGTAGAGGCGTTTGTAATTCCACTCCATTTTTATTTTTTATTTCATTTACCGAAGTTTTATTGAGTTGAGTGTTGTGTTTTATTTATGTTTGTTAGAAAAGGGGGAGAAATGGTCTTCACCTTGGATGATTATTGGTTTATTTTATAAAAATGCAATAGAATGAGCCCTTCGTCAATTGATTGAGACACTAAGGCTGCCGGAGGGAATTTATATATTAAATTAATAATGGTGTGAGTTTTGGTGGCCATATTAGCGCACCTTTCGATTTGGGAAACACTCGGTGAACCCTACTGGCGAATCACTAGTTCAAAACCTACAAGTGGGACACTCTATTTCACAATAAAGTTCCTTTTGCTAGCTTCAATTAATTCAGCAAACATATCTCCTTCGTTTGTAATAAATTAAATAAACAGACAAAAAATGATCAAAAAGAGTAACTATAAGATTTTGAAAGTAAAAAACTGAGGTAGTGTAACGTTATTATGACGGAATGAAATTGTAACGTAATGCAATTATTTAAAAAGATTGCGCAGATACCTATATCAAGAGAATCGAATGCGGCAAAGTAGTGCCATTTTGCAAACACGCCGACTTTCAAGCGGTAACCCTTGACCGGAAACCCTCATCGCCATTTTTTTCTCGTTTGTTTCAAATAAATTTAAAAAAGTGAATATTTTTTTTCGATATTATTGGAATTACGAGTACATATTACAAAAATATTACTTGCCTTAAGAGTGAAAATAATATCAGTCAGTAGCAGACGGATAAAGCCGCTAGTTCAAACCAAGAGCTGTTTTAGATTTCACCACTAAGAAATTGTTAGGGGGGTTGAATAAAAGATTTTTTTTATAATCAACGTGCACATCAAGGGGTTCTGCCTCAATAAAAATCACGCTTTGGCCTCGACTTCGAACATGTTCTGTTCGCTTTGAATTGACATTATGATTTTGTTGTTATTTTTTAATGTCAAAGCGATCAAAAGCTCAACCACACGGAACTTTTTGCTTTAAGTTGAAGTCACGTTCACGTTACGCTGTCGAACTAACTTAATGTCGTAGTCAAAGCGGCATTGTGATAGGATGTACCTACTGTATTCCTATGATTGATATAATAAACGTCAGGCGAAACTGAAGCTAAAACGGCAATGAGACGTTCAGAACACAGTATGAGTATTCAAAAAAGTAGGCTAATGAGCATTGCTAGCGATGCGCTTATTGTGGTATACTTACCAAGAACTGAGTACTTTTCGGTTTTGTTGAAGCAGGTTCCTTTCATGTATAGTGGTTAAGGGGAAATGTAAAGCTTTAGCAACAAAAGACAGCATTGAGTACCTGCAAAATACTTTGAAATCTACTCGGTTTGTATTACCCCGATCACCAATGCTCTCAACGTCTAAATTCAAAGAGGTTATCATACGCAACCGTTCCAGTTGCACTTTGCACATCCAAAAAGCAGGGACGTGGATTGGGTAGTGATTACGGGAAAGTTGAGTGAGTCACCAGTAAAATAATTGAAGGGACTAGAAGATTCAAACAAGGGATCATTAATGAAAATAAGGAAGAGTTTCGGAGACAAAACGGAGCCGTATGGCACATCAGCATTTATAAAGTGGTTATCAGATTTGAAACCATCTATTAAAGCTTGTATTGAACGATCGGAAAGTTTGTCTCTAATCCGACAAAGAAGAGACTCTTTAATACCAAAAGCACACATTTTTGATAGCAGAGCTTGATGCCAAACTCTTTCAAATGACTTAGAAATATCGTGCGCAATAATCTTAATTTCTCTAAAACAGTGTAAAGATTGGTTCCACTTTTATGTGAGATATGTCCTCAAATCAAAAGCGGACCATTTGCTATAAAAGTCGTGTTCTCGGTCATTAAGAATTTTCGATCTACAAGATATTTCAACTAGGCTGTTCTAAACTCTTCCGTACATAAAAAGCTTTATGGTATTCGATTAGAAATTTTCTGTGCCTTTCATCACGGATTGCTTGGATAATATTGGTCTTGAGCTTTTGAATTGCTTCCGTTTTGTTTGCATCACATCAGGCTTTCACGCTTCTCTACAAAAAAAAAAGTCTTATAGTGTCAAATAACAGCTCTATGGCGGCTTATTGACATCGCCAAAACGGCTGATAAGACGATTCGGGAATTTGGCTCGGAAAAAATCGGTTGTGACCTGGGTTGTGTGGCATGGTACAAGTTACAAGATCCTGCATGAACCAGAAGTCGTCCAAATCATCATCAACGGTTTCAACAAAAAAAAAAACTCCGTTAACTTTGCTGTGTAACGCACACCATTGAACGACACGTGGAAACGTGTTCTGGACTCAGTCTCAAACTGTCGACTACAGCAGATGAATGATGACCCACCATTTAGAACTCAAAACTGTAATTTGCAGTTAATTGAGTTTGTGGGGGGTATGAAAACGAGTGCATTCTAGATAGGTACGCGTTATTTTAACTAATTATAAATTTCCCTCTGAATCAGTTAATATTCCATTTTTTTAAATTTCATTCACATAGCTCAATCAAATGCGGTACAACAGAACCGAACTGTTCACCCCTGATCTATATGGTTCATCACCTTTGAAAAATAAATTCATGTTGCGAATCGTCATCATGAGTTGTCATTATATCAGAAGTTCAGCGAAAGCTTTGAGATGCTGATTCAGTATAGGTTCAGATGTAGGCAACTTGCTCTGCACAATAGTTTTGAACTTCAGCTCATACTCTTTTATCATTCGCTAATCATTGCATGGATTTCCGGGTCATTTGTAAACATAGTAATCCAGAACCAAAACTCTCTATAGTGGTTCCACCACCGCTGACATATGTATGTCATTAATAATTTCACTTTGAATGGGATTCAATATGTCTCACGAAGGGGATTGCATTTTGTGAAATAAATCATAAGTCTATCGTTAAAACGGGGATATACCTTTCCAATATAAAAATAAACTTTTTTAACTCAAATGCTTACTCATTAAGATTTAGTACTGAGCTTGATAAGATTTTTTTTTATTGTGTCGGCTTTTGTTCGTGCCAGTTTAGACTTTGAACACACAATAAAAAATGCCAAAGTCAAGGCATTTAATGAAAGGGATGACTTATTTGTTTTTCCAACCAGCAGAGATTCGTGCGCCCAAATTTTTTGACCCTGGCAATACAATGAGATTTTCAACTCTAACGACGCGACGCCGCAATGATCAATAGGAAACTTTTAGCTTTTCGTTCGCATTTACTATTTATTTTTGTATGGGCATTTACAATATTCGTTCGAAGTCGAAGAGCAAAGAACACTCTCGTTCTTAGGCTAGGTGCGCACTAGGCAACCCGTTCAGCATTCACTCTGCAGATTGAACTGCCAGCTGGGTGCGTAGTGCGCCCCTATTCTTAGAGTATATTCCAGTTCCGACCGACGGGCGTGCAAGAAATAGAAGGAAAGATTGGAGAAAAAGATGCATGACTTTTTTACATTTTTTTTAATTGCACTTCCTCTGTTCGTTAATTTGGCCCAAACTAGGAAAAAAGCAACTCAAAGTTCATTAAGTATTCCAAATTGTTCAGTGACGTTTATCAGCTCCAAAAACCCAGTCACCAACACGATCATCCCCTTTCTTTCTCACCTCTTACTCTTTCCTAAGCCTCTACCCTTCTACATCTTCCCATATCCCCACGGGAACGGAAACATACTGGGGAACATAGAAACTGCTTAACCGATTTCAAAATTCTTTCACTAATTTCATTCCAACAGGAACCGGAACTAAAAAATAAATTAAATAGATAAATAGTGTGGTGTAACAGAGCGAATGCCTATCGCAGTTTTCACAACCATTATCCTTGTGACGGAATGGAGGGGACCTTCATTTTTCTGCCGATTCCGAACTGCTATAGAAAGCGCTTTTCAGAGCAATGAATTTACTATCGAAGGACTTGCGAACTCCGTTGGGAAGCGAACCTCCACCTCCAGAACCTCCAGATATGCTATCCATTACGCCACGGTACTACAACTAGAAAACATGACCGAAAAGTTAGAAAATATTGGACCGACTTCAAAAATTTTTTCACAGAGTTGCAATGCTCATTACTCCCGATAACATAGACCATAATTATATTTTATCCCCATATTCCAACTGGAACGTAGTAGGGAACTTGGAAAATAGTGAACCGATTTCAAAAATTCCTTCGCCGTTAGAGTGGTTTCATTGTTCCTGAGAAATATAGTCTATATATCTCATCTCCATTTCACCACTCGAACGTTAACGTAAGCCCCGAACTACGCCGGGTGGATCAGTTAGATCACTATAAAAAATATATTCGATGCATTATAACGGTGTGGATCTGATGAACAGTCTTCAAAGACATGTATTCGTTTGAAAACCCTTTCGTCTTGAATGGTGATAGTTGAAGCGTATATTTTCACAATTCAAAAACTGGTCAAAGTAAACTTCAAATGGCCAAATTATAGCTGTGAAGTTTTGGAACCATTAGGCATGATTTTTATTGACTTAAGAACCGAGGGGTGTTGCAATGTCTTCACCACAGCCCACCAAGTCAAAGGAGCGCTCAGCTCAAAACGGTTCTGTGTCGACACTGATGTCTGACGCATCCATTGTGCTGTCGACTCATCCAGTGCAAGCATTGCGAATTAATAGTTTTATTAAAGACTGCGATTTTACGCTCGCATTCAACTCAAAAGTTTTTTTTCTTCACTGATGAGTTTTAAATCGTTGCAGTTGTTTTCTCATTTCTGACCAATTCCTAATTTGATTTTTCTGCCACGTTTCACAAAAAGTTCGTCCGAAAGAGAATCACAGGTGCGTCCATTAGTTTTTTTTAATGGGATTCGAAACTTTTACTTACGGCGCAGCGCTGATTAGAAATTAGACACAATCTCAGACAGAACTTATTACGAGTAAATCGGAGCTCTTATTAAAAAAAAAAAAACAATAACAAACTTATCAAAATACTTCAATACCGATTACGATTATAAATACAAATAAATAATACCTTTCTCAGAACTTTGAAATCATTGCACTTATCAGAAAAAAATTTGGGTATATATTTGATTGCAAATTATATTTTGAATCAGTTAGTTTCGCGACTGTTAGTTAACATGGCTTTTCTCATCCAATTTTTCCTTCTAACAGCGGCCATTTTAGCTGTGTTTTGTGTAAGTGTACAAATATTTGTTTAGCATTGGAATCTGATCGTTTTTGAATTTGTTTTCAGGCTAACGATCAATTCAAAGTGACAACCAGCTCACAGGACTATATGAAAATAGTTCAAGCTGAATTACTTTTCAAGATCAAAATTGCTGAAATGGAAAACACTGCATTCGATGACCGTATGGACGATCGTCTCGCTGTTATTAAACTTCAACAACTGCAGTCGTTAAACGATACTCAACAAGTAAATGAGACACTCATACCATTGCAGGTATTGAGTTATCCTAGGAAATATTGCATTCAAAGATATGCTCCTCAGCTAATAACAGTCGACAATGCTAAACTTCAATTTGATAAGTGCATCGCCTCGGCACAGTTACAAAGGAACAACGTGTATACATTCCAGACTGCTACGTCAGCAGTCTCTTCGGCTAAGAAGTTTGCTTTGTACGATCTACTGAAGGATGGCTATTCCTGCGATTCGTCATATACAAATCAAACCTTATTGCAAGATTGTTACTACAGACAAGTACGTGTATTTTGCTGATTTAGCTTTAAGTTTGTTTTTAATTTTTGATTTTTTTCAGATGAAAAGAGATACGATGCTAATCAATAATTACTTGAGTACAGCCAAAGAGAATTTGGAAGCCAGTTATACTGACATGGATTATATTGTAGACCAAGCTGTGCGTTGTTCATTTAAAGTAACGAAGGATGTTGTGATGAACATTAACTCAACAGTCAGTGAAATAAGCGCTTGTGTTGATGAACTAAGCAAGAAAAATATTTCTTCATCGAACTATGGAATCGAAACAGTTCAAAACTTAATCGCTACTGGAGCAATCAATTGAAACAAAAGACTGTAAATTTTCTGGAAATAAAATAAGTTGAAATTAATAAAATAGAAAATGCATTACAAATCTACTATTTCAATATCTTGAACAATTGCTAAGTTTACTAAAAACGACCAAAACTCAATCGAGAATTGAGTACCCTAATTAGGTTCGGTACTACAACGATTTCAAAGAAATACAATAGAATCTTTAAAAAAATTATATGATTTCTTAAATCTTTCTCTTTTCAAGATTGATTGTTGTAAAAGGTATTTTTTAGAGTTTAATTTTTTTTTGGATCAAATTAACAACACTGTTTCCAGTAATTGTCAAATTGACAATGGGTTGGCGGTTTATTTGTGTATCTTTTTCTCCATACACTGTCTTCGCATACGGGGACAAAGACCTCTCTTATGGACGCAGTCTTTCGTTTGCTGTCAATAAATTGAGTTTTAAACTTTTAATTCAGTTTTCTCGGTCTTTCGAGCAGGATAGAATGTAGTTGATATTTCTTCTTCTTTCTTTACTGGCTTACAGGTACACATGTAACAAGGCTCAATGTTCCATCCAACGACTTCAGCGGCAGCTGCATGGACAGAAGACAAAGAAGAGGAAACCATTTTACATCCTTCTCTTCACATGCCCTGACTTCTCTTGAGAACAATTCGGAGAGCACTTTTTCCACGACCCAAGTGGTTCTAGGGAACATAAACCTACATTGTCTTTATCGCTTTATAGAAAGTTCAAAATGGTTCAAAAAGTGAGGTACTTAAAAGTCTAAGTAAAATACGTTTAGGTAATAAAATAGTTACGAGCTTATCGAAACATTTGAGCCAGACAACTTAGTCCAGATGGTGGTTCCATCCACTTTTTCAAACTTAATGGCTCTTAGGGAAATGTTTTTAGAGGATGAGGTGGAAGCCCTTTGAAAAGCAGTTTTCTTCATTTTGTCCTCGTTAAGCAGTGTGTATTTTCAATTCGATTAACTTAAATTAGATGTCAAAGTGGAAACGTTGCCGCAGAGCCATACAACTGTGCTCCCAGCCGCTGAGACAGATTCACTAAATGAAGCTCCTTCTCACAATCAAACCGACTGTCGTTTAAATAAATAATAATTTAGCACAATTAAAAAAAATAATTTAGCAAATAAAAATAAATAATAAGGGTGGCGCAATAGAGCTAGAAGCCCTGGGGCCTAGCGCATTTCTCACCACCATGTCTTTTGAGGGAATGGAGGGGAGCAACAATTTTCTACTGATTCCGAACGGCTTGTCTAGAAAGCCAATTCTACGCGAAAGGCGATACCCGTTTCCTGTCGTGATTCGAACTCTTAACCTCCCACGCTACCGGCAGACATGCCAATCATTCTGCCACGGGTACCACCATACTGTCTAACTGTCTACAGCACCGCCAACGAAAGGCACCTAAAATCAGACTGACTATCTACAGCACCACTAGCCGAAAGCACACCTACCAACCAATGCACCGTAATCAAAATTACTAGTCGTTCCCGCCAACCATCAAATCATGATCTTTTAAGTACCGATTATTATTGGCTCTCGCTTGCCGTTCAGCCTCTCAGCTTCTACCTTAGTTGGCAAGTATCCACCAACACAAATAAAATAGATTTAGGTACTCGGCATACGCCAGTGATTCAATACTGTAAGGCCACTCCTTTTAGGAACTTCTGACGCATCATGCAGGAGTCACACAGCAGCAGTTTCGTCCATCTTATTTGGACTCACATAGGGATGTTGGAAATGGAAAAATATATCGATATATATCAAAAAAAATATCAAGTATCGATATATCGAATCTGAAAAATATCGATATATCGATATATCGATATATTTTAAATAATGAAATGTGCGACCTTAAAAATGAGAACCTTTCATTGACAGGAAACCCAATAAAATTCATGCAACGTTTCATTGACCACTGGGCACAGGGGTTTAAAAAACCCAAAATATTGAACAACAAATAAAAACCCCAGTACCCAGTGATCAATGAACGTTGCATGAATTTTATGGGTTGTTCCTGTAAAACAAAACTAACAGCGAAAGGTATAGAATAGAGTTTTCCAACTATGAGAAATGTATGCAAGGTGTATTAGTTACATTATACAGGAAAAGGCCCATAAAATTCATGTACCTATTCATTGACCACTTAGGTTACACATCCTTTTTATTTGTGTTCGATATTTTGGTTTATTACTGTACACTGTGAAATTATCAAAATTCACAAAACAATTTGCTAAGTGGTCAATGAATGGTTGCACACATTTTATGGGTATTTTTCTGTCTAATATAATTTATAGTGAAAGGTATAGAAAAGTTTTTTTTTGCAATAAATTTGGTATGTTAGCAGGTTAGTTTCTAGTACCCGAAAATAGTATCGTTTTTTATACCTTTTCGATACATGAATATTTATATCGATATATCGATATATCGGTGAAAAAAATATCGTCGACATATATCGATATATCGAACGAAATATATCGATATTTTTTTATATCGATATATTTTTGACATCCCTAGACTCACACTCCATTCCTGTAGAAAATAATTGAACCTGCAGCGAGATCCGAATTCTTTTTCTGACCAGTGTATATAGTTCGTATCAGGAAGTAACAATCCATATATAGAAGCTCATCCAGTATTAACACGACATCAACTTAGCAAACACTAAGATACCGTCACAAGGTTTGTGGATGTCGACAGTAAATTCATTGAGTCCTCATGCAAAAAGTTTCAAATAGTAGGCTTCCCTTCAATATTAATTAAAACATTTTTCTTTTCAGAATCTTCTTTGTTTAAATATTGAACTAGAGATCATCAATGAAAAGCAACAAAGGTGGAGTTCCAAAGGGATCCAACCTGGATCCACGTCTGATGACTTCATGATAACTCGCTGACATACTGCACTTCCACAGATAGAGAGCCAATGACGGCAAGGAAGTGCAGTTATACCCGCAAGTTGAATACCACCATTTTGTTGTCAGTGCGTTTAAAATCAACTGAAAAAAGCAGACTTGTAATGTTTTAGTTCCAAATTTTGTTGATGTTTTTTGGCTTTGCCACAAAGAATGTAGAAAACTAGCTCTCGAGATCAGTCACCAACTGCAGCTTCTCAGACCGGTCCCCGATTTCAGAGACAGTCCTTCGTTGTCAGCGACGCCGACGCAGACTCTACAACAATCAACGAAATGACAAAAATAAACCAACATTGACAACCACTCCAACGAACTAATAAGATTGACAGTTTAATTGTTTATCTAAACAGGCAGCAACAGAATAGTCACACTATCTTATCAACTTCTCCAATTAATCTAAAGGGGTATACGTCTATACCCAATGATGATTGTGATAACATGGTCAGTTATAAGTTATCACAATTTCTATTTTCTATTTTTATTTCTTGTAGCTATCATAAAGGTGTTTCCCCGATAAATGATAGACTTCTTGCGAATTTACTTTGACTTGCGATTAATTTCATAACAAGAGAATCCCAACGCAAGGCACTTTAATTCCCATTTGATGTGAGAGTATTAAAAATTATGTCCCCGCAGAGCATAGTTTGGATACTCATGTGAATATATGAGCCCGAAATTGAAATTCAGTGCGATTGTCTATAAACTATCATGTTTTTACTAGCGTATTAATTAAATTGATACGGACAAATTATGCTAAAAAGGGTGCCTATAATTTATTGATTTTCTTCTTTTTCTTCCTTTCGGGATTTACGAGCATTGTGATCATCCGCTTCACTCTAGTGATCATCCCGTGATCACCACCGTCCGTGACGCAGGTGGGCCGATCCAATTTGATACGAACGTGAAAAAAAGTGTGAAAGCAGGTCAAAACCCTCGTGTTACAAACGAATGTATAACGACATCAGCATTTTGGTGGTCTCAGACATGGAACAATCTAAAATCAGAAGGGTTGTCGTCCTTTCTGAGTCCAACACTTCCGTACCCCACCTTTAGATCTCTAGTGTGTAGCAGATGAATGGGGGAGCTGGACCTTTTATCTTTATCTGCTTGACACTACTGATCCTTACTTTTTTTTTTTTTACTTTTTAATTCATTTTTATTCATTTTGACTGGTAACTACTTACATGCTAACAAAAATGTATAAAACTAGCTTATATAATATCTTAACTAACTTACTGACACTAGGGTACTCTAAATTAAACAATATCTTAATCTTAATGCCTTTCGGCCTAGGTATAACTAATATTAATTTACGACTTAGAGCTATGGTTAAAACTAAGAAACATTGAAAAACTTAGTTTTCCAGATCATTTTTTTTTGTCTGTTCTTAAAATAACTTAAATCTAATCTAAAATCTAACACTACACTACTACGACACTACTGATCCACTTGTGAGGGGGTTCCATTTTGACACGATCGCGAAAAAGAGGAAATCCCAAAATACTCGTTGTCCAACGTAATCAATATTTGGTTGGCCTTAATTAGGTTAGGTGGAATGGACTGACGGTTGACCTTGTTTCCGCCACACTTAGATCAACGTAGATTCATTGTGGTACCGTGGAGTGTTGTTGTCCAGTACAGCTAATAACCTATGAGTCTATAGTTGGCGAGTTTTTGACCATTTTGTGGTCTTAATTAGGTTGAACAGTCTAGTGCCTGGTGTGTCTGACAATTCTTCTAGCTCGTTGAAGATTTAACTGCCCAGAAATTTTTTCCTGGTTGGCCTTAAACATAAACCGATCCAATACCACTAGAGTGAAGCAGATAATTGAGAGATTTGAGATTCGTTAGGGCTTACAACGATCCTAGCAGCGATCAAAGAAGAAGTTTGGAGATTGAGTCGCCCATTCGGTAAATCAATGTGGTTTCTAATATTTTTTGGGGAGCGGGTCGAAATGCTGTATGGTCAAAATACTGTATAGTACTGTATGATACTGTATGCTCATAATACTGTATGGGTAATATACTGTATTTCTAAATACTGTATGTAAAAAATTCTTTATCTCAAAATTTTTCATCTCAAAATGCTGTATGAGCAAAACATTGTATCTCAAAAATCCGTTTGCAAAAATAATGTATTTTTGCATAATTCTTTTTCTGAAAATCTAAGCAAATGTACAACCAGAATATATTTTTAAGTCATTGATAAGTAAAGTATAATAGGTATAGAAATTTATCAACAAAAACAAAATAACGAAGGATTCCAAAAAACACACACAACAAAATTACAAAATTCCTTGTACTGTAAGTCAAAATACTGTATATCAAAATTCTGTATTTCAAAATACTGTAAGTATTTTGAGATACAGTATTTTGACTTACAGTATTTTGATCGTACAGTATTTTGTATACATACAGTGTTTTGAAATACAGTATTTTGAGATACAGTATTTTAAAACAGTATTATGACCCATACAGTATTTTTTGATTATTGGATTTTGCACCTCATCTTTTTCAACTTAAGGGAAGAAAGTATCACATCTATCACATAGTGTATAATGAAGCTGCCGCTGGATTTCAAATGGAACCATTTTGTTCCTTTTCCATTGCGAACTTTGTATCGTATGTTGCTCACTCAAATGCTTTAGAAAACTTAGGAAATCTCATCCATGTACTGTTGCCACACTTTTGGTTTCTCTGCTATGCTGTTTAATACTTTGCCTTCACATGAAGGTTCTGAAGGGTTTATACACACTGAGCATACTCTGAGGTATGATTGAAGAGCTAGGCAATTAATATGTACAACCATCTCACCAAAGGCAGAAGTATACAATCTGAGATCTACTTTCGCGTCACGCATGTATTTGTAACGCATGAGCTCAGAGTGTAGTTATTGTACCTAGTGATATTTACTGATTTCTTAGGTATGTAATGAACAAACATAAACATATTTTTGTGCACTTCCTCTCTACAGTGCCTTTCCGACAGTATATTGTTTATGTTAATACGGTACGTATAGGCCAAGTAAAAAGGTTACACTTGTTCTTAGGTCACGTATTAATACGGCGATGATATGGAAAACCCAACCGAAAGTAAAGAAATTTGTACCGTGTTCTTTAAACCAAACTTCTCCGAGATCGGTCTCATTCTTTTTACAAAATAAAAGTCTTTAAATTTGCAAATCTTTTTTAATTTTATTTACGAAATTCTGTAAATTTCGAGTAGCTTACATTTTTGCTTTCTTCAATTACTCGCTCCCATGATCAAATTTTTGACGGGCTTAGCTTCATAAGTTGAATATGGAGTCTTTTTCTTACTTTCTACTTCAACACAACCGCTTATTTGATTCGTTGTTAAGTTAATGTTGAATAGAAGGTCCTTGGTTGTTTTAAAGGAACAAGTCACACCCTGTTGTATGACACCATTCATTTCAGAATATGCAGTTTCCAAATTTTGTTTCGCTGCACTCAAATACGAATTAAATGCCTTGGTTCCTAGTTCCACCTGGAGAAAATTTAAAATCGAATTGAAAATATTGCAAAACCTGAATCATGACGCAGTCCAATACTCACACTCTTAATATAGCAATCCTGCAATTGGGTTTGGTTGGTATAAGAGTCGCAGGAACGACAGCTGTATGGCAAATCAACCTGGGCGTATTTTTTGGCTGCAGCTACTGATGAGGTAGCACGCGGGAATGAGTACAGGTTGCTCCTCTGTAACTGTCCCGTGCTGATGCACTTATCAAATTGAAGCTTAGCGTCGTTGTATGTTATGAGCTGAGGAGCATATTTTTGAATGCAAAACTTGCGAGCAATACTCAATACTTGCTGAGGCAGAAGTGTCAGATTTACTTGTTGAGTTACGTTTAACGACTGTAATTGTTGGAGTTTAATATCGAGAAAACGGTCGTCAAACCGGGCAGTGAAAGCATCATTTTCCAATTCAGCAATTCGGACACTGAAGAGCATTTCGGCTTGCACTATTTTCAAGTAGTCTTGGGCACTAGTTGTTACTTTGAATGTGGTGCCAGCCTAAACAAATAAAAAGAAAAATCACTTTTCAGTAGTCAAAAATATATATGCACCCTTACACCAAACACAGCCAAAATGGCAGTTGATAGAACAAAAAACTGAATGAGGAAAGCCATGTTAACTGACGGTCGAAAAACTAACTGATTGAAGGCATATTTGGCAGCCGAATTTATATCAAAACCTTTTGTTGATAAGAAAATCCTCTTTGTCTTAGACAAAAAAATACAAAAAAAAATATTATCGATATTTTAATATTTGCGATTAGTTTCTAGAATACGAACTAAACTAAGATTTCTGTTTAAAGATAATTTTTGATTTGTTTTTGGTTAGTAATATTGACGACAAGGCTTTAACGAAGTTGATTAGACACGTAAAGGGAGAGCCTTAAGCGCTTAAAGATACTTAATTTCAGATTATAGCAAAAAGAAAGTTTGGATTCAAAGTGGCCATCACTTCTTTTTTGAAAAATTCAATGTGTTGGAAGTGAGTAATATCTTCTCAGCTCTAAGTGTCTTTTAAAAATGTAATCATCATTTGAGCTGTACCGCGACAGAGGGTACCTACTGTCGCGGTACATCTCATACAGCGCGTCGTATCTTTTTATCCACACATTACCTTTGCATACGGGATAAAAGATCATTCGGAGTATTTTTCTTTCGAAACGACCAAGAGTTTCCTCACCCGCTTTCAATAAGGGCCATGCTTCCACGTTGTAGTGCCAGACTGGAATGGTCAAGGTTTATAAAGGGTTACCTCGGTTTTTCTAGAGAGTTTTTTTTCTCAACTGCCTTCTTAACCCAAAGGCGCAACGGTTGGCAAGAGTTATTCTCTCCACACTACTGATGTTGTTTCCGTGTCTATAGCCGAACCTAGGTAGACGAAGCTTTGTAATACCTCGAATTAATGTCTGTTTGTTGTGACTTGTGACGTCGAATTCATCGCTCTTGTTTGATTACAGGCTTACTTCGGCATCAAAGGTATCGGTGAGTTCTTTAACTGCTTTGACGGAGCAGCGTTAGTTCTCCAAAGTCATTTTGGATAGTTGTGCGAGTTTGGCAGGGATGCCGAAGCTAGACATGGATTTGTGCAGCTCGTCCTGGTTAATATCGATATTCGGCCCTAACGAGCTGTGCGGTCGACTGCAGAATTGTTCGCAAGGTCGCGTCGTTGGACAAAATCGGAAAAACAGTTGCACTGAGCTGTCAGAAATTTCACAAACAAAGCACTTTTTCGCACTTCTCGGTGTGTTCAAACAGTTTTTTAGAAAATTTCCGAACAGTTTTCGAATACCTCTAAGCAAAAACATACGAATCGCACAAAATCGGAAAATTTTCGTCTCCGATCGCATACCTCTTTAGGGTCGATAACATTGTTCGACAAAATTTCCACTTTTTAAATGTAATTAAAAGCAAACTATATTATTCTATAAGTTTTTGACTCGCTGAATCTAAATATGTGCTAAGAAGTGACCTAGGAGCTCGCGTCTTCGAGATATTAAGCATTCAAATCGAAAAAATCCAGGCGTTGAGTTACAGCATCAGTGATCGAGTGAGTAAGCATTATTTTTGCTCTTCACTTATCGGCTTCAATTCGTTCAAAGATTGATGAAAGAATGATGAGGTATTATTGTAATCTTTGTTGCATTAATTCCTCATACAAAGAAGAGAGACGCCATAAATATGAACAACAATCTCAACAAAGGTAGAAATGCGAAGATCTACGTTTGCGTCACGCATGTATTCGTAACGCATGAAATCTGGGCATATACCTAGGGATTTGATTATTTACTGATTGCTTAGGTACTTGCCTCAAATGAATAAACATTAAAATTGTGTTGTGCACTTCCTCTTCACAGTGCCTTTCCGACAATATATTGCTTATGTGAATACAGTACGTATAGGCCAAGTAAAAAGGCTACACTTGTTGTTACGTCACGTATTAATACGGCAATGACATGGAAAACCCAACCGATGGTAAGGAGATTTGGGTTGTTTTCTTAAAACCAAATTTTTCTAAAAGGGATTTCGTTATTTTTACAAAATAAAAAGACTCAAGACTTGCAATTTTTTTTTTAATTTTATTTACAAAATTCTGTAAATTTGGAGGAGCTTACACTTTAGCTTTCTTCAATTACTCGCTCCCATGATCAAATTTTTGACGGTCTTAGCTTCATAAGTAGAATATGGAGACTTTTTCTTACTCTCTACTTCAACACAACCGCTTATTTGACTTGTTGTTAACTTAATGTTGAATAGAAGTTCCTTGGTTGTTTTAAATGAACAAGTCACACCCTGTTGTATGATTTCGTTCATTCCAGAATATGCAGTTTCCAAATTTTGTTTCGCTGCATTCAAATGGGAATTAAATGTCTTAGTTCCTAGTTCCACCTGGAGAAAGTTTAAAATCGAATTAAAAATATTGCAGATCTTGAATTATGACACATTCCAATACTCACAGTCTCAATGTAGCAATCTTGCAATAAGGTTTGGTTGGTATAAGAGTTGCAGCCCCGACAGCTGTTTGGCAAATCTACCTGGGCGTATTTTTTGGCTGCAGCTACTGATGAGGTAGCAAGCGGCGAGAATGCGTACAGGTTATCCCTCTGTATCTGTCCCGCTCTGTTGCACTTATCAAATTGAAGCTTGGCGTCGTCGTATGTTATGAGCTGAGGAGCATATTTTTGAATGCAATACTTGCGAGCAATACTCAATACTTGCTGAGGCAGAAGTGTCAGATTTACTTGTTGAGTTAGGTTTAACGACTGTAATTGATGAAGTTTAATATCGAGAAAGCGATCGTCAAACCGGGCAGTGAAAGCATCATTTTCCAATTCAGCAATTCGGACACTGAAGAGCATTTCAGCTTGCACTATTTTCAAGTAGTCTTGGGCACTAGTGGTTACTGTGAATGTGGTGCCAGCCTAAACAAATAAAAAATAAACACTTTTCAGCTGTCGAAAATGTATTTGCGCACTTACACCGAACACGGCCAAAATGGCACTTGATATAACGAAAAACTGAATGAGGAAAGCCATGGTTACTGACTGGTCGAAAAACTAACTGATTGGAAGAATATTTGGTGGCCGAATTTATATCAAAACCTGTTTTTGATAAGAAAATTACTTCGTCTTATTATATTATCGATTTTTTAATATTTGTGATTAGGTTCTAGAATACGAACTAAGATTTCTATTTAAAGATAATGTTTCATTTGTTTTTGGTTGGTAATATTGACAACAAAGTCTTAACGACATTGACTACACACTTCAATGGGGAGTCTCAAGCGCTTAAAGTTACCTAATTCAAATTTTAACAAAAAGATTGGGTTTAGATTCAAAATGCCCATCACTTCAATTTAAAAACTTTGATCTGTTGAAAGTGAGTGATATCTTTTCAGCTCCAATGGTTGACTTATTCAAGTAAGAAGGTCTTTTATGAATGTAATGAACATTTACAAGATGAGTACCCTCTGTCTTGGTACAGCTCATACAGCTCGTTGTGTCTTCCTCTCCACGCATTATACTTTAATCATTTGGAGTATTTTTCTTTCGAAACCTAGGTAGACGAAGTTTTGTACTACCTCGAATTACTGTCTCTTTATTGTGAAGTTATGTCCAATTTATCGAGGCTCTTTGTCCTTGTTTGACTACAGCTTTACTTCGGCATCAAAGGTCTCGGTGAGTTGCTTTGACGGAGCAGCGTTAGTTCTCCAAAGTCTTTTTGCATAGTTGTGCGGTAGTTGGCTTTGTGCAGTTCATGTTATGCAGATCAGCTGGTGCACCATAGTTCAATGAAAAATTTAGACAGGTAGGAAAAAAGCACAACAAAATTTGATGCAAGAGAAGACAAGGGCTGCTTTCGACTAGTATAACGAGGTATACAAGGAGAAAAGAAAAGAAGAACACCGAACTCTCAAAAAGAAAAATAAGTATAACGAGAAGCGCTCGCCCTCGAAATTGAGAGATGCCGATTGCAGGATTGAAATTCGGAAGTTTTGTCAAAAGGCAGAAAGAATAGGGAAACAGAGTGATAGAATCGCAGTTGCTACTGAGCATCTGGGAAGACCACTTCTGCAGACCGCTTAACGTTGATGAAGACACAAATTCCACTGTCAGGCAGAAAGCCCAATTGAACTTGAACGATGATTGGGACTGCCGTCTTCCTGACGTAAAAGAAGTTAAGCTTACTGTATGCTAACTTAAATCAAGTAAAACTGCAGGTGCAGATGGTCTAAACGCCGAGTTTTTCAAGGCAACTGCAAATTACTTGGAAAGGGTTTCGCTTTGGAGGCTGTAAGAAACCCATTACCCCAGTGGCTGCGGTTCTGATCATTGCTGCTACTGGTCTTCAATGCTTAATGCTGGCGGTATATAATTCAAGGACAATTGCAAGTAGCTTAGCTTGAGTCTGTTTTTGGCGGTTTTGTCATTCAGGCTATGTTTACCGATTGTATTTTCCAAGATGTCCTTTTTCCCTCATTTTGCATTAAAATCGCCAAGAACTATTTCGCGTCATGTCTAGAGCATTGCTCATTCATTTTTGGAGGAGCTCATAGAAACGGTCTTCGGAATTATCGTCTTCTGTTTGTATTGGGGTGTGGGAGCATGTTAGGCTAATGCTGGCGAATTTGTCCCAGATGTGGATTGTAATTATACGCTCATTAATCGGATTTTGGGTGATAAACTACTTCCTGAGTCTAACTCTAACGAATAATTTGTCGTTATCAGTACCCTGTGCAAGTATTAAAAGGCCCTGAAAGACCTTTAAACCAAATAAGTCTGGGGTTTCTACCTTTTGATTGATGAGTCCACCGTTGGTTTTGTAAGTCGAGTTTATCAGCTGTAACATTCCCCGTAAGCCTAAGAGTTTTACTAAAAACCACTTAATTGAGTTAAGTATAAAACGTGTTAAAGAAGAGCGGACTCTAACCTCATATTTGGATTTGGTAAATCTTTTTCGAGATCACTTCAAGTGGTTATGTTTTGATTTGGAGGCCAGTGAATCCGCAAAAGACAGAACTTGTCGTTACCAAAAGTAGGTAGGGATTGCCAAAATACCGTCGGCAGAAGAGAGTCTGCTAATAATCTTTGACATAACTACTTCAGGAGCGGGACTACATGTTCATAGAGTGAGAACAACCAAAACTTTTAAACATTTTTGTAAAGGTATCAGCAAAAAAGGCTAGGTACCGTTCGGCTTAGTGAAGCTGAAAGCTGGAAACAAAACTAAAAGACTGAAATATACCAAAAATATTGGGGTGACAATGTTTGATAAATCAAGATAACACCACGAATTTCGCAGCACTTTCGGTACCGTATTTCCTGATAGCGAAGAGTGCCAAGCAGTCTACCCACCAATCATGGAATCGGCGCAAAAGATCCACACAGATCATTTTCCAATAGAAAACTGTGTCTGTTTAGAGTTTTTCACAGAGTAGCAAGTTCAATCAGACCATCTGAAAACGTTTTCCAAGCTGACATATTGGCAGCGACAACAGGTTCAAAATTTGGCGATGTTGTCGACACGAACAGCAGTTAAAGCGATTTCTACCTTTGTGAATCAGAAATTGTCACTTACTGACGGGAAGTGCAAAGGATTCTTGACACTTGGCGTATAGAATTATATCAGAATTTACTGGCTGAGTTTGTGTTTGAAGCAAAAACTGATTATGACAAATTATCAGGGAGCAAACTCAAGGGTAAAAATTCCACCTGACATCTCAAACGAGATATGTATAAAGCAGATTGACTTTCAGATATTCTTAATAAAACCCTTTTTTTAATATTATGTTATGAAGAACACTCTTAACAATTAATAATATAAATTATTTTTTGTTTTATAAACTTTAAAAATAAACTTCGCTAAAAAACTAAAGATTTAACCCTGTTTTCTTTCAATGACCTTACTTACAGTTTCCCACTTCTGCAAAGCAAAAAAAAAAAGAGAATTGTAATAAGGTTGAATTAAAGACATCAATTTATACATTAATAAATATATTTCTGTTTATTATTTAGTATACAATATAATTATATATATTCAGCTATTATATGTTTGTTTTGTATAGTACATAACTATATTTCTCAATAAATTTCATATTTATTATTCTGCTAGTTCCTTCAACTCAAATTTTCCTCAACTGAAACAAAATCATTTGAAATAAAAAGGAATACAGTTTCAGTATCGTAATTACCATTTGTTTTGTTCTCTTCATTAATATATACATATGTGTACTTTTATTTTTAAAATACAATTTGACGATTTTTTCAGTTAAAAAATACTTCCACACTAAACTATTTTCTTTTTTATTTTTATAAAAATTTGTTTATATTTTATTATTTAATAATTTATTATGGCTATAAGTAAGCAATTCAAATAAACAACTCGGAAAAACATACATATATTTATATATATTTACTTAATAACTAGTGTTTTGGATTTTTTTTTCAAAAACCATTTAATATTTTGATTTATACAACTTCTTTGCTTAACGTATTCGTTCATATTTTTATACTTAGTTTTTGTTTTTTGATCAAATTTAACTCTAAATGTATATATACTTTCATTTTTTTTGTTTAAATTTAGTTTTGACTAGTAATGGCACATAATTTTATTGCATAACATAATTTTTTCTCATTTGTTTTGGTTTTGTTTAACACATCGTTTCTGTGTATAGCATTTTTGTGATTATTTTTGTTTTGCTTGTAAATTAACACTTTATAATAAATAAATATTCAACACAAAAATTCCGCGCGGATGTTCAAAAACGCACAGTAACTAAAAATAAATTAAAGAGAAACCATAGGCGACTCACTAAAGCAGTTTTTGTATACTCATTGTTTAAATTTAAGCCTAAAATGATTTTCCTTTTGTTTTATTTACATCTTCGAGTTTTTAAAATAATTTACTTTTATAATAAATTGTAAAAATGAGACACTGACAAAAGCACACTTTACACTCATATGAAAGCGATGATGTAAAATTAAATGTTTTTGGCGATTAAATTGAATTTAACTGAAATTTAAGCTCTTCGGCAATAATGCTCTTTTGAGTACAGGGCACTGCTAAAAGACATTTATTTTGAAAATTGTTTTTAATATCGAAATCCAGTAGGTACTGTCTAACATTACCATTACAACAAAAGTTCCAAGCCATTCACATTTTTAGGCTACCGTATACACGATCAATAAATGGAGACATATTTAACGTTTCGAGTATCGAATGAATTTCGTTTTTAAATGTTGATGCGATTTGATACTTTCAAGTAACTCGAGCTTCTCTCTTCATGTCCAGAAGAGAGGTCGAAACTCGAAAGCTGTGTTCGTTGAGTAGTATAAGGAAACAATCGTATAGTCAAGGATTTTGTTTACTTTCCTTCACTTTTTTGTTTGCTGGTCGCTTTCTGTTCTAGTGTCATTGGTGAATCTAACAAATTTCTACAGTGGTTGTCCAGTTTCCACTAGTTTTCGGCAAAGTGCTCTATCTCTATCTCTGTCTCTCTCTTTTAGACTTTTTTTTATTTATGTTTGGTTAGTGGTGTTAAAGCTTTCAAATATACGTGTATGCAATCATGCATGTATACACGCGTTACACGCATAAATGAGTTATCCGTCTAAAGCATCGCGTCTTTAGTATTGCACGTATTTTTAGTATAACGTCTGCGTGTAACTATTCTGGGATTCTTTTACCTGATTTATTTATGTTGATTTATTCTGATTCTCTAGACACTGAAAAACGAATGCGTTTTTGAAATTATTTAACACTGAGCTTAAACATTGCACCGAATATATAAAGTTTTGGGATTGGACCAAAAAAAACTTTTTTGAAAATTTACCTTACCATAAATACCATGAGAAGTAAAGAAAACACTCATTTTTGGGATACTTTCCTGTGCGTGGTTGCCGTTAGGTATTTTGTGTTGTCGCTTCATCAATTTGTTAAGACCATAACATTTTTTGAATTCAGAAACGAAAAAGCCTCCACTATATCTCGTTCGGCCAAGTATCTTAACTGATCTTCTGTGGGATTAGCAAGTTTTTCGTTATAAGTTCTTATCATATTTTCTTCAATCTCTGTTCGTGCCTATGAAGTCTTAAGCGATACGATTGACTTCGTAGATGTGACGAAGGTTCAAAGAACTTCGTACCTACTTGATTTTTGCTGAGATACAAAATTCCATCACACCCCATTTTGAACACTATATAGGCGATATAGATTCTTGAGAATAATGGGAGTCCCCTGATAATTTGGATATCTAAGCAGAGCGCTATGAAAGTACGTATTTATTAGTAATTTAATTTCTAGGGGAGCGATAAACCATAGAGATTACGTTTAGTACCTCACTAATTGTTCCTGGTAAAATACAATTTACCAATCAAACACTAGTGCAAATGACCGAATTTACCACGTACAAAAATTATGACCTCATAGATATACCACTTCTTAGAAAAACAGAAGAGGTGTTATTTTTGAATTCTTACTCCGCCACATTTCATTCTTTTTCATAAACACAGACAATAAAACAGAAAATTGGAGGTAAATTAAAACAGAGGAATGGTTCTACATTTGAGCCAAATTTATTTACATTTTTCGTACAATAGTCAAGAGTATTGGATGACTATTTCTTTATTATAGTAAAGCAATTGTAATGAAAAGAAATTGTAAATGAAAAGAATGACTTTGAAGGCAGCTATCAACTTCATACACTTTTTTCTCCACGATTAAAAGGACATAATTTTGTTGTGCTATTGGCATAGTAGAAGTTTTCATAGCAAAGCAAAATCAGACTCGCTTTGGTTGAGCAACTCGTAGTTTATTGTTTAAACAATAAATAGCGTACCACAGGGTGAGGATCCCCGGGGCTTAGCAAACTTTTTTCTCAATCCTACCATGGGAGCAATGGAAGGGGCCTACAATGCTTTGCCGATAACGAAGGGATAATCGAGAAAGCGCTTTTCATGCCAGTGACATTACTATAGGAGGACTTGCCAATTCCTCGCGAAAAACGATAACCGTGGAAAAACAATTAGACCTATTTGAACCTCGAACTTCTACGAAATAGGCAGATATGCTAGCCAATTGCCCAACGGTCATGGTTATTATGTGCTTAAGAGGGGTAAATTTGCAATTGTTAGAGCTCTAAGTGATGGACGGCAATCAAATTTTTGACCGTCCCGAGAAAGCCGATAATATGATCACATTCGATACCTTTGGTCACAACTCTTGGTACATGAAAAGTTGTACACATGACCGACTCTTATTTTTATTTTTTATTGAGTGGCATAGCAAGTATTGTGATCTCGGAAGAATTATAGCTCTTGGATATGTCTACTTCACACTACCGACCCGTCTGTGGGATCCGACTCTCTCACCTCGAAATACGTGGACAATTTTTAGAATGTCCAATAACTGAAGCCAACCACCCGGATTTTTGAGAAATTTCTTTCTTCTTGTTGCTTCATGAATGTTTGAAACGACATTCAATATTGCTGCTTTGACTGAATAGGTTCTCTAGATTCCATTAGATCTCCGTTTCTATCTTTATATGGTATATGGTCTATGGTTAGAAAGTTAAAAATGTCAAGTTATGTTAACAATTCCGTTCAGTAAATTTATCATGAATCATTTAAACGCCAAAACAAATTGCCTTCTTTCAAGGGAATTGGAAAGTCTTCTGATAGTAAATTCATTACCAAGAAAGCTCCTTTTTGGTCAACCGATTGAAATCGGCATAAAATTGTTGGTCCCGTTCATTTCCTTAAAAGGCATGGTTGTGGGAAATGCGCTTAGCCGCTTGTTTAAATTGTGAAAATTTACTTTGACAAAAATAAATTGTGCGTGAAGTGCCCTTCCTCCACTCAAACAAATTGGCCTAGTGAGCAGGTAACTCGTGCAGCTTTTGATCATTTTTGCATTGATTTTACTCTCTTAGATTCAAAACCACCAACAAAGCAAACAAACGTGAGTACCGAAGCGATAAGGCGCGTTGTTTTTTTTGTTCTCAACAGCAATGTCAGCCAATAAAGGATGTCCTCTATCTTAGCCAAGCCCGATGCGGTCCGTCGTGGATTCGTTGGTATGTTCATCGAGTCTTTCGAACAGTAGGGCTTTAAACTGGTCACCATTAAATTCATGTTTCTACAAGGAGTGATCACGGAAGCACTACTCCGACTTAGCAGGTCGGCCATTATTTGTCGGTTTGGTTAATTACATGAGCTCTGGCTCAGTAGTTCTAATGGCGTGGATAAGTTTGAATGTCGTGAAGACGGGTCGCCAGATGCTGGGTGCCACGAACCCAGCTGACTTTCTTTTAGGAACAACCCGCGGAGACCTCTGCATATAAGTTGGTAGCAATATCCTCCACGGCTCCAATGCTTATGTTGAATCGGCAATCAAAGAAATCGCTCTGTGGTTCAATTAGAAGGAATTGGGCGCATGGACTCTAGCAACCGAGAACTTGTTATGGGGCTATGTTAAGTCATTGGCTTAAACCGAAAAAACAACTTCTGTTGATTGAGATTGGGTATTGGAAGCCAATATTCAAGCTACTCTTGATGCCATACAGCCAGACCTATAGGAAAAAGTAGTGAAGAACTGGACTGAATGGATGGGCTATGTAGCCACGAAATTATCCACCAGATAAAAATAGTTCTAAATTTATTCCAACCATATTTCTGTTTTGTTTTTTATTAAAAGTTCTCAAGCTCTTAAAAGAACACCAGATAGTTGGCAGATTCAATTTGAAGGTAAAGATTCCACAAAAAATAAAGTGACAAACACTTTCTTTTTGAAGACGAGACTCTTGCTCATGCCTTTCTTGTCCATAGTACTCAGTTCTTTCAAACTTGTTCGAAATGAATTTTCAAGAGAACAAAACTCGCAAACATAATCCGATTGGCTTGATGCTTGGTTCAAAATTCCATTATTTCACCAAATACGATTTCCTAAAAATACGGTGAACTCCCAAATTCGTTTGTGGCATCTTAGCAGGAAGGTATTAAAGAAACTTATGTAATTTGTTTAATACATAACGTGCACCTTCTTCCCATCTCTGATTACAGCAACACACCCATACCGAATCATGCTCAGTGTCTTATCATTTTCAATTATGAGCTCAACATAAATAAGTACAGAAAAAAAGCTGGTAATATACCCTTCATTTTTGTATTATCAAAGATTGCTGATGCCTGTGACGTTGTGATCGCGATTGACGGTAATTATTTTATTGCATACTCGACGATTATTGTACCTAATAAAATTTGATAGTTTGATCTAACTAAGCCACAACAGTAAAGCATCTTGCGATACAATTTATTGAAACACGGAAGTTTTTAAGAAATTATAAAAAAGTGTGAGTTTACCTGTGGTGTATTGGTAAGCGTGTCTGCCTGTTTCGTGGAAACATCAAGGATCAATAAATGTTTTGTCACGGGTATCGCTTTTCGCGAACAATTTCTCCGATATTAATAGCATGCCATGAAAAGCACTTTCTCGGCAAAAAGTTGAAGGTCGTTTCCATTCCCTCACAAAGTACGACTGAGAAAAATGCGCTTAGTCACGGTGCTATCCGTTCTGTTGGGCCACCCTATTAATTTTTATAAAAAATTTCTGCTTAAAGCTGACTAAGCTTTTTCGATGATCAACCGTCCTTTTGACATACCTGCGCCAGAACGAAACCAAGCACTACGGTGCCGGTACAAGAGCTTTGGATGTGTAAAAGACTAAGACTTATTTTTGGTAGTTTTCTTCTAATCTACTTTAACAAGTGAAGCGCAATTTTTCTAGTCTCAGCGATGCACTTTACCACTGAACACAAAAACAGATCTATACTGAGCGCAATAGTTCAGGAGTGTTTCTGTCTTAACTCCGCAATCCTATAATCATCTTCACCTTACCATCTCCACCTTACCACTGAACGCACAGAACACACATTATTTAAGTTCAGTATCGATATGTTTTTGTATACAGTTTTTAATGAAATTGCTAAACTGATTAATGGATTCCTGAGTTGCAACAAAAACGTACCCATTGATGTTGATGAGCATTTACAAATTGATTTACAATTAAGTAGCAACTTAATGAAAATACTATCCAAATGTTCCACACCCTGTAATATGAGTGCTTTTACCGTAACCAGTTTTGTCAATTAGTTGGCATTTTAATCCTTAAAGGTCATTTGACGTAAACATCAATTTACATTTGTATACAAGTTGTAACCACTCATAATTCACATCACTTCCCAACAAATTCATTCCCAGACTTGAAAGAAAAGAGAATTCAATGTGAAAATCGTCACCAATCCGCACACTTTATGAATCCATAAGCTTTCATTCCTCTTAACATTCACTCCGGAATACTTCCTCCATCATAAAACAATTAAAAAATTTAAACAGAATAAATGTGTGTTTAATTACGGAATTAAGTAAAAAGGACATTTTCGACTTTCAATGGGATGTAGTGAATGTATATGAACACGAACAACATTGTGCGTAAATGATGATTTCCAACTTTCATGTGGGTAAAGTAAGCGGCATTGTAAAAGTCCTCATCCTTGAGAAGACAAAACACAAATAACAGTCAACCGAAAGCAGCTTACAAATAGATATTCAGGGCATCTTTTTGGTGAAAGGAACCCGAGCCATCCTCTTAATTGTTGTAATCATTATTGTGCTTTGTTCTTAATTGCCAAGCAAGGATATAAGTGAATGAATGAAAGCTGCTGTGCTTGTATTATATACATAGAAGTATGTAGTTGATAGTTGTTAGCGGTTGGATATAGGCCTGTTTACAGCATAAAAAGGTTTTGTAATTTGCATTGTAATGAAATTTTCCAACCAAACACACAACTTGTACGTGTATATTCGTATTCTCTACAAAGCAATTTTAAACACTTGTGCTGTATGCAAAGAAGATCGGTTAAAGGTAAGTTATACTGTCTCAAGGATGTGCCGCCCAAACGCCACCCCAAACTCACTTGATAGAAAATTTTTCCATATTTTTCAAATTACTTTGGAGCATATTTTGTAGATAACTAATTTGACAGAAGTCCTTGGCGAAGTACATTTTTCACAGTAACGACACCCATTTTAGCTATCGAAGAAGAAACACTTCCGGACAAGGCTTTCCAGTTTTTGTTTTTATTTCATTTTGAAACAAGAACCCATTGTTGGTGAGATATTCACACAACGTCAGGCAATAATTACAAAAGTTTTTTGTCGTGATTTAAAAAAAAAAAGAAGAAAAATCCTTTTCTCCAAGAGTCCTTCTCTTCGATATCCGGAGGCGGTGACGGGCGCGTCGGGTGGTTGTTGGTAAGGTTGACATTTCAGCTTGAATAGCAATTGGAAAAGAATAAAGAGTGTGAAATAAATAAAGGAGTGAATCCATTGAATGAAAGCATATCGAGGAATAGGGACTAAATGTCAAATATACTTTTGGTTGGAAGGAAGTTTATGACAGGCGCTTTTTGTTTGATTTGATATGATGACGGTTCATGGCTTTTGTATGCGTTTGTAATAAATATAAAACACAAAGATTGGGAGAAAGAAAATAATTTTGCTTGGGTCTCATTTTTGATAATCAATTTTAATTAACACGGCAACTTGAAACAAATACCTTATTTTTTGTTAAATGGCAGGGGGGGGGGGGGGGGGGAGTTCTTGTTTCGTTACATTTATCGACGTTATTCATATAAAAAGAGTGGATGGGCATTTATATTTTAGTTTATTTTGCATCAAAATGATGGAAGAATATTGAAATTATAGTAATCATTGCCTGCTTTCTGTTGACTATTTTAGAGACTGTCTTAGTTAATTTAGTCTAGGGATTGAAAGAGGCTTTCAAGTTCTTGAAAATATTGGGCATAATCTATTCGACACTTAATTCAAGTTTGAATCACACTGCACGTCCTTGCCACCAGGGTAAACATTAGCCTGGCTTCCCTAATAAAAGTAATACTCTCTAAAGTTGACTACTGACTTCTTTTTTGCATCTCAGAGAAAAAAAATAAGTAAAAAAAGCTTACAATTAACTAATAATTAAATACAAAACACAAATCATGCTTGTGGAAAACTGGTTTTGAGTCTTAATCTGAATCTTCTTTTGCTAAGGTTAAAATCTGAAGTAAAAGGGTGAGAGTTGTATAACCAACTTATGCGAGCTTTCGGCTCATTCATGCCATAGTTAGGTCTGTGGTGGTACTAATGCAAAAATGGAATACGTAGTTGGTGAGATCCTCCACGATAGTTGAATCCTGTGTGGGATAGCAGGTCGGAGCATCAATTAAACCTGTTATAAGTTAATGGCAAAATACTATATCGTTGCTGATCTGTCTTTGAGAAAGTGGTTGAAGATTTAACAGACGAATACGATTTTCATAGGGAGGAAATTAAAAGGATCTTCCCAGGGAAGACCTAAAACGTATGAATCTGAGTTGTATTACCTCAATTCGAAATTTATGAATCTCATAGGTGACCAAACCTGAAAAGCATAGGTACTCAAGAGGGGGACGACCATGGCAGTTGTATTTTGTAACAAAGAAAATGTAACATAGGGGTCGTAAAATTCTTTTGTCCATCTTATAATAAACACAAGCATTGAATTTGCTTTGCTTGTAATGAAGTTGATGTGTTCATTGAATTCGAGGTTAATGCTAAAAATGGTCACAACTGGGTCGCACGAAGTTGCGATTATGTGCTTAGTACAATGCCAAATCTTAAGGCTGAGTACAAGGTTTTGGTATTCGCTTTTCATAATATATTTGGCGGTATAGGGCTGCCAGCTACACATTTATTATGAAAATTGAAAAGAATTACATAAAATATTGAAAAAATTTAAATTTATTATCCCAAAGATTTTTAGCGAAAAAATTTAAAAATCCATATTTTTGCAGTTGCAAATACATATAAATGCTGACAATTTAATCAAAATCGTAGTCGGACCAGTTTAAAAAAAAACCGTTTTTTATTTCTCACTTTTTTTAAAAACGGTTTTTTTTTTGAAAACAAGTATGCAAGGTATAAGATATTGCCAGAAATTGTTTTGACAAAAAATTTGAATAAACATCAAAAATAATCAGAAATATGGCTTTGAAGGTACATATTTCAAAAAATCTAATCTTTTTTATAAAATTTATAAAAACTTAAAAATCAAGGTATTTCACATGTTAATATGCAATCTTTCTGAAACTACCTAAGACTTCTTAAAATGAGATTTCGTATGAACCGTGTCAGCCATTAACGAAATAGTGGATTTTAAAAGAAACCGTGCTACGAGAGGTGCAGTTTTTGAATTGCTTCAGAAAATAGTTCTTACATCTCAAGAGAGATGTGATGATCGTTAATCCTTAATCAAAATGAAAAGTTCAAGTGACCTTCACTCCTTATGCGTTTCGCCCAGGTACAAACAATGGGCTCATCAGTTAGATGTTGTTTGTACCGTTGTTTCGCCCATTGTTTGTACCTGGGCGAAACGCATAAGGAGTGAAGGTCACTTGAACTTTTCATTTTGATTTTAAAAATAGTAGTAAGAACATAATAAATTCTTTTATTTTTTTTCTTTTTTTCAATGTTAATCCTTAATCGGAATCGTCGGAGCTGTTTTCGAGAAAAATAAGTATTATCATATCATTTGTGCGACAGGTACCGTTATTTCAAGACCTAGAGACCCAATTATAAAAAAAAAAAAAAATTTAATACATGAAAGAATGACTAACTCAAACACCTCTTTAGAAAATGAATTGAATGGAAGTTTAAATCAGTTTACTTTTGATTGACAAAGTGTATCATTTGACTATATCTCTCCGAGTCTGGGACTTCCACAAATTCTGATCAGCAGCAACACCTACACTTGTGGCAGCAATATTTTCGACTGAGCGTGCACTAAAATGACGCACATTCCATACGACATCAGAAACGCCTAAACTCTTTTGTTATTTCTTCTTAGTAGTTTGATTATGACGATCATAATCATCAGGTGATCCGCAAAACAAGGCTACGTTTAAGGCACCACTTTTGTAGCAGGGCTTAATCATTTCAATAATGCAACAAAATTCCTTTTTTTTCATGTCATACGGAACAAACTATGTTTTTCTGAAGATTTTTTTGTCCTCAATTCAAATCTGGCCTTAGAATTTTATTGGCACATCACGTTTTCGAGATATAAAGCCTTCAAAATCGAGAAAAACAAGTTTTAGCTACTTTTGAGCATATGTTTCGACGTACAAAAAATTTTAAACTGAAAACACACAGTAGTTTGATATGCGCTGAATGCAAATCCGGCCTCAAATTGCCCCTATTAAATTAATTACTGAGATATTTAGCTTCAAAAGTCAATATTCAGTGTCATGCATTATTTTGATCATTATCATTATCAGCGTGACCCCACGAAGTGAATGAACCTGTACGAAAATTTCACCACTGATGCGACAAGAATGGCACCGCCTATTTCATACATTTATAATGGGTACATTTTTGTACTCGGCTTTTGGCAACACTGGTGTTCACAGCTCACGCACGTTTCGTATTTTATGTAACTCTTAATTATCTTCAATTTGATCTATAAATAATTTGACTATGAATCGTCTTTCGTCTTACACTTACTTACTTACTTACTTTATCGTCAATAAATCTCTCCAGGGGTGCGGCCAACCATCCCATTCTGACCACAGAGTAGATAATACAGAGTATCCACTTCCACCCCTTCAACCCGAAGCACCCGCAAAAATTTTTTAAACATGGCGTCCTATTTCTGAGTTTGAGGCTCTGTGCTCACTAGTATGAACTGTAAAAACTTAACAAAACGCCTGCATCGGTATGAAATTTTTTTTACTAATTTTTGTCTTTTTCAGTGAAATACTGGTCAAAATGGAAAAAAAGTTAATTCCTGCAACTTAAATTCATTTTTCTAAGTTCTAGGCTGTATGAAAAATTATCGATTTTTTTGCAACCAAAAAAAAATTTTTTACTTTTCAAACTCAACTGACGACCGCACACAATGGCGGCTGTGGTAAGTGAGGGCCGGTGAGGTCATCCGGGTGGGGTCATCCGGTCTAGTTTAGCTTGTAGGCAAAACGCACTACCTTGCTGAAGTGGACTCTCTGGTTATACTCTGTGATTCTGACTAACTTTCGCTACAAATTTACATTGGACATTAAATTATTATCCACACGCTCACGTCGAGTGATATGTGATTTCAACAAAAAGGTGCCATATGCCACACAGTAGGCTTAACAATGGACCAATATTTGAGAATCGAGTTCGGTGAAAAGTTAATTTCAGGTTTGAGGCCTGTCAGCTGGCCGCCTAGATCGTAGCGCCTCTAAACTTTTTTGTGTGGGGCTATTTTAAGGACATGGGCCTATAGCGACAAGTTCGCTTCGATTGAAACACTGAACGTCAAAATTGAAAAATTTGTTCGTGAGAAACCGGCCGAAAGGTTAGAAAGAGTATGGCACTAATTTCATATAGACTTCAACACTTCCAAGTTTTGGTTCCCAACATCTTTGACTAAACTTTTGGTGGTAGTAAATAATCCCAAGAAATCGGTTAATATTTTCCATTGATGAACAGAGGCTGAAAATAATGTAAAAAACTTTCGAAGTACCAAAATTAAAGCGGCCGTTTTTACGGATCACTTGGGGGCTAGGACATGGCCACGTACTAGCAGCAAATTTGCAAAGTGGCAGAGCGATAAATTTGGAAGAAAATTGAAAACCGAGAGGCATCGTTCTGCCCCTCAGCTTTCATCTTTGTTCTATATCTACCAGTACTTGATGTTTTTTCATGAATTTTTTCCTTTCATGTTTGCTTTATTGTCTCTGAACCTGAAAATCGTTCTACTCCAGTCCGTATTTGTATAAATTATCAAAATATAATAAACTTAGTCAGTCTTTCATCAGTCGACAGATAGAAATTCTATGATGGATCAACAAATGGTAATGTGAGTGACAGTTGCTCTACATGACTAGTGTGCGGAATATTGTCAGCTATGATAGAATAAAACTTCCATTTCTTGGCGCGTGATATGATTTTTGACTTGGCTTTAGTAGTCTTTCCAACAGTAGTGCTCAAAAAAGTAACTCTTTAAAGCTTACTGGATCAATTTTTTCTAGTAATTGTACTAAACACAAGAACTTTCTATTTTCTGGCATTTATAGTTTGTCGGAATTTAAGGGGAATTTCAAGTAAAAAACCTTTGCCCAATATACGAGAAGCCGCTTCAGGCTCCCCTTTACACCTGGCTCCCTTTGCGACCACTCATTGCACCCTACCCTAACGCCGCTGCAGAGGACAGTAATTATTGCCTAAAGTTTTCTCATAAATGATTTTGATGAGGTAGAAATAACAAAACTAAATTAAATTACTAACTCAAATTTTCTCTGTAGAAAACGATAAAACCTTGAACTTTGTTTTAATTTGAACTTCATCCAGAGCATGGGGTCATCTAATATTCACACCCATTTACCCAACTTTCTAATTAAATACATAGTTTTTTGTATTATTTTTCTCTTTCTACATTATTGTGTTTGCCTTAGTATCAAATTTGAAAATTAACAAATAAATGCGACTGTCTAAAGACGCAGCGGCTATACATAGCTATGTTGATTCACTTCAAAATCATTCACTCGCATTTATCCTTGAAATGAAAAAAAAAAAAAAAAAAAATAATAGAAAAAAAAATCGAATCTACCAAAAGAAAGTCACATTCACACAGCAACACTTATATTAAGGGCAACCTCTTCTGTCGTATAGAACACAACAAACAGCACAACAAAGGTGTATGTAATATATAACAGTATATTCTTAAAATAATATTGAGTTTCTAGCCTAAGTACCATTCGGTATTATAAATTCAAAAATCCTGCTATTAAACTAGGAACCATCGTCGCTAGCATCGTAAGGAAGGCAGAAAGCCTTAGTTGCGATGAGCTTCTTGATGTCAACTCGTTATTGTCCATGGCACCCCTCACCTCGGGTAGGCCATAAAATGTTGGTTTTCTTGTGGGTGAGCCAATGGAATTTGCACCACTCGAGCCAGCTCCACCAGTGAAGTCCATTAAGCCTCCACCACCACCACCAACACCACCGTGATGTTGTCGCGTGCTGTCACCAGATGAGGGCTTATGTGTGGGCTTACCGTGCAAATATACGTTTGGTGGAACATCACCATCTTCAAAATCCTCTGCCGAGCCATAGAGGTCGTCGTCATCGTCATCATCTTCACCGTCTCCGTCTAGATCCAAGCCACCACCATCCACCGTCTGATATGTCACCTTTACCTGTTTTGGTTTGAGAATGTCATTTGTTTCGATGCCGTGTTTGTTGGAAGGATTTTTACGACTCGGCCCAGGGATTTCTATCAGAAAGAAAAAGAAACAAAAAAAAAGAGCAAAAAACAGAAGAGAAAGGATAATTGAATGAGATGGTTTTGGTTGGTTCTTTTGCGTGTATTTTTATGTCCTGTCAATACGTGGCACAGAGATTATTTGCATAATATTCAGGATAATCCTGATTTCACGGATTAAAGTGGCAGAATATGTGTATGTACATACCGTAAAGTCGTATACTGCTGTCAACTTCACCAAGGGAGTTTTTCGCTATGCAGCGGTAGGAGCCGACATCTTCTTTCAGGAATTTTCGCACAATCATTGTCATTTTGGTTTCGTACATTGACTTTGAATGTTCCTGAACGTGATATTTTGTTGATGATACAATCATTTCACCTGTTGGTGTGGTAGAGTAGAATAGTGAGTATGATAAGTATGGGGAATTTTGAAAATGTATTTGGGTTTATCGGGGAGGCTACGAGACTTTTGGAGTCAATAAAAACTGCGCAGTATTTTAAGTTTTGGTATTCATTTGATTGAGGAACTATAGAGTTCTTACCTGGATGAAGTCTTTACCAGAACGCAATAAAGTCAGGAATAGAAAGGGTATACAAAAACTTCTAATGATTCGCGTAGCATTTTTAAAGAATTTTTCCACATTTACTTTTATCTACGCCGCGCCGCCGCCGCTGATTAATCTAGAAATTAGGGGTTTTGCTGCACGGCCATGTGGCTGATGCATATCAAGATACATATGTATTTACGATATAGAAACAAGTAACAAATGACAACAGCATGGAGAAAACGCAAAGATTTGCCCCCATCAAACCACAACCAGTGCGCAATTCGACTCAATTCAGGGGGTTTTTGAGGAAACCGATGCTCCTGAGTGAATTTAAAAACAAATAATTCATTTTTTTTATCACCAAGTTAATAAAATTGTCAAAAGATGAATGCCACTGTTAGAGAAGTAACACTACGATGTTAGAACAGCTAAAGAATTGCTTTCCTGTGACAAAGACGAACCAAACTCAATATTCTGATAAAATGAACAACTAAAAGAATAGCAAAAGATGAACAAAATTATAACAAAACTGCTAGTCTTCTTCCGGGAACAACTAGGACCTCCGAAACAGCTTCGAGCTATGCATTCGGATACACATAAGCAAGTTATTTGGTACTACAGAGGTAAGCAAAGCCTAGTGGAAGTTGTTTTCTCAACGACTTCTCTGGGCGTCTTATTAGATCAGAATAGTGCGAAAAAACTTTTAATATCTCTGCCGATTCTGAACGACTTAGTGAGAAAAGACTTTTAATGGCTGGTAATTGGGCGAAACCCAACCACTGGTGGAGGTCTTAGGCAAATATAATCAAGAAATTCATGTTGAAAAATGTGTAAACATAAAAATAGAGGAGGTGCAACAGTGCAGCGATAAAGCGTCTGATAACGGTGTGGAAAGTAAAGTTTTCGAAGCTTCAAGAGACTTCAATGAAGAGTTGGAAAAACCTGTAAATATTTCTGCATATTCTAATCGACTAAGTTAGAAAACACTTTTAATGGTCGGTTATTAGATGAAGCCTAGCCACTGGTCGGGGTCTTAGGTAAAGGTAAACTAGAAATTTATGTTCAAAAAAGAGTTAATATAAAAAAACAGAACAAGTACAACAAAGTAGCAGTACCTACATTGTCTGATATTCTAAATGTAAAGTATTTGACCCTACCATAAACTTGGAGTATGCCTTTCAGACTTCAAAAAATTTTGGAAAGAAGCTTAAAGAGACTTTAAAAGAGTGAAACAGAATGAAGAAACTTATATTGTTATGGGCACGGTGCGGTGGTGCGACGACAAGGCAACAGAAACAGCAGCAGTGGAAAAAAGAAAAATGAGGATTTTCGCTCGTGAATGCAAAATGAAGACGACGTCAAGTCACCTGAGATTTACAGTGCGACAAAATGTTTAAGTAAACTGGGATCGTTTGCTCGTTCTTGGTGCTGGCACAAAGTAAAGAAAAAGATGAGGAAAAAGAGTCCAGTCACTGAAAAAGACAATGAAGATACCTAAGAGGGAAATGAATTGCGGAAAGAAGTACCTTTTGCGATTCTTTTGCACACAGCATAAAGCTGCGAGGCAAAGGGCTTTACAGCAAATAATAAAACAGAGCCCTTGCAGCAACATGAGACCGCAGCAAAAAAGCATTGCACACCCAGAATTGAAACAATTATTTATCGCACAAAGAGGAGACCAAGACCATAAAATAATGTAATCCATCTCATTCTCTCGTCGAATTAGTTCTTTAAACTCGTGTATTGGTTTCTTTATCGTGACGAACTTTCGTTTCATCGAGTGTAATAATCCACTTAAAAAAACTATAGCTGAGCAGTAACAAGGTGTTTTTTAAGCGTTTGGTTTTCAATCTAGCTATACTCTTTCAAACTTTTTCTATTTGACAGCTGTCACTTGATTTTTGCTCAGTTTGGTTTGGCATTTTATCGTAAAAGAATTTTAGATTTTAGCCGCACGACCACTGCGCACTGCGTACGCTCTGTAAATTGTCTCGAAACGAAATCGCTGCTGCCACCGGTTTTTATACAATTTCGAGTATCAAACCTGTCAGTTTTCTCCAATATCGTAGGCTATATAACACCGCTGGACTATTTTTTGTTCGGTTATTGAAAATCGCTTGTCTACGCAGATAAGCCCGAGACAATTGTCACGTTGGGGCCTCTGGGCTGGGATTTATTCGAGCCAGCCGAGGGGTTCAATTGCCTGAAATCATTTTTAAGACATAACGGCAAACCCTTGTCTTTATAATGAAGCTAAATTCACCAACTACGGTTTTTTGTCCTGTTTTGCAATTTGATGCAAAGTTTAAGAAGAAAATAGGCTGTAGTAAGGTTGTCATTACCAAATTAAGGTTACTCTTTTCCAAGAAAGAAACCTACACATGATTTCCATTTAAACTTACAGTCAACGAAAGTTGTTAAAGGACAAAGTGAGTAGAACAAAACTATCATTATATAAGGCAAATACAGCCCAAGCCTTCGGTTTTATTAAATACAAAAACCACTTATAGATATTTGCACAAATAAAGGGCACATTAAGACAAAAACGAGAAAAACAACCACGGTCTACGACTTTTGATTAGGAAAACTCGAAGCAGGTGAGAACAAAACCAAAAAGACACTGAACCATTGGACCCCAAACGTATAAGGTAAAAAAGGGATGTTGAGGTTTGAGTAAATACAGTATACAAATTCGTTCCCAACAAGGAGTAAACAGATACTCTGTATATCGTGAAACACATTTCCACCGGATGAAGAATCAATCGAAGTCTTATACCTAGACACTCAATGAGCTTTTATGATTCGAAAGAAGCCATTATTAGGTTATCCTTAGCTGTTTGCTGTTTATCCCGTTTGTTAAATGGAACTTTCATTTTGTGTATTCTTCATGTGTTGCACATGAGGGATGTTGGTGTGTTGTCGGCTGTTTGGTTCAGAGGCCATTACCATAACAGTAAGCGTGTAAAAGTGTGGGCGGGCTGTGAGAATTGCTTGTTGTTATCCTCTTAAGCTGTCAAAATTTTGTTAATTCACCACATGTTTGCGGAAGGATGTTTCATCGTGTTTTTATTGCTATTCCTTTTAAGGAGTACAGAGATGTTGCTTTCTGGAACGTTACCCGAAACCACAATATGAAGCAGCAGAAGGGGAAGCTATCAGAAATGGTTTGGAAATAATTTTTGTAATAATTTGCTAAGCAACTGTTTTCTTTTGTGTCTATGTGTGGGTTTTTGTTTTTGACGAATATCAAAAATATTTTTGAAAAGCAACCGTTTCAGAACACTGTGATGCTTAAAGAGCATTTTACTGTTCAAACTGAGGTAGCTACAGCTCTACTAATTTTTTGAAGGATTGCAAAAATACTCGACAGTTCTAGGGAAATTTTTTGGTGCCACCAATTGCCTTTCAAGCTCAATAAATCCATTGCCTTATTCTTAAGACTTTGAAGCACAAAATTGGTGAAGCAACGTTGCGTTTTAGTTCAAAATCGGTGAAAGAAATCGGTGTGCCAAAAGCAAACATACCACTTCAGCAATAATCAACAAGGGAATTTGAGAAGGAGTTCTAGAGAGTCACAAAAATCCAGGGCGCTACAAAGGTTTCACTGTTTAGGTTAAGGAGGGCATAGAACAAAAGTGTCAGTTTCCTTGTGGTTAAAGTAAGGAAATCCTGCGAAGTAGCTGACGTTTACATAAAAAAATTGAATCTATAGACAAACTGGGGACTGGGACCCCCTTAAGAACACCGACATACCCAAGATTGAAAGAGTACAAAATGACGTGCCACTTCTACTGTTTTGATCATCTACGTACTTGCGTAGTATGAATTACAACTCAAGTGGTTGTATGTGTTTATATAAGTCTTCCTCTTCACCAAATGAAGGATAAGGCTTTGCATTACATCAAATCTAAGAATGAGGTGGAACTTATTTTCTGCGTATCTCTTTGGAGCGTCCAAAAACTTGGTTACACTGCAACAAATTGCGGCATGAAATACGTGCGGGCTAAATGCATCGAGAGCCAAAACACCGGAGGATGAATGAGGATTGGGAAATAATAAAAATTACTATGCGCCCACTGTAAAAAAGTTATCCCAGCAGCATAGGATGTAGCGTTCATTTGGCTAAAAATTGGAAAGCATGGAAGCTTAAGCCCAAAAGTAAGCCTTCCAAGACCTCAAAACGAAGTCGTCAACACGAAAACAATAAATGAACAACCAGGAAAATTACAACAGGAATGCAAAAGAATCAAAGCTGTGACCGTTTTGTTTACAAGATCTTTACGCCAAATCAGTATTTAAGCACGACAACTCCAAAAATTTGCATATGCGGATGGCTCCCTAATACATACTCAGTATCGATGTAGCCATTCATTGAAGTGCGTAGAGCTGAAAAGTCTCAGTTCACTTACTGGAGAAGCCTCATAAGCCGTCGAAGCACGACAACAGCTGCGAACTGCAACAAAATATCTTCAGTAGCCTTCCTGACAAATTACAGCTGTCGAAGTCACGCTTTGAGTACTTTGGGGTCAAGTTCAATCCGCAAATAGCAGCTTTTCATCTCACTCACCTCTTGATGCGAATAAGGGTCGAACTCATCTAGAAGACAAAGTTGTTCTCCTAAAAACATCTTCTCGGAAAAATCGTCGTACTGTACAGAAGTACAACTCAGCAACCAAAAAATCAACGAAACATCAGGAAAAACGGCCTTCAATGGAATCCACATTAGCACTGTAAAGAAACTGACGAGTAATCCAGGCAATCATCCGAGCTCTATCTTGTGAAGCATCATCAGCGAAAAGAGACATTCCGAGCTCCAAAATCCAAAAGTGGGTCTCCGCTAGGGACCAATATAAAGTTTCTAACAACGACGACGAATCAAAATTCATTATTGCCGCAGATATCGAGAATACATCGAAGTCCCAATTTAAAGAACCATCACTTTTCTAAATTTAATAGCATTTTACAAAAGCCGACAGAATCTTATTTTACTTACCATTGCCAACCCTTTAAAATTTCAGTAGAGTGTTTCCCACAACAAAATATGTCAAGAGGAGTATGAAGCTTGTCCAGCCTATCCAAACAACTCATATGTCATTTAAGCCAAATGCCAAACAACATGTTCATATTTATTTACGTGTCTTTTAAAGGTTACCTCACCTTAACATCACAATGGAATGGGCATGGGTACCTACTGCTACTATCTCTTTTCTCTCGGATTCGAAAATCCCTTGTTTGGGGATTGTTCTTCGAGCTGCTAAATACTCTGAGATTATATTGTGATCAAGTAGAAATTCAGTTGCCTTCAATTGCGACATCCCCAAACAAGAGGACTTTAGATACCTTCAACGTACACCTAGCATTTCCTTAACCGAAAGTGAAAGACCAAACAGACATCTACTCTCCTAGGTAGGTATACCGAATGCATAACGTCTGGTCAAAGGTGTTTAATTCCTAAAGCACACATGCACCAAGTACATACACTCAGTGGATGGCAAACAACAAGCAGGATTCTTAGAATTCATCATTCTATCAGACGTATATTGACGCCTCTGGATGATGTATATGTACGTAAACGTATGTACCTACTTCTACACGTCATAGCCAAGGGCCAAAGGACACATCACATCACGAGGAGGACTAAAACAGAGGCTACACTGCCACTGCGTTGTCGTGTTAAATGAAAGAGAACATACAATATCTACAAACAAGGGTACACAATGACAAAAATAATGACTCTCTATTATAAACTTACCAGTATCCTTAATCCAGTAGTTAATTGATTTTGGTGAGGCCTCTACGTGACATTCGATCTGGACATCAGTGCCAAGCGGAGCCCCAACTAATTGATTTGGTACTTGGATGACAGGATGAACTGCAAAACCATAAATCAAAAACTCTTTACTTTGTGTTGCAATTGTGTGTGAGTGTGTGTGTGTGTGTTTGTAGGCAGATGCACATTTGTACATGCAAAGTTTTGCATAGATGCAAATATATATATAGAAAGATAGAAAAGGCACTGCCAATATGCTAAAGGATCCCAAAAAGATTAAAATTCAATGCAGTTTTCGACGAAAGAGGGCATCCCATACAATCCGTTTTCGATGGTAATTGGAGTTGCACCGAAAAGGTAAGGACATTTGACCAGATGTCTAGTGCTAGTAGTTGGTCCCATCACGCCATTCCACACCCATTTTCCTTTACTTTTTGTTGGAGTTTGTTGGTGCTGTTATGTTAAAGCATATTGCATCGTTTACGGTCCATCAGAACAGAGCATAGGGACTCGTGTAAGTGTTTTCGTCTATTTTACTATGTGTGTGTGTGTGTGTGTGTTAGATTGCTCAGATTTCGGTAGATTTCTTAAAACATATGCAAGAGTGTACAATGCGACAAAGCTTACCTTTTTCATGCTATTGGCACCAAGCTGAACGCATTTGAATTTTCAAATCCAATGCGTTCTTAACAGGGCTGGATTCGATCCGATTCAAAGTTAAAAGAAAAATTAACTAAAAAAAAAACAGATTATGATACAAAATAGTGTTTCTTGAGTTCCGCAGCAAAAATATGTAGGTTGATCATTCACTTTAGCAACAGCTCTTCATTACTAGATTCATTGTATCTACAGCCTCGCTTGCGTTTGCCTTGGGTACCTTTGAGGAAGTACTATTTAAAACCTAACACTGGTGGCGGACAGCAACAGCATGAAGCAAATAAATTAAATCCAAGCACAGTGTAACTTTCTTGCTTGCTACCTCAATTGGAATGACTCCAGTTTATTAATAATAATTGATTACCGCCCAGACGCTAGGTCAGCATAAAATAAGAACGGACTCGTACAGACACATTTTATCTTTCTTTGTTCCAAACAGTACACCTAAGAGAAACCTAATACAGCGAAAGTGTTCTGAAACGCTTTTAAACACATGGCAGTCAAAATTTTCATTGTTTCAAGTTTCCACATAAAAAACGGAAAACGAACCACTGGACGATCAAGACATGATTCAAAATAGTGAACACACTACTCTACTTAATTCTAAGTATTTATACACATTTCACGAACGGGTTCCGAGACACTTTTGTCGTACTCAGTCTCCGAGACATGCAGTGTTATGCCAGCCCTAGATCGTCATCAGCCCTCGATTTATCATGTTTTAACGTGCGCTTAGATGGCAATAATAAAACTTTTCCCTTCAGTTCAATTCTACTACTTTTATTCGATATATACTTTATTCGATCACAATTCAATCATTGCACTATCACTTGTAAACAAAAACTCAATCTTAACATTATCACTCTATAATCAGACCTGACCTATTGTTATATTTCTACACTCACACACACAGACTCACAAGCAACGCCTTATATTAGATGTACATTATAGTGTTGCCGCTTGTGTTTTCGGTTGAACGTTTTCGATTAGGAAATTGGTATTAAATGTTGCGTGTACGTTACACTGCCCCCTCCTTAAGATTGTTTGTCCCGAATAATTCCATCTGCAGCCTCGCCACTATATCAATGCAGCCGGTCACAATGAACTACTTTTAACTTGCCTCTTAGTCCTCTTTGGATGCGGTAAACCACGTCGTTAATCCTCGTGACAACAGAATAAGGACCTTCCCAGTTTTGCTGAAGTTTCGGTGACAATCCCTTTTGACGATGAGGATTATAAAGCCACACATGATCTCCTGCTTGGAATCCTGCCGTTGTCGCTTTTGTGTCGTACCGTGTCTTCATCCGGTCGCTATAGGCTTTCATCCGTGCCCTTGTTCTTTTATGGATGTCAATGAGTCTCTCCTTGAGGTAGTCCATATACTCGTTTGTGTCCTGTGGCTCCTCTGTCGGGCATCCAAATTTAAGTTCGCTGGGCAGCCGCATGGTTTTCCTGAACAGGATTTCAGATGGTGTTTGTCCTGTCGAGCTATGTACCGCACTTCTAAAGGCCATCAGGAATAGCGGTACGTGCCTATCCCAGTCCCTTTGGTAGTCGCCTACGACCTTGGTGAGGTGTTCTTTCAAGGTGCGGTTGAATCTTTCAACCATCCCATCAGATTGTGGATGAAGCGGTGTGGTTCACGTCTTCTGAATGCCAAGTAGTCCGCACACTCCTTGGAAGATGTTTGACTGGAAGATCCTCCCTTGGTCGGAATGGAGTTGCATAGGCACGCCAAACATGCTCACTCAGTTAAACACAATCTGGTCGACCACCGTTTTGGCTTCTTGATTTGGGATGGCATACGCCTCAGGCCACTTGCTAAAGTAGTCCATTACAACCAGAATGTACTTGTTACCAGCGTTGGTTTCTGGAAAAGGCCCAGCCACATGCCACATCTATTGCAATCCTCTCAAAAGGCGATCCAACGTTGTACTGATGCATCTTACTTTGAATCTTCCTACCAGGTCCTTTGGTTGCAGCACACTTGTCACATGTTCGGCACCACTTCTACACGTCATTTCTAGCATGCAACCAGTAAAACCGATGTCGCACTTTCTCCAGTGTTTTGTTGCTCTCAGGTGGCCTCCAGAAGGTCCGTCATGCATCTCCCGAAGAACTTCACTGACTTTCGATTGTAGTACGATCAGCTGCATCACATATGATTTATTGTCAGTGGATTCCCATTTTCTCCTGAGGACGCCTTCTTGCACATATAGTGAGTACCACTGTGCCCAATAGGCTTTGAGAACTGGACTCCTGTCAGAAATGTCTCCCCATTCAGGTCTCTCTTATTTTCCTTCCATTCGAGAATGGGTTCGATATCTGGATCCTCCTGTTGAGCAGTCCTCACTTCTGACACCAATATAACGTGCTCTTAGTTCGCAATAATAAAACTTTTGGTTTCAGTTCAATTCTACTACTTTTATTCGATAGGTATATACTTTATTCGATCTCAACTCAATCTTCGCACTATCACTTGCAAAACAAAAACTTAATCTTAACATTATCACTCTATAATCAGAACTGACCTCTGGTTGCGTCAGCGGCCAATTTATATAGAATAACATTACATCTAGAGCGTTCCAGTAATTTCCACATTGGAGACCCTTCCAGTATTTTGCTGTCAAGCGTTTCCCCTCTTGGTATATTTCTACACTCACACACACAGACTCACAAGCAACGCCTTCTATTAGATGTACATTATAGTGATGCCGCTTGTGTTTTCGGTTAGGAAATTGGTATTAAATGTTGAGTGTACATCATGTCATAGTACATGATGATATGAGGATAGATTTTCAAAAGTTTGTGATTTTTACTTAACAATCCCATCCGGCGGTATATAGAGCTATTTGACGTACGTCAATTATGTCTGACACCAGTCGTCATTTGTATGGAGTGATAAATGCTTATGGTTTTGGTAATTTGAGCTGCAACCGCTGGAATGAAGTGGTATAGCAGTGGCTACTGGGTATCTTTGTGGAAAAATGCACAAACTGTTCTCTAGACTTGCCTGTGAGAATCGCCGTTTGGAATGTTTATGTTTATAAAATCCTTTTTGATTGTTAAGTCCACGGTTGCCTTGTTGGTACATATGCTTCCATTTGAACAGCAGAAACTTATTTTAAAACCAATAATTTGGTATAGTATAGTAATTTGTCTTCGAGTTCAGATTCAGATTCACATGCCTTACGAAAGTCTTGAATGAACCGGCATTTGATGGTTCTAAAAACTTGGTTTAAACAGCCCCATTATTTGTAACCGCATAAATATAAAGACTATTTCAGTTTCTTTTGCTTTGACATCGTAGGAAACATAGAGAGGAGGCCACTTAAAAACAATACATTTAGACCAGAAAACGTGTTCTGACTTGTGCCTAATACAAAAATCGAGCAGTCGAAACCGTTTTAGAAGCTATCACAAAGTGTAAAAATTCCTCAACCGACCCTGGTTAGCAAGGGTCGCCTTCATTCGTTTGGATTTAAATTTTTGGTTAACAACTACTTAACGAGGATTCACTCCACACGGTAGTGTTCATCTGGTTTGCAGACATACTTTCCCAACAAAATATTCCCCAGCCGATGAAGGTATGCCAGTAAATTCTCGTAAAAAGCACGTTTACAAGGCCTTTTCGACTGTGTCTCTGTCTACCTATCTGCATATCCCGTCTGCACCTCACCGTTTTACCCATTGCATTACACACAACGTGTAGACAACCTTTAACAAAAAGATAATAAAACGTTAGGATTGGAACATTTAATGAGTCCTTTTCTATTAGAGAATGGACTGTGCTTGGTTAGTTTCACACAGTTTAGTCCAACACTGACCGACCACCAAAGACTCTGCCGGTTTCAAGTCTGTCCTCAATGAATCCTGTATTGCTGACCACTAGACTCCGACATACAATGAAGCATTAATGAAGGCAACTCTTGGTCAATGCTGGTCAGATGATGGGTTCATTGAAAATATTTCTTCTTCCAAAAACTCCGTTTAGAAAGAGAGAGAGCGGGAGATATTCTTTCACAGATGACCACCTCATGCATGTGGCTTCTGTATGTGTCCACAACGAGTTAGGTAGGTAGGACATATAGAATCTCATGTTTGTAGTGTGATGGTTGTAGGAAGATGGAAAGTGTCCAATGGCGTTAGGTGAAGGTATAGCCATTTCAGAAAAGAAGTGACAAGTGTGTGAAGAAAATTTGAACATAGCCATGGATAATGACTATGCAGACTCGTTTTAGGCCTGCTTCCATCCGGTGGATCTCTTAGGTTGTGGTGATAATTTTAGAGTGCGGACACTGGTGGACTGTTGACCACTCTTATCAGATTTCTGTGTGCATGTTTCGTTGTCTATTCTCATATACCTATCGTAGACTAACTGTTTTGAAATGTTTTTGTGTGTACTTTAAACTTTTGTGCAGCCTGATTATAAATAGCACAGAAGTTAAGTACAACCTTCGAAGGAAAACAAGGAACGAGAGTTTGTAGCCGATACATTTTACTTTTGTTTGAGGGAGTTGCATTGGAAGCATATTTGAGTTTAGGCCGTCGAAAGTTTGTGAGAGCTCTTTGGAAAATTGAACGGATTCAATGACTAGCAATCAATGGGTGTACCAAGTACCACCCCATGAAGGAAGCCAGCTGTAAAATTGTTATTGAGGAAATATTGGTTGGGTTTTTAGTCGAAGATGCTTTTACAGTGTTGAGATTTTAATTTTCAAGTACATAATGCTTTTTGAATGAATGACAGGTACTCAAGTGTTTGAAAGGATGAAATGAAGTGTGAGGAGTTGCTATTTCTTTTTTTGAATGAAGGATACCCCAGTGGCCTGCCGAAGTTCTTTATGCAGCCAAAGATGCAATTTCTAGGGCCTGTACTGATCTTTACTTTCTACGAGGTGTTATTGGATGTACCTGTTCATGCTACATCCTATATGGTTTCAACGAACCTTTTACCCGCATGCTGAATAAGATTAATTCTTTCCCTTTTCTTTTCGATCTAAATCTTCCAGGTCTCTGTCTAATAGTCCTCCTTTTAAACAATTTGTCATCCTTGTAGTTATGTTTTAGTTTTTTTCTCTTTAGTTTTGATTAGTTTAAGTTTAGTATTGTTTAAGTACTCTTTAGCTTGTAGTAAGCTAATTAATTGGGCGTAAGCCCCACCGAAATTAAAACAAGAGTTATGCTTCGTTTCTAAAAACAGTAGAGATTATGGTTCCTTATCAGATAACAGGGATGACAGAAGACAAACGGCAGAAGTTAGATGCCAGTGGATAGATGAGAGCTATCTTGTGAAAGATTTCAGATGGCGGATGGCAGATTGCAGATGACGGATGACAAATAACAAATGACAGAAGACAGGTGACAGGAGAAAAAAAAATTGTAAACGTAATTCTTCAAGCATTACATAAACAAAATATTGAACTAAAAACAAATTCGCTTTGAGAAGCCTGTCTTCTCAATTGTCTTCCTTAGCCACTGCATCAGGCCCACGGGACCTGGGCAACGTCTTTTTATCCTACCATTTCGTTTAGACAGTTGAATTTGTTGGTGTTAGTTTCGAATACCGGATGGAGGACTTCTTGAGTGCATTCTACTTTTCGCTCCGAGAAATTGATAGCAATTCCGTTTCCTTTATGGTCTGCTACATCTTTGGAAGTGTGGACTTGTACTTACTCTCGATTGCAATGACAAGTAGAAGTGGCAATAATTTGGTAATATGATCCTGGGACTCTTGTGTTTTGGCCTTGCATTCTCAAAATCCTCTTCCTGTGAAGATCTAAATCTATATTTATGTATATTTTTTAACTCATATGTTTATACTGCCTTAGATATAGAGGCAATAAATGAGCAGAGTTTGGATTTTATTAATTAAAACTTTTTTTTAGGATAGTAAATACATATATTCAAAAAAGTCATGTATTTTAATGATTCTTTATACTAGCCATTTATTTTGGTGCTTGTGTTGCACGCTTGACTGTAGCACATTGTGATAGATGATATTTTTCGTTTATTTTATAACGAAAGATAACGCATTACGTTGATGGTGTCGTTTCTGTTGCACGCTGCTTTTTGTTTGAGTCAATGAAACGATAGTCAATACCCAATGTCGGTTTTTTTTAATGTATACTTTTCCTGTTCTGATTTTAAGCCATCCGTTTACATTTTATGCGGAACAAAAATGTTGTAAAAGGGTCCGTCTTCTTGTACTAAGCAACCTCCCCACCAATTTTCAGCCAAATCGGTTCAACCGTTCTTGAGTTATAAAATTCGAAAGAACTTTTGAAACTGGTCAAGTAGTCTTATAAGATTCCCGCTGTCGTTTCTGCTCCCGTAGGAATATAGGGACGAATGTAGCATCCTAATGTTGGAAAAATTTATGAACAGTAGTTTGCGTTCCCAATCACGTTCGCGTATCATCCCAAATTCGAAAGAATTTTTGAAATCAGTCAAGTAGTTTTGAGGTTCTTGTTTTCGTTCCCGTAGGAATATAGGGATGAATTATAGTCTTAGTTACGGAGGGATAATGCATCATCCCAATTCTGAAAGAATTTGTGAAATCTGTCCAGTAGTATCTAGGTTTCCGTTCCCAATACTGTTCCCGGATAAAAAATATATAATAACTGAGCCTTCCGGCGTTGCCCGGGTCCCGTTTGAGTATGAGGATGAAATAATTTATGTTAATGAGGTTCCCAATCCCGTTCTCTTGAGAATATGGGGATGAATTAAAGATTATGTTACTCGGTGATAGTGTAGCATTCTAACGGTGAAAGAATTTTTGAAATCGGTTCAGTAGTTTATAGGTTCCCGTTTATACGGATAAATGGTACCCTATGTCCGTCTCCTGGTCCTAAGCTATCTCCCAACCGAGTTATAGACTAATCCGTTCAGCCGTTCTTGAGTTATAAATAGTATAACTAACACGGGTTTCTTTTATATTGTAACGTGCGCTTAGTTCGCAATAATAAAACTTAATTTCAATTTAATTCTACCACTTTTATTCGATATCTACTTTATTCGATCTCAACTCGACCAATAATCACATTAATTCAATCTTAACATTATCACTCTGTGATCAAAACTAACCTCTGGTTGCGTCAGCGGCCTATTTATATAGAATAACATTACATCTAGAGCTTTCCAGTAATTTCCACACTGGAGACCCTTCCAGTATTTTGCTGTCAAACATTTCCCCTCCTGATATATTTCTACACTCACACACACTGACTTACAAGCAACGCCTTCTATTAGATGTACATTTTAGTGTTGCCGCTTGTGTTTTTGGTTGAACGTTTTCGATTAGGAAATTAGTATTAAATGTTGGGCGTACATTACAATATATATAAATATATAAGATAGGTTAAACGCACTAGTATCCGGACAGTGTTAGTATCCGGACACATTTTTGCGATTAATTGATAAACCGCTCAAAAAATCCAAAAACGTCAACAAACATGTGTCCTTCAATGTGTCCTACACATGCATGCAAAGTTTCAGGTACTCGAAATGCGTATTTTAAGAGCTACGCGTCATGGACATGGTGTCCGGATACTAAAAATGTGCGATTATCATGTATTTTCAGTATCCGGACAGGGCTTGTTTTTAAAAATGATTGTGTCGGGATACTAAAACAAAAGCGTCCGGATACTAAATTTTGCTGTCCGGATACTAACGAAAATGGATTTTTTCAGAATAGTTATTTTATTAATTTTAACAATGATTTCTTTGAAATTTACTTGAACGCTATATTATTGAAATGATATATATATTATTGAATTGATGAAAATGTCTATACTCTTAAAATCAATATAAGTGTCCGCGGTAGCATTTATGGTTACAAAATGGGTGGAAGTCAAAGTTTTGAAAAACGTTAAGTTTCCGGATACTAGTGCGTTTACCCAATATAAGATTAAATGAAGATTTTCAGCTCATACGCCTGCAGTAAGCTCTTTTAAAATAGGCCGTTACGAGACCATTTTCATCAGCAATAACTGAGCGATATTTCGATTTCCAAGAACCAGGATGAGCTGCACGACTTTTTTCAATTCAAAGGCCGTGTTAAACGTATGAACAGGCACTAAGAGACGCCCTTAGTAAATAACTAACTTTATTATTTGACAGTAAAAGCTTCATACACAATAAAATCAAGCAACAATTAAGATTGTGTACCCTCAAAAAATATTTTCGTTGTTGATAAAGTCACTTTTAATTAACTGAGTAAACGGAATATCCAAACATCAATAATTAACAATTTCAATTCAACAAGTAAGCAAAAACTAGTAGAACAGAAAACTAACCCAAAAATACAGAGTAAAGTCCGACTGACAGTATTTTTCGAGGTCCCGCTGTATAGAGCGCAAGCATTGAATCTTAATGCAGTCTTTGCACCCGATGGATGGCGTGAACCTCACTTTTGATAGAAAGTTTTTCATTTGATTGTAGAAATCTTGAAGCTGTAGTTCTCAGAATAGAGATGCTTTTCTTTTTAACACAAAAATAAAGACGCAAAATGATCAGTTGTCTTAGTATTACTTAGACTTCGGGAGTTATTGACTATGAAGTATTTGTGTTTGTTTTCAGTATAAAACAAAAGGTATTGATTTTGAATCAATACTCGATTGCGTCCGAAGAATCGACCACTGCAAATGTGTCGGCGGTGCCAACATAACTAGGAGCACTAAGGCTTGCAGCTTTTCTCTCAACCACACCTTGTGAGGAATGAATGAAACCTTCAATTTTTCGGCGATTCTTAACAGCTGTTCGAGAAAGCGCTTTTTATGTCAGTGAGAGTGCTCTCGGAGGATTTGCAAAATTCAAAAACAATCGTATGATTCTTGGACTCGAACCTCGAACTCCCACATAGCCGCCAGACAAGCTTGTGGTAATGTGCAATTACTTACTATTTCTTTTCTAAAGCACAAGCAAGTTTGAATTCATTAATTCTGTTAGAGCGATTCGGGTTCAAAATTCAGTTAAGGAATTTCCATATTCACCAAAAAATTCCAAAATGTTTTCTCTTTTCTTGTTGCTTAACATCTTATGAGATAAGATGAACATCTAAACTCCGTTAAAACAACCTACGGAACTCAATTAACTCGAAACCACACTTGACTTAGGCTCTTTTGATGCATTTACCACAAGCTGGCATGCATGCATCTCTCCTCTTACCCTTCGCTCATGCCAGTGCTGTTGCATGACAGGGATGCATCCTTGTTAATGATTTCCGCAAATAGAATTTCCTGTGCAAAAGCATAAATTAATTCTGTCGAGTTCTCGTACTAACATCCTGAAGATTCATTTGCATTCTTTCGAGTACTTTTTTATTTTGTCATTTGTGTTAATGTGCATGTTTTTTTGAAGGAGTCCTCTTTGTAAGCGAGATAAAAGCCGCATAATGTTTTGAAGCAGCGTGTAATTAATCAGACTTAAAATAAATGCAGGTGCACACGTCCGATCAAAAATTCTCGAGTTGGTTGATGTTTAAATTGAAAGACTTAAAACATGATGATGGTTAGAGTTTAAACCCATTCTAGAGTCATAATGTTTGCCTTGGGGCAATGACGTGTTAATGAGAGTCCATTAAAAATGGAACCGTACGCCCGTCATCGCCACAGTGCCTGCATTTGAATTTTAATCTTAGGCAACTAATTAGATCCTTTTTATTTCGTTTGTTTGAAAGACTACACTTAGTAGGCATATGTGTGTTTATGTATATTTCTTCGCAACAACTACCGAATTAAAATGCTTAAACTTACAGTGTATGCTGAGTGAGATTCTTTTTGAAACCGATGGTGGTACTCCGTTTGATGCAATGCAGAGATATGAGCCCATTTCACTACGTGAGATTTTTGTCAGTTTTAACACTTCGCCCCGGAATGATGCAACTGAGGAAAGACAAAAAGACACACTTGTTATTTTTATTCACGTGCGGGTCCAGCATAGAGTTGGTAAGGCAGGTCATCGTGTGTTTTAGGATGGGGAGAAAGGAAACACATTTGTATGCAAATATGTACCTACATTTCACAACCTACCTTGAGTTTTCGTGCCCATGTTGTCCTTCAGTATAATTTCGTTGCCGTCTTCACGCCGCCATGTCACAATTGGTTCTGGATAGCCCTGAGCTCTGAAAATAGAGGTTCATCAAACAACTCTTGTAGTCTTGTCTCTCAAACAAATAAAATTTATGTTGCAGTTCTGAAACCCTTCGGTTCTGTAAAATAAAATGTTCTCTGCCAGCCAATTTCTTAAGTGCTTACTTCTTACAAAAATATAATGTTCTACAAACGAATGACCATAACAAAACAGTTTTGCTATAAAAATAACAAAACAGACATCAAAACACTAATCCGGCGCGAATTGCTATATAATCCACTAATAAAATTATGCTTTCTTGCGAAACCGAAACGGATACAGCAAACATACACACTCCTTTCGACCGACCGACGAAGGGACGTCAACATTTTTTTTATGTTCTCTGCCAAGGGTTAAGTATCACACTAAAAACGGTGCGTATCGTTTCGAGGAAGCTGTGAATTTATCGTAAATGAGGAGTAATGGTCAGTCACATAAATCAGCCCGGATAGAGGGCGGAAGAGTGTTGGTTTAGTCGTTAAGTCCTTAAGATAGATCTAAAAGCAGGATGTAATTGTTAAGTAATTTGATCTGGCGTTAAACAGGTCCTGGATGTTTGGTGGTTACATTAAATGGATATGCCTTTTGATTGTGGTCATGGGCAAGTGTTTAAAATTTTTATTTAATGCCTAATTGTTTTTGGAAAGGAATGTCATTAAATTCTGACACCAATTTAATATACATTTGCGGTTGGGGAACTCACAACTTTGCCTTCTCGAATTTAATTGATTACTGTTTATTGTTGATCTTAGTTACAGTTAGTTAATGGCTCTCAAAATGGTGTGAATAAATTTTGAAGTTTGCTATTTTATTCAACGATAAAATAAACAGAATTGGTATGTATATTTTCTTTTCTTTCAAGCCTTCTGCTGTAAAAAGCAATCAAGCTTCAATTTTCTTTCTTGGTTCAGTGAGTCACGAAGCAAACTTTGTATGATTTACAATTATTTTTAAAGCGATTTTGTTTGCAAAACTACATAAAAACGGAAAAGTTTGCAAAAAATTTGTTAAATTTATTTAAAAAAAGTTTAGGTATATGTAAATACAAAAGACAAAAATTCAGAAACACACAATACAAAAAACTTACTTTTGTCGCTTTAATTTTAATTTTTTTTAAATTAAGTCTTAAGAAGCTTTCAAGAAAAAGAAAAAATTCAATCAGAACTCTATCGATCAAGGAAAGATTTTGAATTTTCTTCAAATTCGTAAGTTGATTTTGGGCCGAAAGGCGATTGTAGCTATCAAGAAAAGCCTAACGGAAGGAAGATAAAAATCACTGTGAGGTTGACTCAGGATCAAGATTATCAACCAAAAACCGGCACAATGTTAATCCACATCAGAACTACATTCACCAAAATTTTTGTTAGCTGCCCGCACCCCCACAGAATAGAAATGCTATAATTCCAAAGATTTTGCTGAAAGACTAAGTTTAAAGGGTGTAGTTGAGTAGTTTTCTATCTGAGTTTTTTCGGAGTTAGCTTTTTTTCATAGATGTCACTTGGTTTATGCTCTGTTAGGTTTGCCAATTCCTTGCGAAAGGATTGAAGCCACACGAGACACGACCACAGAGCATACTGGGCTGGGCGTACGTTCGGTAAATTGTCTCGAAATTAAATCGCTGTTGACGCCGATTTTTACATAATTTCAATTTTTAAACCTGCGATTTACCAATTGTGAAAGTGCTGAAAAAACTAGAGCTTTTTGGACGACTTGGAAAAGTGAATGATCAAGTATATGTAAGTCACTCAAGATCATCTGTGAATATTGCTGTTGTAGTCTATAGAGTTGAGAAAGCCCCTAGGTTTGTTCATTTCTTGTCGATATTTGAAATTGGACATTCGAAAAAAAAAATACTTTACACCAAGGTTTCGAATAAGGACTGTGATTTAAGGTATTTATATATACTCCAGTTGACATAAGAAGTCAAGTCCACCAAACATCAGAAACTTCGAGTCATTTTGGTTTCAATACGTCAAAACGATCCGGAATTTCATAGAAAAATCTTCTTGAGTGGTGAGGAACATTCAGTGGAGTAACTACCACTGACTTTATCGGTTGCAGAAACTGGGGCTCCGAGCACCATGCCCCTCAAAAGAGGCAATAAAAAAATAGTCTTTGAAAAACACACGAAAAGTACAACTTTTCTAACTACAATACTAATTTAGTTAGGTATGCGACTTTGGCTTTCAGCGCTTCCCTGTCCCCTCAGTGTATCAAAAACTGCGAGAATCCAGAAATGACTGCTGGGGAGCAAAATCACAGGCAATCAAACTAATTGCTGGTTGGAAAGCCAAGGTTGAGTTTCAAAACAATCAGATCCAAGAAAGACCAAGAAATATTCCGAAGAATTGTTGTGAGCTCGAAAGACTGCTATCTAATGGAGATGGATTGGATGTCTTGAGATCACTTGCATTCATTTGCAAAATCGGCTTGAAAGTTTGAAGAACGTGTTCTAAACTTTTCGAGCACTCCAATCTAAGGAATTGACAAAGTTGAAACGATCTAAGAAAATTTGCTGATAGTAAGAGGGCTCTCTAGTGAGAATCCGACTTGCGCCCTTTGTCTAGAATTACACCACTGGTCACATTTTTACCTCGGTGGCTTCATAAACAGTGGAATCTTAGCACTTGGGGCTCAGAAAACCAAAGAATTTTCGTTGAAAAGCATGTCCTTTTTTAACATGTATCTGTTTAGTGCGTTTTAAGTCTGACATTTATCTTGTTCTTTTTTTTAAATGAGAAAAGAGCAACTGTAACGTTGAATGGATTGCACTTTCGAACGACGATGAATGATTTCTCATGCCCAGAACGAGAAGATATTTTTGTGGACGACGAGACGTTCATTTTTAGCAAGATGGTGCTACTAATACGCAACCAACAATACTATCGCTCATTTGCTTGAAAATCTTTTGGATGAAGCCATCAGAATTGGTGATTCAACACCTTTTGGATAAATATAACATACTTGTGTATAGTTCACAATCGATTCTAAACCACCAAAAAGGAAATCGTGAATTTGTGTACTGCTGTCTGAAAGTGTTGTGGTACTACTCCAAGCTTAGCCGTATGACCTTTTAGATGATATTACTTTTCATTATAAATGGCTAGTTTCTATACGCTCCCACAGTGTGGGTAGCTTTTAGTGTCAAAAAAAGACCTCAGTCAAGTTTTTTTTTTGCGGAAAACATATCGTAACTATGGTTTGTTCGTTTAAAACGAAACTACTCCGTGGCAAATCAAAACAAGCTTTTTGTAGTAATTTCAGTTAAAAACCTCATGATGTTGCTCGTGTAAATATTTCTTTTTTTTTAATTTAAAGAAAACACTAGATAAGGTTGTGAAGGTAGCAGTATGTTTCTTCTAGTTGAAAAGAAAATTCCTTAAGAAATCAACAAAAATTCGATAGATTTCAAAGCAGCAAACCTACAAAGTACTTTCTAGCACTACCGATAACGTTTTTGCTTGGTAAAAGAATCGAATATCGTGTTTGTCTTGTGTTTCCTTACAAAGATAAATGGCTGAAAGCCTTTGAGTAGCACTATGAGGCTTTGAGGTCTAATGAACACAATAAGATCGGTTTAGATTGGCAAATAGAAATAACTACGCTTTTTTCATAAGAAATGGCAGATTGACTTCTTTTAAAATTCCAACATAAGTAAAATTATGTGCATTTTTACCGAAAATTTCTCTTAAAGGTCGTGTGAAACGAAAGAACACGAAATACACGATCCTTTCTATATACTTTTAAATTATTTGCTCAAACTGGTGTGTACATAGATATGTCCTAAAAATACTTTTTCTTATATTTACAGTGAAGTTGAGCTGCGATGACTTCCCAAAAAAAAACACTCCCTTTTTGAACATCCAAATGAAACCTCTTATTGAAAGGCTTTTAATAAAGTAATTATAATATATTATAACATAAAATTTTCTTTGTAAACACTTCAAATGACCACTTAGGCAACCAAAGTGTTGGTTGATCAATTTTGATAAATTCACATTCGAATGTCTGCTAAGCACTTTCAAGTAGGCCATTATTGGTTCGGGCAATACTTCTTGATATTTCATATTCTAAAAACTATTTAATTTACTTAAAATTTATCTGAGTTCGCTTTTGTAGAGTGGTAAAAGTTGATTTTGTTTTTATTTTTCAAATCCTTATGAATATCATAAACTCATCACAATAGCAATGAACCGTACATTATATTATTTGTTCTAAGGTAAGAAGCCTACATGAAGGCACTCTGTGTGTCATAAATTATAATTAGCTTACATACCGACAAGTCAATTTAACGGAACTACCCTCTGGAACAATAACGTCTGATGAAGTATCTTCCGCAACAAAATCTGGTGGAATGACCACGTCCAGGTATCCAATCTAAAAGTAAAAGACAAAACCAAAACCGTGTCTGAGATGAAAATTAAAGAAAAAATTACTCATACGCCATGCAACACACACAACACTCACATGTCTCATGAATTTATGCACACAGCATGAAAAATGCACAAGAAACCAAAATAAAAAAAACATCTATTCGAACAACAAAGGATAAGTATAGAGACACCATCAAAACCGCACTCAGTGAACTTCCTACAGATTGAACGAGGGGAATAGTCCGACTAAGTAAAACTCCGTCTGCCATATTCCTGTGCCGGTAACGGAGCCGGTAGCCGGTACATCGAAGCGAAGCCGAAGGTAGAAACATGAAATGAAGGTACTTTATAGGGCCAGTAAAGCGTATTTCATGCTTCCTTAATTTTTATTTCAGTACGTCAGTATAATGAAATGGAAGTGACCATGAAGTAGAGGAAAAAGATGAAGCTTAACTTTCTAGTGGTATAGGGATTTTAATGCTTTCTCCATAGAATGAGTGCATATGCGTTGTTGTCTCGCTCGTTTAACGAGCACAGCTGATGTTTATTAAACAGGTAAGGAAAGAAAAGTCTGTGTAGAGTGTGTGAGAATTTTATGTGTCACAAATTGATATGGCATTACACACACCTTGATTTTTATTGAAAAGCTACTATAGAATACAGACAGTTTGTGTAACTGTACAGATATGTATTTTCCCGTCCTTTTAAAATATTTATGGGAGGTGTTAAAATGTCCAAGGTGCGAAAACTTAGTTGCGGTAACAAGCAAATGAGCATTTCACACTTCGGGATGGCCCTTTTCATTACTCTGTATTTTGAAAAAATTTTCATTGACATGAAGTCTAGTTTTAACTTTGCGTAGGAAACCATCATAGAACAGATTTTTCAAAATATTCATTGCACTTAGTGCACCAAGTTTCGTGCATCCCACATCAGTAAAACTAAACGTGTGTTTCCAGGGAGGCACAGTTATATGAGAGCGGTTGTTTTGAAAATTTGATACCCATAATTAATCTTGTTTCTTTGTGTTTGTCACATAACCATGTTTTATGAATCAGGAACTAAGATTTTATAGAGTTTCCGACAAAAAATGAATTCGATACAAAGGAATGTCGAAAATACCAATGCTATAAAATATCCCAACTTCGAAAGCTAATTGTTGTACCTCTAGTTCAAGAAACAAATTTCGTCGAAGAGGCTAAGTACTGCTACTCCTGGATCAAGGACGTAACATTAAATTTTATTTGCATAGCCTTCAGGTATAATATCTTGTAAATGGTAATCCAAATTGGAGGCGTCCAAGCAGTTAACATATTTAAACAAACTCGCAATCACACTACGAGCATAAAGTTCTTGAAGTCCTAAACCAAGTTATTGGTTAATTAAAAGTCAATATACATAGTTGCGAAGGTACAAACGCTGAAGAGAAAAAACAAGGACAAGAGAACGGGTAGACTCAAACCGAATCCACAAAGCTTTTGATTCGAAAGATAAAGCGAGATTTCACTTTCGCGGATGATATTAGAATTTCAACTCGAATCTGAGCCTTTTTACCATAGAAAGGAAAAAGCCATCGTATCCCTGTTCCCAGAGTAGTCCTGTCAAGCTTTCCGAACAGCCAATACTTTCTTACAAAAGTCGGAATAAATGTTTGGAGTCCTTTTGGCAATCAACTCCATCTATGCTTATGGTATATTCAGCCACAATCTGCGAAGAGTTTGTAGAAATTTTGGAAACAACCACTTTTTGAACTCACTCGATGAAACGGAAATGCTTCACGATAAAGAAACAGACACATAAAGGTGTAGAGTCGGCGAGATAACGAGATAAAATACATTTTATATTCTTGGTCAGCTCTTTGTGCGATGATTCTGTTTGTGCGTAGAGTGCATAGTTAGCGGACTATTGGATTTCTGAGTTGCAACAAAAACGCACCTTATGTATACAGCCAAATCACGGTATAAGACTATTAGATTCTCATTCAAATCGGTAGAAACTATCAGTCAATCTTATATCCATCTGAATCTCTCGTAGCATATTTCTCAAGGTTTCGCTACTTCCGTTTGTGAATTGTTGCACACATACAATTTTTGTAATATCCGATCAAAATCTTCATAAAAAGACACTCTGTAAGAAATCGATACCTAGAAGTCTGCGAATCTTACCGCACTACCTGTTAATCACGGCTAAACTGTGAAAGATCTACAATGAATTTTCTTTCAGAATTTATAATTTACATTAGGGGAGTAAGACTTTCCGATAGCTGTAAGCCATCAGCTCATGAGGTTTGGTTTTCTCAATCCCCGAACATTGTCTCGCACATAAGACAGCTTCCAATTCGGAGCTGGTAAGACAATCGACTTACTGGAAAAAACCTCGCAATAGATAGACATAACTTCGAGGAAGTCCAGGACTTCGTCACGCTAGGATTCGCTATAGGCACCCAAAATGACATCTTGGTGATCAAACGGAGATTAACACTTTCCAATCGCTGCTACTTTTGGGTTAAAAAAGATACTGAGAAATAAAACTCTTTCTCTTTTAAAAACAATAAACATTTTAGTCCTGCTGTAATCCGTATAGAAGCATGGAACTTATATAACGCAGATAAGTCGCTTTGTAAAAAAATACTCCGAATAACCATTGGTCTTATTCTTGAGGACAATATGTGAAGACAAAGGTGCGGAGAGGACGAACTGTATCACGACATGAGCATAGTTACGATGGTTGGGACACCTCGAGAGTCTAACAACGGTCGGAAGGGTTCGTCTCAAATGATTCACCCAATTAAAGGAAATTTTTTGGCAAGTCCTCTGATAATAATTTTATTGTCATGAATAGTGCTTTCTGGAGTAACTGTTTGGAATTGGCAACAAATTGTAGGGACCCCAGTAACAATGGGATTTTACCGATCTTAACTGGGATCATTTTTAAACTAGATTGTAATAACCTCATTATAACCAGAAGAACTCTGCTTTATCTGCTAGGGTGGGTTCAAATTGACCTATCCCTGACATCACTCAACGAAGCAGTGAGTATTTTGAATGAAAACTCAAAACTTAAATTTATTTTTTCAACTTATCCACTAAATACAAGAAAGTGACTCTCCGTTCAAAATAGAGCAAAACATTTTTCTAGTTTAAAAGGTTCCACATATGCCACAGTAGATATGACCAAATGAGACTTTTGAAGTCAATTAATTCACTTAACAATTGACACCGCCCTTTCGTTCAGTTGCTTAACATGCTTATAAATGAGCCATAAAAGAAGCAAGACACATCCATTACAATGAGTGTTATTGAATGACACTTTGAGTTGCAAAGCTCACAGCTGGGAGACCCACTGGAAGACTCTTCTGAAATTTTTCTTTTCGGACAAACATATGTTGTTAGCAATGCTAACGTAAGCACGGGTCACACTAAATTGGTTGATAGTTGCGAGTTGATTGGCAGATAGTGACGGTCACTAACTACTTTGTTGTGAAAACAAAATGAACCACGATTGCCGCCAACCGACTTGAAGCGGCCTGCAAAGTTTAACATGTTCAAAATCAACAAAACTATAAAGCTACCCCTTACATTTTTCAAATTCATTTTTTGTTCGGGAAAACCAGATTTCTTACGATTTTCTCTCAACCATACCATGGTGAGGAATGAATCGTACCTACAAATGTTTGCCAGTTCCAAAAGGCTAAGTGAATAAGTGTAGTGAAATTACTCTCCGGAGGACTAGCCAATTCCTCGCGAAAGGCTGTACCACCCGTAGAAAGCAATCTGATGATTCTGAGACTCGAACTCCCATGAAGGTGCAAGCATAGTAACTACTACGCCACGGACACCACAACCAAATTAACATTTTCATTGAAACATAAATGCAAAATTTAAAAGTATTTCTTATTAAAAACTATACAGCTCCTCTTCTCATTAAGAGCAACAAGATTCTACGTAAAATGTGCTCCTCCGAGCTTTAAACAGGTAAAATAATCCTCAAAAAATTTTAGCGAAGAAATCTGTTTCAGATTCTCGTAGTCTAAAAGTGTTTGCAGTCATTTTCGTTCTTAGGTCATCGCTCAAGTAAAATGCAACAGCACACCAGACAAAAGTACAAGACTAATCGCTTCCTTCATGTGCGGACACTCAGACAAAAGTGCTGTCATATGGACAAGAACATCTTCAACCCTCCACCTACACAAACCCAAACATACACGACATATCTTTCATACTGAGTCTGAGTGACTTATGACAAACCCCTAAGACCCTTTACCACATAACAATATGTTTTCCTCCCTCTAGGAGCTAAGGGATGAAAAAAAAAAATTATAGAAACACTAGCATTCAGCATCTCTACAAACAAATGCACACCTCTATGCAGATGGAGCAGGGCTTTTCAATGTACAAACTTACCTGACTTTTCATCGGGTCCGTGTTCAGTTGACACATGTAGCCACCACGATCCTCCTCAGAGACAGCTTTAATATGTAAATTCCAGGTATTCTGGTCCAAGTGAGTAACACCAACTCGTGGATTGTGAGTTATGACGTGCTCGTGTATCGCCTGGATGGCTTTTGTGTCAGCCTTAAGCCAGCCGACCTATAGTAAATAATAAAGCACAGAAGGACACAGCTTAAAGATGTATTAAGTAATTTGAATTGAACGAGTGTGGCGTTGGAAAACTGTTTAAGTATTTACAATAAAACACTTTCCCCGGAGGCATTAGACATTCATTTTCATACCAACGCACTATGGGGCCTGTGGTACGGAAAAGCGGCGAGAAGTCATTTTTTCAAAACGAAACCAATTTTTTTGAAAATAACTTTTTCTATTAGTTGAAAAAATTCCTCACATGAATCAAAAAACGATTTCTCAGTCAGTGTCTCCATCACTGTACCAATCAACATCAAAGTTGACAATTCAGTTAAAATTGTTTTGAAAATATTTAAAAAATGTATTGTTGCTAGAAATTTTGCATAGAGTTTGTTTAAGTAGGTATATTCATTATAACGGCACTTTTGTCAGCTATACTATGTAAAAAAAATTGGCTGAAAAATAAAAAAAAGAAGCGTTTTATGATAAGAATACTAAAAAAATTGTAAAATAGCGGTACTTTTTGATTACGGAAACATTCCAATTAAATTTAAATTGTATATCATAGTTGAATATATTATTTATCGAAAACAAAAGGAAAAAGTGCGGAATGTTTCCATGAAATATTTTTTTTCAATTTTTTTGTGCTAAAAGTGTGTGAAATATTAAACCATTTTCATAATCCTTATAGCCTATTGATTATGTAACTCGAAAAAGGGTGAGTTTTTATTGCAGAAATCAATCAATGGCTTAGTTATGAAGAAAAACACTCAGAAAGCTATTGAATAAGATGGTGCAAATCAGAGTTATGGGTTCTGAAGCATCCTCATCCGTTTTTTCTATATATCTCGCAAACGAAGCAAAATTTTGTTGCACTTCCAAAGGGGTTTTTTTTAGAGAGCAAATTTTTCCACCGAAATGCATCTTTTGAATAATGATAAAAAAAAAATTTCCATACAAAATGATAAATTCCCCGACAAAATAAAATTCAAAATTTTCCAATTTTTTAGTGTTTTTAGTTTTTTCAATAGCATTTCTTTCTGGTCGCAGATCGGTACAGACATTGCTCCAAAAAAAGAAAGTAAATAAAATTTTCTTTAAAATGCTGTATCAGAAAATTTTCTACGTTTGAAATTCACCGAAATATTACTACTTGATCATAGAATAAAAGTGCCCATTTGAGAATTAAGCTTTTAGAAGCCCAAAATAAGGATTTCAAAATGAGTATAGAATATTTTGATACAGAATTTTAATATCTTCAGATTCATTTATTACAAATCGGGGAATAAGAAATTTAAAAAAAAAAAACCTTTTGATTCTGAAGCTTTCAAAATGTTTTAGAGCCCAGCTTCATTATCCAACCACAGACTGAAATGATTGATTATTTGTCGAACTCAGAATTGTAATAATTACACAAATAATTTGTTAACAATATTAAGAAAATATAAACGATTTTTTTAAATTATAAATCTCATTTCACAAAGTATTTTTGTTTGTTTGTTTCAGTTTTTTAGACCTATCAAGGCCTATTGGGACTCACCAAATTGAAATTCGTTCTCTCTGCAGACTGCAGAGCTGATTTGTAGCTCTATTAACAACATTAGGGAAATGGCTGTTTTGACAGCCTAAATAATTGGTGTTGGAGATATACATATAGATTCGTGTTTCCTTTGAGCTTTTTTAAAAATAGATAACTTATCAAATGTTGAAAAGCAATGCACGGAATAGCATAAGAAAATGTTTTAAATAGGATAAAAAAACTTATATGGGTGCTTTATTACTGCTACTTTGCTTTCATTTTCATTTTAAAAATGTTAGCAAATCACTACTTCTAATTTGAACCTATATTAAGTACTTCGACAAGCCAGTTGTCGCTATGGATGAGTCCCAATGTGCATTATGCATGCAATGTCTTCAACCCTTAATATATGTAAAGAGCTTTTTAGATATGATCAATCCACTAAAAACAAATTTTTGGAAATTGTGTTCAAAATAAGAAAAACACTGAGATCATAACTGATTTTTGTACTTTCTATTATTTTAAGTTTCTCACAACACAAAAAATACCAAACAACTTCAATAAAAAGTTTATAACGGCATTATCTCAAAAACCTGAAGTAGTACCGTTGTTTTTACTTCGGATTTGAATTCAGCATACCAAAATCCTTTCAGAAAGTATATTTGATCATAGCCAACATAAAAGTTTATAATTATCGCCGTTAAAAGGCACTTTCTGCCCCACTGTGCAACGCGCCGCCACTCATTCCACAGCTCATATTTTGCCAAGGAAAGTGAAAAATATGTTAACAAAATACGAAAACAAAAATCAAATGAAAGTTTTGCTCAAAAAAACACGAAAACGTTCTTACCCGATATCCTCCCAAATGTCGGACATTGCACGTAAATGTCGCATCCCGTCCAACAGCAACAGATACATTTGCTATCGCTTCCACGAATTCCGGCTGAAATGCAGATAAATCTATGGGAAGAGCAAAATAAAAGAAACATGAAACTAGAATGTCGACAAAACGAGTGAGTGAGGAAGAAGGGAGGGATTTAGGACTCTGGATTTTTGTTTGTTTTGTAAAGGGGTGAAAGAATGGTAGACAAAATGACGTCATACTCTTCAATATTGTATCACATCTGGAGCTCGAGTTGCTTTGTTGAGCAACTTATAGTTTTAAGAGACGTGCTAATCTCTGGATATCAAACAGGATTAAGAGGAACTGGTCCTGAATTTCATGTCACTAAGACTTTAGTGTTAGTATTAGTTGGGGAGACAGAAGTTTAGTTATGACGTGAAACGTGATTGCTTGAGGTCTAAGGAATTTTAATTTTCAAATAATAAAGATTTAGAAAAATTACTGATCAAAACTAATTACGATGCGGGGTTTTGAACTGAATGGCCATACTTTTGGAAAGGAGATCAGAAAAACTGCATTTCCGATGGAAAGTTGGGCTTGTTTGGGTGCGGTTGTGAAGGGAAAGGAAAACTTAGGCAGTCTAAATATTACACTTTTACCTAGAACACACCAACGAACAACAACCACGAAGTTACACATCATAGTTTTTAAGACAAATTGTGAAAACTAACATAGAATTACCAAACTTTCATTACAATTTCAATAGCAAATTATCGAAAAAAAAAACTATTACAAAATGTTGCGTTCTAATGAAATTTTGAACTCAGAAAAGTAGTTTTTGAGTTCGCGTTCGCGTTCCCGTTCCCGTTTCCGACTTCAACACTGTATACAAACTATATGACAGAACCATTCCCTTTTTATTTGCGATTATAGGTATTATAAGGCAAGTTTCGCATTCGTGCATCATAAAAATTTTAAGATAACATTTAAACATAATATTACGATGATAGATAATAATAAAAAATGGTGTCATGAAATTCCATCTGTCTGTATGTCGGTTTTCTGTCAAGGTCCTTAACCTCACAAAAACTCATTTTTTAAAATAAAAATAAAAAAAATGGTTCTTATTCAATTTTAATTTTTAATGGGTAACACCACTGTAGATTTGCCAAAAAGTCGATTTTTGTTTTTTAGGCTTAAAAATACTTTGAACTTTTTAGAATATGGGGAAAAATATTACATACCTCAAAGTACTTTTTTTTTCTCGTCGGACTGCTTGGAAGGTACAGCCTAATGTCCCTCTTTTAATATCTATCTTCTCAAATACACTTACAGATGTCGTTTTACTGCATTTATAATCAGGTAAAAGCATTTCTAATCAATAGTACGATAGTGTAGTACGTGTCAATACGTGTACTAAAAATGCATTTCAAAACTTTAAATTGGCTTTTATTAAAACACGAGTGTTCAAAACGGCACGCAGCATAACTCCAATAGTTTTCGTTCTTTTCATTTGAAATTTTAGGGATTTGTAGGGGATTTTTAATAAGTTAATTTACTCATTATTTATTAACAAATGATTATCCTTTTTCCTATTATGCTCCCTGCGGTGTGCTACTGTGTGACTGTAAAGTGGACTTTTTTGTTTACTCCCGCTGCAGAATTTCAATTTCCCAACTAATTACTCCATAAATTCTTCTCCTTCAATTGCTATCCCCGACTAAAGATGTTTGTGTATCGTATCACTCTATACATGTGGGAGTGGGATTTGGGTGAATCGTCCCGGATGGCGGGGGTGTTCCAGCATGTTCCTCCACATATCACCGCTCTGATGGTGTCTATAGCTGAAATATAAACTAAACACTAAGCTGCGTGTGAAATGGTGTTAATGCGCGACGTTTCGGTTTTTAACTAAAAAATTTTACGAGGCAGAAGACAGACGGTCTTCTCAAATGTTGTGTTTTGTTTTCGTTTCTCTGGAACTGGGAAAGTTTGCGTTTCGTTCTAAATTCAATTGGTCGACCAGGTAAAGGCTTTTTGTTTTTGTTTCTGTTGTTGAAAACTTCAATAAATCGTCTATTTCTGGACAAAATGAGGAATTTAACGCTGCAATTTGGCAGCAAAGCGGTCCATCGATCACGTTGAAAGTTTAGACAAAAAAAAAAATACCAATTACCTGCCAATGGAGGTGGGACGTTGAAAAAGAGCTCACTCGCCTATAAATTAGCTTTGGTGGTGTCAAAACAAGCATTTGGACTCTTGGAGCTTTTCGGTTGGTTGCACATGATTTTGGAACTTTGTATTGTGATGATACTGCGATTTTGTTATTTCCAATTGTTTAGACAATTATTTGTTAAGAGTATTTAATTTGGGAATACTTTTGTGAGTGCGCTTCACAGGCAGAAATATTGTTTGTTTATACATGTGTGGCTGTTTCCAAATATCTTCTTTTTCTTAAACAGTTGAAGGTTTGTATAGTAAACAGGTCCATGTTATGTGCTAGGAAAACACAACAGGAAGTTCGAACAAAGTATTTTAAGCTGCACTTAAGCTAATACACGATGTAATGTCCAGTTTTAGAAACTTAGTTTCGGGTACAGTAGCACCTTTGCTTAAGAATATAGCTTCAAATTGGTACCACAGTATGGACGGAATTCTGTGATTGTCTTCATAATTTAAGAAGCAGATAAAGGCTATATGAACTGACCGATTCGAGTACACAATTGTAATTATTTAGAAAACAAAAGCTGGAATGTCGGAATGTGCATAATATGCACATATTATCGAGGAAAGCTAATAAGGCTTAGACAAGACAATCTGTCTACTCTCGCTCTCAGTGAATTATATGGTGGAGACTTTTGCATGTTAAAAACTATTTTGGCTTCTTAAATCAGGCAAATTCTATAACGTTACGAACTGATGAAATCTCAGTGAGTAGCTTATCTCCAGGGAGGTTACACAGTGGTGGTTAAGCTTCTGATTCTCGAGTTCTACCGTACCGATTCACCTGAAATTTTTCATGAGTCATCTTTGTAGACTTCTCTATATCTAGAACAATTCTTATTCCCTAAACTTAGTGTTAACTATTTTAAAAAAATCTAAAAATTGCAAAAAAATGATACATAAATTGTTTTTCTTTTCAGAAATTCGCCTGAACTTCTCCGTAATTCCAGAAAAGCCCTGTTCACACTGTATAATTAGTTGGACAGACTTAGGCTTGAACGATCAATGCTTGATAGTGTGAACCCTTCAGACGACCGCTTGTCCAACTTGTTGGATGGTTTTCAAATATTTTAGAAAGCTTAGAAGCTGGACGGAGTGGAAGGGTACGTGACATAAAGTTGGACGACAAGCTTGATAAGTGTGAACGCAAACTGCATCCGACCATCCAACTTCCATCAAACGAAGTCTGTCCAACTAATTGTACAGTGTGAACAGGCTTAAGCGATATTTTTCTAGATTAATAATCTTTTTTATGTTTTTTTTTTTTTTTGTTCCCGATAGCTACAAGGGTTGGAATCATTGGTCACGTGCCAATTTTTAAACCTTTTCCACTTTTATTTTTTATGCATTTATTAAATGTTAACAAATTACTTGTAAGGAAATGAATTCTAAAAATAATGATTGCTTTTTTAACGACACCTTAAAGATTACTGGAAATTCATGCCTCTACACCATAATACTTTCTTAATGGAGAGAACTCGCCAGTTCCAAGTGGTAGTTGACACCCATTGGATCAGTTTGACATTTTTGAGATTTGAATCGCGAACTCCCATATAACACCCATATAGACACGTTAACAAGCACGACACGGCAAACCATCAGGGGTTCGTCATTACAGACATTTTGTTGAAAATGAAGGTTTCTAATGCCTATCAACCTTTGGTGATGTTTAAGCGGGTAATTCGTATGCAACGGCGAGCGATGTATCATTTTCAAATGAACCAATTAATTCAATTACTCAATCACACAAAAATCAATATTTTGAAAATTCCCTCCGTTTTTCTCTAGCTATATTCATGCACAATTAGTGCTTTTTTTTTATATGTATAGTTCCAAATTTGCGGCAGCTACACTGCGTACCACAGAGCTCCTCAAATTCTACGTGTCTCGCAAAAATGGCTGCGGTGCCGTCATTTTTGAAGATTTTCTTACAATAATATTCTATTTTGTAACTTAAATATATGCGCTTAAAAACTTCCTCCAATATTATAACTTTATTACATTTTCCTTCCATTTTTTTTATTTTTATGTTTTTTTTGTTTATTTTTATGAGAACAATAAATCAATAAAAACATTAAATAAAAATCATATCTCGAAGTGCTTACTTATTTTTTTTTTTTTTTTAATATTTCGGCAACTTTGTCCCACACTAAATTGTTACATTCCGCGCGTTTGTCTCATACAATGGGATTCACAAAAAAAACTTCACTGATTAAATAGTCTTCGAATTCCATTTTCATTTGCTATTTGCTAAGAGCAACGCGATCAAAATCAAACTGGTTGATTTGAATTGAAGTAACCTCACTACTTTTCGTAGCGTCGGTCGCACAAAGTTTTTCCTTGATAGGGGCACTTCCCTTCGAGTATACAGTTTGATTATGAAAAGCTTTTATGATAAAGCTTAAACGATCATGAAACAAACCGTGCTATTCCATTGCGCGACCACTTCCCTGTGTTAATAAGGACGCACAATAGGGTTATTGTGCGACCGTCGCGTCGCTCGTTGTTCGGACGTGCGATGGCTGCCAATTAAGGAATTGGGTAATACAATAAGTGAATTTATTTCACGGCTTACATAGTTAAACGAAAACAGTTGGTGATTATGTCATCGGCGTCAATACAGAACCTTTTTTACACAAGAAAAAAAAAAGCGTTGCTAATAGTGAAATAAATTTTTTTTAATTTTACTGTTTTACCAACCAAATTCTCAAACAAACTAGTTTATCCTGTGATCGATAAATCTAGATGGCGTACGTCATAAAACCATTTTAATGAAATAAAAAATTTTGCAAAATTTTGCCCTATTAAGGTGAATTTTTTCTTTAACTAATCAATGCCTCCTATTAGTTCTGAGTCAAACACAGTAAACCGATTGAAAAAATCTTTCCTAGTTTTTGAGAAATTAAAAAAAATAAGTATTTACTTTGTCCAGAAAACCCCTTTATTGCTAAGAGAATAAAGACCAATCAGCGAAACACCAATAAGACCAGAAAAAATATCTTCGTTCGATAATAATCGGTAGTTTAATCAAAACTAATGAAAGTATTGATTATTTAAAAAAAAAACTGACTTTTAATAAGACAACGTTTTGGAAAAACTGCCCCGTGCAGTGTCGGGTTGGAATAGCACTGCAGCGCCTCCCCGCTTGTCGTAAAAGGCGACTAAAGGAACAATCATATCTAGACGACTAGCATCAAAGTGAGTCTAGCGACACACATACCACCTAAAAACTCTCCCCAAGTATGCATGCAGATCCCGGGGTTTACACGACTGGAGATCGCCGGTGTAGTAAAAGGGAAATCAAACTCATTAAATGGAGCCAAAATCCAAAATTTTGACTTTGAAACTAGATTACTCAAAAACTATTCACTTAATTGGCTTGGAGTAAAATATTAACTAAATATGCAAGTATGTATTGGCTTTTTAAAAATGTATACTACATGGTAGAAGGTGGCTTGGTTATTTATTTAATAATTTTCTTAGAAAATTAAGTAAATTTTTATTTAAAATTGTTCCGCCCGCATACATATATGGAGGGAGGGCGATCTCCCTCCCCTACAATCGTGTTCAGTTTCCTGTGATCAGGCACTTCGCTTCCATAATCTTCGTTCACAGAATTGCCATCGCTTCATGCACCTCTCTGACAGTAAGATGGCTGCTTATGATTGTCAAGGACTTTTACAGCATTGGTGATTTACCAGTCAGTAAAATATTGCGAGATATAGGCTCTAGACGTCATAGCCCCGTCAAGTTTCCCGCAGCTTAACGGTTGAATATTTTTGAGTGTTATTTTGCCGTCAAACAGCTTGCAGCTGTGCCCGTGCTGTCCCAAGCTTCGGAAATCTCCCTTTTTGCTCAATTTAAGTCGATTCTTGTCCTTCGCCAACCAACCGACCATAACATTAAAATTCAGACAAGAAATGGAGTGCTAATTGGAGGGAACTGACATTTTCCCCAGACGTAAAAAATTTTTTACCATCTCGAAATGGACTTAAAATTAAAATGAGATACATAAAAATTCCGCTTTTCAATTTGGGGACCCTGTTAAGCTGTTTGGCAAGAAAAAGGCCATTTACATCACTTTTTGCTGTATCAAATGTAAGAAAATTTACCATTCATTGTAATAGAAACTGGAAATATTTAAGTCGAACCAATCAATCAAACTTTTTGTGAGAAAGGGGAAACACATACGAGACAAAATTTTTTTTTTAATATTATTATTAAATCACACACTCGCTTTAGCACTCGAATCCTTAAAAAGCGTTTACTTAAAACAGTGTTTTCAAAACCAGCGGACAAGAACCACATAACCGATCTTGAAATAAAACACAAGTCTACGAAGTACAATTCACAAAGACTTGAACGATGAAGTTTATGTTTTTGGATTGCAAAAAAAATGTAGGGAATAATTTTACCGGAATTTTTATTTTTTGAGAAAATGTAAGAGACCTAATTTTTTTTTAATCCTTCAAGTGCTAATTTATATAATATTATTAACTTATTTTTTTTTCGCTGAATTCATGTGACCTGATGAAGCTGCAACACGTGGAAGTCACTTAACCGTTTAAATTTCTGTTTCAACGTATTTTTGAACTCTGATTAAATTGCTTAGTATCAAAGAGTGAAGCACATTTTTTTTCAGTCGTAATCTATGAATGCATAAAGTGTATGCGTCACAAATGCAACTCATTTGATTTATGGTTTGTCGTAGAAGGAAACTAACCTTTTCAGATACAACTAAGCAATGTTTGCCTCTCGGGTACCTAATTTTGAACTCACTCCTTTGGTACGTACAGCCGAAACTAGTTACAGTAATGGCAACACAGCTCATTGTATTTGTCTCTAATAATGATTTGGAAACCAAAGAGTAAATGCGATGGACATTTCAAAAGCTAATAAATTTGAACTTCCTTTTCCTTCAATACTTTTTAAGTTGCTCTTTTCTATGTCTTAATTTCAAAGACAAAATTATACTCGTATGCGAACATTACTCGGAGACTAGATTTTTATTCAAATATGTAGCAGGAACGTACATTAACTGACTAGCTTCCACCCTTCCTTTGTTCAACATCAGGTTATCCTTAGCACATATCAGTCGCGATAAAATTCAGGACCTCTCTGGGACACTATTACCCCCAACTCTCATCTGTGATTGTAAACGTTATCTCACCATAAATTTCACACAAGTAATACCACCCTGTCTTTTGACTCTGATTTAAAACTCAACGACTTATACAAGTCCTCCGAGAAAAAAAGACAAGAAAACTGAAATAAAATAATACAAGTGAAACCAAAAAAGAAAGCGACACAATCCCGTGTGAGGTTTTTCTTTATTTATAGCTTCCATAATATTGGCGGCAGTGTAAGTAGAATCCCAGATTCTTAACTCAAAGAAAATCAGAGTATACTTTGTCCTCGTGAGGAGTGCACAATGTTGTACAGTACATGGTTTTTATTGCCACCCAGAGTAGAACAGTGTATAAGTTCACTGACTCACGTGTAGATTAAGTTTTCGACAGGAATTTTATGCGCAAAAGAAACATGATGATAGCATCATCATCAGTAAAGTGGACCAAACAACCCCCATCATTCTAGCTTCCGTTTTTGGGAAAACTTTTACCGGTTATATTCGAAGGCAGTAAAGAATGCAGGTAAGGGTTTCTTTCGAAAATAAATACCCCTCGGCTTCGTCTAAAAACACACTGACTGGCAATGCAAATCTGAAAGACACTCACTATTACCATTCCTTTACTACAAGCTCTACTCATATAGTTGTAGTCATCAGATCACGTAGAGTCATTAATTTTGTGCACCAACATACTCACACTCTATCTACTCCGGTCCGCACGTTGCACAATTGAAAGTGAACTCGTTGAGTTGCACGAACTCATGCGATGGTTGCCAGGAACGAACGTAAAAGGGTTGTAGTAGAGATGATGGCGGTGGCATGGCGGCGGGTGGCGATGGCATTTTTACAACTGTGATTAATCATATTTTTGCCAATTGGGTCGTTCCGGCTTTGACCGGTCGGCGAATTTTTGCCTGCTGTGCTTTTAAAAAAAAAAAAAGATTTCGAAGGCCACCCTTGTTATCCTTCTGGCATCAGGATGTTTGCGAGCGTAAGACTCAGTTCCTCTGCATTGAAGATACTGAAAAGTTTGTTTTTGGCTGGGATAATAATAAAAATGTTCATGTCAGATGTCAGACTTAATGAAGATCAGTGAACCCGGATCCAAATCGATGGTAATTCTATCCGGTTTCAAATAGGTTGAACTTTTCTCTTTGAATAGTGGAGCACTTAAAAGAAATGACGGCATGTGCCATGTGAATAACAAGCGATGTTTTTTTTAAGTGAATAATCTTAGACAGTTTAATGGGTTGGGAGGCAAGGAAGAGATATCCGATTCATTCTCCCGAGTCACGAAGCAGGTAAAAGCTTAAAATAAGAGGTTTTAATCAAAACTAAATGGTTAAAGTTCTTCGTTAGAGTGTTACACAGCCGAAAAGGATCAATAGAATTTATTCAAACTTCGTACATAGTCATAATTTCATATTCAGAGAAGGGTTAAGATGCTCTGAGTAATCAACACCTGGTCGCCACTTTTCCACTAATTAGCAAGTATCGCTCTTAAACATTATCTAGCGTATTTTTCAAAGGAAATAGGGGACTAGGTTTTAGTTTGATGTCTGGTGCCGAGGACCTACCGAAATATTTTAAGGCTTTTGATATACTGTTTATCATTTTAATTTTTATTTGCAATGAAATCGTATCACTTAAAAAATATTTTTATTTACTTATATTTTCAAGTTTTAGTTTTGCTGGTGGCCATATTGGATTTCCATTTTTTTATCGTAGAGAACTGAATCCAAGCCCTCTCTTTTGATTCAAAATTTTGAAGAAGTAATGAAAAAATATGCAATCCGCCATTTTGTATCGGCGGCCATCTTGGACTTACACAATAGCAACGAATAAACTAAATTTTACTGTCATCAGAACTTAAGTTGCGCAGTGCGTACCAAATTTTAGATCGATTCGTCAATTGCAACGTGGTTAAATTTCAATTACTATATTTTACCCAAACAAATGAAAAAATAAACAAGGAAAGCTAAGTAAAACCATTTAAGAACTACAGGCCTAATTCTCATGTATTCCTTAGTTGTTTGTCTCCAAAATCTGATCTCTTGTTGTGAGAAAAATAATCTGTGTTCAGCAGCACGAGTTTAGGTAAAGAAACCGATGGCCACTAACCTTCCATCTTTAGCCGTAAATATTCGAGCAGTCCGATCTTGACAGCATTAATACTGACTTCTCTAAAGCCTTTGACCAACTTTCTTAAGATAACAGCGCGGATTTATTGTTGGGATAAGTTTCTACTAAAAAAAAGAACATGTGAAGTAGAATTTCGATTTGGGCTACTTGATGTGTGTGAACTTCTCTTTGATTAAGTTATCAAACTGTCTGTCCAGGCGGGTTATGTTATATTAATTTTTATGAAATTTTGGTTAGAGATTTTTGAGTGAGCAAGTATTTAAAAAAAAAAGTAATCGACCGAACCAAAGAAGTTCATTAAATTCGACTTAGAAAAAAAAAAATCAAAAGCTTCATCGGAAGTGCAAATGATGAGCTAATTATTGTAGATTAGAATTAGATAGAATTCTCCATAACTCATTTTGTGATAAAAATATTTGTTGCTTCTTGCATCACTCATTCTTACTTGACTTTGATTTACACTTTTCTAAACAACTGATAACACCCTAAATAGACATTTTACGCTTTATGTTCGTTTCGTTCACGATTGAATGTGTAGATCAACGAAAAATTCCGTTTCGCATCAGCATCATACTAGCTTTAAGGATTAACAAAAAGTATATCGAAAATGTTGGATTGCATCTTTTCAAAATCGCTTTTGTTTGAAAGATCTTTTGTTCTGATGAATCAATTAAGAGCCTATTTCGGAAGAGAATCTTAGACATCAAAAAATAATTTTTTATGGGAGCACTTAAATTGTTGAATTTTTTTTTTTTTTTATAATTAGCGCGCACATCAAGGGGTTATGAATACCCTTATAATGTTATAGAACACAGTGCGAGCATTTAGGAAAATAGGAGAGGATTTAATAGGAGACACCGATGCACATTGCTCTTGAACCTTTGCGAATCGTAATGCAGGGGAAACACAGAGCCAGGTAAAGCATTCCACATTCGGGTGGTGCGAACAAAGAATCCTGTAAAGTTTAAGTTTAAACAGCAACAACATATGCGAAAAATAAAATCTTTTCTACTGTGGAATGTAGTCTCCCGTTTTTCTACTACTTAGTCCTTTTTAGTAGTTAGAGTGATCAGTATCAGTATATTTGAAGCTTTTTTTGGGATTTTTTTTTCAAGAAATAAAAATTGTATTAGTTTTGACATCTTTTTATTAATATTTTGAGGCAGATCTAAAAAATTTTCAAGCGAATTACACCTATTTAACGACAGGGCGTTACGGCCTCAATTGGCGTGCAGTCCTCAGATCGCTATTTTGTTCTTAAAGCAAATAATAAATAAATAGGGTGGCGCAACAGAGCGAGGAGCCCCTGGGCCTAGCGCATTTCTCACAACCATGCGTTGTGAGGTAATGGAGGGGACCTACAATTTTCTGCCGGTTCCGAGCGGCTCATTGAGAAAGAGCTTTTCATGGCAATGAATACTAACGGAGGATTTGCCAATTCCTCGCGAAGGACGATACCCGCGGAAAAAACATTTTTGCTTCTGTTGGGATTCGAGCCGCGAACCTCTGGATTAACAGGCGGACATGCTATCCATCACACCACGGGTACCACGCTTTATTTATTTAGGTTAGTGATGTTTAATTAACTTGCCAACTCCTCGCGAAAAGCGATACCAGTGAAAAACATTTTTGCTTATGTTGGAATTTGAGCCACGAACCTCCCGCGACTGTTCGGTCAAATAAAGCTTGTTGGCTTTTTGCACAATGTATCTTCTTTGGACTACAGAACATGCACTGCAATGAACCCTTTGGTAAACGTGGTAATTAAAGCAATATTTCAAACTCATCCATAAACTTTCGAATATTGCGTTTTACAGATAAGAGGAAGTACGTGCCATCCAGTTATTTAGTCCTTAATTGTCTCTTAATAATTTTTTAGTTCAGCTCAGTTGCCAAGTGAATAATAGTTTTCCCTTTTCATTAGAAGAAATAGCGATAGCTCTAACGGCAGTTCAAACTGTACAATTAGTTGGACACAAAAAAAAAAGATCAAGAACCGTTTAATAATTTAATTTTGTCTATTGCTTCGGAACAACAGCAGCGCACCGTAGAAAACGCGATCACTCTCTCGTAGGCCTTGACTGATTACTCTGCTGGCAGACAAAACTGTCGAGTGTCGAGACCACCGAAAATATACGATTCCATAATTTATATGAATTTTATGTGTGGGTGCGCAATCTGTTTGTGAATTTGTTCTTTTCATTTCATTTAGTGTATAAACTTTTAACTGATGGTTCACAAGAATTTTTAATTAGAATGTTTTGTTTACAATTGTGTTTGTTCATTGCACTCGAAGAGCCATTGAATTTCTTTTCACAGAGTGTCTAGAAGATACTAGAACGCTATGCCTAAAACATTCATGTGCGTCGAGGTCGAGGGTGTGGTGGCAGCAACTCTTACAGAATGGAAACATATGGCACGATCTGTTGTGGAACTAATGTAGCATGAAGGAGTAGGTACACTGCATAATATGCATAGCTAATATTCGAAGAATATACGAAGACTGTTAATAAACACATCGACACCCTATCCAGTAGCACTTTGAGACGATCACTGCTTGTTTTTTTTTTTATTTCAAGTGTTTATCTACCTTCAAGTACCTACTTTGAATGCTATGGGACTATTAAAAGGGGTTTTCTGGATGTCTTCTCTTTTTCCCTCTGAGAATACCAAACTGACACTTCCAAGAAAATCTGGAACATGTCGGAATTTCCCAGGGATGATTTTATTTTAGTTTTCAGAAGCTCATACGTAACTTAGTCATCGCTAAGTTTGTTTATGCCGATTGTTTATTTATCTCAATATCATTCAGAGACGTGTATAGAGAGGATTTACGATAGTCTACATCAGAAGGTGTCGATATGAGAAAAACTGTGTTTCTATTGCGAAAGTTGACTTCGGGAAGAGGCAAAGAAGAGGCAGGCTCTCTTGTTAAGAAGAAGAAGAAAAAAAAATCCAAAAATAGAAACATCCGCTTGATTCATTCTCGGCCATTGAAAGCCTTTTCGGAAAGGAAAACTTTTTTTTATGACTTTCGATTTTCATTTGATTTGGTGAAAAGTATTGAACTAGATATTGGATTCGAATTGAATTAAAATAAGAGGGTGAGGAACGAATTGATTGCACATTTATCACTTCGAATATCTTAATTTACTTTGAAGGTTGTTTTCAGTCTTTTGGGAATTTATGTTAGTCTAGTTTTGGAAAATATGGGAAATGGGATGTGAGTCTTCATTAAGAGACTTTGTTTATTTTTGCATGTCAGTTTTCAATTATGTTTAAAATTGAACTGTTGATTTTTTTAAATGTTAAAAGTCTGGGTGTAGAATGCTTGTGATTGTATAATATAAACAAATAAGAGTAAACATATGCTGAACAGGCCCCCAAAATGTGATTTCAATAAAAATTTGCAGCTGTCCGAAAATATTTAAAAGCAAAAATTAACTTTTTACGTAATTTTCCATAGTTCCTACATCAAAAACTCTGTAGACTAGTTGTGCATTTTGGAAGAATCGAATCTGGACGATACGTTCTTCAATATGCCGGATTCATGAGCTTAGCCTATTTTTTCTAATTTTGGTCGGCACTTTATACGTTCTTTGGACCAAGCTATGTAGAATTGGCCTTAAAAAAACACTGCTGTATAGGTACCTACCTTTTTTTCAAAACAGCCCTCTGAGTCACTCGTAAGACAAATCAACCTTACCGAACGTTGTGATGGGGGTCTAAGTAAAGTTGAATCAAATTGAAGAAACAAGGTACTCAATGAAGATTATGAAATCCATTTTTGTCCTATTCAGTTTCCCTTCGATACCTGATGATGATGGTTGCGATCGTTTTCAAATATCTCGGTCGATAATGCAGTGGTAGTTTTAGACTTATTTTATATTTATATTAGGCTGAAGTGTCAGATCAGACAGTGACATTGAATCTGTCGTATGGAAGATTGTGCAGAAGAAAGTAATGTTAGAGCTCTACAGATACTAAAGCCCGATTCCAAACAGGAATAGATCGAAACAGACATCTCAAAAAAGCATTTAAGAAAGCTTATGGCGGAAGTGGTTTCGGTACTGCAGTTAGTCTCATCTTAAAAAAAAAACTTTCTAGGCTCAAATGCTTTGAAACGATTTAAAAAATACAAAACTCTTCCGACCGAAAGATTGGAAAATCGCAAGATTTCAAAGATTTTGGGACTATATATGGTTTTGCATCGCAGAACTCAACAATATCCACAGTTTTTCAAAATGGACTGAGATTAGTTCAGAATAAAAAAAAAAAACCATCCATCTTAAGTGATCCATACTGTCTTCGGACAGTAAACTGGATACCTTGGTTTCAAATGACCATCTCGTAATGATGCCCAATCATCCTCTTCTAGCTTATAACTCATTTTTATACAACCTTCTTCAAGTTTCAAGATAAAGAAGTCTGTTCAAAAATAGGTGAGGAAACTTAACTAATCCTCCCGGCCTTGGATTATTCCCTATCTGAGGCCAACCAAATGCTGATGTCGTTGCATTTGTCTGTACCAGAAGTGTGAGTCGCTCCGTGTAGAAATGTTGTATGATGTATCCTAAAGATGGGGTTCTCTGGATATCTCCTCGGAAGTTGACAGTACCAAATGAGTCTATCTATTTTTTTTTAAATTGTATTTTTGTCGTGAAGGCTGCCACGGGCTTTGGTTCTCCTAATACGATCTTGCTTTTTTACCCTGCTGTCATGCGAAGCATATAATATGTACATTCAGCTTCCAACTTACTCTCATACTTTTTGTACGATTTCCTACGTTGTACACCGCCACCGCCGCGCCGGCTGTATATTAGTACTGGACGCACAACTGTAGTGTATTGGTCTTCCCTTCAGCTAAGTGGCATTTTTTTGTCACTGAAGATGGCGGATTTCTCTTGTCACTTTATTAACTTTATAAACTTATTTAATTGATGTTGTCATTAATTAAATAAGTTAATGTTGTCATCGCAAGTTGCTGTTTCGATCATGAATCCCAGATATTTAAACCTTTCACGCTTCGGTAGTCGGTAGCTCATTTCCATTCAAATAAATGTCTGGATCTGAAAAATGACAAGGCAGTCGTTTTTGAACTAGTACAGTACCCACTTAGAAAATCTAAGGCTTGATGGTTGCCTATTCAAGCTCTTCGAATAGATTGGCATGCATCACCAAACAATGCAGAAATTTCTCCAGTTCTCGATGCATGCCCTCCGTGCTCTTTGCTTGGAGTTGGGAACACTTTCTCTTCGCTTCTTTTTTACAACTTTTTTATTTTTCTTCGAGTCAAGTCTTTTTTATTTGAGGGGAACTTTAACAATGCTTTGGAAGCCACTTTCTTCTTTTATTACTGCCTTATCTTCATCATTCCACCACCATAGTCACTTTGCCTTGTTGGTAGTGTCCCCTAGTAGGAACCCCTAGTAATGTTTGGCTTTTTTTTTTTTTTTCATTTCATTTATTTAAGTATATATCTACTGTACAGTAAGAACATAGTCTTTAAGAAGCACAGGTTATGTACATAATTTACTTAATTTAAAAGAATTTAAAAGAGAATTTAAGTACAAAAAAAAAAAAAAAATTACAAGAGTGGAAAAAAACACTAAAAAGAGAGAAAAAAGAATATATTTATACGTATATAACAATTTAGAGATATTAATGAACCAGATATATCAATTTTCATTCTGCAAATGTTTAAACAATATTAAATTAAAATCTTTCTCTTCTGAATTACGTCTTATTGCGAGTGGGAGGTCATTCCATAAACTAACAGCATGTACGAAGAATTGTCTACGAGAAGTGAGGCAAGAATACATAGGAGGCCTTATAGTTAAGTTACGAGTTGATTGAGAAAAGTGAAGTTTGTCATATAGATACACTGGTTTCTTGGATCGTACTATTTTAATTAGAAGAACGAGCGTTCTGTAATTCAAGAAAGTTTTGAGACTGCATCCCAAAACTTTCTTGGAGTGTTCGGATACATGATCGAATCTCCGCAAATTAAAGATGTATCGAGTGGCTGAGTTAAAAGCAACATTTAGCCTTCGGAAAGAGTCACATTCAGAATTGGCAAAGATTTCACAGCCATACATTATTAAGAGTAGGATAAGAGCCTCCACTAGCCTTAGCTTAACCTCTGTAGGCAAGTAGTTTCTGGTTAAGAATAGGCCCCTTAACGACCCGTAAATCTTGGAAACAATTTGGTTTATGTGCAAGCTCCATTTTAGACTACTGTCAAACGAAACTCCTAAGTTTTTAATGCTTTCTACCATTCCAATCCTAGTGCCATTTAGGATAATGGGTGGATAAATGGTAGGGTCAAGGACACGTTTATATATGGCAATCGCCTTTGACTTGTCTGTAAGCTTTTTAGGCTTTTTTGCTGTGCTTCGTGCACTTTGAACGGTGTTGATGGCATGTTGCTTTTGGTATGGCATAACTTTTGAAGGAGTGAATTTGTCGAAAAATGATAAAACACCTTTTTTGTAGAACAATTAATTTTCTATAAAAATATGTGTCATAAGCGAATGATTTTATGATTTTAAGTGATACATTCTAACATTTTGTCAGATATAAGGAAAAAAAATATTTGTTCAAACTTTAACCCTGTATAACTTTTGAAGGAGTGAATTTGTTGAAAAATCATAAGAAACTTTTTTTGTAGAACAACAAATTTTCTATAAGAATATGTATCGCTCATCTCGGCACTTTGCTTCTAGACCGAAATATAAAATTCCAAAAATTATATGTTTTTTTTCCCATACAATTTGTATGGGAAATGGAAATCTGCGATGAGCGACCTCTAAATATTAATTTTTCGAGCTCAAATCTTAACAGGCTTGTTTTTACACCTACTCTAAGGTAAAAATCGATGTGCATCGAGAAAAAGAAAAAAGTCACTTTTTTTGAACCGGTCTAATATGTATTTAGTTCGAAAAACGAGATTCGGACATGCCAATTTACTGACATTTTGGATATAATCTTGCAAATTACTCGTGATCAATGAACACTTATGCTTCAATATACATTGTCGACAGTAAAAAACTATCAAATTCATCATAATTATCATTTTTTATTAAAAAAAAACATACCAAAGAATAAATACAGTACTAGACATAAAAAATCACAGTTGTATAAGAATCACCCATATATATATTTAAAGCTCAGACGCTTAAAGTTGCAGCTTCAGAAAAAAATCAAATGACAACTCTATGTAGCACAATTCACGTGTATCAAACTTGCAAAGCCTTTTTATTTGGCAAAAGGTGGAAAAGTAAGAACGTCGTGTGCAAATATGTACTTAAATGAAATAATATAAGTATAGGTTACTTAAATGCATGAATGTGTTTTATTTGCAAAATAATTAGCCTAACAAAGTAAAAATGCTGCCGAAAGTCACTATTCCACGCGCACGAAGTCGCGGGCACAGCTAGTATACGTATAAAACATAAAAAAAAAAATTTAAATATGCAAGTTTCATACTCTTAATTCGCATACAATACAAACATAACAATACAATACAGACATAACAAAAAACACTTGTGCCTAACTTAATGTCATGGAGCCTCTTGAAATTAAACAGACGAGTAACTCGTCTATTATTTCCGACAGCACGGTCGAACAGTAAACAAGAGTATTATGTTTATCGACCTCGGAGTCGGAACATGTTGTGAAAGATTTTCAGTATTTAAATTTCAGGGCTGTCATCATATTCTACGGGAAATTTACTAACTTTTTATGCAACCGAATGAGGTGCCCCCTCAAGCTAATCTTGGTGGATAATGGAGGGTATCTGAAAATACAACACTAAAAGCCCAACTGCAAGTTTCTCCACATTTGCGAAGAAAATCGGTCAACCCTTTCAAGATATAGGTTCATTATTTACTTATGGATAGACAAAAGTTTTGGAACATCATCAGAATGTCATGTGAAATCGCAATTTTAGATAGGTTAATTCAAATAATAACTTGTCAATAGATAGATAGATAGATAGATAAATAATTTTATTTTCAGTTAAATTTTTACAAAAACATGAGTTTGCTGGTTTTCAATATTAAATTTGACAATAACTTGTTTTAAGTTGTCTGTCAGGTTTAAAAATTTAGTTACTTTATAATAGCAAAGCTAAGTGAGTTCTAACTTTATTCGTTAATTATAAGGCTTCGATGTTTAAGTGAGTTTTTCAAAAATTTGTATAGGTTTTGGTAATTTGAGCCATTTAAGAAATCTAGAAATGTAGTTCTGCCCAATGTTTCGCTACCTAGGTATGTTTTACGGTATCCTTTAAAGATGGGGCACATACCAACGAAGTGATATGTGTTTTCTGAAGCATCCATATTACATTACATATACTGCATATGCCTACAGTGTCATTATGAAAAGTTCTAGCATTTAAGTTTAAAAGACCACATCGTGCTTTGAAGACCAAATTTATCAGTTCACGCGGATTGTTATCTTGAAAATTGTTTGGGACATCAGAGGTTGCTATATCCGTCGTGAAATTGTGATTGATGTGCCTTTCCCACAAAATCAACCCAGTATTTTTCGGAAAGCTTTGTAAGTAGTACATTGTGATATTCATTCCACATTAAGCGCGGGGCTTCAAAACTGAAGTCCATTTGTGTTTGTTGGAAAAGGCCTGGCCATTCAAGAACCCAATAAATATTTTTCTGAATGATAACGTCAGAAAGAATACGTGGGAGACGATTATGTGGCATTGACATTACTTTCCGTATGTACGTAAAATGAATTTTCAAGGTTGTAAGGAATGCTTTTGGAAGGCCAGTTTCAATATGAATTGCATAATTAGGTGTGTTGTCTGGCAACCCGAAGCATCTCTTCACGAAGAAACGTTGAAGCTTTTCAATTTGAAGGTACTCTTTGGATCCCCACACCTGTGCACAATAATGCATCATTGATTTGGTGGCTGCGTCATGCACTTTGTATTTAGCAGAGTGTGTAACAAACTTATTTTGAACAAATTTGGACCATGTCGAGTGTATTGAGTTTTTTGACATTGCAAGACGTTTTGACAAGTGTTCGGACCGGGACATGTTATATGTGAATGTGAAGATAACGCCAATATATTTGAACTGATTTGTTATTCTTATTTCTCCGTCATTAAAATACCATTTTTCAGCACCCGCTCTCCTACCGCCGGTTCTAAAAATCACATTTTCTGACTTTTTTTGGTTAACATCTAGGTCCCATTTGATACAGTACCTACTGAAGGCGTCGATAATCCTTTGCAGTATATTAGGCTTATCAGAAAGGAGAACTATGTCATCTGCGTATAAAAGTACGTTAATTTTCAAATTATTCAGAGTGAGACCAGTTGATAGTTCAAAGTGGAGATCCTCTGTTCCTAGAACGAAAAGTAAGGCGCTTAGTACGCAACCTTGTTTGACTCCTTTGGTTGTCTGAAAGAAGCTTGTTGTAATTTTTCCGTCCCAAACTGTCGCAGAAGTGTCCTTGTACAAGGATTTTATAATAGAAACCATTTTCAATGAGACTCCTAGTTTAAGTAATTTGTAATACAGCGCCTCACGATTGATGTTGTCGAAAGCTGATGACAGATCAACAAAGAAGGTGTAAAGCTTTTTCCTCTGACTTAGTTTTGAACTATACACGATAGGTTATACACTTGGTCAACAGTATTGTATTGTATGCATTCTGGTATTCATTTAGTACGTGGTTCTCTTCTATCCAATAAGTAAGTCTATTTAACAAAACTGTGGTAAATATTTTATAGAGTGTGTCTAAAAATGAAAGCCCGCGGTAGTTGGAAGGAAGACTTGGGTCACCCTTTTTGTAAAGAGGGAAAATTATCGATTTTTTGAACGATGTAGGTGTAGTTTCTGTATCAAAGATGTCTTTGAGCAAAACATAAATTTCTTCAATAAACAGGGTGCTGGAGTTTTTGTAGAATTCATATGGAATACCATCAATACCGTGAGCTTTGTTCTCCTTTGATGATTCTATTGCTCGGATAACTTCATCTAATTCTATCTGTCTATTAAGTTTTTGGTTGTAAACGGATTCCAAAGAGGATATAGCTGTCATGCTTTGTGACGACGTTGAATTCAATGTTCATCTGAAGTGGATCAAGAGCTCGTTTGCAGTGACTTGCATACAATTTTTTAATGAATCTCCACGAAATTCTCTTGCAATTCTCCACCAATCTTTTGCCACGGTAACAGATGCAAGTTGACGTGAGGTATTTTGATTGTCAATAAATTACTTCAAACCATACTGTGTCACAGAATATAACGACCTGGCTTTATTGTTAGTCGTGCTTTTTTTTATTAAGCTTTTTCTGGGCTTAAACTTGAAAAAAAAAATTTAGGTAAGCAGCACTTGACAAAATTTTTGATTAAAAACTCAATATCAAATTAGATGTTAAAGCATAAAACTGCGAAAACTTAACAATAATCTGTACGCATTGATTATTTTCTTTTTCATTCTTATACGGAACCCAATAATTATTATTTTTCAAGTCCACCAGAAAAAATCTACGTCTCTTCGAAGAATTGTTGGGATACAAAAATAAAACCATCAACTACAATCTCAGTATTGACATGAACTCAAAGAAGCTCCTCTCCTAATATTGACCACCCTGACAGTTTCGCTAACTTAATTAAAGACACAACTCGCTTGACCACCACCGACCGTCCAGACAACCAAAACAACTTCTATTACAAAAATGACAAGGTGCCGGTTAAGCTTCTAATTAAATTGTGCACTTTATTTCGGGCATTAGGAGTATAACAACAAATGAAAAAACAAAGCAAACAAACATGAGTAAAAAGGTGCCATTGCCATGGTTATGGGAAATTGCAACACAAAATATCCTCATCAGAAAGGACGTGTTTTTTGGGCGGAAGCAGTAACTTATTCTTTCATGCCAAGGGGAAGGTAATGAAAACAAAGTTTCTAAGTTTTATCGCATACTTTTTTCGTCAGAAATGAACGTCTTGTGCTCAGTAGGTCTAGTCTAGCTCTGGTCATGTTACTTCGCTTAGAACAATAAAACATTTTCACCCGAACTTAGTTTTTTGTTGTCGCTCTCTTCTCCCTTTTTTTTTTTTTTGTGGTTCACTACTGAAGCGAATTAATAGCAGGATTGCATCCTAGAAAATTCTCCGCAGCATCACAACAGGCACACCGTGAAAACCTACAAAAGTCCTTAACTTTTTTTTTTCAATTTTTTTTGTTAATGGAAAGAAAAATATTTGCTGAGTCTCAGCAAGAGGCCATTACGACTTTCGGTCTTTGCCGGTTCCGGAAAGTGAAACAAAAAAAAAGTAAAAAAAAAAATACTCACAAAAAGAAGGTGAAGGGCCAGTGTGAGTATTGGTAGCCGCAACGGCGACTTTTCGAATTAAGTGCGCTCACCAAGAGAGCAACGAAAGCAGGATGAAAAAGTGTTAAAAAGGATCAAAAGAAGTTAAGGACTAAATTCTATCAGGTTTAAATAATTAGAAAAGTTCTGTGAACTTTTGCTAATTGTCTTGTGTTTTTCTCCTTAATTCCGAAGAAGTCCATTTGGCTGTTCCCTTTTTTTTGTGGGATGATCGTATTGGAAAAACATTGTTGCAGTATTGTTATGTCGGCTTCAATGTTTTTGTAGGACTTCTTGAAATTAATTGTTGAACCACAAAAAAAAAAAAAAAAGAAAACAAAAAGAATAACATGGTAATGAATTTTGTTAAAAATCATGCTGATTGAATTAGTTGAATTAGTTCGGAAGGGTGTTATTGTGCCAGCGTACAATACTTTTCAGATTTTGAATTGAAATTGTGCGGTGATTATTTGAAGATGCAATACGCTTTGTGCTTTAAGATTTATCTCTTTTCCATAGAAGTGGGGTTTTAGATGAATTCTTTTCAATGCATTTCTTTATTAATTTAATTTTTTTACAAATGTCCACAGCACAATGTTGAACTGTTGAAAGAAGTTTCGTTTCTTGCTTTTGCATAAGGACTAATTTATGGATAAAGTGATAAACTAGATGACCTATGGTTGGGCTCAGTAGAGTTGATCAGATGCCTGAACTTTTTGAAAAAATAAAAGTTTATAGTGAAAAAATGGTTTACGCTAAGGAAAGTATTGTCAATCGCAGTAATGGAAATAGTGCAACAGAAAGTAAAAAGTGTTTATACCTTTTTAGAAATAGCTTTGATATACAAAAATCAACTTTAAGTTTACGGATTTTCCTAAAATGTACCGGTTTGTTTAATTAAGGGGGGTTGGTGGTCTAGCGGCGTTAAATTTAAACAATTTTAAAAAATAATTTCCTGCATGAAGGTAATGAGTAACGCTTTCTAATTTTTATACACTTATTTTATTACTCATTAACTACAGAAAACTGAAACTTCAGACAAAAAATTTTTTTTTTAACTTAAACAATGGACTTGAAATCTCCCTCTCTAAAAAAATTCTATTCACTGGTGAGAGGTGATTTATCTCTCCCTTTGATTTGAAGTAAAAAAAGTTGACCGATTTTGAATAAGAATGAAAACAGCTATCGCAAGAACCCGAACTAAAATAGAATTTTACAAAATGGCGGGCAGTCAAACGTAAAAAGTTTAAAACGACTTGTTTTTTAAAATAAAAATAAGTAAACAAGTATAGAAGTTTAACGGAAACAATAGCTAAGCGATAGCTGCAACAGTACAGAATAACAAATTAAAACTTCAGATCAGTCGGTCCAGTAGCTTTGAGATATACGCGTTCAAAGTTTCAAGAATACTCCTATATTGTTCAATTAATTTTAACACACGATGTTACTATCGCTGAGCACCACGTTCAACTAACCAACATAACTCTTAAAACAAAATTATGTCCCCTTAAATTTATACATTATAGTGTTAGTCAGGTATACCAACCCGAGTAGTTGCAACTATCGAGCAATAGAGGCCGACTCACCGATTTTTCTAATTACCTGATCTTTCAAATGGCTTTAGATCCTGAAATACTCGGAATTTCGTCATTAAATTTTAACAGTATATTTTTAAGACTCTATACTTTAAGACTTTCTTAGACCACCAACCCTCCCTTAAAACGAGTAGTTTTCAATCGGATATTAATTTTTCGAAATCATTTTGACAGCTGTCACTTGATTTAAGCCTGGAATTTATCTCCAAGATCTGACGATTTAACACCGATGGATTTTTTTTATAGAGTTATGTGAAAAGTTATGGTTACTCATGTAAGCTCGAGGCAACTGACGCGGTGGAAGAGAATATTGGGAACGTTATTGCTGCAATACGGAATCATGTGCTAAGAAAAGTGGGTGGGTGGTTGGGCATCTCGGTTGGAATTTATTCGACCCATGCTGCTGCACTTGCCCAGTCATTTTCAAAGTATAAAGACTTTTATATTCATAGAGGAGACGAAAGGTATAAACTGAAATCCGACTTAGACGGTTTAAGTTCCGGCTTAAAATCGTTTCCACTTTTCTAATTCAATTTGTTTCAATTTGAAGAAACTACTTTTTTTCATTCTCCTAAAAAAGAAATCATTTTTTGAAATAAATAAAAAAAAAAAAAAAATATGGTTGGTAATATGAGTTTTTAGCTTCTTGTCGCAATTTCGATTTTAGTTTTGGATTTGAATCTGTTATAAAAAGATGTTGTGTATTTTAATCAATCAGATTAATAATATACCAACATAAAATACAACTTCTCTGTATACTTTTTTCTATTTCATTATGTCTACACTAACTTCAATTTAGCTTCTCTGAATGCTTTCTCTTTTTTATATCACTATCACTATCACTACATAGTATAAAACAAAGTCGTTTTCTCTGTCCCTATATCGCTATGTGTGCTTAGATTTTTAAAACTACACAACGGATTTTGATGCTGATTTTTTTTAATGAATAGAGTGATTCAAGAGGAAGGTTTATATGTATAATACATGCATATTATAGTAGAGAAAAGCCGATAAATTTAAAGATTTGTAATGTGATGTCGTAACAAACATATTTTTCTGCGCTTACATTGCAAACGCTGGCTAAACCTTACGAGATAGATCATATTTATGTAATACGGAATTGTATATCTTTAAAAGATGAATAAAAAAGTCCCAAACAGCATATGTTTATCTCCTAAGGATAACCCACAGTAACCATTTTTATCTTTTACAAGCTATTTTAAACGATACAGTATCATTCCTTATCCAATTAAATACATTAGATACGTTTTGCATTTCATGTAGATCAAAATTGCCCTTCACAGCATGTGATTTAAATGAATATTTTCGAAGATATAACAGATTTAAAAATACTTAATACTTAGTACATCGGCATCTTGAATACTGCTCTATAGTTTGGTGCCCATTTTATGCTAATGCGATACAAAGAATTGAACGAATTCAGAAAAGATTTACAAGATTTGCACTTCGAAATTTGAATTGGATAGGTGATTTGCCGAACTATTCTTCAAAATGTGCACTAATTGATTTAAAAACGCTTGAAGTTAGAAGAAATGCTCAATGTATAATTTTTATTAAAGATATTCTCTCCAATAAAATAGATTCCATCGATTTATTGAGTTTAATTACGTTCTATGTTCCGGAAAGAATACTTCGAAACAGTACTTTTTTATATACCTAGTCATAGAACTAACTATGGTTTAAATGAGCCCATCTCGCAGTCCTTAGCATTGTACAACTCCGTATGCAATGAAGTCGACATCGTAAAGAACAGAGATCAATTTAAACGAAAAGTCTTAGAGTTGCTAAGTCTTTACTTGTAAGCTCATGAATGTATGTATGTAAATACCAGAAAAATCTAATTATTTATGTAAATATTATCAGAGTATTGTTAATAATATAAATGTATTAAAGTAGTCAGAAGATTTAATCCATTGATGAAATAAATAAATAAATAAATAAATAAATAAATAAATAAATAAAATTTAAATGTTCCCAGTTTTTCTGTAGTGTATTTAGTATCAGCATTGTACCCGTGCGAAGCCGGGGCGGGTCGCTAGTTAGTGATAAAATGTATCTAGTTTTTTCAACAATAGTCAGCATAATTAGTTCATTGGACTTCGACGACTGCATGTCTGGTCAAGGTGCATCAGCTTACCCTTAGAGTTCAATCCTTTTGTTCGACTCAATGCACCTTGACTGAGCGTAAGTACAGTCGATGCAAATCATGCTTTAAATTTATATCTACTGTAACGAAATTCATTGTCGTTTTTTATCAAATGTTCAGTTAATATAGTAAGCACATTTTATATATGAATAGTATTCTATGTCAATAAAATGCATAGTTTGTTTTCAACCTGCAACTAGTACGCGTCTTTTTACAGCTTCCCCCATTCGTGGTATGGGGCAGTTAAACAGGATTCGATTACAATCACAATATACAAAGCTGCTAAGAACCGTCTTTTTTGTGTATTCGTCAACCTAGTCAGGGTCCAAATATACCCTGTCAAGCGATCGAATACAAAACAGTATTGGAACAGATATGAAGAAACGAGAACACCATAGAACATCTTTAGTGTGCATTCTTGTCCAGAAATCTGAAAATTATATTTCGAAGTCCCATGCACGCAGCAGAAATGGGACAAGTGAAGTTTCTCACAGTCCAAATCTAGTGATACTTAAGGCTTATCATGTTGGCTCGACGAAGGCGTTCAAAGATTTCTAATATAAAATACTCGTAAGGTTTGCCTTTTTTTCTTTTAAAACCTTACAACTCAAAGGCATTTTATGGTACAATAAATTGTTTCGTTAGAAAGTCTCAAGGTGTTGCCAAGATTCACGTTAATGCTGTTATTACTTTTGTCATTGAAATACAAAGTTAAAATAATTTTATATTTAAAATATCAGATCTGGAAGTTAGAAAAATAGTCGAATCCTCAGCGATTCTTTTTCTAATTGGAAGCTCTCCGATTAAAAACTAAGATTATTTTTTTTTGCATATTGATGACAACTAAGACCGTTTTAAAATTTGTGAGAACTCTGGCAACACATTGCGATTATCAACTCAAACGTTTGCAATTAACTTTTTTAAGATTGACCAATAGGAAATCTTTTTCTTCAAAAATGACTGCGTGAAACGTGATATCGTTTTACTAAAACCAACATAAACTACATTCTATGGGCTGCAACTTAAATGACAGCAATAAGCTCGATTTACACTGCCAACCACTAGGATGAGGCCACAAATTTTGGAATCGACTTTTGCTTGTTATAACTGGTGGAAGTTTTGTACCCGGAATAGTTTATTACCTGTTAATAGGTAGGTATTTTCCATAACAAATTCATGAAATTAAAGAGTTAATTCGAAACGACCGTTGGAATTTCCCAAGATCAATTAATGAACTACTGAAAATAGGTATAAAAAGGTGCTCCACTAGGATGAGGCCACATGCAAAAATTTTAGAAAAAAACAAAAAAATTAGTAAAATGTTTACAGTTTATGGTTTAATAATATTTAAAAATAATGTTTTTTTTACATTAATAATGAGTATGTCCGCCATTTTCGGATATAACTATATTAGACGGTTTGGAATAGAATCATACAGTTTTTTTAAATAATCATATGAAATTTGAGCCCGGGCACTACGAATAGCATCAATTAAGGTGTCCTTGTCTTCATCCTTGGCTCATCCTAGTGGAGCACCTTTTTATACCTATTTTCAGTAGTTCATTAATTGATCTTGGGAAATTCCAACGGTCGTTTCGAATTAACCTTTTAATTTCATAAATTTGTTATGGGAAAATACGTACCTATTAACAGGTAATAAACTTTTCCGGGTACAAAACTTCCACCAGTTACAAAAAGCGAAAACCGATTTCAAAATTTGTGGCTTCATCCTAGCGGTTGGCAGTGTATATTCATGAATAGAAAACGCAATTTCGTTTTGCACCAGAAATGAGTGGTTCCGTTTTAAACGAACCAACACGAGTCACACGAATTCCTTTTTCTTATCCAACTATCCAAAAAGATCGTGTTAGAACAAATAAAAAGAATTACATGCTCCATTTTCCCCTCAAATGACTTGTGTTAGCTCGTGTTGGGTGCATATTGGCACGTACTTGCCGAAAATGAGACTTGAGCAACGGTTACTGCGAAGAGATAGAGAATAGAGATATCGAACGATAATTTATGGTTTTGCGTTGAAAAAATTGGAAGATGTTAATGTAGATGAAGCGACGTGAAAAACTTTTTGACCGTCTTATTTCTCCAAAAGGCGATCACAAGCACTCATATCTCCTGACTTAGCACCTTTAGTAAAATAAAAAATTTCAAGAATTCAAAAATGAACTTTGATAAGTTTTCGAAGATGCACACAGCCGCAAATGTGCAAATTTGTGTAAGAAAACATAATGAAAAGAAATTTGTCCTGGAAACGTTGCTGTGACACTTTCGCTGATTTTTTTTTTTTTTTAATTACTAAAAACTTCTGATGATTTCCTTAAAATGCGATCGTTGGCCTTGGGCTGAGTATTTTGGTATATGAGACTTATTTATAAAAAAAAAAGAGAAAAAAAAACATGTTTTGACTTGAAGGGTACGATACGACATTATTTAAATGATGAGCCCATTGTCGTACCTGGGCGAAACACATTTTTTGAAGTTTAGGTCACTTGATCTCTTGATCCTCCTCACTTTACACATAGTTTATCAATTTAACATGCCATTCGGTGTGTCAGTAAAATCGTCTGAGCCCACTTAAACCAGACAAAAAAAAAAAAAAAAAAATGCGAACACTTCCTTTGTACTACATGTAAAATTTTATTAAAATCCTTAAGACCGTTTTCAAATTTATCAAGAAAATTAAGGAATATGTAAAAACATATAGGTAACAAAGAACATGTTGTAAGATAAATTAAGTTTGAATTTAACATTTTAATTTGAATTTGACGAAAGTCATTTGAGCCATGTATCTATATATTTATATAGGAAGTATGTATGTTTGTATGTATGTCCGGGGTATACTCTTAAACCACCCAACGGATTCTTATGAAATTTTAGAAACTACTCCACAGATTTCAAAAATTCTTTCAGCACTAGGGGTGCTACATTATCTCCCTTCATCAGTAACTTATACTACATTTCATCCCTGTAATCCCACAGGTATAGAAACGGGAACGAGAACGGGAACCTTAAAGTTATTTGACCGATTTCAAAATTTTTTCAACTCTAGGATGTTACATTATCCCTCAGAGACATAGACTTAGACGGGAACGGAAGATTCCAACAAAAATGGGTTGGGAACGGAAACTTAGGAACTACTGGACAGATTTCAAAAATTCTTTCAGCATTAGTATGCCAAATAGTTCCACAGTAGAAAGATTACATTTCATCCCCAAATTCCCACGGAAGAGGAAAAACGATAACGGGAACCTTAAAACTACAGACAAAGCCGAGCGACCAGCTGTAAGACATTGCTTTTGCTTGTCACGCTCACGCGCTATTGTTTTATATCTCAAGTTGAGTTCGATCAAAACAGTTCGAGCCTTTTTAAAAAAATTCAGTGAAAACTCACATCTTTTTTTGAAAAATACCCACCTTAGGTGCCAGTTATAGCGATCAGGAAAACGAATCAGGAAAAATTTTCAAATTTAATAATCACTATGTTTTTGTTACAATTGAATAACAACTGTTATACCAAATGTTATGTTAGCAGGAAAAATATTAAAATTCGCATTTGAAGATTGAAGAAATTCCTCCCTTCTAGTCTTTTAGATCGACGCGACGGAAGGTTAATGAAAAAACACTTTTGTGAGCTTTTCAATCACCGTTATATGTGCATGAACGAAAAGAGTTTTGTTAGGTTGCAATTTCAATTCCGTCTATGACTTCCCTGAAAACTGTGAAAGTAAACAAAAAAAGTGGACATAGTTTCTAAACTTAGCTTTACCTACTTATGATTATGAGGCAGCAGATGTGATTTTAAAACTGGACCAAGACCTGTTTCGACACAAACTTTTGGGCAGAAACACAGGCGGTAGAGATTCTTTTTATAGTGAGATTATAACAAGAAACTGCACAGACTCTAGTTACTTTTAAGATAGTAAAAATTGCCTCTGACTTTTATCGAAGATTCAGGCAAAAATAAATTTAGTTTAGTTCTTTAACAAAATTTTTCCGTTAAATTATTATATACATTAAACATGTGCTTTTTCTTTTAAACTTCTTTTGTTTTTTAAATTTTAATTATTTTTTTATGTTTTTAGTGTTAATTATTGTAAATTAATATTTCACTTAGTTTATTTTTAATTAAACTGGATAAGTTTGAAAAAGGGCACACATTTTATAGAAAGGTATGCTGGCAAACACAACTATCAAATAATCGCACTTTTGTCGGAGGAAAGGTTTAATGTGGAAAGCAGTCTCTTGAAGGAAATTATAGTCCAGTTTAGTATCCGAAAGATTAGTTTTTTTTTTTTAAATATTGGGAGGGAGCGAAAACATCCAAAATTTATTATATTCGAATTATTCCTGTTTTACCTTTAACAATCGCAAATAGCATGAGTAACACGATGAGGATCCTTTCATTTGAATTAATCAGCCACATGATGAATCGAAATAAATTTAGTTTCGAAACAATTCTCATAATCTGCGGGTATCACGTTTGCTAAAATTTATTCCTTGTTCTTTGTAATTCAATAATTTTTTTTTTCTACTTTGATCACTTTTCTACACTAAACACATTTTTTTTTTAGACACAAACACACTGTTCCACTTCACAAAATTGCAATATTTATTTTTAATTTGCATTGAATTGACGTTTAATAAAACAAAAAGTGAGACACTGTTTGAGCATTAAGGACACGCTAAGCTAATAGAACGAAACTATGTATAGTTGTATTGAACCGTGTATTAAACCAGTGAAAATAATAAGTTATCATTCAACCGGAGGCAAAATGTCGCGACGACAACGTCCAAATGTCATCATCGATGATAATAAACTGAAAAAGTTTGCAGGACCAAAAGGAAGCCACTGAACATTTTGCTCGAAGGACTAGTTAATGCGATGAATATCCCGAACACACAGCGCCACCAACGCATAAACGACTACTATACGACTGACGATGATGATGCTCAAATGCTCTGGATTCGGGGATACTGAAAGATGATGACGATGATGATGATGCTTCTCCTGATGGTATGCTATGCCAAAGTCGAAGCAATTGCATTGCTCAAGAATTATCCTTGAAATCAAATATTCACAGGACGCAGCATCCAGAGAGCGAGAGTATTTTGTGATAATGTTTGTATCTGTGTTGGTGGAAATTCATCCAAAATAACCAAATGAATTTTTCATACTCTGTGGATGGTATTGAAGAAGAAACCACGTGCTCACAAAAGCACATGGTGGATTTTGTGCAGACGAATAGGGCAAATATTTTTGTAATAGTTTTGGCCAAGGAAGAAAAATACGGAAAAAAAAAAAGAATTTGAAGAAAAAAAAATCGAGTTTGCGCAGGATGACTTGGAGGAGGAGTAAAAGAAAACACAGAAGCTGATTCCTGTCTGAAGAAATGTGAAAGGTCGGGTATGCGATTAGAATTGGGACGTTTGCTGACTTCTTTAGTATTCAATGGGGCGCTGCAAGAAGTGGATATTTAAGAACAAGTAATTTTCGAAACGAAAAAAATTTACGTTACGACAACATGAGCTGATTAAAGGCAGTTTTACAAGACCTGCATAAAATTGAGAAAAAAAGTTGATCTATATAATTTCTGTATTTTGAAACATTTAAGGTTTCCAATAAATAGTTTTACTCGTTTTATACGCCGTTATTTGGCGTCATCGTCGCGTCGGTGTTTCGTGTTTATTTTCAAATAGGTTTTTGCCAAGTTGGTTAAGTTATTGAATTAGGTTTTTGGAATTTATATAAAGATGATGATTATTGACCAAAAAGAATCAACAACATCTTTCATCTTTTCAATGTTTAAGGCTTTGGTATCCTTCCATCTGATTTGGGATATTTTTCGATGATTGAGTGCCACTTTATTCTTCTTTATTTGGGAAGTTTCGTAATACTTACTTAATTTCGTCTTTTTTCAATTATTTTCAACGATCTGTTTTAAGACGATCTGTTTTAAGGATTTTTGTTGATTCTTTTGCCTTTTATTTTCAAACGGAGGTTTAACGAAAGTATTTTGCAGGTTTGACCACTTTTTGTAGACCTTAGTGGGTGTGGAAACACTTGACCCTGGAAATTCTAAGTGAAAAAGAGACACCAATTGACGTGATAGCGGTTAAGGGTTGGTGTTATTAGTAGGTTACCATTTGTTATTGTTGTTAAGTTCTTCAGTGTTGCTATCAATTGTGACTAGTTTCATTGTATGAAAATCCACAACAAAAGAAAATTGGTGAAAGATGTCAATTTCTTTTCTATCAAGAACTTGAGACTTTTCTTTTAAACGCGAACCCTTTGAGATATTTCAACAGTTTTTCTGTCCGCTTGAAGAACAATCAAATTTGTTTTTCGCGACGTCGTTCATATGGCCGCCGTGGTCACGATTGCAGCTGTCGATTCGTTTTACCCAATTGGACGCGGCGTAGTAGATTTGAATCGTTTGCGCGGACGACGCCTGAACGGGGAATTTTAGCTAACGCTCTTAAAGTTGTGGAAATTTTTATGAGCTGCAGAAGTTTCAACGTGGCCGTTCACTAAATCATCGAACTGTCGTTGTCAATCTATTCAGTAAAAACTACATTATCATCACTGTAAAGTACACGAACTACTTTACCAGGATGATAACAGGCCTGTTTCTTTCCTGAAAATTTTCAGGAAATGCACCGAAGTTCACCGAAAGTCAGTCTAATCCTATTACAGCACAGCAGTTTTTCGTAGTTGTCCACTAAAGAGAGTGTTCACGAGAGAGTATAAAATGTCCCCAACATGCGAGTTTTTGCCACCAAAAATTCTGTGGATAGAAATCGTGCACAGCCAAAGCAAATACAAGAACTTCAAGCATTGCTGTGAATGTTTTTTCCAAACGCTTCTTTACTTTTCAGACAATTACGCTCTTCCAGAGAGCTTCTGAGAGAATTTTACCAATACTCCTTAAAGAACGACAGATTGTGAATTTCTGTGTACAAAGTTAGGAAACAGACCTAATGTTGTGTTTACTGAATAAAATGACAATGACAGATCAACGCTTAGTAAAAAGGTGAGTTCACAAATTGGATTCGGAGTTGTCAAGCCCCCATTAGAAACCCTTTTATATCGCAAACCTTCCACAATGGTTTAAGTTTAAGTAAGTAAGTTACCATTTAAATAAACGTCTTCATCATCTTTCCTTTTCAATGATTTGCAGTTATTGTATATAAACTCAATCAAATATAAGAATACTCTTTTTATTTAAAAGAATTAGAAAAATTGTTTAAAAAATTAAAAAAAAATAAGTTAAATTAGTTTAAAACAGTTAATTAAATGCTAAAATCTACCTTTTTGTTGGAGCCGGTTTTTGAAAACCTTGTTATTACTTTTCAACATCGATCGGGATTTGTCTGTGGATGTGCATAAGTGCCAGACCGCAAAGGCGATTTTCACTCATTGTGGACCTTAAATAGGTTTTAAAGCGCCGCAATGAAGAAAAAGACCGCTCTGCCGAAGAATTCGTAACCGGAAGCGTTGCAAGGATTAAAAGAAAACTTTGTATAATGGCAAACACATCCTTATTACATTTATCCATCAACTCAAGAGCAGTAACGGAAAGATGGTTGTTCTGCTCCTTTACCGTTAATCATTTTTCCCGCCACAACACCAGCTCATCTTTGTGCAAAAAATAGGATGTGTCTGTATTTTACTCTAAGAGTTGACCAAAACGATTTATTAGCGACTTAACGGTGGTATCCAACTCATCAGTATTTTATCGAATTGCATTTCCGGAATGAAAATTGTAGGTTTAAATACATCTAAGGTTTCCGGTCGAAATCTTTCATGCAAATCGGTCAACAAAGTCAACAAAAATTGACAAAGTCAAGTAGAGGTGCATATAACGAGATTCTGTAGTATACCTCAGCTGAATTAGTGTCAAAATTAGCTCGGTGAATTTGGCGTCCACCATGACGTGGAGTACGAGGAATTCTCAACTCAACATTCAACTGATCGCATAAATTTTTTGCATGCTGCCAGATGTTGTGGAAACTGGTATCTATGTTCTCCCGGCGACCTTGAAGAACGGAAATCGTGTTCTTCACCAGCATTGCGCTGCTATTCAGGTCAAGAGATTTAGATTGTAGTAGCTTGCTCTTGCTTGCACAAAACTGATACAATAAACTGTGAATTGCATAAAGATGTTATAAGTAAGGAAGACAATTTTGATGAGGTCCATAGAAAATTGAAGTACACCTTCATGTCGTTCTACCCACCTTGTTTCGCAAAGTGATGTGAGGGCACACCCCAAGGTGTTCATGAGGACAGTTTTTCGTTTCGGATGCGATTTGAAGAAGAAGATAACCTCTTTCATTATTGCAACAGCGTCTCGAATGGCAGGTACTTTTGAACTTTGTGAAATGGAGTTAGTTAGCTTATGACTGTAGCATGGAGTCCTAACAGCATTTTTCGCTTCTCTCTGAACTTACATGACAGCACCTCGAACTTCTGAAAGCATAACAGCACATCCGTCTGTCCCTATTCCCACACAGCATTTAAGAGGAAGTTTGAGCTTTTTCTTCAGTTGCAACAATACAATTTGGCCGATGGCTTTGCCAGTTAGAGATATCTCCTTCTCGTATTCTTCATCAGTTCTGGAATAAGCTAGTTCCTCAAATGCATCCACGAAAGAGACAAAATCCTCACGAATGCTACCATTGTGAACGTAGCGTAATATAATACTCAGTTGGGAGAGGTGAGATGTATCAGTTGTTTCATCAAAAAGTATTGAATAATATTGTGAGTCCCGAACGTTACTCAAAATTTGATCAAAAACTTCTTTTTTGTAGCGAATACGTACAGTTTGCTTCAGACTTAACATTTTTATTGACAGAGAGAGGATCATGATCCCTGGATCAACGCCTGACTCGAGGTTTCATTAATTTGGCTACCATAAATGGTAATCAATTTGGGTTTCAGCTCTCTTATTGCTGTAAGCGACAAGGTGTCGATCCTCTTTGATGAATATGGTGCTTAAGACGATAAGATCGTGTGACACACATTTAAAATATCTCCATTAGGAGAATTTATGGTGCTCTATCCAAAGAATCTCCATCAGCAAACAAAACTCCTCTCTTGGGATATCCTTAAGTAGATTGTGAAAATCTATCCAAAATTTATATTTTTACTAACGTTTGCTTTCATCATGGTTGTGCATGTAAGTTGATTGTTTTCTAGAAATTACGCTTTGAATAAAGTAAGTAACTCAAATACATATAATAAAGTAGTTTCAAAGTTTCCGTTCCCGTGGGATTAAGGGGATGAGATAACTGTCTATGTAAAGTTCCTTTGGGAATATGAAGATGGTATGATGTATGTTATTTGGCTTTAACGAAACACTCTTACAATAATAGAAATTTTGAAATCGGTTCAGTACTTTGTAAAGTTCCAGTTGTATTGGTGTTCCGCTCAAAAGAGTATGGGAAGGAAATATAGCCCATCTCAGGTTCTACACCATTGCTGTTCCAAATTTCATTCAAATTGGCTCAGTAGTTTTGGAGACTATTCAATACAATCAAACAAACAAACAAAAAATGTTTCCCATCAGTAACAGTGTGTAGATACGAGTAGAATGCCTGTTTATATAGAACCCTAATAAGTTTGAATGAAATTTCGATTGAAATTTTGGCTCAATGAATTGTTTGTGAAACACAAACAGAGTTCATGTTGCTGTTCGAAATTTTCGTAAATTGTGAAGCTTACTCTTATCACCTACATGCTTCTTTACTCCCCTACCACTTAATGTGCTGATCAGTGCCGACTCGATATCTTGCGTTTTTGGACCTTCTCTCAAAGTATCGGAACTCTTTCCGAGAAGAAAAGCTGAAAATTGTTCCATGTACCCTTAAATTCAATGCCTCCATGGACAAAGATATTAATTCATTGCACGTCCTTTACACAGTTCTGAGAAAGATTCAACACACAACCACAACAATTCCATATAAAAACAACACGCTCCGTTTTCAACCTCCAACTCCGTACATTCATTCGCTTTAGCTTCACTTCCCTGGCAACCTTATCAATTATCAACCCTTGTTGGTGCTGTTCATTAAACTCCCAGCTTAGCTGAATTATCGGCGATGCCATGGACCGAGAATCCATGAGGAGCAGTACTATAGCAGTTGGTTTAAATGTCGAACAGTTTTTTTTTTTTTAAATTCCTGAGGTCAGCTAGTGGATGGAGAGCAATCGTTGCCCTCTCGCACCAGGAACATAAGTGAGCTGTGTCTAGTGGCATGTTTACAGGCTTATCACACATGTGCTACCAATATCAAACTACCACCTCCAAAGCTACTACAACTGACTGTTACAACGGTACTCCTGCAGTCATTTAATTACACACAAAGATGTAAGAAGTGGGGGGTGGGGACGCCCAATTGCTTGGCAGGATGAGCTTGTTTTGGAGTACATTAAAGTGGCGTAGCAGGTGCCTCAGTTCGACGTGAGGCATTGATTAAAGCGTCTAATTGAAATATCAAATTTCATTTTAGAAAAGCTTGGCAGTGGGGGAGCGCGCTGCTGGTTTCGTGCTTGGTTGTATACGCACATCTTTAAAGGCGTAGGACAAAGTTTTTGGTTAACTCAATGAGTGAGGCAACGTCACATGGTAGATCAAGGATAATCAGACAAGCTCTTTGTCGTTTGAAAATCGTGTTTTAAGTTTTCCTGCCGATGTTTCCTGTTTGGTTGGATGTTGGTGAAAGAGAAAAGTGGTTATGTTTTCCAAACGAAACTTTACGCATCCGATTAGGTTTTGTTGGCAGAAATTCGATTAAAGCGAAAACAATTTAACGAAGTTGTCACAAGAAAGTAGTATCGGTATAGTTGGTAGATGGGAAGGTGCCAGAGGTGCCAAAAGACATAACAAGGTGTCTTATTTTATGCTACAGTGGGCCTATTAATATTTCTGAGCATTATTTTGTTTTTTTACATGAAGTTTGGTTTTGAAAAATTTAGAAATGACAGCAACATTAGCACACTGAAACTTTAAGATTTTCAGATTTTAGGACAATCTTTTTGCAATTTTCCAGTTTAACTACCAAGTCTGAAGGTGTAAATTATGAACCCTATCTTAACCCTACAAAGCACATAGTTCCATTACTGGAACACTCCCTTTCCTACAGCTATTAATCTAGGAGTAGCGACCGCTTTTGACATCCTGATAGAAACTACAAACATTTAGCCATGTTGTAATATGAAAAGATGTCGTTTGTGTTATAGTTACAGTATATAAAGTGTAAAATCACTAAACAATACATCTCATTTTCACGCACAAGAAAAGAACTGAGCCTTGTAGAGTTAAGGTTTAGAAGATGTAGCGCAAATGTTTCCAAAATCAAAAAGCTCGTTTTAAAAGTCATGTGACGACCGATGAGTACAGATTCAGTTAAAAATTGTGCTTGTTGGTAAACAGACTGAGCTTTACCATACTTCAATGAGTCTATCTATACATCACATCATCTAGAGTCTAGACTATCACACTATTAGGTAGGAGATCGTTGATCTCCAGTAAGATCACTAGATCTCAGCAATAACTCGCCGGGTATTTTCTTTTAAGGCATCAATTGTCTCGGGCTTATCAGCGTATGTAAGCGACTTCACATATTTCCACACAAAAAAGTTTCAAGCTTTGAAGTTATGTAAAAATCGCAGATTTGCTGTTTTTTGCACCCAAAAGACCAAATCATAAAAGAAATTACTAGTTAATAATCTAGTTACTTACTAGAAAAAAAATCAGGACAACCAGGTCCGTGGCTTTATATGGCCAGTCTGATACGTAGGATGTTCGATTTTTGAGAATGAGCAATGAGTATCATCAAGACAAGAAGAAAAAGTTACATGAGATGAAAAACGCTTTCTCTTTAAGTCTATCGGAATCGTAAAAAATTGTTGGTCCCTTCCATTCCCTCACAAGGTATGGTTGAGAAAAATGCGTTGAGCCCAAAAGTCTTAGAAATCGCCAAAGGGCTTTTGAGATTCGAAGCACAATGTAGTTCCAATTCAGAAAATTCTCTATATGGAAATTACATAAGTAAACAGATGAAGGACGCCAATAAAATAATACAGTCAGATTCCGTTGACAGATGTGCAAAATAACTCAGGCCTTACAATTGGCACCTAGCACGATTTAACATTGTCAAGGCTTGTTCTCAACGCACTGATTCTTTAAGGGATTGTCTTTCTTTTTGTGTTGTATAATCATTTGATTTCGTTACGTAAAGCATAAACGAGTATCCCTTACGCACGATGCTCAGCTTTGCAATTTTTTGTAATTTTCGGGAAATTTTTTATCTTCCAATTCTTTGGTGAAAGCCCATACGAGTGCTCTTAGCATTTTACTGTAAACTGTTCAAAATGAAATGATGAACGTTAATAGCTTTCAGCAAAACATAGTCAGATTTCAGATTTCCGTAGGGTTTAGGCATAGCGATCAGGAGAACGAATCAGCTTGGATCCACTTAAACTTTCAAGCAATTTTAATAAGAATTTATTTGTTTTACAAATTAGTTGGGCAGACTTTAGCTTGATTGACCAATGTTTGATAATGTGAACCCTCAGACGACAGCTTGACCAATTTGTCGGATGATTTTCAAATATTTTTGAAAATTTAGAAGTTGGACGGAATGGAGGAGTATATGACATAAAGTTGGACGACAAATTTGATAAGTCTGAACCCAAACTACATCCAATCATCCAACATCCATCAAACGAAGTCTGTCCAACTAATTGTACAGTGTAAACTCCGCTATTGATAAGTTATAGTATATTTACTTGTAAGCTGGCGAGCAACTTTAAAAGATTCGGTCCAAAAAGACTTCCTTGCGGAACTCCAGAGATGCGGTATATTTACCGAGCCGAAAGCAAGCATTACTAAGAAAAAAACCATTTCAGAGCTCCCAATTGAAAAAAATGAGATAAATTTCAAAAGGAGAGAGAGAGAAAACCAACATCAGCAGCTTAATCATATAAGGCCTCAAAGTCTGAACAAAAAATTTCAACTTGTAGCTGATTCTCCACACAACAGATGCGTTGTTAAACGGTCAGAATCAAATCATGCTGTCGTTATTGAATAGAAAGTGCTCCTGGAGATGAAATTCTATTTTTGATTTCAGATCAGAGTATTTCCTAAATGTTTTGGAATAGCTGAAAGTTACTTTGCAAGTAAATCCATAATTTTGAACGTTGCTCTTGCTGCGATCGGAGCATATTCGTTCCACTTTTGAAGAAAAAATAAAATCCACTCCGACGCTCTGATTTTGTAGGAATTTTCTCCACTCTTTCGACATAGAACATTTTGGATACCTAAACTCTAAACGACCGTGGATTAAAATACTTGAAACTACAAAAAATTAAGTTAAAAAAGCAATAGCGTGAGCAACAAAACTCGGGGAGCCTCGGGGCCTCGTACGTTTCAAAAACCTACAATTATATAAGCTGTGGGTTAACTGCTAAGTGAGACAGGATCACAGAACTTTTCATGGCAGTGTCTCTCTTTACTTGTTAGCTACTCGTGTAAGGCAATACGTGCCTTAATAGCTTCCGAATTGTTGACACAATTTCGGTTCTTCAATGTCCCCACAAAAATTTGCAGCTCTGAGGCGACTAATTGATACCGCCAAGATGGCTGATAACACGATTTGGCATATACTGCCATTCTGCATGAACCAGAGACTTTCGCAAGTCTGTCATCAATCTCATTAAAAAGGTGGTTACTATATGTAAGGCTTACTGATAGCCGAAGCGAAGAAACGTGTTCTAGGATTGAGTCGCACGTTTTCGGTTACAGCAGCCACATTCGATACTCTGGGAGCTGTCCTCCAACATTACTTTTTGCACAAACTTGCTCACAGCGTCCCGATTGGTTCTTCATTTCGGCTAAAACTTCATTCACAAAACAACTTTTTTCACCCCGCGGAGATAACATATTGACTTTTTGTCAAAAATTCGAATGGGAACCAGCTGTCAGTGTCAAAAAAGCTCTAAAGAAGAAACCATACCCTTTACTTGAATAAACTTTTTTTTATAAAAATGAGTAAAGGTTTTCTTTTTGTTCCAAAACTGCTCCGGAAATTTTGCGTTTACTCCACTTGTTTTTTAATTTGCTCCTTAATTTAATGACTGAGGTTCGAGCCCTGATCGCTGTTTTTAATGCCTAGCTGAAATATGGGGATTAAAAACGATATCTTCCAATCGAACAAAAAAAGTATTTTTTTGAAAGTAAAAGATTAGAAATCTTAGCAAAGGGGTACTTATAGAGCTACAGCTGTATTTAAACTAAATCGCAAGCATTTCATTGACTTCGAGCTTAGAATTTGTTCTCTTCTCAGGCCAAAAGCAACGGACTCTAATTTGACAGCATTAGTAATTTTATGACCCAGGTAAATAAGTGGACTCCATCCTATCTACACCGCAGATAAATCACTGGGGAAAAAGCACAGATTCCAAAATCTGTGCAAAAGATTCAACAGAATCATCCAATCGACTAAAATTAAATTAAAAAATTTCTTTCGGAAGAAGCAGTTCTTAAGACTTTGACGTGCCTAAAATTAGTCAAATAAGATAATATATTGAATGCAAATTGGAATGAATAGAACTATCTATCTTTCTATCTATCTAACGAAATCAATAAATTAAAAATCCACAATGCATTTCTCACCTAAAAACAACTTACTAGCAGACTCCAGGAGTGACCGATTTATATGGCACGTAGTTTTCACAGTACGAACTCTTCTTTTCGAGCATGTGAATTCATTTAAAAGTTGGTTCCTTTGAAATGAATGTATTAATTCTTTGCAACCTATGCCAGGAAGGTATTTACATTCATCTATTCAATTGCATCCTCTTTAGAACAATGAATTAATCATCCCTCAGAGGTAAATCCAACTTCGTGCAGTCATTTTCCCTTTTTTTAAATTTTTTTAATTCCATACAAACAGGACTCGTTAAGTTGGGCTGGGAGCTTAAAGGAGGAAGTTTAAGAGTGCTATGGAGTTTTTGAGAAGCAACAGGAAACATTGCCGCCTGGCATATCTCCTTTCAAGTTGAAACACTCCGGTGCACAAGTACACAAGTTTCTCTAGGGTCATCTACAGTTAAAGAGGCATGCAACAATCGAGTGTTAATTGTATTTCTTTCCCATTTTTTCTTTCGTTCTCCTTTAGGCTACAGAGGAGTAGGTAAAAGCGACAGGAGTTGAGTGGAGAGTTCTTTTGATTAATTCTATTCATAATGAACAAGTCAAACAGTAGGTACTCTATATTTCGACGTGTCCTTTAAATGTTTCCCTGACCGTGATTTGGTGTTGCAAAAATTTGCACAGCTGTATGAGGATTTTTGAAGAGGTAAGAAAAGTTAAGCTAGTGAGTTCGTGCATTCTCACACCAACATAACTATTGAAACTCTTTCGTTTTTCGGTGTCTTTAGTTCGAGATCCATCTAAGGGGACTACCGGATGAGCCATAGAAAGTATCGATTAAGGTTCTTTCTATGAAGTTGTGTTTTCATAGCTTTTTTGATAGAAGAATCTCCTCGTTAACGATTGCTTTCGTTTGAAAAACTATTGAAAATTTGTTTGTGACTGGCATTGTAGACAAACGAGAGCTAAAGAAGTGAACTTTTGATTGCGATTCACTTGCATGAGACATCATTCTACAACCTAAAGTCCATCAACATAGTAAACTACACAAAAAACAAAAGTTCGCAA